>JAIFZK010000017.1:2495000-3215000 GCA_027481765.1 Tenualosa thibaudeaui | reverse complement strand
TTCTTTGTCTTTCACCTCTTCTGTCTGTCTCTCTCTCTCTCTCCCTTTATGTAGGATTTCTGTCACTGGCACACAGAGAACATGAGCAAAGTTAGTGATGGGCAACTTGAGACTTAACCCAATTAACGGCAAGAAAATGGTTAAAAAAAAAAAAAAAAAGCCATACCGAAGCAAGCTTTCATCTGTATGTACTAAAGATGTTTGGATGACCCTGTATGCATGAAGGCATCACCCTCACCCCCTGCCCCCAACCAACTCACACACACACACACACATACAGAGAGACCCTTCTTTACAACCAGGATCACAGTCCAGATGGCTCCCTCAGTCTTATGTTGATCCCAGATCGGTGCACCCTTCCCTATTCCAGAGGGCTGAGGGCCCTGAGGAGGGTCCACACTCTTCTGTGTGGACTTGTCGGGGTTGTGCTTATACATATGTGTGTGTGGTAAATATGTGTGTGTGGTAGATTTAGTTTGTATGCACGTACAGCCTGTGTGTTTGTGTGTTTGCAGGCGTGAGTACGTGGGTATGCCTGTGGGGAGCATGGAGGGACATGTATACACATGTGACCATGGCGGGGAGAATGTGAGCATGTGTGTTTATGCACATACCTCAGCCTTGGCAACGGCGCATTACCAACGCGCGCACACACACACACACACACACACACACACACACAAACAGAAACAGTCCATCAGCAGTGTGTTTATTGCTGGATGTCCATTTCCATTTCTCATTGTTTTCCCCTCTCTCCTCTTTTCTTCCCTTCTGAAGGCTGTGGATGAAGATAGCCATATGGTGAAGGCCACCCCTAACCACTGCTCCTCCAGTGGCAAGCTGTCTGAAAATGAGCTCGCTAAAAAGGTACACACACACACACACTCTCATGTATTTTGAGTCTTTGGATATTGGTCTCTCCTAACATGTACTCACAGTGCTGCCCATCCCCCCAGCATCCTCCCAGTCAAAGAACTCTCTCCGTGACAACCCATGCACATACACATGCATATATATACACACACATACACACATTGTAACTCATAGTTACACACACACACACACCCATTTACACATGCATGTACTGCCATTGTTAAAACTACATTGGTGCTTATCTCCGTCATTGAAACAGCCTTTCATTCAAGCCAGTAGAGCTGGCTTCCATCATGCCCTCAAATTCAACACACACACACTCTTTCTTCTCTACCTGTCAGGCCTGCCAGCCTTGTAATGGATGGATGGCTTTGGCTCTATGCAAATGTTATGGTTGGAGCTGCGGCGGGCTGTTTGTTCTGCCACTCCTGTTTACACTGCTCCAGGCTCTTACTGATGATGAGCTGTGTGTGTGTGGGTGTGTTTTTGTGATTGTCTGTTTGTGTATTTGTTGACTGTTGGAGAATAGATACTGTACAAAGTAGCTTTTGTCATGTCTTCACCAGAGAGCTTAAAGCATGAAAATAATTACAATGAAGTGTAGTGATGAATGAGAGGAAGCAGTTCTTTCCCTTCTTTAATATCAAGGCATTGTCCACACTACTGACCTCTTAGTTGCTCTACAAAATACCGCAGCTGTTTATGATCTTGTGATTGGTCGTATCTTGATCATGTGAACCTGGCTCAAAAAACCATAGCGACAGCATGCAATGCTCGCATGCAATGCATGCTCTCAGCAGGCAGATGAAAGCTTGCTTCGGTCTGGAACTTTTTTTTTTTTTTTTTTTAACCATTAACCATTTTCTTGCTGTTAATTGAGTTCAGTCTCAAGTTGCCCATCACTAACTTTGCTCATGTTTTCTGTGTGTCAGTGACAGAAATCCTACATAAAAATGTTTGTGTAATCTCAATATATTTTGAGATTAGCATTTAAAAAAGTGTGTGTGTGTTCTGGTGTAGACAAGGAGGTGGTGAGTGGTAGTTGCCATAGTGTGTTTCTGAGTCCCCTCTCCTCATGTCCTCGCAGGGCAAAGGCCACACTGGCACGGTGTTCAGCCATCTGTTCCCGGACATCAAAGAGGAGCCGGGACATGACTCCACCATCCACCCCAGGTAAGCAGTACACAGCAGACACACACACAAACACACACACACACACACACAATGTTCATGTAAACTCCAAAAAGAGTTTAATAGCTGGTCATTAATGCAACCACTAACGCTCACGCAGCAGACACACACGCACACACAGATACACACACACTTGTACATATATAGAATTGCTGGAAGCACGCAGTGAACAAAGCTGCACACGGACATGCCTGTCTAGCATCGCATGCCAAGCCAAAGCTGCCTACGCCTGGAGCTAAGGTACAGATTGCCCGTCCTCTTCATGCCTCTGCTGTCTCACTGCATGTAATCTGGCCCAGATTAGAGGCCCCGGTGCAGAGCGGCTCACCTGATTATGGGATGGGTCTGGAGCCACACGCCCGGCTAGACAGCAGGCTGGGATGCCGCAGCGCAGGGCCGGGGTCAGGCAGGATTTGAGATGGGCCGTCCTAGAGCGATACCTACAGCAGTCTGCTGTGTGTGCGTGTGCGTGTGTGTGTGTGTGTGTGTGTGTGTGTGAGAGAGAGAGAGACTTCCATGACACCTCAGTCTCACTGTAATATTAGAGGTGTTGGCAGCAATGCTAAGCGGTTTGTAAAACCGCAACACTTTCTGTAGCATACAGTTCATATCCTCATTATCAGCAAGGGCTCAGTTCTGTGAGGACTCCTGGGCTGTTTGTGATGCTCTGTCTCCATGCACTGGAAACAAATGGGAGCATCTTGTCTCCCAAAACTCCCAAACAGAGTTTCTCTTGAGCAATGAAGGGAGGTGAGCTACCTCTCTGCCGTGTTTTATTCCATCCTTGGTTCAAATATGAAGTTGTATTGGACAATGCTTGTGTTAAGAAATTGAAATAAAAACACATACAGACATGCTGCAGCTTTCTGCACCTTCAAAAAAACACGACTGAAACCAAAAACAGTCACCATGATTCAGTAGATGCCTTGGTAGCTTGGTTGTTATTACTAGTCTTGTGTTTACAGATCTGTTGTGTAAACATTATTTAGCCTTCAAGACGTGAGTGTGTGTTTATGTGTGTGTGTGCAATCGTTCAAGAGTGTGTGTGTTTTTGCAACAAGGTTAAGTCAGTTACTCTTATCTCAGGAGATGCACAGGAATTCATGTGCTTCTGTATCAGCTCTGCTTTCGCAGAGATGACGGAGCCAACTGAAGAGGCCATATTGTTGCTGGTGTGTGTGCGTGTGTGTATGTGTGTGCATGTGTTTGTTTGTGTGCACACATATGTTTAACTCCTCTCTCTCTCTCTCTCTGTCTGTGTCTCTTTCCGTTGCTACAGTTACTACCTGTACCCATATGATAAGATGCTGCCACCAAACGTGTCCCTGCGGAAGGAGGCCGAGGTCAATCAGGAGGTGCTTGGGGCACTGCTCAAACAGCACTACAACCGCAACAGACAGGACACACCGCCCATGGGTCAGCATACGCATACACACACACACACATACATACAAACACATCTGATTCCTAGGAAGAAGTCATACTCCCACATTATGACCACACCACACATACTCACACTAAAAATCAAATAGGCTCTCATATTCACACACAGCTATAAAGAGTTAAACTTGTTCTCCTACACAAGAACAAAAGTGTATAATACGTACATACATACACAAACACACACACCCCTACCTGCAGCCTAAGGTGTGTTTATATACACTAACACCAGGTTGGGTGCATGGCCAGACCTGTCTGCCATAGACTCAGGGGTAAAGGGCAAGAGAGATCAGGGGAGAGAAGCTCATAGCTAATCATTAATGGAGTGCAGACTTAATAGAGCATTACTGCGCTCTGCTCAGGGAGTGTGTGTGTGTGTGTAAACTGCAGCATGTGCCAGGTCTTGTCTCAGTGGGGGTGGGGTGGGGGGTGTTCTCTGTACCGCAGCACTTTGCATCTCAGCGCCGCCTCCTCTCTTTCTTTTTCTCTTTGCTTTCCTTTAACCTAACACCACCACCACCACCACCACCCCACACACACACACACACATGCCTGCACACACATATATACACACCCCATGCAGATGGTTTCCATTCACTGGCTGCCTGCCTGCCTATCTATCTCTCCCTCAGCGTCTTCCTCTTCCTCTCCTCTCTGCCCTCTGTCGTCCCTTACTCTTATCTCACCCCTCCCCCTCCCTCTCTCTGTCTGTCGCTTTGCCTGGAACTCACGTGTGAATGTGTAGAGAGGGTGTGTAGACTGGATATTTGTGTATGCACAATGCGCATGCCTCAAGGGTAGCTGTGGAGGGTGTGTGTGTGTGTCCGTGTGTGTGTGTGCATGTGCGTGTGTGCACACACTTTCAATAGGAGACAGACAGCACTGAGTCACCGCAGGGATGGTGTGTGTGTGTGTGTGTTTCCCCCGCTCCTCTCTGCAGCAGCAGCAGCAGACTTGCTCTCTGTCCTACATTTGAAGGCAGTTTTCCATCTCCAATCCCCCTTGGATGGTGTGAGGAGTCGCTCCACTGAGCGCATGGCAGCCCGGTTCTTTCGTTTCCTCCCTCTCCCTCTCTCTCTCTTCCCCTCCCTCTCTCATATTCTGTCTGTCTCACATCCTTTCCCCCTTCCCTCCCTCCCTCCCCTCCCACCCCCCCTCTCTCTATCTATCTATCTATCTATCCATCCATCCCTCTCGTGCCTCTACTGCTGGCATCAGTGCCAGTGTGTTCATAGGGAGCAGCACCAGTGATGGCGAGGCCCTTTTACCAGAGCTTCTATAGCTGCCTGTGGTCTCTTTGTCCCCAGCTCCAGCACTAACCTTCTCCTTGGCCCTGTCCTCTTTGTGTCAGGCTCCTCTCTGTCTCTCCTTTCTGTCTTTTCTGTCTCATTCTCTCTCTCTGGCTCTCTCTGTCTCTTTTTTTAGTGTCATATCCTCTCTCTCCTATGTCTTTCAGCCATTTTCATTTTTTTGACCCATTTTCTACCCATCCCTTTCTCATGCATGTAGTTCTCTCATTTTCTCTTTCTCTCCTTCTCTCAGTATTGGGCTTCCTAGTTGCCACCTCTCTTCCTCCTCCTCTTCTTCCTCCATAATGACCTTCAGAGCCACGCTAGCTCTGCAGTAGCAAACATACACACACCCACAGAGGGTTAGTCACACACAACACGTGTGTGTGTGTGTGTGTGTGTGTGTCTGCATGAGCTTGTGTGGGGATTGAGCTTCTGCTGTGTTTTTTTGTCTTTATTGCTGTTAAGCTTGTTCAACAGCAGTGTAAAAGTCTAACATATTGTAGAGTGGTCGAATGCTCATGGAGTACTTCCGACCATGGCGGACAAACACACACACACACACACACATTTTATCTCTCTCTCTCTCTCTCTCTCTCTCTCTCAGTCTCTGTCTGTTTCTCCCTCTACATTACGCCACTTTTCTACATGAATTTCACTCATTCTTTCTATCCGCCCCTCTGCTTTTTCTCACTTCACCTCCCCTCTCTCCTTCGTTCTGTCTTTTTTTGTCCTATTTGTCGTTTCTCCTTTTCTCTTCCTCCATCTCTCTTATTAGCCTTTCTCTCTCTCTGATCTCTCACCTTTCTCCGTTTCTTCTTTCCCTCACTCCTTCTCTGCTTCTTTTCTCTCCATCTCACTCCTCTCTCTCATCTCTCTCTCCTCAGATCTGCACTCCTCCCCATCTGCCATGGGCCGCTCAGACGAGACCGACTCCCAGTGCCAGGCTGCGCCGACTGCCGAGGTTGCCGTGGCAACCGGCGGCAAGAGCGCCCACGCACCTACGTTGGCAACAGCGGGCGTAGCGTTGGCCAAGGATGGCAGCATTGCCGAGGACGACAAAGACCGCATCGTGCTGGAGATTGTGCAGATGTACAGCCGGCAGCAGGAGAGGCTCAACGCAACACTGCACAAGCAGCTACAGCTGGAGATGGTGAGCCTGAGAGTGCGTGTGTGTGTGTGTGTGTGTGTGTGTGTGTGTGTGTGTGTGTGGGAGCCTCTAACACATTATCATAGACACACAGTTCCAGGTAGAGTGCGCACGCACACACACACACACACACACACACACACACACACACACACACACACACACAAACACAACAGGAAATTAAAAAGGTCAATCCCTGTGCCCTCTAGTACCTTGTGTTGTTTCGCTAAAGTTTTTGAAAACCCGGCTTTGGCCCATGGTGAAGCGGCGGTGTGTACTCATCACAAACACTCCACAAGTACAGACGTTAGTCATTGTCAGGAAGTGAGTAGGTGACTCATCAGGGTTATTGCCACTGCTTACTAGAGCCTCCTGACTCACCACAACGCGAAAAAAAACCCACAGACACACAAAACAAACAAACAAAGCGTAGCTGCTCACTGCCCAAAGTTGTCAGTTGACCAAGTTTTTTTTTCCATTACCCACTAGTGGTCCTCTTTCATTTTTCCTTAAATTGAATTTTCTACATATCAGCGATACGGATGAATTAAACCTACTGCACACACTTTTGTAGAACTATAGAACATGCATTCAAACATACTCCGTTTGTAAAGGTATGTTTAAAGATGTTTGTGTGTCCTGGGAACAGAGTATATTTATGTAAATATATACATGTGTGTATTTGAGGTACTTAATGTCTCATGTTATTAACTATGAAAATGTGTGTTTGTGTCTGTGCCTGTGTGGATGTGTTTCATTATTGTGTGCCTATATGTCTGTGTGTGTGTGTGTGTGTGTGTATAGGAGGTAGAGGCAGTGCGGGGAGGCTCGGCAGCACGCCTGCGTGAGCTGAGTGCCGAGCGCAGCGAGCTGCAGACAGAGTTGGCGGCGGTGCACACTGAGCATGCTCAGCGCTTGGGGGAGGCGCATCAGGAGCAGCGGGAGTTAGAGACCCGCCTGGAGCAGCTCCGGCAGCAGAGCTGTGCCTGTGAGCCCAGTAGCCACAAGCAGCAGGAGGCCCACTACACCGCACAGGTAGGCCTAGATCACACAAGGACAGCTTGATGGGAAACAGATAGTAAATGGGATTTGGTCGGTCGATGGATGGATGGATAGAGAGATAAACAGATGTATAGGTAGATGGGTAGATGGATACTTTAATCATTCGAATACAAATTTTTTCTAGGGGATAATAAAGTATCTGTCTGTCTGTCCACACTGTGCAGTTGGGCCTGGGAGAACCTGCTAGTCAGCACATTCATAGAAAGCTTAAAAAAAATGAAATGTGATTTTTGTCAAATGAAATTAATTATATTTCTTGCACTTTTCCATGGATAGGTTATTTTGTTCTGAGACTTTCTTCAGCGTTATATAGCTCCCAGTTGAAATTACACAGCCATAGACTTTCAGACAATAAAAAAAAAATTGTTTTAGTTCACTTAACCATGCATGCAGCATTTTTATGGTATACTTGTAATTTACAGCCCAGAGCCTCTGTCTGTATTGAATCTTAAACGTGGACATTTAGATACATGCAGTGGCACAAACACCAGTATCTTGTATCCTTACAGCTAAGAGTTCAGGCTCCCTGAGTGAATATTAAACATAAACAAAAATAATGCACCAGTGTTTTCCATATTGGAATAAAAAGAATTCTCAAATCCCTGTATTTGAAAATGTACACATGAATCAGAATGCAATTCTACCTGCCATGGTCGTATCTGTAAAATATAATGGGTCATTAGTTAGTGTTGTATTATGTTATAATTTGTACTTCCATTCAGCTGGCATAACAGATGCTTCACAAGTGAATTGAAACCCAGTGTTATAATATTCTGAGAACCAGGCTGTGGACTGAGTCGGAGGGGATGGGGGCTGCTGCCTGCCATGCCTCACATCCCATGAGGGAGTGTGCTGTGCCTGCGTTGGGCTGGGCTGGGCTGTGTCTCCTCTCTGAGTAGTGGGGGAGGGGGGAGGGGATCTGGGGTTAGTGCCGTTGCCAGTGAGGCTGGCTGGGCCTCTGTGCCTCAATGGCTCTTTGTGCGGGGCTGTCAGTGGCCTCTTCTCTCTTGCCCTCATGGCTGCAGCATGCAGGGACCCATGGACGCTTGAATGCAGCCCAGCCTTGCCCCCCTCCCCTCTCCTTTTCTCTCTCCGCGCTCTCTTTCTCCACTCCCCTCTCTCCCTCCCTCCCAGACATGCAAAACAAAGCCAGGCTGGGGCCTCCCCACCGCCTTCCTTGGCACTCTATGGGTTGGCATCAGGCTCTGTCAGTCTATCAGGGTTTTTAAAATGTTTGGATAAATGTAAGACTAACCTGCCCCCTTCTTCCTTTGTGTGTGTCTGTGTGTGGTTCTAGCTGTCTAAGCTGCGCGCGCGTCTGGAGCGGGCAGAGGCCGAGCGAGCGGAGCTTCAGGAGGAGCTGCAGAGAGAGAGGGAAGCTCGGGAGCGCCTGGAGGTTACCATCACCCAGCTCCAGCAGCAGATGACCCACGCCACCGCCATCAGCCCCAGCCACACTCCCCCTCCCTCAAACACCCCCACCCCCACAGAGGCATCCCCTTCCCCCTTGCAGGGCCCTGAGCTTACCTCCGGCTAGAGGACCACGCACCATGCACCAGTCCCCAGCCAGCCCACCCCTAGGTCTGGACTTCTTCCCTGGCCTCCCCCATTCCTGGAGCCCAGGGTAACCAGACCACAAACTTGCAGCAGGACACACAAGTGAAAGGAGGGCCACTCTGCGTTCTAGTCAGCTGGATCAGCTCACACGCTCTCTCCAATGTTTTTGAAGATTCGTGTTGTTTTTTCTTATTTAAGATTACTTTAACTGAATCATATCCGCTCCCTTCCGCACCCCTACTTTATATTTGTCTACCTTCTCAACCTTCTGCCCCTTACCTTTTTATCGTCTCGTTCGTCAACAGTATTTAAGATGGTCTTTTTTTTGCCTTGTTTTTTTCGGCTTTGTATGTTGATTCTAATTTATAGTTCTGGCACAGGAAAATGTCAGACCAACAGCGAGATGGTTTCAAAGGACTCAGATCAGCTCACTGGTCCTTCATCACACACACCCCCCCCAAACCCCAACTCCATGTCTGTGTGAATCTGATCAAGAATGGCCAAGACTGACACACAGATGGAACACTCTGGGCTCTCCCATCTGAGCTGGTATTGGGCCTCTGGTGCATCTCAAGGCCTGAGAGCCCCTTGGCCCTAACTTTCTCTTTAGACCACCTGCCTCCATCACCACCACCTGTAAGAACCTACAGAATCCCCCTCCCACTCACACACACGCACACACACACTCACACACACACACACACACACACACATTACCCTGCCTTGAGCCCTTTACTGGCCACTGGCCTCCACCAGCGAGCAGCAGCAGGGAACTGCAGCATGGATGTTCACCTGTTTCTTCTTCCTTTATTTTTGAAACTTAAATGATAGTTACAAATAAAAAGCAGAAGGGGGGTGGGGGGGGGGTTGTTATCATCTGGATGTTTCTTGTACAGAGCATGGAGGTCCTCCTACATAACCGTGTGACGATTAAGAAAGGGATTCCAACCTCTGGTCTGCTCAATCATACACACCCCTCCAGTACTTATTTGAAGTGGTCGTGTGAAATCACTCACCCTCCTTCATCCCTCGCTGCATCATTAAAGAGGAAATGGGTTGGGAGGAAAAAAAATAGTGAAATTCCCTTCCTTTTCGTTTTCACTGAGCAGTAGGCACAGATGTACATGCATGCCCCCTACTGGATTGGATGGTGTATGACACTCTCAGCACAGAAACTGTGCCGCTTTGCTTTTGGATTGTGAATTTGACTGAATTTGGATTGAATCACTGTGCTTGGACTAGATCTTCTGATACCTAGGGAGAAGTTTGGTTTTTTTTGTATATTTTCTTTTCCTTAATGTTTGCCCTCACTGAAGTAAATTTTATATATATATATATAGCAAGCAAGAGTGATAGAGAGAAAGATATTGTAAATGTTTTTTCAACACAATAAAATAGGCATGCTGCAGTAATTGAGTTGGATGTTTGGGGAAGGTATAAAATCAGAGGTCAGGATCACATGAGCGGATTTACTGCGGCAGATTTAGGTTCAGCTACGTTTGTGCAAATGGTGTCCTTTAGACCGGCTTGTGGCCCCCACCCCCAAGCTGGGTGTCATTATGTGGGTCTCATAGGCCACCATCATCCCAACAGCCCTCATCTTTGCTATTCCCCCCTGTGGAGGGCGGGTATAGAGGATCCAGGGAAGGTAGGAGCTATCAGAGATCCCCTCCCTTTTCAAATGTTAGTGCCCTATGTGCTTGTTTGGCCACTCCCTGTCTTATTTGTGGGGCTGTTTGTTTATTTCGATGCTGGCTGTGTTTTTGTGTGTTTGTCTCCTTGCAGTGAATGAGCAGATGGGATGTGTGTGTGTGTGTGTGTGTGTGGAGAGGGTCGTGCCTCAGGACTGAAGTGTCTTACTGCAGTCAGAACCTTCACCTCACCCAAGTCCTTCAAATGATGGGTTTCCATCTGAAGGTAGTAAGACATGTTGAAGCTCCACCCATTTTTCTATCAATGTTCTTATATGGGGGAACAGAAGAAGAGAAAAAATAAGGCAAAGAATTTAATGTTAAGAAATTATGCTGTACATGTTTGCTTTTTGGGTTCTTAAACTTTTCATGAATATATTGAGAAGCTATTTAATGTATTCACTAATAAAGATTTATATTCATCTTGTACATACCGTATATAGTAGTCATTAATATATATTAACTGTTGGATGAAGAAATCTACGAAAGATTATATGGACTGAATCAGAAAAAAAAATGCAGATCCTTACAGGTTTTCTTTTTTTCCTCTTGCCTTTATACAGAAACTATGAATAATTTTTGTATTTGTGGGATACTGTCTGGGGCTGTGACAATGAATTGCATTGCTGCTGTACTTGCCCTCCAAAACTATTGACTTGACTTTTATATTTAACAATTCACATCTTGATTGAAAGATTTGTTTTCAAGATTTGTTTTCTCATTCTTCAAAAGGCTAATCCAGATACTCTCAGAATTTCTCATGGCCATTTGAAAAAATAGTGTGTGTATGTATATGTATATATATGCATATATATACACCTTACCCCCATAGCACACACATCCTTTCCTTGGGCTGAGAGTTGAGAAAAAAACACAAAGTTTGTATCCATTTATCAAGGTTTGCCTAAATGGATATAAACTTTTGTCTTCCTTTGTCAACTCTCAGCCCTGGGAAAGGATGTGTGTGCTAGGAGTGAGGAGGTGACTTAGAAGAGCATGGCTTGGCACAGCTCAGTATAGCTGGAGGGGAATTGCGTGTGTGGTAACCCCAGGTTCAGCACTCGCGTCTGTTCATCCAGCTGATAGATCCTACTAATTGGATTCTGTGAGGTGTGACTGTGCGTCTGAGTCTGCATGTCTATGTACAGTGAAACAAAAGCACGCTAAAACTGAGTTGAAACCCTCACTTTCTCAGCGCTGAGCATTCCATGCTTGTGCTGTACATGAAATCTTGTGATTTGGACAAATGGCAAAGGTTTGGTGATAACATACATGGAGGCAAGATACAGTCAGTCAGTATGTCCTTGAGCAAATGCAAACTATCAGTATTATTATTTGCTATGATTACCTCGGTCAAGAAAATGCTGTTTTTTTTATGTCTTGAGATATTTCTGTGTATTTCTGAAGCTTTCTAGACCATTTGATTTTGTCAATGCTGTGGAACATTGTGTGAATTGCATTTTGTTTTATACATGGTGAGGGGCTATGGGTTTTGTAACAGGTATCTGAGTATGATCTTGTGGTCTGCATACCTGGCAATGTTTGAGGAGAGGAAACATATGACTCTCGCTGTATATATTGTCCATGCACGCACCATGACGTTGGACATTTCAGTAACTGTACCTCTGCAGCAAAGCAGTTTTTGATGTGAGAGTCTACAGGGCCACTGATGGTCTCAGAGGTCCACTCTGATGGCTCTCACTTATGAACTATGGTACTGTGCAAATGAGAAAACTTCACCCCCCCACCCCCCCCAAACAAGTGTTTAACACAAATAATTTTTATATATAAATATTAATATTAAGGAGGCATGCTTTTGGAAGCAGTGTTTTTTTTCTTTGTAAAAGACAACTGATTACTGAAAGAAAAAAAAACATTTTATCATATTCCTTTTTGAAAAAACTAAAAAAAAAATGTATATTTGATGGGGACAAAAAGCAATTATGAAAATGCAGTGTCTGTGTATGACCATTGCATACTACGTTGCCAATTCTGCGGTGTGATAAGGTTTGCTCTTGCATGAAATGAGACACTGATCTCCTACCTCATGTTGTGATATTAAAATGTTTTATAAACAGATGACACATCTCTAACCATTTATCATAATTCATATTTACTAGCAAAACGCATACCTGTACATGCTTTTAGCTAATACCTCAGTTGTATCTAGTGTTTTGTTTATTTTCCTAATTTCAAACCTTGTATATATATCTTGTATAGACATTGAACTTGGATTAAATTCAAGTAAAGTGCTGTAGTGTCAAGATTGCTGTGTCATTGTGATTTTTTCCCACTCAGTCCCCATCATGGTGGTTTCCTTTATATTTAACCCAGATAGATGGATGGATGTATACTTTATTTATCCCACTAGAAATTTCTCCACACAAAAATATCTATGTGTTTTCTCTTCTCAGCACAACCTAGAACTATATTGAGTAAACTATTGATTTTAGTGTTAATTGCCAGTTTTGTGAATTCAAGCTACTCCACCAAGAAATAGCCTGTTTGATGCAGCTTATCATTAGGAAATTACTGCTGGCCGATACAAAACAAATAAAACCTGCAGCCTTGTGCAATTACAAAGAAAAATTTATAAAATGTTTTGACTTGTCAGTATGACTAATCTACTATGTGGTAAGTGTTGTTCATAAACAATGACGTAGGAACTTTACATTCTGGCCCTGACCTTTTCTTTTAACATTTACACATTTGCTTGTTAGTCATAGACTATGCATGTTGAGCAAGTTGCCCACTTTAGCTGTTCATTCTCTAAGTTTGGCAGTATTCACTTGCTGTTGAGAAATACACAATGTTTTGCACTTATTTCAAGAAATGCAGCAAAGCACTGAAGGAAAAAGATAAATTTGCATTTCAAAATTCTTACAGAAGGTTAATTGGTAGCAATTGTAAACTTAAAGCAATACTTTTAATGAAAAATACCCCCCCTCCCCCCTTTTTTTAAACATTCACATTAGAGGACTGCTTCATTAATGGAAAATGGTTTATTCTCATTGCAAACGACATGATATTTCATTGAAATACTCACATATCTCCAAAAGAATGGCAGCAGTGGCTTTAGTCAGTGCTTTTGATATATTCTTTTTACATTCTGTTACTGTGAAATAAGCTAAATTAAGAAGAAAACAACATGAATGAACAGGTGTATCTGAACTATTAAACATACACATAAATACAGTACTTTCATTTTTCATACTTTTGAAAGTGTGAGCACAGGATTTGAGTTCTTCGACCACCACTGTCCTTATCTCACATTAACCATTGATAACTGCTAAATTCCACAGGCAAAAGCCATCAGTAAATGTTGACATATTGTTTGTTTTTAACTTTTGGTAATGTATGCACAGAGATACACTTATCAGGAAACTGTTGAGAAAAGCAAGCCAGGGCACATTCATCGTTACGTGTGAGGGCACGTCTATCCGAAAGGTAAGAATAACAACCACCAGTATAAGAAAAGCAGCCCAAGTCCTCATGAATGTGCTAAAAGACTGAGCCAGGATGTGTATCCTTGAGGGATCACATTTTTGAGGCTTTTGCACCGGGTGCCTCTTTGTTACCTCCATAGGCTTGTCTTTAGCTGCCATTAGCCTAGCGTACAGCATGACGCCACCCACAGTCACCAGCAGGGCAACGGAAATCTGGCAACTCGTGCGGTCTCTCTGAGTTTGACATTGATCTAAAAGCAGGTGAGGGGATTCCTCCAGAGCTGAATGGAAGGCAGGCCTTGTAAACGTGTAGAGCAGCGCAAACACCCACAGTGCACCAGCACAAGCTGCATAGTTCAGCTTCAGACTCTTCAGAGTTTGCTTAGATCCAGCTGGGAAAGAATTATAATGGTCCAGTGTGGCCGCAAACAGCACAGGCCACTGCAGAGTGTTGTAGACGAGCCCTGCTACCTGCACTAGCAAGCATATGTGGTGGGTGGTAAAGCGCACGCCAAATAGCCTGAAGTCCTGCAAACCATAAAGTGCTAGCGTGATAATAGTGAGGAGAGTGTCCATTAGTGTAAGAGAGATGCAGAAGGCCCCCATGAAGCTGCTGGTCAGGTAGGACCTTTGGACCAGCATCACCACAAACCAGTTCAGCAGGGTGTTAATTCCTTGAACCAGCAGCAGGAATGCAATGGAGAGAGACATAGGCAAACCTGGCTGGGTGGACGTTAGCCAACTGGAAAGACACACCCTGAGTGGCACATTTTAAAGCCACACACAAGATAGCCCCACCTCTCTGGGGGTGCAGGTAGGGCAGAGGCAATGGTAGAACAATGAGGAAACTAGTAGTAATTGTGTGCGTTTTATGGAAGTCACTGTGTAATGCATCCTCAAATCAAGTGGATTGAATGACCTAAGAAAACCAACAGAAGTAAGGAAGGGAAACAATTCTATAGAATGTATCCTGATACAACTATTTGATGGAGACTCCTGTTGATGATCAGATTTGTGGTGGAAACGAGTAGAACTGCTCAGTCATTGCCCAACCCTTTTTTTCACTGTTGGGTGTGATTGTACAGTGTGCGCCGAACACATGGGTGATGGGTGACGGTGATTGTGGCCCACATTCATCAAAAACCTCTTGGACACTCTTTAAGATCGTGCAAACCATAGCCTGACTTAGCCAGACTTAAGACTGATCTAGAAACTTTACCTTATACTGTTTACTACACAAATCTATTGTTAAAAAAGCTATTTCTTCATCTCTGGAATCATCAATAAACATTAGTCTACACGCCAGTGTTACATGTAATGGTACATGTACACAGTTTCTCTAAATAATCTGAGCAAAGTGCAAACTATTACCTGCAGAAGCAGACAACTTGCTCAACTTGTAAAAAGCAAAACCAAAATTTATGTAAATGAATCCATCAGTGTCATAAGAATGTGGCCTTGTGCCATTGTTAATGAACTAGATACGTAAACATATTTAGATGTATGTAGATTTATTTTGAAAATAGATCACATATGACAACTTGTCCAACACATTTGCTTATTATGACTCATGCTATGACATAATGACTAAATGTTTTTTGGTGGACTGTCCATAAGAGAACCTGCAATGGATTTCATGATAGACATGACACACCATGGTAGTCATGAGGAGAGTGCAAAGTGAAAGTGAAGTTCATTTCTCAATTAGCATGTACATTCTAAGATCTGGCAATAATATACCAGAATGGCAATGAAAATGAAATGACAAATAGATGTTTTAAATTCATTTTGATTTTTTTTGTCACAAATGACTCATGTTTAACAGGAAAATGAAAAACCAAATGTAAATATTTCATTTCTTTTTGGCAGCTTTAACTTCCTATAGATAATGGTCTTTAAAGTAAAACTGGGCAAAGGATGAAATGGAGAAATGCGGCTGTGAAGTTTACAACCACTGTGACCTTATCTACTGCCTGTATATGTATATGGCCACAGTTGAGCAGTTCCAGTCTGAGGTTAGGACAGGCATATCTTCACTGATTCTCACATGGACTGCAAGATGTGCCTGTAACCCGACGGTAGCACAAGGAATGAAAACAGGGACAACTTTTGCCTTTTTTGCCCCAGGCCAGTTCACAGTACAAACTGGGTTGTTTTGAAATATTTTTAGCAAGATATTTCAGTTATTGCTACAGAGATATCCCACAAAAAGGTGGTTTCCTTTGACCACTCTGAAGTTGTATTGCATTCAGACTGTGCAACAATGCCGTCACTAGCACCAATTCAAGCTCTCAGCTTCACTAGTAATCAAGTTGAGCAGGTTCAGGTTTCCCTGAATTTCCCCTCTCAGGTTAAGGACTTTGCCATTTTCCTCTAACTTCCTGATATTTGCAAATGCATAATTTCCATAGACAGTAAAAGAAGTGGACAGAGGGATCACGTTGATTTCAGTGGGAGGTGTTTGAGGCAGAATTTGCTATTTTCAGCTGGGCCCTGTCTACTCCGAGCCTGCTTAGTCACCATGATCTGACAAACGCAAACATGTTAACCTGACTATAGACTAGGTCGATTTTCAGATAAAAGTTGGCAAAAATACTTTTTTTGAAAGTTATTTATAGAGATATTTTTTGTGCTGAATCCATTTTTGCAGTTTGCCAAGCTGTATCTCTTACATGTAACTCAGCAGAAGGAACATTTGCATACATCTTGAGTAAAAAACCCTGTACAGCTTCAATGTTGCACAGTATGAAAAAGAGTGAAATAGCAGAAAGTTGCATATATCTGCTGGCTATATAGGTACCAAATTTAGCTACAATTGGATGAAAGGCACTCTCAAAATTATAAAAAGTAACATATGCGTGGACAAAATATGTGGCCGAAATTACCATATGATAGGCAGGTTGAGCGTAATATGGCAGGTTTTCAAAAAATGGATGGTCTAGGTCACTTTCCTCATCACTCGCCCTCCCTTGATGACTATTATTTTTTATATATCCCTGAACAATGTCATCTGATAAAGTCATCAGAAACTGTATACACATTTTGTATACACATTTTAGTTTTTTGATCAAAGTTTGTGAATTGAGTTCAGATTTACCAGTATGTAGTAAGCGTTTATTCTGTTTTATATTATATTATGATATGAAATATTTTTGTTGCAATTTTGGGCTTGAAATTGACAGGTTATTGCATTCTAGGATTACAGTATGTAAAGAACTCCACATGTTTATGTCCAAAGTCAAAGTCAAAGTCAGCTTTATTGTGAATTCTTCATATGTACAAGACATACAAGGAATCAAAATTACGTTTCTTAATATCATATGCTTAGACAAAGACAGACATTGAACTCATCTAAGACAATTGAGTTAGACATTAACCATTACAAGAACATGAAAGTGCCAGACAAGACAATATGGAGTATTGTAGGGTATTGGTGTTCTTACCTATCCTAAGTCCAGTTACTGGGATTGAGTTCAGCACTGATGGGAAGAGTCTGGTGATGGCTACAGGGCTATTGCATACATTAGGAAAAGCAAAAAATATTTTTTATATATAATTTTTTTCTTTTCTTTTTTTTTTTTACAGCAGATGCTATTTGAATCTTATAGCCATCAATGCTGTTTACACCTGGTGAGCATAGTAAATGTGGCTATTTACAACCAGGTGTATATGGAATAGCAGAGACCAGCACCCGGGTGTCTATAGCAAAAAAAGGAGTTATGTGTATGGAAACAGCATCAGAGATCTGTTTTTCGAAGTGGAAAGTGGGGTTGCTTCTGTATGATGCCAAGCTGAGTCTGCTAGTGAGCAGGCATCACAGCGATGATGTGGTTGTAGCCCAGTGCAGTTTTCATGTCCAAAGAACTGTATTCCTACATAGCACCTGCAAACTGGAATCCATTACTAACACTAAATAACTAGTACTAACACACTAAATATTGTATGCATTCACATAATGAATATTTGACAAATAATAATATTAATATAATAATATTTATTGTTAATCGCGGGTGTAAATATCTTTTTATTCCCCTATTGCCTATATTTGTACCTGGGGTACAAATACACACTCATTGGCTTACCTCTGCAGTGTTTCCTGTAGGATTGTAGGATTATATAACACTATGGTTGGGTGAGTGTTGGGAGGCTTCAGAATGTATGTAATATTTGCGCTTGTTTGATTACAACTTCAAATCCATTATTGCCATATAAGTGTATGAAATATATATTTTTGTCCATGGACTATGATGGGGCAAAAAGTACTATGGTGGACCACTATAGGGTATGAGAAACACTGTTTTGGAACCAGAAAGCATGAAACTATAAAACCTTTGGCTTGTAACATTTATATGCCGTGCAGGTCATGTTTTAGTTAAGCTATTATTCATTCACTACTATGAACAACTTAATAAGTAGGTCAAGTTTAGCATGTTTACGTATTTTATCTGTTCAAAGATAATAAGACCACATAAAGTATGTCAAGACCAAGTCAACACAGAGTCTTTGAAGGGTCGAGACCAACACCATAAAACAACTCAATTTTCATAACCATAATTTTATCACCCCAGTTAATAATCAACAGTTAGGCCAACAGACTAAGATAGACTGGGAATAAAAGGAATAAAAGCATCTGGTAAATACATAAATGTAATGTAAATGTAAATGTTTTTACTGTTGCCTGGTAATCCAGACCCACTCTAGAAATATGTATGTCTGGCCCTGACTGATATCCATGGATGGATGGATCCACATCAAAATATACTAATGTGGCTATTCAAAACTGTTTAACTTTTGAGCAGTATAATGCCCATCTTATCTCTGTTCTGTGATCACACCAACTGAAGTCACTCAATGAATGCAGAATCTTTGTGTTCAGTGGCCATGAAATATAATTTTAAAAAAATGATTATCAGCATTCTCCATTTTTTAAAATAATTTAACTGGATACATTTGTTAACACGAACATAAAAAATCTGTTGGTCTCGAGGACTTGCTCCGAGACCAAGTCAATTTCTTCGAAGAGTCTGAGACAAAAGACAGAGAAAGAGCAAAATGGTCTCGAGACCAGACTCGAGTACTTAAACTAAGAATTTGTTTGGTGAAATTTCAGTCCTTAAAGGGATTAGATTAGATTAGATTAGATTAGGGATAGAGGCGGTGCCACCATTGTGCCCTTGAGCAAGGCACTTAACCCTAAATTGCTCTAGGGGAGACTGGCCCTGAATAGTTGATGAGTTGTAAGTCGCTTTGGATAAAAGCGTCTGCTAAATGTAATGTAAATGGGATTATCCAGAGTGAATCAACCCACAGGTATGAGAGTGACAGAATTTTGTGCAATTTCAATTCATGTTAAGAACTGTTGACTTGACAAAGGCTGTAGTAGTCCAAATGCATCAAGTACATGGCATCTGTTCCCAAAAATATACATTTGCAAGAGATGGGGAATTTATATAGGTTACAAATATATATAATTTGTACTTTATTAATTAATTTTATTAATATTTAGTACTTTATTATGTAGCCCTGTTGTTTCACTTTGCCTAGTGCTGTTGGTAGGTATGAGAGCACAGAAGTTGCAATTTAGTTGTGCAATTTAGACCAAATAACGATACACTTACTGATAAGGGAGAGTAAATTTCATTTTCTTATGCCCGCAACTGTTGTCAACAAATGTTGCTTTCATACCTACAGACAGCACTTGGCAGCCTCAAAGACAAGGGATATGGGAATAGTACATACATACTGATAACATTATTTCAATTTGCCTTTTTTCTGCAAAGAAAACACATGAAAATGTCAGTGTGTCAAGGAGGTTTAAGCCATTCATACAATTTGAATGGCTTATTCTGACTTGATTCTGAATTATGGATTTAATCTTTGTGTGTAGCCTTGGAATGGGGAATGGGGAATTTATATAAGTTACAAATATTCTTCAAATTTCAGAAAACTATCCACATCATAGAAATACCTGACATTTTATTGTCTTCACAAATTAAGTGTATTCAGGCTGTGGGTCATGTGTTGCTTGGGACACATAGATTATTTCACCTGTGACCAAGCAAATCTTTGTCTGAACTCAGAGGTGTCCTCCTTGGTATGTTGCTGGTTCATTGTCAAAATGTGCATGTAGGCTGGTGCACAGCATAGGCACATGCAATGCACAATCATGTGAAGAAAGAGAAAACCAACACCCTCACTGCCCTCTTTCATGAAGCAGCTGCCCTTCACCCAGCACCGACCCTCTGGTAAAGAGCAACTCCTCACACATAAACACTAAATATTGTTACCAAATCCATGTTCTAGATTGGTCACTTGGGTGTCTTTGTCTGTCTTGCTTAATTTTGACATGTCTTGACAAGTCTTTTGTATAATTGTGTAATGATGTCTTCTTTTTGGTCGTTGACCAAATGTAATTATTAATAATACTAATAGTAATAGTAATTAATAATAATCATTCAGAAAAAAATCTGTGTATGTGTGTGCACCGACTCTCAGTGCCCCTGTGGCACCCCTCCCACTGAATGGGTCATGCTAAAGTACTCCCAGTTCAGCCAAGACAAGATGATGAGCAGCCACATCACAGGTAAGCCTCTCAATAACTCATCTTCTCTCTGACAACCTGACAGGTCCTCTCTCTCCTCCTTCTCAGGTCTCTGTTCTGTTCTCTCTGTGTGCAGGTCTCCAGACACGCACATTCTGATGCAGTCCAGTGTACCAGAGTCAGTAGTTGCATCAAGGTATACTCCACCTTTCTATGTGAAATGCATCTCTGTTGGGCATCCATTGCATATTTACAAGCACATGTCAGAGGCAGTAGTTTTTAAGGTGTAACATGGGGATGGATCAGTGTAGTTAGCCTACATCATATATTTTATGAAAGTTTGAGTAGATGTTATTTAATGCATCATAAGCCATACTCCACCTGTCTGTTGCACGCCCATTGCATGTTGGCAAGCACAATGTTTTCATTTTTCACCTGATTTTTCACTCATAATGCCTCATCATGAAGGTCATGTTTGGGCCTTAGTGTCTTTAAAAAATATAATTCCTAGCCTGCCCAAACTTAATATTGTAATATTGAAAACACCCATGCCTAGTGCTTCTAAAAATTACACAGGGTTCATCACAGTTTCTATACTTACAGTATGCTGTATTTGCCCAAATACAGCAACAAGAGGAACACCATTAACACGTCTCTAGTTTTGCAATTACTGGTGGAAGTCATAGTATCAAGAACCGTAGTAATGAGCTTTATTGATATTGTTGTCGTTGTGGTACACACATTTAAATCTCCTATCTATGCTTTCCAGGTTGTCGGCTACTATCAAGCTCATTACCAAGGCAAAAAATTATGTGAAAGGAGTGAGATGGAAGACCCAGTCCGACCGCCGAATAATTGGAGGTTTTCCATTGTTTTGCCCACCTAATGGATCACACATGTATTGTTCTTATCAAATACTTTATTCAAGTGACCAGATTTCTATTTTACACCACCGCAGGCATCCAAAGCTCCAGGGCCATTCAGAAGTATCTATCCCTGGGCAGGTACTAAGTTCAGCCCTGAAATTGTCCCAGGAAAGGTTCCTACAGGGCGATTCACTCCCGTGGAGACATGCGCATGGGTGTGAGACCCCTGAAAATAACCCTGAAGTTCCTGTAGTGAAAACAGGCCTATATAGCACACATGGTATGGAGAAGAATGTGACGCGTCAATAAATATCACATCTAAAAAGCTATTATGAATTAACTTTTGGTATATTAATTGAGTAATCCACATTGATTTGCTCATTTGGGTACGGAATTACTGGCACTTGCATATAAGAGGAAAGGTCTATTTTGGAGCTCTGAGGAGAACTAATATCAATATTGTAAGAAAGTGAAAATATTAAACCACAGTAAGACATTTTAGCAGCTCGTGTAGTTTATGACACCTGGTGTATACTGTCTTGACCTGTCCCATCTTCCTCCATACATGCATACTCTCAGACCCAAAAGGCAAAAACACTCTTTCGTCATGCATTGTCAGTGTTGAGATTTAGGCATAATCTGTTCTCTTTTTAACTTAGAACACTATTTTATTTCACTTTGTTTGTAGAATTCAATAACAAGCCATTTTAAAGTATGTTTTCTCTAAATTACATTCATATTTGTTTACTTCAGTAGCACTACAAACACCAAAGTTTCCAGTTTTGGTCATATCCATTTTCTGAAAGTTTCCACATGGAGGATTGTCTATACATTGTTCATTAGGGGAGTTACATAAGGCTTTATCCCCCCCCAAAAAAACACTAATGGTTGATGACATTTTTTTAAACTACTATAGCATTTTCAGATTTTTGTTGTGAGAAACAGTGGCACCTACAATTCCGTTTGCAAAAACCATTGTGTCATCGTATGGCATCGTAACCATCGATGTATGTCAGCAAAATGCAGCAATCATTTTGAACCTGACTTTATCTAGTTTATTGGTCAGATATGGTTTCATAAAAATATGCACATTAATGTGTAAACAACAGGGAAAGTTTCATTGTGATCTCTTTGTTAAAAAGTTTACCCTATTCACATGTAGTCACCTTAAATGGCGGTGTACTGGCTTTGACCTCGAAAAAATGTTTTGAAAAAGAATTTCAATATCACACTTCACTCCAGCACAGTCAGGGCTCTCTCTAAAAGCTTAGTTTCCTTTGATAAGTTTTGGCTGGCCAATCAGCAAATAATATTTTTAAACTAAGGAAATGTACCAGTTGAGGGATCCCAGATGCTTTGCAGAAAGTAAAACAAAGTGAAAGCATTTGGTATATGTCAAGTTATTAAGTTTAACTCAGCTCTTGCTCAAACTTGAAAAACTGTGTGGTGAATATGTTGAAGGACGCAAGGGACAACTCAAGTTCCTTTTCTTTCTTCTTTATTTGGTTTAGTTTTAGTTAGTTAGTGCAGTTAGTTAGTGGAGTTAGGTTGATAACCTTCAAAGATACATGAACAGAAAATAGACAGTGCATTAATATTTTCAGTATTTTAAACTAAACACATCACATTTGTATTTCATTGTAACAGATGCAGCATTAGATGCCTGTATTCCAAACACAGAATTCTACTTAATTGATCCATCAATCAAGCAATCGCACAAAGCATACAATGCTACAACTAAAAATTAGTTTAAGATAAGATAAATACAGACTCCATTTCTTATGTTTCTTATGTTTCTCTAGTAAATTTCTTATGTGTTCACATTTCAAAGTTCATATATCAAAGTTATCTTACAAAAGTCCATGTTCCTACCAGTTGCGTCTCCAGTGTCTTGACCATGAACTGAATGTTCTTTGTTTTAGCTGTTTGTTGATAGGTTTCCTTTGTTTAGATGTTCCTTTGTTTCTCCTGTGTTTTCAAACTTTCTTTGCTCACCAACTCTCCATCCCATGCAGGTGTACAGGTAATATGGCTGCTTCAGGAAGTTCCTTACTAACATGCACTGACCTTCTTTCTCTCTGCCCCCTGCAGGTTCGGAGGTTTGGAGCGGAGACTTCTGTGAATGTTGCAAATGCTTGTGAATGAATGCTGTGACTGGGTTTTCAGTGTGATTTGTTTTGACGTGACTATTAGAGATTGAAAGAAATAAAGTAGCATCTTTGAGTCACCAAGACTCCAAAATACATTCTAGTTTTATTTTCATCAATCAAGTGACAGTGGTATGGTCAGCAATCTTGACAATGTAGCTTAGCCTACAAGATCAGTGGTTGTCAAACAGGGTTGGACTGGGTGTGCACAAAAGGAATCTGTGAATGGGTTCTCAGCTCTCATCAAATAACATGGAAAAAGATCTAACACTCAAACTATCCCCAGCACAACCCAATTGGTTCTACATTGTTGTATACCACATAATGTGTGTTCACATTTCATGTATTTATGCAAAAATATTAATTGTTATAACAAGTACAGGGGGTACGCGACAGTTAAAAGTTTGGGAACCAGTGTGCTAGATCAGACAGTTAATAAAGACTTTGACTAGACTTTTGAATTTCATTGGCCAGTTGTAAGTCAGCAAGGTAACCAGCAGGGGGCTCCAACGGGCTTGAGGAGAAATCTGATCTGATATCAATTCGTCAACCTCAATACCCATTGTTGAGTGCTATGTCTCTATTAACAACATGATAATAACAATAATAAGCAATAATAAACAAAATGATAGAAATACAAAGCCAAACAACTTTTAAATCATTTTATCGGTATGTGGGTAGGCGAGTGCCACTCCAACCAGTGTCTGGTGGTGTGTGTTGGTGTACACGGTACTCGGACACACGTTGGAGAAATGTGAAGGGTCCAAAATCTCCCCCATGAATACAACTGCCTGTGCGTCTTGATGGTGCTGCACGACCATAGGCTTTAGCTCTATTGAGCCTAAACCCTAAAGCCTGAACTAACATTGGAGTAAAGTATAGGCTAGGCCTACATATATAAGTAGTACAATAAATTTAAAAAGCACACACATTTTTGGTGTAATAGCAAAAACAAAAACAAACAAACAAAAAAAAAACAAGCCAAATAAATGCTGTGCAACTGCTGTACAAACCTATTTAATATGAAAATAACTGTCCACCTAAATGGACCTCGGTAAGTTTCCAGCTCTGGCAACGGCCCTGTCAGTGATTGGGCCGGTGACGAAAATGATACGTGTTTCATGTTCTGGTTGGAGAAAAAAAATATGACATTTTTTATATTAGGCTATAGGATATGCGTTATGCCGGTACAGGGGATGTGATTTGAGCCAGCCACGCAATGAAGGAAAACGAACGGGCCACTAATGTATGACTTATTGGGCCGGTCAAACAACAACGGTAGGCTATGCCAGCAGAAATGGATGGTAGCCTATGCCAGACGGCCAGTCGGTCCCTGTCGGATGTCGTAATTAGTAGTCCCAAAGAGGATTGAAAAGACCAATCAGTCATTTAAATTTCATTTTAACTGTCATCGTAACTAAATTGCCTGAATGCTTCTGTTTTATGGAAATCAGTCTAGCTCGTTAATGTAAAACAACAGCACAGCATCTGGTTCAGAGTGTGTGGGTGTAGCAGTGGCTAATCTAGAATGTGGCTGATAGGTTAAATCGAGGCGGGCCAAGAAGTCTGTGTGGGCCTTGGATGTAGCTGACTCTTGGTCCCTTTTTAAATGTTTCTGCCTGTGCAGGATGTATTTACCTATCCTATATGTTTTTTGCACTATGTTGCATGATGTATTATCTGGATGGTCTATTCTATGTTTTGCCCTGTGTGCTGGATGTTGTGTGCTGGAGAAGTTTCACCAAAATGGACCTCTTGCTGTTGGGGATATTCAGCCCTGAAAGTACCACAAACGGATGCATCCCGAGATGTGGCAATCATGGTCAAAGCCACAGTGTTGCTTCAGAGCGCTGGTTGAGATGTGGGCGGTATTTCACAGAAATAATCTTTCTTTGTCTTTGCAGATGGCTGCTGACTTCACTGCCATGTGATGTCAACATGGTAGAGGTTGCCTCTTCTCCTTTCGGCCTAACGATTTATCAGAGGGTGATCGAGCAGCCAGCCTCGATTGGGCATCAGCTGTCTTCAGTGTTATGTTCCCTCTGCTGAGAGCTGTGTCGTGGGTCAGTGAAGGAAGCTAAGGTGGTGCCACAGTGGTGAGTTCTGCATCTGGCATAGCGTCTACCACAAGAGCAACACTGAAACACAAATGTGCTGAAACTGATCTGCTTAGGAAATAGGCAATAGAAAATGTCACATTGTTTTGATAAATATCATGGCAAAACAAAGGAAAAGAGACTAAGCTCTGAATAATTGGATGTATTGCTCTGTTCATAAAAATATTGTGATGGTAGCTTGATTCTCTACATGCAAGTAAGACTGGATTTCAGAACATTTTACTGGTTAGATCACTCAGATCAATGATCTAGGATTTAATAACTAGATGCAGATGCTGTTGTTTTGGGTAGCAGGTGTCAGCTACTGAACATGTGTCACACCATCAGCAACAGGCAGCTTGGTGTCACTTCAATGTGGATCTGGTATCATTTTGGGAGTAGGATATAGAGAATCCACCAAAGCAGTAGGCCGCGGGACAGGTAGACTTTCAGTGCTCCTCCACACCTCCCAACGACTGGTTGAATGTGAATGTGAATTTGAATGTTAACATTGGAAATCTTGGGATGCATTACCTGTTTCAGCCCTATGAATAGCTGTCCACTGAAAATGATTGTGTTACAATGACACTCATTACAGAACTATCCATAGTCCATGATATGGAGAATGTTCAGACATAACCAATGCATGTTAAATCACACCTGGAGTGCATAGGCTCTTAACCTTTAGGGAAAACAGGTTAATCATAAACCACACAAGTCCATGCCCTCTAGTTTTGATTTAACATACATGAAAATATGTCCCAATGTCCTCCATGTAGCTTTGTAATCTATTTTAATGGTATTTAATGGACTATTCATGAGGCTGAAACAGGTAGTGCATCCCAAAATATTCAAATTCACACTCGACTTAGCCAGACCTTTAGAAAAAAGTTGGAGGTGGGTGCATTATAAGCCTACCTGACCCATGGCCTAAATGCAATGCTCACCCTCCATTTTCTTAGAGGGGTAGACTGGGGATAGCTGCTCATGTATGGATGAAATTCACCCAATATGTATGAGTCAACAATATGTGTATATGTGATAACAGAAATGATACACTAGCGTGGGACTGAAATGATGGTTAACAAGGTAGAGATGTTAGCTGAAGCTCAAAGCATGTTTCAGTTTCTAGAGAGAGCCTTGGGCTCCTCTGTGAATTCTCTTTGTAGAAGGAAGATAGAACTTCCCTTTGTTAACTCATGTCTTCATTTGTGGTAGATCTTACAGCCAAAAAAACGTGGGTTTTTCCAGACCCTGACTACTTCTCAAACCTTCAGTCTTATGTCAACACTATGCTGGTTAAGTGAAACTAAGATAACATGATGCAATATATTCAAGTTAATATAATAGTTTTTATACATTTTACTTTTATTGTTTTAACTGAAATTTAGAGTAGTCTGGCTGATGTCTTGTCAGCTAATTCAAAAACACGTCAGTTGGTATTCTAACCTGGAACTTACCAGCTCCAACACTGCTTAAGTTTTTATAGCACATAAGACCCTGCATGCACAGTTTGTTACTATCAAAAGCAGGTAAAGGTTTCATGGAGATTTTTTAACAAACAATTGTGGTAGAGTTTGCTTGAAAGTTTGATTTGGTAACCTACCTCTGTCTTGGTAAAGAGTAAAGCTTTGCATATGTACAGACAGCATGCTTAACAGAAAATAGGCATTGTATTTCCTTCAAAATTTCCTGCAAAATTCACAGCAAGCAAGTACAGTATGACTGCCACACCCAAGCAAAGGGAAAGGCAGGCTTATTTTAGTGCTGTAAAAATGCAAAAAAAATACTATTGTCTTGTTAATCATTAGACATACAAATTAGGCAAAATAAGCAAAAATTTACACATTTGTCCACAAAGGCATTTCATTATATTGGATATCAGCTGGTTTGGTCACAGGACAGAATCTGTGTTCAAAGTCAAAGATGCAATTTGATTGTGTTTGAATTCTAATATTTTGAATTGAATTCTTATGTTCATTTTATTCTAAGAAACAAATACATTATCAAAATCCTAATAATTATCAAAGATAACATGAGTGTAACAAGTGTAGTTTTGCTCTTCATTTGACTTCATACACAAATGCTCTATGTACCCAGATGAGAGACTGTGAGCTGGGTCTAACTTGCATTAGGAAAGACTGCAGTCTATTGCTGTACAGAGTGGTTCTGTAATGGGGGGCTACCTCGTTTGAGAAGTCCTTAAAGTCAGAGTAATAGGCCTAAAAATCATACACATACTAATCTCAATCTACAGCGAATCACCATTCATTCCTGCTTTGAAATGACAACACCAGCAATAGATGAGCAACAATTCTGGATCAGACATGTGGATGAGCTGGAATCAAAAACCTACATGTGGTTTGGATGATGAAGGCATTGCACCTTAACTACCTCTACAGTGACGGCTGGCTTTTTTAATAAACCTTAACTGAGAAAAACAGGTCCAATACAGGATTAGCTGCATGCATATATCATTGCAATGCTCTGTTGGCTAAGTAGCTTAATAGCTGCTGATCAGTTGTGGTAATGAGATGAAACCTCTTAGGCATACTGTGCCTTAAAACAATAGTACCAGCTTCATCATCTGAATCCTAATATCAGCAAGCTTTAAGGTATAGCAGACTAACCGGGTTAACACCAATCTGTGAGCATAATTTAATTTCACTCTGGAGCTCAGCATGGCTACAAAGCCTATTTTTTCCACTTTGTTTTGTATGCCTGTGATAAGGATCCTACATGTATTCTGTTTCTAAAATTATTATTATTTTTATTTTGTCTTTTAATAGAGTATACACTATAGTGATGTACTGATCACATCCAGTAATCCTTTTTACCGTTTCCATACCTGGTTAATCAGGCATAATTTACCACAACCAAAACAATATTTATTAACCACACTTTTATGTAGAGCGCCAGGCTTTTCCCATGGAAGTAGGCCTGTGCATTAGTGTAGGCCTGCCTTGCCACTATTGTATGTCTACCCTATTACAGTGGATGATCAACAAGAGTTTAACGGGCCAAATGAGTGGGACTAAAGAGGAGGCTTTCCTTGTTTAGGTGTTACTGTGACTGTTGTGTAAGATGGTTAGGAATAGCCTCCAAAGAAGATAATCATGTCTGTTCAAAGGCTGCCCAAGCTTGTTTGGAGCCAGCCTTCCATCGAAGCCAGTTTGAGGTTGACTTTTTCTGGTCTCCTCTAGACAAGGATGTCATGGGGAGAATAGGGGAACCTCAACTTGCAAAATCAAGTGAAAAAATTCTGATTAAGTGGCTTCTTTGGCCTTGCGGTCACCTAAGACGCAGTCACCTCTGTGAGACAAGTGGGAAAAGTTGACTTTACACTGATCAGTATCCATAGTTGTGGAATGGGCTTACTGTAGCCTGAATTGACCACATGATGGCAACATACAGGGTATGCTACTCAGCTAGGCTTAAGCTGATTAACAGAAACTCCATAGAGGACTTTGGCCATGCACGTGTCCATTAACTGACTGTGTACCTAAAGTGTACCTAAAACCGTTTCATTATAGTTACAGTTTCATATACTGACATAGCCTATGTCTACTTTTTAGCAGCTACAAAGTGTTTTTGTGGAAGCCTCTGAAACACTGTTTCAGAACACCAAGAACTTCTGCATGACGTCAGCGCGTCATGGGCCTATAGCATACAGTCATGAGGTAGCCAACATTGGATCACAAGCGTGAGCTAGTCCATACATCGGAGATGGCTAACGCAATCGCGTTCTTTTTATCGTTATTTTAGGTAATATGACTTGGATTATTTGTCAACCACCATATGCTACTGTAAGATAATTGCCACCAGTTTAGATATATGACTAGTGTAACACGCTTCATATGTGCAGTAGTTAGCTAGCTATCGATAGCTAGTTAGCCCTCTACTTAGCGAACGATGGCTCATTAAACTAATCCAGCTAACGTTAGCTAACGATGTCTTGTGTGACGGGCAAGAAAACTGCTAACGTTAAGATGAATGTGTAAATTACCTGTTTATAAGGTAGCTAGCTAGCAATACACCGCGTTGTTCAGCTGTCATATAATTATGAACAGCGCAGTCGTGTAAACAGCTATCGATAATGTTGATATATTCTAGCCATATGAAAGTGAATTCAAAATTCACAAGTTGACAGTTGGTTATTGGCTGTGACACGACACCTCAGACTGCTAACCCGTTTTAGTAAGCTAACGTTAACATTTACATTAGGAACTGAAGTTGCTGGCAATGTCATCGTATTTGAATTTATTTTACACCCGTCTTAGCACCCATTATACATACTCTTCAGTGACTGGCTCATTCAATAACGACAACGATAACGTTATCGGAGGTCCTTTACTGATGAGCCAAACTTGATGTTGCTAACTTTTACGTAATGTTAGACATAATGTTAATGAGCTTCTCAGAGAAGCAATACTCGTAACTAACAATGTAGCATAATAGACTTATAATCATAGCAATTTCCATCGACAAGTGGTAGTCACTGTGTTACAAGTTCTCTTGTTGATTGTTCTTCATAATGCTAGCTAACGTAAGTTATACCGTGATAGAAATAGATTTACTTGGCCAGTTAGCTAACAAACTTAGATACGTCCTTATATTTAGAGGGCTGAACTCTGTAACGTGATTTACGGCCTTGCAGAATGGAAGGTGTGGAGGAGAGGAGACCCAACAAAAAGACAGAAAGCAAGGCGAATTGTACAGCGTCTGCCCGGCCACCTAGACAGAGGGAGCGGCAGGGGAAATCACCTCGCAGGCGACGTGAAGTGAAGAGGTCGCAACGACGACTGGATGGTCAAGAACAGCTGTTGTGGGGCGCTGAACAGCGGACGTTACCAGGACAACATGAGCTTTCCGAACCTACGGGCTCATCAATAGAGACGTCTGATAGCTCCCCCAGGAGATGGGATAGGTGCAGGTACTCAGTTATTACACTATTTCAGTATAGCTGGGAAACAGATTAACAGAAAGGAAGTAGATCAGTTTACAACCATTGTTAGTTATTCATCAACTTATGTAGTCAGTAGTTCGGAGCACAAAGTCTTACTATATTGTTCATACCATGAATTTCAGAAGAGCCCATTTTCTTCATGGACCATATCCAACCACTCATTTTGGACCCAAAGCCTGCATTCTTCCCAACCCAACCTCAATCATGTAAGTGAGACAAATTGTTCTTACACACTCGAGGAATCTGTGCTGCCTAAGACATGTGTAAGTTTTGTTGTTACACTCCTGATTCCTGTGTCATTCGATAAGATAAGGCAGCTGGCTTTAACTCTGATTGGTTGTTGGGGAATGGTGGGAAGGTGCATTTGCACATGATAAACCTTGTTGGAAGAGTAAACCACAGTTGTCCTGCCTGGACCTCATGTCCCTGTCAAACACGGCAAGCAAAGAGAGGTGCAACCCTTTTCAAACCCTGATGTCAAAATGCCTTCTCTTCACTGCCCTAAACAGGATGGAAATAAATGGTACAGTTTGTGAGTAGCAGAAATATAGTAACATTTAATATTTGGTTGTGGTTGTGTGGTCATGTTGATATTTGTACAACAGAAGTATTTGTTGTTATTGTCCACTTGTTGAATATTTTCTGTTCAGTTGACCTGTGCTCTCACTAGCGGGATTGCAGTCTTAAAAATGCTAATCTGGTCAGCTTGTGTGGATAAGTTGGTTGGACTGATTTTAAAAGTGTGTGTGTGTGAGAGTGAGTGAGTGAGTGAGTGAGTGAGTGAGTGAGTGAGTGAGTTCTGTTGGTTCAAAGCCCTTTCAGTTGTGCTGCACAAGCTGGGGAGAGGTAGCGTTTACTTACTGCCGCATGTGGAATGCTGTGTCTTCTATGTCTCACCATAGGCATATCCAAGACCCAGCCAGTCAACGCTTGACTTGGAACAAGCCACCAGTCAATGTTTTGGTTATCAGGAAGATTCGCGACGAGAGTCTCCTTGAACCCTTCAAAGAGCTCTGCCGTTTTCTTGTGGAGGTGCTGTATTGGGTCTTTTCAAAACCTCCTCTGTGTATAACTATAAAGTGGGCCACGACCTACAAAATGTTAAGCTTTATTTTATTTTCAGATAAAGTGCAGTATTTTTTACATGTACATTTAAAAAAAAAAATACAACAACTAGTCAACAAGTTGATTTCAGGTTTTTCTAGTATTTCAAGCACGTGATTTGCATGAAGTTCAGCTTCATTGTTTGTGATGACTGGGGTAGTTGTTGAAATTCCAGCACAGTGTTAGAGTTCCCCTGCTCAGTCACACCATTATTGACAGATGCTTCCAGGTGAGGCCAAGGATAGGTAATTCTGGTAATTAGTGGTCCTTACTTCCTAGAATGAGGTGAAATGATAGAATGTGGTAAAAAAGGTGTGAATAAGCATTGGCAAGTTAGCATGTCCATGTTCCCATGTATGAGTGAGTAAAATGTAACATAACTAGTTACACCAAAATAAAACCTTGCTAACATGCCTTGGCGTGCAGTAGAAATACCTGAACTGGACATACTAGAGGGCACATGAACAACCACTGGAAACATGTACTGTATGCAAGTGATGAAATTTTTATCAGTGGCAATGTGGAAATTGCACTAATTTGGGATGCAGTATTCAATGATTGAGCCAAAACCAAATCAGGTGCTTAATAGGGAAAGTCTATGGTGTGGTTGCTCATTTAGTGACTCAGCATAATCTTTATTGCCGTATTTGGGCATTTTGAGATAACTGCTGATTCAGAATGGCTTTGGAGTAGTATGACATGTTGACGTATAGTGTATTGTTAGAAGTGTAGTTTTTCCTCAAGCCATTCATCGAGTTTAACGTCTTGATGTTAAACAATGTTATCAGTAATGGTCTATTGTCAAAACATAATAGCCAAGCACTGGGTAGCACATATTGCAAAAGAGTCAGAACAAACAAAGATTTCAATGATGCATTTATATCTGTTCATGGGTTGTTGTTTGTTTTTTTTGTCTTGGTATTGTATTTTAGGAAAAGAAGTTGATGGTATTTGTAGAGAAGAAAGTTGCTGATGATGTCACTCTCACCAACGATGAAGCCTTCTCACCCATTTGTAAAAAACTCTGCACTTTTAGGGAAGGTGTGGTGTCTCCTGAAACTCAAAGATTATGCATAATCATTATTTATCTTTTAGCCAAGGTGTGGTGGCTGCAGTTTTCAAAACATTGTGAAAGTAATGTACTTGTAAATTACATAGAATTGGTTTCTCCAGCATATTGTCCACACCCATCTTTTAAATGATAATTAACATATGTAACCATGTAAAACATGCTTTTTCCTGGTAGGCTTTGATGACATATCCCATTGTGTTGACCTCATCATCTGTCTGGGTGGAGATGGAACACTCCTGTACGCATCCTCGCTATTCCAGGTAAGGAAAGCGTGTAGCACTTACAGACGCATAGTATTATCACCTTACTACAATGCAGTTTCATATATGTACACACACACATATGTATCCTGGGGTTTACAAGGAAACAGGAGTTAAAATATCTTGACCATTAAAATGAAATCAAATGTTTTGGTCTAAAAACTGGACATAAGCTAATGCTATTTACTATTGAGGAAGTGCAGTTACTCTCTTCACTCTCTCTTCAGCCAAGGAAGTGCTGGTGTTAACAATATGTTTCTCCTGAAAGGGAAGTGTTCCTCCCGTAATGGCTTTTCACCTGGGCTCTCTGGGTTTTCTCACACCCTTCAAGTTTGAGTCTTATCAGACAGAAGTGGCCAAAGTGTTTGAAGGTAAGCTTTCCTATAGAGCTTCAGCAGTAGTCAGCCACTGACCTCATGAGGCATCAGATTATATTGCTGCTTGATACAATCAGTGCGTCTGTCCTCTAGTGGGTGTCTGTGGAAATGCACACCTCCAAGGAAAACAGAGCAGGGGGGAGGCTTTATGTGTGCGATTTATAGTATTATAGTAGTACAATTTTCCTGTGATTATTTTTTTGAAAGCGTCCTTGCTAACTTCCGTTGTAATCGTGGTTGTTATACCATTTCACCCAGTGGAAGAAATACCTAGATTGCAACAGATATTTTTTGCAAGGACGCTGTCTAGAAACTCCTGATGGAGTGTAGCCTTCTTTCATAAACTCCTCCCCCCTGTTGGCTATAGATTTTCCACATGTTGCCTTGACCGCAGCATAACATAGCTGATGTAACCTTTCCTACCACCTGTGTTCCAGTTGTGATGTGTACAGCTCTAGAGAGTTCAGAGAAGTTAACCCAAAATTTCTATAAAGGGCTCCAAGTTGGTGAAAAAAAGCACAGTTCAGTTCAGTCAGAGCTCAGTTTAGTTAGACTTTGAGTGAGTAAAAATTTGTGGACAAAGTGGACAAAATCAATGGACTATTCCTTTAAGATTCCTTTAAGAAGAAAAATTATAGGGCCCAGAATGGACAGACATAAATACTTCTCTGACAATGCGGCATCTATTCATATTGGTTGCTTTTGACTAGGTGTAACGTTAGGAGATCAGTTTCATTACAACTGAAGCAATGCCTAGATGTTAGCAAACATTTTAGCATCAGTTTGGCATATCGGTACAGCTAACCATAGGAAACTAACATGATAGACCATAGACATAATTTTATGTTACTGCTACCTGACATATCAGCAGTGTGTGGCAAGCAACTAACGTTAGATAAGCGGACTTAGTCTACATCAAGTTTTTATAGTCATTGGTGAGTTCACTTTTCGCAAAACATATTAGCAGTCGAAATGAAGCATCAAACATCATTTCTTTGCTTTTAGCTGTCACAAGCTGTTTCCAGCATTGCCAATATATGTCCTGGTTTTTGTCTGATAAACCTGTTCTATTCTCCACTTTTCAATGAGTTTTTGCAGCCAGGTACCAGGTACCGACCTGTGGTGATGGGGTCTCTGTAGGGCTTCACCGTCAGCTTCAGCCAACCTAGTTCGGCTCAGTTTATGTTTAACGCTGCTTTTTAAATTTTCTGTTCTATCCTGATGGCAATGTGGGATTTGTATCTTCCCCAGGATTGACAGCTAGTTCAGAGAATGTTTAATAAACAACAACAGTAAAGTAAAGCCGACAAATGGACTTTGCCAGATTCAAGTACAAGCCAAGCGTTGCAAGCATAGGTTGCAAGCCTAGGTTGCAAGCCTCCTCGCTGCAACTTCTTTGTGTCATCGTATGACTGGGCGTTGTGTTATTCGCTATCGCCACACATGGCAGAAAATGGTATTATTACACTGAACGGCCCGAGGCTAGTCATTTAGCATGCTCTCTCTTTCGTAAAATCTTACACATGCTACCTTTAAAGTCCCCATAGAGGTCCCCACAAACAGAGGAGCAAAACCTTTACAATAGGTTTGTTGTTTTGCATATGTTGCAATGCATGCAAATGAAAAAATTGTTGACATTGTGTTAGCTTGAATTATGCTTCTCAAAAAAAAAAACTAATATTGCGTGTTTGATTTGACTTGTTAAGAAATTGAAAAAAAAACTAATAAGGGTGTAATAAGATTTGTGGACAGATTTAATAACAGTGCGTGTGTGTGTAGGAAATGCGGCCATCATCCTGCGTAGCCGGCTAAAGGTGAAGGTGGTGAAGGATGCCCCTTTGCGGAGCGAGCAGAGTGGGGGCCCTGAGGAGAATGGCCTGGAGCCTCACAGCCATAGCAGTAGTGAAGCCGGCAGAGTCACGCAACAGCTGCAGGTCTGCACATACTAACCACACACACCTCTCACATGTATACTGTACATTCACCTGCACACACTATGTATGTGGTATGGTATGGTATGGTATGATATAGCTTTTATTGTCAATTTCTTCACATGTACAAGAATCAAAATGCATTTCTCACTCCCTTTGTATGTGTATTGTCAGCTGTGCAAACTCTTACAGTCAGAAGTGCATGCACACACACAAAAAAAAACTATAGGTCAGCACATAAACATATCCACACACACACACCAAATGTTTACAACTGGAAGAATTTGTATTTGAATTTGCATTTCGTACAAATGAGGAACAATAACACACAAGCATGTTTCTGCAGGATTAAGTTGTACTTTTTTGTACTTCTTAAATAAGTATAGATACTACTAGACACCAGACATGTTTTTATTATCTTGGGTAATCAGCACCAGCAGAAGCATTATGTGTTGTTTTTCATCCCCATTCCAACGGTCATAAAACGCGAGTGAGCCATGTGTTATTAACATTTACGCATTTAGCAGACGCTTTTATCCAAAGCGATTTACAACTCATCTATCACACAAGCAATTTACAAATCATCTATCAATTGTTCTGGGCCAGTCTCTGGGCCTAGAGCAACTTAGGGTTAAGTGCCTTGCTCAAGGGCACAATGGTGGCAGCTGGGATTCGAACCCACAACTTTTTCAGGCACGCTAGCCAGGTTCCTTAACCACTACGCTACCACCACCTACAGCCCACACAATTAACACAGCAGATGATCTGATTTCTCACGTTTGTTCAGCAGAAAGAAAAGCAGACAGCTGAATCCCTTTGCAAGGCACAAGGGAAAAATTAACCTGGTTGTATTTTTCTGGGTGTGCGTTTGTTTTTTGGGGGGTGGGGGTGTTGGCAGTGTATGTTGAACTATTTTTATGCCTGAGTGCGGTCCTTTTGATCTGACTGCTTTAATTTTCTCTCTGAAATTCATTTCCTCAATTGAATCCAACTGCTTAGGAGGAGTGGTTGCAGAGGGAACTTTCAGTGCGTGGCTTGCCATGTGTGACCCCTGTGCTAAGCTGTGTGCATTTATTTTGTACAGGTGCTTAACGAGGTAGTGGTGGACAGAGGCCCCTCGTCCTACCTGTCCAATGTGGACTTGTACCTGGACGGACGCCTCATCACATCTGTGCAGGGAGATGGTATGTCTGTGATGCTCACCAAGCACCAGATGGAGCCCTGATGTGATCATTTGTAAAACCCCTGTCCATATGCATTGCAATCAACACCCTACTCTGTTCAGCTAAGTGTTCTCATCATGGCTGACGTTCCCGTATGTGTAGTATTCAGCCAGGCCCAGGCCAGTGTGTCTTCTCACAAAGGGCCTCACTGAGATAACATGTCTTTTGTGTCCGTATGCACTGAAAGCTGGAACTCTATACAGGCAATTCTCGTAAAACCGCGTGCCACAAAGACAGCGAAGCACATGAAGCAATCTTCAAAGTCACATTTGTAAAGGCTATTACAAACCCAAACATATCTCTACTGGGAGGTCATTAAGTGTTTGTATTCTCGATGACCTCTGCGTCCCACCATTTGTCCTTCTGAAGTTACCAGTTTTCAGTGAATGGAGTTTTTGTCACCAAATTAAATAAAAATCCTGACCACTGTGCACAGATGAATTGTAATGACATCTGTACATGGGTGTAGAAATAATTGATAATAATGACATCGTACATCTTTTGTGTAAAATAGCGCTGTTTATTCTGCATGCCTGCTTTCTGCCTTCAAAACCTTTCTTTTTATTGTATTATAAGACCCATGTCATCCCCCAGGAGTCATAGTGTCCACACCAACGGGGAGCACAGCCTATGCCGCTGCTGCTGGAGCCTCCATGATTCACCCCAACGTGCCGGCCATCATGGTCACCCCCATCTGCCCCCACTCGCTCTCCTTCAGACCCATTGTGGTGCCTGCTGGGGTGGAGCTCATGGTAAGAGGGAGCACGGGTGGGGGGCCAGGTGGGGGTGTTGGGGATTGTTTAGAGAATGAGGGGTGGTGGTAGTTTTGGCAGAGGTAGAAGAAAGGTTCTAGCAAATATCAGTACAGGGTAAATGGGTTGTGTAGCAGCAAAATCAGTGGATCCCTAAAAGTCATGCTTGCTGTGGATGCTCACAGTCGGTTAGCTTTTAGTCCAAACCAAAATGATAAGAATGACAAACATTAGAGGTGGCTTTGTCTATTGGTGTATACTGTCTGGCCGGTGAAGGTTATGGCCTTGCCTTTTGCCTCAGTCATCTGTTATGTGTGTGTGCAGATTATGCTGTCCCCGGACGCACGAAACACAGCCTGGGTTTCATTTGACGGCAGAAAGAGGCAGGAGATCAAGCATGGGGACAGGTAAGCATTATATTATAGAGATGGACTCCCAGATGAAACCCAAATATGTCACTAAGCCAGCATAGCCTCACAGCCTGGCAGAACAGCTAGTGAAACCACCTGCACCTAAAGTACATGGTGAGACTTTTCTGCCACTTCTGTTTTTGTCCCTAGCACTTGTATTTTCATGTGTAAGGGTAAAGGGTAGGGTGTCCCAATACTTTAAAGACCAAAACCACCTCTACATCTACCTCTAAATAGATAACAGAGGTCCAATTTTTTCCCAATAGCCTAAAGAATGAGTTGCCTATATGCCTGCGTTTACGTGAACAACAGTATAACGATGGGCCTTCCGATAGGCTACAGATCATTTTCGGGATGTGGCATTTACGAATGCTGAGAAATTAGATTAATCCTGTGTACATGAGCCGGCATTTTTAAACAGAGTGAAATATAAACCTACTATTGGTAGGCCACGTCATATCTGTGGTAAAGGTAACTAGGTAAAGACACCGACTATGCAAATTTGCATGAGGTAGCGTCCCATTTCGTAGGTACATATTTCTACCCGACATCTCGCACTTCATCATTGAGGGGTATCTTCTTTTCGAGGGCGCTCTAAATGAAGTGCTAGTGTTAACAGAGGAGAAATGGGACGGGTCTTTACTCTATGAAACGGGACTTTGACATATCTGATATCCACATGGGTTCCTTCTTTAAGCAATAGTGCAGTTGATACATGACTGGACTGCAATGGTGTAGTGTAGTGGAGACATGATGGTGCATGTGTCACTAAGATGTTCTGATGAAATGTTTGTTACTGCTGTTCAGAATTCGGAAATTGTTTATGGTGTTGTGCATTCAGACTCACTCACACTGTCTCCCCCCACCTTCTCTCTCTGTCAGTATTAAGATCACCACCTCCTGCTATCCGGTGCCCTCCATCTGTTGTCATGACCTGGTTTACGACTGGTTCGACAGTCTGGCCCAGTGTTTGCATTGGAATGTGCGCAAGAAGCAGACACGCCTGTCTGAGGCCTCGGACTCCTCAGACACAGAGAATTGACAGTGCTCCAACCCTGCCCTTTGTTTGCTTTTGTTTGTTTGTTTGTCTGTCTTGTCTGTTTGATTGTTTGGGTTTTCTTTCTGTGCCTCTCTTATAGGCTGAGTGGACAGACATGGAAGTGAGTAGTTACATGCTGTGGAAGCACTGTATTGAAATGTTAGGGCATGTTCGGCACTGTCAGTTCTCTGTGCAATATTTTTTTTTTCGTTGTCATCATAAGTGCAGGGCTGCTATGCTTACATTGATCTTGTTATTTCTTTTATTTCTTTTACACATGTAATCATTCTGTAGACTGTCTCTTTGGACAGCTGTAGCCTAATTCATACATTCCAAAACACCAAAAACTTTTGGGCTTGTGCAGCATCACTAACTCTTGTAACTAATACAAAGGCTTACCTCTGTTCTGTTTACTGAGGGTGGCTTTTGTGCACCTGGCTGGTACGCTGATGAGGTTGTTTTAGTTCCAATTTCTTACGCTGGTGGTGGAGATGCAGAGTAGGTTCTTAGATTTTAACATCCTGAGGACAGAATGATATAATTGTTTTTTTTTCTCTCTGTAATGTTTATAGCGATAACATGGCTAATTAAGTCAGAATTATTTGTGCGTCCGAGAAATACTACAGGTTAAACATGAAATATGAATTATGTTTATTATATTTATTACACAGTGCATCTAATGGATTGTAGATTGATTAAGATTAATAAAGAGAGACTATTTAACTCACTTTAAAACTAAAAAGAAAAATACTTGTCAGAATTTCCCACCTTCTACATTACATGGGATGAGAGGTTATATATTTGTACTTAGAACCACCATTAGTCTTCACACTTTTACTGCAAATAAAAATTGAAATGAAAGTAAAATAGTGTTGTAGACTTTCTTAACTAGAGCTGCTTGGTGCGTGGGACTTCACCTTTCTCTCAGAAAGAACAGTGTTTTCGGGTTGAAAAAACTGATTCTTTGATTAATTAATGTTGATCTTGAAAGATGCAATATCGTTTTGGGCAATTCCTTGGAAAGTAGTTTTTGTCACATACATAATGTCAATAAAATGCCATGGTACTTGTTTTGAGGATTTGCTGTATTCAGCTACTCAGAGAATACATGTACAAAATATTTATAAAATATTTCTGCTTTTTTGTTTGCTCCTGTTTTGTCCTATTGTCCATTTGTAAATCCATTTTGATCTTCAAACATCCCCTCCATGTTCTCAGTGATTCTGGCAACCACACAAAAAACCAGGCACTGAAATTTTGGGTGCTGGATAGAGAAACATTTTTTGTTTTGTTTTTGGTGGTGGTATGTGGTGTGCAGACAAATGATTCAAAACATGACACAAACCGCTCCCTTGAAATCATTATCTAGTCATAAGACAGGATGTGTGGCAGTATTTTGGCTAGAAGTTTGATGTTTGCATGATGGTGTAGTGTAAACTTTGACTACCTTATTGGATGTTCATGCTCTCCTCATTCGTTTCATAATCAAGCAAAACTAGTATTGAAACTAAAATATCTTTACAAATTTATATGGAATGTCACTTAATTGAATACAGGACCTTGTGAATACTGAGAAAATGCTGGCCATCAGTCACAACACCCAACCCTACCTAGCATCACAAACATAGCAACACAGAAGCAACACAGTCTGCGCTCTATCTTTTATTGCAATGAAAGGATACAGATATACCTCAAGACAGACATCACTTAAATTATACTCCAAATATCGCAAGAGACAGTCTTCAATATGATATTAATCCAAATATGGACAACTAAGCAATTGAAGAAATTTTTTTGAAAGAAAGAAAAAAGGGGGGGAAGGGGGTAATTTCCATTTCCTCTTGAAATAAAAATTGCTGGTTAAGATCCAATAATACTACAGATCACAGCAGGTTGTTACTGTGAGACACTCGAGAACATGAGCGTTCTCATGAAGTAAGTCTACAAATACGACACCGGCCCTGGCGCAATGGCAACTTGTTCTCAGAAAGAAAGATGGCATACACAACAGAAACATAGCTACTAGGAACTGCCGTAAATAATAGAGATGTTGGCTTCAATTGCTGGGATGTGCAGCGTTAACTAAGACGTTCCTGTACGAGTTCACTCTTGTATCATATGACATAACAGGAGACAAAGCGATGGACGTGAGGGGGCCAAAAAACACATTTTCACGAAGATCTCATTTATCGAGGGCATACAAAAAAAAAGTTAATGAGAAAATACCACAGTCTGTGACCTTTGGACAATACAGTTTACTCTTACACCTCTGTGTGTGTGGTGGGGATATGGTACAAAGAATATCCCCATCAGGATTTAGGTTTCAACACTGGAGATGCAAACATTCACGTTTTACATTGTCATGGTCTTTACTTGTGAGAGTGAGGGACGATTCAAACAAATCCATCATGTGAACTTGATATTGAGTACATATTGAGGTTTTCACACGTAGAAAAATGATCCAACTTACTCTGTCTCTTCAAGCATGCCTGCTAAGCATACAAGCAGCTCACCCTGACTTTTCATTGTCTAAATGAACCGTAACTTTCAGTTATCAGGCCATCTTCAGTCAAAGATATTTAAGACCTCCATCTTATAGTTTCAAAAGATGGAAAAAAGGACTTGTTGGCATTCTACAAAAATGTATTTTCAATGCAGTTGTTCAACATCAACCAAATTGTTAGCATGTGTACATCTGATATATTTATACACTTTCTATATAAATGATATATTTGCAATTATTTAAATATATCCTCACTATGAGTAAAATAACATCTAATGTGAAATAAATACCTAGTACATACTATGCATCCCTACATTAGGACAGAATTGGACCACAGCCCAATAAGGATGACTGCTTGTTAACAAAGGTGTTCTGGACCACAGCATCACAGGTTTTCTCCACATCACTGAATTACCAGTCATTCAATTAACAAGAAACATTCCATCTGTGAGAGTACCAAACTGCAACTGCAGCATCACCTCCTCAAACTGCCTTATAGCCTTCCAACTGTTCTACCATGCCCCTTCCAAGTCCTCCCTGCATTACCTGTGTCTTATCTCAAATTATGAAGATACCATTTAGAAGTACTAATTACCTGTCTTATGGGAGGGGTTCTGAAATCTTGAAGATACCATTTAGAAGTACTAATTTGTCACCCCTCACATGGATGTGGAAGCGATCAAACTATGCAAAAGAAAAAGGTAGAAAATGAGTTTGGCACTAATGCTTGTAAATGTATGCTGATCAGGCCCCACTCTGCCATATCACATTTCTTTGCAACATTTGTTGTTTTCTAAGGTCCTTTCAGATATATGCCATGTAGCTACAAGACATCTGTAATTTGAACAAGGTTATAAATAAATGATCACTGACACTGAGTAAAACAGCTGCTCCATATTTCTTTGACTCCATGAGATAAGCACAGATCTGGATCCATTTCAACTTAAAGTACTGTGTCTAACAGGAGTGAGGCCATTTGTTTTCAAATTCACGTGTGAGGGAGAAAAACAAACTCACAAACAAACAAAAAAGATTGTGCACTTATAAGGACATGCCCAGCCTATACCCCTACAGAGGTGGACAGTGAGCCAGATTTTGGGTACTGAATGCAACATTCAGATTTTTCTTGAGAGAAATGTAAACATTGCTCGTGTGACGGCCACAGTTTTCCAAACAAGGACGAAACACACTGATTTTTGGTCCAAACAAACAAAGAGGACTACTGTTTTCAGTCAGCAATCAACACATAATGCAGCCCAACTATACCATGGCAAGACAATCTATTTATAATACAATGACTTTAAATGAAAGGAAACTTGGTCTTGTACGGGGCACTACAAATTCAAGATTTTACCCTGCAATCACCTGACTCGCGCCATGTCACATGCCACTCTCCTTCGGGCAAAGTCTATGGAGCAATGTGTAGGCTAAAAGAAAAATGATGTTGCTTGTTTCCTTATTTTGTAAACTCAAGGGGAAAAATGCTGTTAAAGGATGGATTCATCAGGGCTAAACATCTTAATAAATGTGTTGTAAAAACGTGACTAACAGACTCACGTTTAGAGAAGCGGGGGGGGGGGGGGGTCTCACCTACATACTTAGCTTTTTTCTTATATGGGAGAGATATTCTTGATAACAAAAAAGATGCTTTGTACATTTCATTATCATAGCTGATCTCTTCTCTGCCATGATGTTTTCTGTTATTCTTGATTTGGAAGATCTCAAAACAGACACAGAAATGGGAGTCACTCCAGGACATCACTGAAGCACTGTCATCAGGTCCTTGGAGTGCGTGGGCGTTGTGTTGCTTGAGGCGAAATGTTTGTGTATGTATTTGTTTTTTGTTTTTTTATATTTAGCATTTTTAAATTGATTTCTTAAGTTTGAGCGGTATCAGGCTTGGCCGCACTGCTCTCCTCTCTGTCCTCCCCCTCATCCTCCTCTTCCTCTTCCTCCGTGTGCTGCTCCAGTTCCTCACGGGTGATCATCTCAAAGTCGTTGCCGTTGCTGTGTTGCGAGCCCTCATCTTCCCGCCGTTCACTGTCTGTGTCCGAGTGTCGCTCCGTCGCCAGGCTCTCGCCCTCTGCTACGTCGCCGCCCTCTCTGTCGCATTCCTTGCTCTCTTCCTCATCTTCGTCTTCCTCGTCCCTCTTCTCGCTGTCTGACTTCTCCTCACTGTCCGACTTGTGCACCTTGCTGGTGACCTCCTGGGCCTTGCTGTCAGCCTTGTCAGTGAGGCTCTTCTTGGAGCTGCTGGTACGCGGGCCTTTGTGCTCATGTGTGTAGAGCGGGCGGAAGGAGTCGATGAAGCCCACGTCAGCTGTCAGGTTGGGCAGGAACCAGAAGTGATGACGGCCTCCCGTCACCAGCCAGATGATGAGAAACAGAATGCAACGAGCTAAATGGGGAACACAAGTTTCAGGGTGTCTGTTAACATTAGCATTAGCACTTCTCTGTGACTTATTGTTACACACAGTTACACCCTGTGGTGTTGACACCAGTGATAGAGCTTGTGTGCCAGTGTAGAGTCCTTACCTACAGCGAGGAGGAGTATGCTGGCCACAAAGCAGCCAGCGGCAACACTCAGGTAGTACACACCCACTCGCATCTCTGCAGGCCACAGCGGGAACAATGTGGCAGCAATCACTGCAATAACTGAGACCAACGCATAGCCACACACAGTATTAAAAAAGGCAGTATTCACTGAAATTGACAAACATTTAAAGTGTATGGAGATCATCTATATCCGTTTGTGCATTTAAAGATCAATCTATGTCAACAACTCTACCAACACTGGACTTATGAGCAAAATATAAATGAAGGATATAAGCCTCACCCAGTATGAGTCCCATGGCAAAAGTTTTAAAATGCACTGGGTCATAAATCCACACGTACACCTGGGCAAAAACACATTATATAAATTAAACCGAGGTGATTTTTTGTTACTAAGGCTCTGTGTAGTTGGGGGGCTGTGTGCTACACTTACAGCACATTTGATCTTATTCAAAAGACTGAGAAGTAGGGGGTGGGGTGGGATGGGGGAGACGGGGGCAGGGTGTGTGTGTGTGTGTGTGTGTGTGTGTGTGTGTGTGTGTGTGTGTGTAGTGTAGCGTAACTACACACACCAAACTTTCAAAGTGACACCTACCTCGTTACCATCTAAAAACAGCTGGTCCTCATGGGGTTCCAGTTTGAACTTCTTCTTGACATCCTTCTTCTTCTTCGGGGAGCCTGGACTGTCATCCTGTGGGACAGGTGATTGTGTCAGTCCCACAAGTGAGTACATCATAGAGCACCTCCAGGGGAGCTTTAAAACTCAAGAACAAGTGGTAAAACAAAATAAAATCATACATTTGCAACTGCCATGTTCTACTCAAAGCCATCTTCAACATTAAGCTCTCAGCCATTAGGGGACTTTACAGCTGAATTATTGTATAATGGTGATAGTGTGCATTGTTTGCTGTGGTGTTCATCTGCTCTGAATTGTCTGATTACATCAGGCTGTTGATACATGACTTCAGTGTAAGTAATATGATACTATTCCATTGGTATAGTGGTTACACCTGATGTTGTAGAGCTGTCATTTCCCCTCAGTACCAATGCAAATCACCTTGGCTACATTTACACTACATGGCTAAAACAACTCAGCTCTGATCTGATCTTTGGTCCTAAGCATTTGAATATCGTCCATCATATGCCATTGGGAGCAATGGGAAACAGTACCCATTAATACTGTTGCTGCTTTGGGCTTCTATGTGTTTACTTCGCTGTGTGTAAGCATGGCTACTGCGGTGTCATCTAGACAAATGACCAACATGAAAGAGTAACCACAAAATTACATGAGGCTGTAATGTGTGGCAAATAATCTCTAGAACATTCTCTGTGTTCCTTCTCTACATCCATCGGACTTTATGGAAATGTTTGGAGAAAGAAAGCTTACGCTCTTCTCCTTTTTGGACTCTGCCTCAGCTTCTTTCTTCTTCTCCTTCTTGCCCTTCTTCTCATCCTCCTTGCCACTGTCACCTTTGGCCTTCTCTTTTTCTTTCTCCTTCTCTTTATCTTTCTCCTTCTCTTTATCTTTCTCCTTCTCTTTTTTCAGGTCCTTCTCTGGCTTCTTCTTCATGACCTTCAGGGCCCGGTGAAAGAACTGTTTCTTTAGCAATCTGCTCAAAAAAACACACACACACACCGTTAGATAACAATATTTATGCAATGTCACTGTGCTTCTTGGACACTGTACTTGATTACTTCATATTCACATTCACACACACTGTGACTCATGACCTCAGTTAGAGGTGCAGTCAATGATGGAAAGTGGTCTGTAAACACAAAATGTTTGGTGTAATGTTCAGAAAATATGGGGTCACAGACTTTTTTTGTAATTCCACCAATTTTGACTGGCCCCACCTGTCCCCTTTTGCCCCGGCAAAATAATAATAAAATTAACAACATTATTTTGGCATACTGGAATCCACATCATATTTCCCCACTCCCACCCCCCTGTAGCTGATCTGATGTTTATGTAGGGATATTAATGACTTGATGCAAGATGCAAGATTTTGTTTTGATTGTACAATCTTTATTATAAAAAATAATAACAAAATCATTAAAACAAGAAAAAGTCTTCTTTCTTCCCCTGTCCCACTTATCAGGTCTCTATTCCCCACAAATGGGGCCTGGTCCACACTTACATTGCCTATACAGACCTATCCATGGCCTGACTTCCCTAGCTCCATGAACTGGAAACAAAGTGAGAGCAGACTGCCCCAAAAACGCAATAAAACACTGCATGACATTTATCGAGAAGAACAGAGGGGAGGCATGATCTACTTCTCTGGGCCAGCTTGTTAGATCCTTAGTCCTTAATATAGTAAAATATTCCTATAGTATACTAAATAAAATAAAGTAAAATATAAATTGAGTACAAAATCACAAACACAAACGTAAATGTGACATCATCACCTTTACAGTGATCTGCTCTGTTCAGAGGATTTAAAGGAATAGTCTGGTATAAATCAACCTATGTTGCTTTTAAAGGAATAGTTCAGCATGTATCAACCCCTATCCCTCTTGCTTGAATTCACTCGTCGTTTATGGCATACAATCTGGTATGTACCATTGGTACAACATTTCTGTTATTCTATATCAAGAAAAAAATGTGCTATTATTTTACTAAATACCTGCTAATTTCACAAAACAGAGCCATAGTTTCAGTAAATGGCATAGAGTGAGTGCACAATTTAGACAAATAAGCACACATTTTCTTGATACAAAATGATATCTCCAAGCGCCTGTTGTATGCAGTATACAGCATTGCAGAAGCAGCAACTGCTGTTGGTAGAAATAGGAATGAAAAAAAAAATCTGTACAATGTAGACCAAATATGTGAACCAGCAGCTAACACCAAGCAGCAAACACCAAGCAGCAAACACCAAGCAGCAAACACCAAGCAGCAAACATCAAGCAGCTAACACCAAGCAGCTAACACCAAGCAGCTAACACCAAGCAGCTAACACCAAGCAGCTAACAGAAAGGGCCACACAAAACTGAAACTGAAAGTTTCCTTGCCTTCATTACATAGTGTTATCTGCCATTTGGCTATTCGGTCCTGGTTGTATCAAATCTTCTTGTTGGTGTTCCTAACAACAGTGCTGAGTTCAAAAAACAGATATGGGTTGACTTATTTTTCCTTTAACCCACCTGTTGCAGTAATCAACCACAGAGTCCCTGGTGGTGAACAAGGCCTCCTCCCCCTTCTTTGACTTTGCCCACTTGGAGTCCAAAAGACAATCCACAGCTTTGGAGGCTGCCAAAGCAAACACAGACAGCAATGTAACACCAAGTACACTACAGCACTGAACAATTCAAATCATCAAAAGAAAATGTGACTGAAGCAACACTATAGTTTTATTGGTGTAAAACTAGTAGACTAGCTACCTAAAAGGCACAAAAAACCTTCCAAACATTTTCCAGAGCCTTATTGCTGTTGCTAGAAGATGCTAATTGGTGTTTAATGGCAATGCAGTCAGCAAAGCAATGCTGTACTATTTTTTTCTTTATCTTTTCCTACCCTCCACCCAGAACTGCAGAGTGCACATCCTGGATGGCTGGTGGAAATAACACTTTATTTGTCCATACTTCCTATCACTATATGCCATCCAAATATATTTAGAGATTGTTCCAAAAAGGAATAATCCAATAAAAAGGATACCTCAGATAGTGGTAAAAGGTTACATAGAATTACTTAAAGGAGACACAGACTGGAAAATTTTCACCTTGGCTTTGATTAATCAGGAGAGGTTGTGCATGGCCAAAGAGCTGTATTGAACATGAGGCATGGTTGTGCCCTCCTTCATATGAAAATCTTGAACTTAGAAATACCCACTAAAACATGGACGAATTATAACAAAGTCTACATGTGATGTCAAATAGCACAAAGCAACTGTAGTTCGATTGTAGTTGCCAAAGATCGCATAATTTAACCAAAAGGACCATTTAAATAGCCAGCCTAAATCTAAGGTTTGAAATTGCCTTGTAAAATCGCATTTGAACTTATTTTTGATCAATTAAAGTTGAATATATTCTATTTCAACATCAGCGAGCAAGCTACAATACTCCATTCATCCATTCTATATCCCCATTTTATGACAATTAATATATTTATGTTACATTACAAATTCTATAACATGATTTCCACTGTAAATTACTAAAGGATAACCTAAGGTCTCCTTCGCAGTATGACAGTATACAAAATAGGCTGAGAGATATGTATACACTAGTGTCACATTATTAGTATACATTAACTGAAGCAGATCAAGTAGACAAATGCCAAGAGAGAGGGAATGAATTGCACTGACCAATAAAGTAATCCACTCGGTGGCCCATCATGTTGGTGGATTTGGTGGGGCAGTTGAAGCGCAAGTACTTTGCCACCGCCTTCTCCTCCTTGGTGGGCTCACTGACTTCCTGTACAGATGCAATGTTTGCCAGGTCAGTCATCAGACATAAAGGGAGAGATATATTTGGTTTTGGAAGAAGCATGAATAACATTCTGAATCTACTATTCACTCACAAACACAGGTTTGGTTAAAACTGAGGAACAGTGTCACAAAGACAATTAACACATATCAAATATCTTATCACCAGACATTTGATGCACATTAATCTTCTTACCTCCAGTAAATACTCATATTGCTACCTAGCTGTTTCAGAAGGCCAAGATGGTTTGGTTTCAACCAAGGTTGCTTCATCACGCTTGAATAAATGTGTCCATGTCATATAACACTGGCCCTCAGGTATACAATAACAATACTACCAGGGGGAGATACTACAAAGCAAGGTTACTGGCTAAGCGGGTGTAACTGCTCATCTCCAAACAACTTCAGAGACAACAGATGCTCACTGAAGTGTTCTTTTAGAGATTAGTTGTTACTTCCAAAGTTACTCTGGTTAACTAGTAACCTTGGTTTGTAGTATAGGCCCCTGGTCTGTCACCAAACGAAAACAAGTTGTAGGAATGTGTATAGACTTTGTTTTGTTTGTTTGGCATAAGAGGCCTCTGCTCTTTTATGACACCTTGACCACAGAGCTGCCAAAACACATGTTCACCTCTTTGTATCATAAGACATATGTTACAGATAGGGAACAAATGCAGAGGTATTGAACTAAATGCTGCAAGATTATCAAGGAAAGGGTCACATTGACTATGTTTACATGCATTTAAGTATCCTGAATATGATTGGGATATTAAGTATCCTGGCTTTCACCCAAATTCAGTAACCAGAATAAGCCCTTATCCTGGTTTCTGAGAAATAGGGATATGCTAGGTGGAGTACTTTGAAAGAAATGAGATACTTCCACATGTAAACACCTTATCCTGATTTCTGACAGTTGCAGAGATCTCTTTAGAATTCTGGGTGAGAACACCATGAAGAATGCTCTAATCAGTAAATGGAATATTAGTATTTATCATGTAAACAGAGATATTAACAACCCGTCGAAGGGTGCTGTGGCAAAAGTGGTAGCAGCTTCAACACCGCATTCAGGTCTGAGTGACCCCAGGGACTCGGGTTTTAATCTGACCTGCAGTCATTTCCCAATCCCACCTAATTCTTCAGCCCTATCTGAATGAAGGCATAAAGGCCAAAACAATTACACAAAAACATGAATGATGTGCTAAATGTAATCTGAGAAGGTCTCCACTCTGAATGATTCTACAAGTGCGATCCAATAACCTGCTCTCTAGAGAACTCTTTGGGTAGCCAGGCACTGTGGTCGTAGCTCCGCTCAATATTGTTTTTCTCTACAGTACCATGTCCGGGTGCTCCCCAAAAGGCTTTGGTTTGCCAGTTAGATTTTCTAGCAGCCAACCAGGACACAGAAGCCGAGGGCAGAACCAATAGGCCTAAAGTTCAAACAAAGTTCCCACCCACTGTAAAGTAAACCTATGCATATCAAGGGTGCACAGACTCTTTGCACAAAGGGAAGTAAAGTGAAAGAGTGTGGTCCACCAGGCTACTCTTCTGGCCATGACTATATGAAATATCTAACAGACACTGTGTGGAAAAGCCCACAAGTCAACAAGCCCAAGATGTCATATTCAGTAGACATAAACATAAAAGGTAAAGAACGCAACCAGCAATGAGTCCAGGATTTCAATGACTGATGATTTCAATTAACAGTCCATAATGAAATGTTACCTTTTCATCTCATAAATTCTTACATCTATACTATGTATCACTGAATGGAACAACTGCATTCTATTCAGCATTTGGCAAACCAATGAGTTCGTTAGGAAGGCACAAAGACCCTTGAAAATGACACTTTAAATGCGCCAGTCACTCAGTGAGGTTGACAGTCAGCGGTCGCATAATTTTGACGTGTCTAATTTTGACAACACTTCCTCTGTAGGTTGTCAAGCACATAGGTAACTAATATAACGTGTCCTAAAGTTCAAGTAATTCTGACGATCACAATGTTCTGTCACGTGTGAAACACTCAATCGAAAACTCCCTTTGGTCAAAACAAAGCCCTACAATTAACAGGCTAACTTACATGATGCCACCAGGAAGAGATATATATCTGTACAAGATATCTGTACAAGAAAGGGCAGAGTAGGCTCTACTTCCTTAGGAGGCTGAGGTCCTTTAATGTTTGCAGCAAGCTCCTGCTGATGTTTTATGAGTCTGTCATGGCCAGTGTCCCTTCTTTCACTGGGAGACAGTGTTGTATATGTGTATATGTGAGATGTGTATATGATGTAAATGTGTATATGTGAGATGTGTATATCATGTATATGCGGGATATGTTATGTTACATGGGACATATTTATGATGTTTATATGCTGCTGGACACCTTAATTTCCTCGGGGATTAATAAAGTAACTCTACTACTCTACTATATTTGGTTATTCTGGAAGCACAAATAACAATTGGACATCTGCTATTCGCTTACAAACATAGGTTTGGTGCTGAGCTGCGTGGCGCAGTCAATTTTGTATCAAATATTTTATCACCACACTACAGCCCGTTGGACTTTCTACCTCCAGTAGACAATCATCTTGCTCCCCAGCTGTTTCGGAACACTCGTGCATCAACTGCCAACAAAGCTTGGTTCAACCACGGTTGCTTCATCACGCTTGAATGAATATTGACGTGTCCATGTCACATAACACTGACCCTCTGGTACAATAACATCCCTATTACCATGCAAACGTTTCTTAGGTACAAATAGGGTACGTCTTTGCAATTCATGCCATAACCATGGGCTAGCTGGTACTCTAAAAACCATTAGGTCGGGCTCTTATATTTACATTGGGAAGCAAACCAACCAGCTAGCTAGCATAATGATGCTAAGAACTGTGCAACCTAAAGCCAAGATGGCCAACTTAGCTGGGTGTGCAGATCCCCGTTATAAACTACATACATTCGCGTTAGTCTACACTTCAAAATATACATGTAAAGAATGTCAACCTGGTTATATACCAACGATAGAGGTCACATGAATGTTGTCAGAGAATTACGTCCTGCATGCAGCAAAAATAATAAACTAGCTGGTCAATTGGTAGTTTTTTCAGCTAGCCCACTTTCTGAGGTGTAGGCTACTGTGAGACTGTGTATACCATCCAACGATTATTTTATGTTTAGAAACCCTATGTCACACAGTGGGCTTCTAACTGATGAAGCGACAAACTCCCATCATGGGTATTTAATATGTGATGACGTTTATTATGCTAAAGCTGTACCTGAATTCGCTTCTTGTGCCTCCTGCGCTCCGCCATGATCCCAGCTCTCAAGTCTCAATTTGACGTGGTAGCCACGACAAGCCAAACATACCGCGAGAATACGAATTCTGAAGCCTTCTAAAGCTGTTTCCCAATACTGCCACCCCGTGGATTTCTTGACTACAGATCGACTGGTTTGCATATTTACTATACTCAGTTTTGTCTTACTGGTGTGCATTATGGATAGAATCATCACTTGTCATATCGTGATCACATGATGCCACATGATGTCTTTTGAAATGCTTACAACGGAAATTCAAATATTGAAACCTTTATTTTCATTGTGTAAAATTGTGTTCCTGCAGAGGTCTAAATAAAGCATTTACAAATTCAAATGTATGTCAAATATAAACTAAAAACAAAACTATGGAGTACAACAATTTATCCATCACATTATCAGGTATTCAACACATGGTACACATGGTAAAAAGTGTCTTGAGTCTGGACATTTCCTGATGATATTTTGACAGTGAAAATTAGTCTCTTGCCATTGCTGGACTATCAGGCTGAAGAAAGAGACACTATAAAAAACACAGGTTTACAAATTAATGTGAATTATTATTACATATATTTTCAAAATAGCTTGTTTATACATCAGACAGATGGTGTAATAATGAAAGCTTTTTTTGTGAATGACAGCCGACAAAGAAACAAAAAATTTATTGAGGTGTGGGGTCGGACATAAACACACACATATAAAATCTCTCTCTCTCTCTCACACACACACACACACATGCACACACACACACACACACACACACACACACACACACACACACATACAAACACCTACGAAGAAAGAACAGCTTTAAACTATGCTGTTTTGCTCGCTGGTGAGGGGGAGTTCTCAGTCTCTGAGACAGGTTCAGATGGTTTCAGGGTTTCCGTGTCCCTGGCACAGGGGCTACCCAGCAGCTCCACACTGTTGCAATTGAGGGGGGAACTGATCTCAGAGGAGCGGTCTCCGACGACCTTCTCGGTTGAGGAGTGCAGTGCAGGTGCAGCCAGGGGCATGTTCATCATATACAACATGCTGCCCATTCGTCGAGACAGCTGCACAGAATGTCATTTTATTTATTTATTTATTTATTTATTTATTGCCATTAGCCACCACTTTTCTAAATCTGTGCTTTACATTAAAAAAATATATACATGAATATATAAGATATTAATGTGTCTATGCCTTCCTATGCACTTTCACTTGATTATCATCTCCCACAGTACTAGTCTGGATTTAAGCCCATTTAACTTGTTGTTGCAGGATGCATTTTAACCTGATCCAATCAGTGAAAAGATGGAGGAGTTGTGAATGCAGGGCTAGAATGCTATCAGTCAAGACAGGGTATCAGTCAAGGGCTAATCCAAACTTTTTAAACTTAAACACCTCCAGCAAGCAATGGAATCTCATTACAGAATGTCCAGACCCTCAGTACGAAACAAAGTGTAGAACAAGGGGCTGGTTTTATTACCAGGCTAGTTGTTGGGGTTGGTGGTGGCGTAGTGGTTGAGGAACCTGGCTTGCATGCTAGTAGTCTGGAAATTATGGGTTCAAATATCAGCTGCCACCATTGTGCCCTTGAGCAAGGCCCTTAACCCTAAGTTGCTCTAGGTGAGACTGGCCCTGATGTAATTGAAAAAATGTAAGTTGCTTTGGATAAAAGTGTCTGCTAAATGCATAAATGTTAATGTTTCTGAGATGCTGCTCACATTTAAAGGGAATTTTATCATGGTCATTATCATGATTATGATTCAGCAGTATCTAACAACATAGACAAATGATGAGGTTTATACCTGTGCCCTTATTTTAAGTGCCGGTCCCAGCTTCATTCCGAATGTGTCCAACAGATGTTCTTCTGTAATAAGGGGCAATGTCTCTCCATCTATCATGTGGTCTTTAAATGTCTGAAAAAAATACAGCCACATCAGGGTTACATAATAAGGTTAATTGAAAATTACATTTCCCATCCATCATAAGAGGAGTGGTGGAAGCAAGAGCAGACATTAGTAGTTAAACAACTGCAAATCTTTGGCTTTGACTCAGTGTTACAGAAATGAATAAAGTCCTAAGACTGATCTAATGGCCCTGTTGGAAGACAGAGTCAGCATGATCCTATACCTTAAGCTATATAAAAATGTAAAGACTGTACCAATGGTTATGTCACAGGACACACACACACACATACACACATAAAAACACACACAACGATGAACTGAATGATGATCCCCAGGGACCTCTATCAGGAATGTGGGTACAGTCACAAGGGTGCAGTACATGGAAAATCACCTGTGCATACTCAGAGCAGCTAGGTATTTCCGCAATGAAATTGTAGACATCATCAACTGTCCACTTCCTGACATCTTCAACTGTTGACATCTCTTCTCCATTGAGAAAGACATTGTGAGGACCTTTGTAGAATTAACAATGACAAATGTGATTAACTATTCTCATTGGTTAATGACAGCAAGAAAATATCTGAGGAGACAGACCGAATGAAGTGAATCAAGAGCAAACTTGTCACCATTTACAGATCCCTTTTTGTACCCACCTCCACAGAAGAACATGCTGAAATTGGACAGTTATTTAAGAATTGTAAATAGCTATTTAACTGTTAATTGTTACAGTTTGTCACACTGTCTTTCACATTGTTGATACACTGTGATAAGGGTATGGTAATATAAAGTGTTACTATGTTGTTATTATGTCTTTTACTGTTGTCTGAGCAATGCTTATTTTTGTTGAAAGACTAAACTTACCAGGTGTCATGAGGCCATTTCCTGGCACTGGGAGCATGTAAGGGAAGCCTGCTAGGGGCCCAGCTGCTGAGGGGTACAAGAACTTCTCCTGGAAGGCAGAGCATGGATTAGGCATGTCCTTATCACCCACACCAGAGCTGCAGTTGGTCCCGTCAGAGCAGCCATCTTGGCTGTTGATGCAGGTCTTCCTCAGGCTTTCCTCGCCCTCTTTGTAACTCTTCCTGCTGTTGCCAGGCACCAGCTCAGTGTCCATTTTGACATGGTGTGGCTTGTTGTCGGAGGTCTCCCCAACTAGCTCGCCCTTCCCCTCTGACTCCTTCTCCTCTCCTGAGGCCCCTCCTGGGCTCTGCTCCACACTCTTGTCCTCTGACGGGCCCTTGGGGCCGGAGCTGTTGCTGTCTACTGTCTTGTGGTTGGTTGCCCTCCGGCCGGCCCGACGACTCCTCTCCCGCTGCAGGCTGCTGATTGGTGGGTAGGGACTAGCTGACATGAGCAGGCTGTTTGCTTGGAGGTCCTCCAAGGTTGCACGGTGAACAAAGACATCGTGGCCGTCTGGAAGACGCTGTCGACCCCTGAATGCCATATGATTAGCCTGCATGCCTGGGTACATCATAGGGTTTTCCATACCCATTAATCCCTTCTGTTGGGCGTTCTCAAGCTCTTTTTGGTGCAGGATGGCATTCATCTCCATTCTGAGTGGAAAACAGCCATAGATCACAAGTTAACATTTGGGTGAAATCTACAGTGCTAGGCTTGATTAGTATGTGGAGTACTACTGGAGTGTAACACTGGATCTACAGTTCAATGCTGCAAAAACAGTTTACAAAACAAAAAACAGTTTTTGTAAACAGTTGTCTGATGAATGTACTTGATTTTCTAGCAAGTGACTCTGTCAGTAGCTGCCAGCATGTCACTGTATATACTAATGAAATATCTTTACTCTTATTATTATATTACTCAAAAGGAAAATACTTTTGAAATGGAATCACAACAAATCCTGTTATTGCAGTAAATTTATGAGTTATGTTCTATATGAGTAAAGACTCAGTCGGGAGCACAGTTAATGCAGGCACACAGTGAACTGTGATTTTTTTCTGCTTGGCTAGATGCAGTTAAAATGCAAAGCTGCATTTCATTCAAGTACCTGGCTATGCTCTGCTTGTGAATGAGCTCCTGCCTCCTGGCAACTGTCTCCATGGGCTCAGGTGGCAGGAAACTGTACCCGGCTGCCACCAGAAAAACACAAAGAGAAAGGTTACATTTGTCTAGTTTTGTAGTCTGTGATAAAATGTTAAGATTGTCACTTCATGCTAATTACTGCTGATGCTTATGCAATCAATCAATCAATGACACATGTTGTAATTATTAATGATATTTGTCTATGTACATTTATAATTTTTTACCTGCCCCAGGAAATCCTCTACCAGGTATGACACCTGAATGGGGCGGTAGGGGGGGTCCGAGGTGGGCACCCATATGCATCTGTCGGGCCTCAGAGGATACCATCTCAGCGGGGGGAACCAGCTCCCTATGGTGAAGAGGTAGAGTGAGTTTGGGGATGGGGGCTTGACTGGCAAGTAATTCCCTAATTACTCTTGAGCATCCCATACCAAAGCTGAGCTAAGCCACCTCAAAGAGGAACCTGAGGTCAAGCCTAAAGCCTCTAAGAAACTGGTTCAATTGGTAGGGATGACAGACAGAGATGTGTCTGCTGGGGGCCACGCCACGCCACAGCTACTCACCGTTCCATGAAGCGAGGCTCAAACTGGGTGGGCACCCCTTGCAGCCTCTGCTGCCCCTGGGCCAGAATCTGAGGAGCCATTGCCATCTGGTTCCTCATCATCAGCTCCTGGCGCTGACGCATCTCTGCCACCAGACACAGAGACACAAAGCACTTTAGCTTCCACTCAGAGGGTGGGAGAGTGACCCACTGTACTTGTGGTATATGGCTTGTGACAAAATGTTCTGTGTGAAGTGGGAAACTATTTTGCAACGAATTGATGGGCTACAGTGATGCAGCCTAAAAAGCTTCAGAGAAACATCACATACAATACCTTTGAGGAGATTTTCATATACAATTCATCAAAATGGTTAGCAACAGGAGGAGAATCCCCTTTGCTCACCTGCAGCAGACATACCGTTGACCAGACGGTACCAGTGCTTCTCATCCAAAGCTCCCTGTTCCCCCATCGCCGTCATTTTCCTCAGCTGCTCACGTGGGGTCATGACACGACCTGGCTCCCTGCACACACACACACACACACACACACACACACATATATATACAATGAGTGTAAATGAGAAAAAACATCAACCCTTTTGCAGGGTTCCTATACCAACCACATGTGCAGAGAGCACAGCTGAGGTTATACTGAGCTACCACTAGGAGGCACTGTGTTGCACTTTATTGCTCCCACAGCTTTGACCCAGAACATGGGCTGCAAATACATGCTTGCTGCAGACACCACAGGTGCTCAATAAAAGTCTACTGGCACAGCATGAACCTTGGAATAGGGGTTGTACCGGTAACATAATCGTAATTATAAAACTGGTATTTTTAGTGTGTAACAGGAAACCAAAGACACCTCTATGGGATGGGAGTATTCAGGGGAGCATATCAGAGCATGCAAAAAAGATGAGGAACGGCTGTCAAAAGAAAGATGTTTTGCTTCATTTTAAGGCCAGCCAGAACAAAATACTTAAAAAGATTTGCCCTACTGTTGGAAACAACATGGGTCTGAAACCATAAGAACCAGTCTCTTAAAAACTGTGAATATAACACAGAGGGATTTGGGAAAGCAGGAAGATACAGCATGTAGCACAGTCAATATAAAAAAATATCTTTATAAGTAAAACTGGGACAGTAGATTTTTACCTGAGCTTTTGTGTCTCCTACAAAAGTCCTCAATCAGTTCCAATGTTCTTTTCTAGTATGAAATCCTCACTTTTTGAAGCTGAGTTTCAGAGAAGAAAAGACAAATTGAGAGAAGTAAGTAAGTAAAAACCAGATGAGCCAGACAGAGTGTTGTTGGGCAGAACTGAGGATTGTTGTCCAGCCATCGGGGAGGGTGTGACATTGCAATGGACTGCATCCACACTCAACACATAATCTTTTATGACACATATCTGACACACGTCTTAACATCAAGAGATGTCAAGTGAAAGAGAGTGAGAGAGAGAGAGAATGGAGGGAAGGAGAAAAGATATCTGATTTTAAATTATTTTTATTATTGTAATACAAGACATCACACAACCATTAAGTTATGTAGCATGCAGTATTCAACTTTGTCAGGACACTGTCATAGACAATGATAACTTTTAGCATTTATGTCATGAAAAGAGAGGAAACTACAACAAAGATCTGGAAAGGGAGGTCTGAATTTGGATTACACTTTGCAGAAACTACAGCACTTTGATATACTGAATAAGGTAGCAATAATTGCTTGATCATACAGTCATTCTAAATGACTATTTTCAGGATGTGTGTTGCAAACTTCTTTCTCTTTTTGTTTTTGTTGGCACAATATGTCCCATAAGCCTGTCCTTTATCCACAACTGAACTACTGACACTGCAACAAGATTTATTGTTGAGGTGAAGGCTGTGGTCACAGGTGCTTCATAATTATGGTCAGGGGGTGTGCCTATGATGGGGGTTATAGGTTCAGATTAAGCCGTGGGTTAGCCGACAGTTGAGTGTTGACACAAACTATAAGCAGCCTTAGTCCTGAGTGTGCACTAGTAGTTTTAGGCCAGACGCCCTTCCCCATCACGGGGGAGTACAAGATTTGCCCTTGTGTATTAGCCATAGCGCCTAAAGTTCCCTCAGAAGCCCATCTAATCCGGGTCTGTAATCCCTCTGTTAGCCCAGCAGCCTGCCAAGAACATCTGCTGACCCGCATGCATCCAGGCCCAGGCCGGCTGTCGGCCAACCCCCCAACCACCTCACGGGCCCCCTCTTCCTCTGGATCCTATTAGCTAAGTCCTGACTATACAGCACTTTAAAGGGATGTGTAGGAAGTAATCCCTGCGTTTAGAGTTTTACCCTCAGCAAACCTTGCCTGTAAGTATACTGGACAATACACCCAGAGTGCTAATCCTATTAGCCTCCATTAGCCCCGAGATGTCCCAAAAACACCTTGGGGGATAATTCTGGGGGCAATCCGTTTATGGCGAAAAACATGGTGGCCATGGCAACACCTGCCAGGACTGCAACATGCATGTAAAAACCCATATATGACCTCTGCCATAGAAAACATGCATCCAGGACAAGACTGGCACTGGCATGAGTTTGTGTGCATTAATTAACTTAGGGATACTTAAGCTGCAAACATTCACAAGCAATGTTACTCCTCTGGCCTTTTTGAGGTGTCTTCACACTCTACAAGCCTGTCACTGCAATAATAATCAGTCCGACTGCATGCACTGATCATCTCGTTACAACTTGGCATCAATCACTTTCCATCCTTGTCAAGAATGAGGCTCCTGTGGGTAATGGCTCTGGGCCTTATGTTGCTGTAAAGGCATCTTGACAGCTAGAACAGGCACCTAAAGAGTAGTCTGTAACCTGTAAGCAGTCTGGCATATTTCCATGGCAAGTCCAGATTTTGGCATTCGTGTGACAAAGTGAAGCCACACACTGTCTAAGCACCGGGCTCAGAGTGGCTGGATTTGCTGCTCACTAATCTCATTATCAGGAATGAATTAAAGGAAAATTGCTGACGACTTGCATTAAGCGGTACATGTGCGGAGGTCATATCAGACAGGATATTATCACTGTCTGGTCCCTGCAGCTATGCTGCCCATGACTGTCTCCCATACACATTATCATTGAGAATTACACACAACTGTATGGTGGTACTAAAACCTTGTGAGAAAATATGCCAACATTTATCTTGCCTACAAGCACACCAAAGATGGCAAGGAATATATGGAAATTAAAGGAAAATTTTAGTTTAACACAGTCTGCCCTTAACCAGGATGAGAAATAAATCAGGCAATATTAGCCTTTGTTGTGATGCATTAAAATTCTATTCCTGTACAAGATTATGATGCATTATTTAATTTTTTTCTCTGTGTCCAAGGCTGTATCTGCCTATTGATGAATAGCTGAAGTGTTTTATATAGGAAAATCCAACATTTAAGACAGAATAGTGTGAAAAAACAGGAATATTACACACTCGACTAGAATAGCAATTCCGACAAGACAAAGCAAGTTGGACGAATAGGCCTTGCAGGCAGCAGCTAAGCTAAAATAACCCACTGTAGGCCTATTGAAAAAGACACTCATATAAGAAAGGAACTCACCTTGGAACTTCTGCCAGACACTTGAGCAGACGCACTGAATTCTTCTGGCCAGACAGAGAAAAGGTATACTCCAACAACAGCAGCAACAACCCAAATAAACAAACAAATAGAACAAAAGCAAAATCAAGAAAACGACCAACTCATGTAGGTCTTGAGAGAGGGCCCACAACTCCAACAATGCCAGCCAGTGCCCTAATCCAGCACTGTGCAGCCAACCCAACCAAGCAGCAGAGCGACTCCCTCACACACACCCGTGCCAACGGGCTGCCTTAACTAGAAAAAGACCTTTAAATACAGTTTCATTCTATCTCCATTAGCTGGCTTTATCTCCTGTGTTAAGCCCTCCCTTCCCTGACATCATGGTGATCTCTTCCTACACCAGTGCGTCGGACTCTGCCTTGAATTGTAATTAAGAGCACTGCCTAAGCATTGAGGCTAAACCTCTCTAATCCCTTGTTAGCACTTTTAAGGCCGCGGGTAAGACACCTAAATGCTCAACTTCCTTTTTCAGAAGCAGGTGGTGCTCAGTGTGAACAGACAGAATTGCAGAACTGAGAAGGTGTGTGTTTGTGTGTATTTGTGTACGTGTGTGAGGTGGTTGTTTTTCCAAGGTACAAGAGTAGTTTTTGTTTATTTTTTTTCATTTTATTAGCTCATAGGACCCCAAAATGTTGGTGTCGTAAATGCCGGAGGTCATTTAACAAATATGTTGCTTAATGTGTTGTGAGGATGATCTTCTCAGACTCATTAATCTGGCAGTTTGTGCTCAACAACCTCTTAGTGTATGTCGAGCAATTCCAGGAATTATATATTTTTAATTCAGTGGGGATAAGTGGCATTAGTCTAGGGGTAGGTTTGCGACGGCTTGAGTGTGGCTATGAGTGTTTTGCCAGACACTTAGTTTATCAGACTATGGACCATGTCTGTTACTGACCAGTTACCTTCCACAGAGCCAAGTCACAGCAGTCAGTACTACTATCAGTACACTCAGAGAGTATTTCATTCTATTCTCTCTCTCTCTTTCTCTCTCCCTCTACAGGTCTATAAAATAATTATATACTTGTATTTACAGACTGTGGTCAACAGTACAGTCATTTCCAACAATCACAAACATTTACAAAATGGCCCAGAATAACAAATAGTTTGGGCTTGTTTATTGCAGTATTCTCAACTTTCTTCCACAACTTGTGTGTAGACTTGAGTAATTCATTGTTGTTTATTGTTTGTGCCATCTGGCTGGGATGACCACATCAAAATAGAGAAGAATCTTTAATAACGTCTTTGTGAATTAAGTTAGCAGAGAATTAAGACATCTAAACCCCTAATTTGGGAATCTGCCTGAGTAAGCTTTTTAGCTGGGATTTCTGTCCGGCTTGCTAGCGCTCTGTATTATGGAGTCAGAGTGGGACGAGGGGATAAACGTGGGTTTAACCTGAAAAAGACTGCAGCTAAAAATTCTCCAGATTCTGTTGCAGCTTCTCAGGAGATGACAACATGATCATCCTGCCACTCAGGCAAATTCCAGAACACAAGATCGAAATGAAATGCAAATGATAACACAAAATATAGAAATGTTTATAGGATAGATGCATACTATACCTTGATTAAACTTGAACTGAAGTTGTTAACATTGTTTATGCAATGTTTGAGTAGTTAACATTATTTTTGCAAACACTGTCCAGAGGACACATTGAAATCAATGCTATGGAAATTAAGGCATTGCAACCTAGATTATCAGAGACAAGCCAAAACAAGAACCACCACATCTAAGGACATGAACACAAACAAAACATTATCTATGAAGACAAAACACAAATATTATTGTATATACATTGTTTGGCTAAAGTCCTCTGATGAGTTTTGGCCAGTTGTGCTTGAAATAGCTCATGATATCCATGTAACAAATTTTCCCAAACACCAGTATATGAATTCATAAATCAAATCTTTATTCAGATTTCAAAGCACATGAAAGAGCCTCTTCTCCCTCAGCTGGCTGTCATGCACGGAAAGTGCAGTCTTACTAAGGCATGACGCTGCAGATGCTCTGGTTGGTAGTGGTCATCTTGTTGATGATGATGTCATTGGAGGTCAGAATGTTGTGCAGCTGCTCAATGGTCTCCTTAGGGAGTGAGCGGGAACGGCTCAAGATCCAGGCAAAGTTGGCGTAAAACAGACCACCATAGTTTTGACAGCCATAGACAAGAGCATAGTTGTCGTAGTCAGTGTCCAGGACCCAGTAAGGACCAGGAGGGGACCCTGTGAAATGTCAATATGATCTCTTGAAGATGCTGAGTTTATCACACCACATCTTTAATCTAATCTTGTCATATGGAAAGTCCTGTTGTAGAAAAATATAATTCTTTTCTGACCTAATACAATAATATAAGGATCATACAATTTGCATAATCCAAGCCAACATTTTATGAAAGTTTGTATCTGAAACACTGGTGCTGCTAAATCTAATTGAGCAGTTAATAGATTTATAGCAATAGCAATAGAGACTACCCTTCAGCATCTCGAGCAGCAATATACAACAAGATTTTGTCTGAGAAATCTAGTTTAAGGTTTTAATTAAGAGTCCTGCATTTTAGATGTACTGTAAATCCATTTTTACCAGGGAAGAAAGTAACGGCCAATTTGGCAGGCTGAGAAGGATCCACAGGCTTGGCAGAGCCCTCAATCTCACTGACAGTGCCATCAGCCCTAAGCGAAAAACAAAGCAACACACACCTTGTGAATGAGATGTGCTCTACAGGTAAGCTTTGTCACAGTGCATGTTAGTGTCACACAGTAAGATAGCTGCACACACAATTTTGCCTTTAGCTAGTGAGAGATTAATAATGGATAATTACAGCAGCTCAGCGTTTAGGACATGCACGACTCCATCACCCAGAGTGTAGGTGGCCTGGCCACACTCGCCTTTCTGGAAGACTGAAGGAAGCTTCTGGATCTCATACCACCTGCCTATGTACTGTATACAGCAAGACAAAACATTCTGCATCACAACTGGCACTTACATATCACTGAGAAATGTAAGTCAAAGGTGTTGTCTTGTACAGTATATGTGCTTACGCATAGAAAGGTCATAGGTCATGGACAACATAGCAAAGTGTGTTGTTTCCATTTCATAACTGCTCTTATTTGTTAAGCTCCCTCCCCTGTTTCTTACTGAGTAGTAGTTCACTTTGGAGATGTAATTTGGCCTGAATATCAAAGTAAGAGCTCAGCTGCAAACTAGATCTTTTAGCAATTAGTCTGTCCTTTACTTTGAATAGCATGAATTTCATGTCAGTGAGACGTACACTGTTAACATCAAAGTTCTCTTTAACTGGAGGAACAGGGCATCTTCCGGGGTGGAGGACCTGGGCATTAGCCACCAGGACAGACAGTAGGGTCAGGGACAGCACCTGTACAGCCTGCATTGTTCTGCTACAACCTGAAAATGAAGAAAATGATCTTTTATTACACAGCATTTGGAATTAGTGATCTGTGTTGGTGCTGTGTAGCAGCATAAGCCCAGTTCCCAATTCTCACCTTAGGTGTTCAGCTTCTTCTGAGTGATGACCTACACCACGAAAGCAAATTTATACCCCAGTCTCAGGTCAGTTCCTCCAACGAGGTCACAGCCCTGTGCCTCCAGGAAATTTGTTTTGGAAAAAAATATCTGAACCTATCTCGGCACCTGTGCTAACAAAAAAGTTGTTTACATTTTGCGTGTGCGAGTATGTGTGTGTTTGTGTGTTGGGTGTGGTTAAGGATATAGGGATTTTTAAGGTACCACTTATTGTGACCCCGTTATTGGTGGAACGACAAACATCCGCAGATAGTATAGTGTCAGTAAGACTCTCTAAGAAATGTTTGTTGCTGCAATGGGCTATCAAAGTAATGTTCTTTTGTGAAGTAAATATTAGCTATCAACTATCATAATTTGTCTCTATTCCTCAAATCCTACAGTATTTTAGGATCTAGTTTTTTCCAACCCAACCCAATTACATCTATCACAAATCAAACTATTTTATATCTGATCAATATAAACAAATCTTCATGCCCAAGCTTCAGACACACAGGCTACTGCACAAAGTTCCTAACATACATTCTTAAAACACATCTGTAGTTTTCCCTTGATGTGGCCCTGATTGATACACTATGCATAGAGGTGGCCTCGTGCAGCCTTTTTGAGGGTTATCAAGTAACTTGAAATAGAAAGGGGCGAAGATTGTAATCTTGGTCAAAATGTTACCTAACATATCAGGTACCACTGGATAAGATGACCTCCTATTGGTCCTGGAGGTCATGGAAGCAACAGGCGTGGGGCTTCATCGAATGGCAGTGTTTGAGTGGGTATGGTTATATTCCCACATATGCTGAGGTGATGCAACCTCTAACTATATAACCTGTGCACGTGTATGTGACTGTGGTCTACTAATGGTCTTAGATGGGAATGCTGCAGCTGTGCAGTAATGGAAGTGTATTCTGCATTTCTCAGAGGGGAGCATGTTAGGAAAACCACAGTGGTATTATGCTATATTTTTCCCATGGTTGTGTAAGGCTTACACTATAACTTTTATGACGGGTTTTTTAGCACACCATTTTTGAACTGCTCAAGCTCCATACGCAGGCACAGGTTACATGACTAGCTTTAAATAACTAGCTTTATTGCTCCCTTAAGGAAGCATTTTCCATTACTGTTATGCATATTAATGCTAGGTAATACATGGTCCGCTTCTGTAATTTCAAGAATATAATATGCACTGTGTATAAACCTGATGTTAGAATTTTATTTTGTTTTGTTAATTGCTAATGGCTATTTACTTAACTTTCATAGTGGATGTAATACTAGAAAGCCTGGAAACTTTTTTCCATTTCTTTGTTGATTCAGTGGTAATAACATTTTATGCCTGGTACATTCACCCAAACTATGCAGGCTGTGCAGGTGCTGCTGGTGACCCTCTTGGCTGCTGTGGTGGTCAGAGCTCAGTCCTTCTATGAGGGCCAATGTCCAATGCCTCCTGTCCAGCAGGACTTTGATATATATATATATATATATATATAGAGAGAGAGAGAGAAAGACTATCTATTTATTCCACAGGAAATTCAGCACAAGCTCCTCCATGTTCACATTGCCATCTAATGTCTCTGCTGTGCTGTCTGTGTAGTATCTGGGGAGGTGGTATGACAACCAGAAGGTGCCAGCTGTGTTTCAGAAGGGAAAGTGTAGTCAGGCGACCTACACCCTACAGAGTGACGAACAGGTGAAGGTCCTCAACCAGGGTCTTTTGTAAGCGCAGACCAGGGCAGGTTTCACACTGCACACCGCACTACGTTTGATTCATTACAGATCAGAGGAGGTACAAAACGCACCCATACAGAGCAAGGGTGGAGGGTATCCTGAGTGGTGGTGGATGTGTGTGTGTGTGTGTGTGTGTGTGTGTGTGTGTGTGTGTGTGCGCGTGTGTGTTAGAGTAGGGGACTAGTGAGAGATTGGGCCCTGTGCTTTGCAGCATTCTCTCTAACATGCCATTGATAATTGATACAGATAATGATTCATTAATTTCCTGCACCCCCTCCATCATATTTTTTGTTTGTTTACAAACAAAAATTGGGCAGTATTGAAATTCAAGCTGATTTGTTCTTCCATCAATGTCTGTAAAAACACATGCACTACAACGCACATTTTCACACCAGTGTGCATGGACAAACAGTTCTCCTCTCTGCACCTGCCTCTTTCCAAAATAGTCAGAATCACCTCACCATCAAAACTTCTTCCACCTCAGTTTTTCCCTAACCACAGTTTGTGCTCTTGCTAGGCCTGATGGAGAAATCTCCAACACCAGGGGAACAACTCGAGTGGCAGACCTGAATGACCCTGCCAAGCTGGAAGTGGTCTTTGGAAGTGAATATACATTCTTAAAACACTTCTGTAGTTTTCCCTTGATGTGGCCAATTATAATTCACCCAATTTGAATTGAGTCTGTTACTCAGTAGGAGAACAAAACCATATAGGTCGTCAAAGGAACATGGACAGAGATACACTTAAGTGAAGTGATACTCATTACAATAAGATTTTTTTGCCCATTCTTGAATTAAGACAATAAGAAATAATCCCTGCCAAATCCTGAATCTAGTTCCAGGTCCTCGACCCCGTCCTTATTGGGTGCTTGCCACTGACTATGACAGCTACGCTTTGATTTACTCCTGCACCAACATCAGTAAGCAAACCTATGTGTAGTTCGCCTGGATCATCAGTAGGTCTCGCTCCCTCCCTGAAGATGTCATTGATGAAATGAAGGACAAGCTTCATTCTCATGGCATCACGACTGACAGCATGACCGCCACGGACCATAGCGACTGCAGTAGCATGCTGGAATGATGAAAACCGCTACTTCTCTCCTAAACCTTCTTCTCTACTCAAGATGTGAACAAGGAATATCTTTATCTGTATCTGTCACAAACGTCCTCCTTAATTCAGTATTGAGAGAAAACACAATGAGATAAATCACTCAAATAATCAACACATTAACAGCTTTGTTGTTAACACCCAGTATATAACACAAAGGCCAAGTAGCCAATACTGAAGAAACATTTAGGAACAAATTATGTAGAAGCGCATCAAAGATAGGGAAGTGATGGAGGATTTGGAGCAGCCTGGTGAGTTGCCCTCAGGGCTTAGCTGTTGGGGAGCTGTTGGTATTTGCATAAATGGTGTGAAATTCAAGATAGAGAGGGCCCGTGATCCATTGTGTAGCCTATTTGTTCCGTCCCATAACTAACAGCTTTGTTTTGTGAATCTGTGGCATTTTAGCTCTGCTGGTGAAGTGACACAGGTCGCCCCAGCTGTGAGTCAGTCTGTTGGCATGTGTAGTGACAGCAGGGGCCCTTCATAACTGGCCAGCCTACACTGCTGCTTGTCCTGCTTTGTCATCAGTGCTGCATCCCCTACAGCTCAGTTCATGCCCTCAGTGTGTTTGGAGGTTGAGCCTGGCCATACTGGCTCAGTCTTGTAAGCAACCTATGCAAATGTCTGTATTTTAAGCAAACAAACAATCATCTGTTATAATGACAGAAAATATAAATATATATTTGTAATATAGATAAGGCACATGAATAAGCAAAGACTCAGATATCTGTCACTATTCTAGTGTAACTTGAAAGAGCAACAAGCATGGGAGAGGTGTCCCCTCAAGTGTAGATGTAGACCAATTAAATTTTGACCGGAATGTCCCCCATGATTTCAATTTGTCTAATGGCTCGCTTCATGTCCGAGATAAGCTCATCCCTCACAAAGACACTCATTCATGACACACAACTCTGGAGTAACGTGATCCTGGCCACTAGAGAGGTCCTTATAAATACACAGGACACCATGATTTGTTGAATATTCGCTCACAGAGTCTACAGAGGTAAGCTGTCGCGTTTTCTTTTGTTTTTTGTTTTGTTTTTTTCTCACCATTTTGTCATATTCTTCTGTAAGAATGAAATGCCTGTGCTGTATGTCTTTGCAAACGATAGAAAGATGAATCAAAGCCTGTAGACTCTACAAGTCACAGAAATTACACTAAATTTGTCAGCCAAGTGTAAATATTTGAGTACATGTGATAGATATTAAGAGATAATGTAAATATCACATGCTGCATTTGTTGGCAGCTATATGTGAGCTGCAGCAACCTGGTCTTTTGTTTAACATAAATATTCTTAAAGTTTATTACTCAAGCCTTCATAAAGCTTTGGTGGTGTGTGTAGCAAACAACGTGGACATTAGGATTGCTTCGGTCTGCCTCTGTTCTTTCTAATTTAATCCCCAAAAGTATTTGCTGCTCACCTGCATTTCAAGTCCAGGTCAACACTGTCACCATGAAGCAGTTTATCACCTTGATCCTGCTCCTTCTGGTGCCACTCATCAGTGCACAGGTTCCTCACTGGGGACCTTGCCCTGACCCCCCGGTGCAATCTGCCTTCAGTATGAAAAAGGTATGACAGATTTCTCTGCCCCACCCCCCACCCCCAACCCCCTGACAGCATGTTTCAGTGCATTTCAGATATCATCTGCCATGCCTCGGACACTGGCAACAGTCAAGTGAAAGTAGACGTTTACAGCGGATTTTTGAATCTTTGAATTTTTTCCCCCTGATAATTGTTTTTGTCCTTTGTTTTTGTAACCATCCACCTGAAGTAGATGACAACCATGTCTTTGCTGCATTATGTGTTTCAGTTCTTGGGAAGGTGGTATGAGGTTGCAAAACTACCGGCCCAGTTCGAGAAAGGGAGGTGCATTGAGTCCAACTTTACCATGAAAGCAGATGGGAGCGTTCGTGTTGTCAGCTCAGAGATACTGTAAGTGGCAACATTACAGAACTGTACTGTACTAAGCCTCTGCAGAGAGAATACTAAAAGAAAGAAGCTATTTTTTAATCCTGACATATCTATGCCTGTTTTAAATCAGTTTTACATATATAAATTTTTATGTACTGCTATTACATCTGCATTGACAGTAATGCAATGAAACAATTCAATAATGCTAATCAAATTGAAACTAACAATCATCTTCTGCTTAATTCTATGTCATGCAAATGAGGCTGTCATAAATGGAATGTGGCTTACAAGCATGAAATAGCTTTTGAAATGTAAACCTTAACACTGACTATGCCAGATGATGAAATGAAACAGGTTTGGTTTTGTGTGGCCTTACAGAAAGGGTGAACTGAGGACCATTGAGGGCACTGCTGTGGTGCAGGACATGAGGGAGCCGGCCAAACTGGGCATCAGCTTCTCCTACGGTGAGTACAGGAGGGGCACACAACGTCAGCATGGATGCTCACATTACAGATGACAGTAACCAAAATACACACACAAATACAAACACACCTAGATAGCCCTGCATTGTTGTCTATCACATATCCCTTTGTCAAATTGATCCATCCTGCATGTTTGAAAAATCCTACATGAGTTTTGATCATGAGTATGCCATGAACAGCAGAATTTGGTCTGATCTGTGATATGATCACTGTGAACTGAACTGTTCTACACTACCATTTGATCTCCAGTGCTTCCCTACACCCCATACTGGATCCTGTCCACCGACTATGAAAACTCGGCCCTGGTCTACTCCTGCACTGATGTTCTGCGGCTGTTTCATGTAGACTTTGCCTGGATTCTGGGGCGCACCCGATCCCTCCCTGTCGCCACTATTACCAAGGCCAAAGACGTCTTTAACAACAACAACATTGACGTCAGTCGGATGATTATGAGCAAGCAAGCAGGCTGCGAGAAGGACTTCTAATACCCAGGCAGGAGAGAAAAAGTGCACCAGAGAGGGAGAAAGGAAGTGTAGTAGTGAGAGGAAAAGATGGAGGGAGCAAGGAGGGAGAAAGGCCACGCTGGTGGGTCAGGTCTGCTGAACTAGCTGCAGCCTGTGGGGCACCACTGATTGAGCATGTATTGTTTTCAATTATCTCTGTCACTTTCTACTTGATCCATTTCATCCGTTTTATTTTTTATACATGCAGAGCATTATCATTTTACAGTGAAAGGAATCGTTTGCTATGTAATATATATATATAGTTGTTTTTTGTTAGTTCATTTTTTATGGCACAAGTAATTGTCACTAAAATGCATTCAAAAATTTGATTTAAACAGTTAATGTAACAAATTGAAAGCATGAGATTCTCAGTGGAGAAAAAAATAAAAGTACAGTGTCTTAACAAGCATCATGTGAACTGCACTCAGTGTAATGAACTACTGACAGCATTTTCCATTTGGCAAATCTCACAAACTAAAGTCAACTAGGTTAATTTGGTGGTCAGAATATAATAATATAATAATATAGTTATTGGTCAGGTGATCAAAACCAGGCACAAACTGAGGGGGCAAATGTTTATTTCAGTGTTTGCAGAAGAAAGAATTGCAAAATTATACATTGATACATTTTCCATAGAGGAGCCTGACCAAGACATAGTATCCATCTAGGCTACTGCAATTTCAATGAAGCCAAATAAACTTTGATGATTTATGTGTGCAATCGAAATGGAATGCATACCATATATCCATAAAGCATTACTTAACATTTTACTTGAAGCATTTAGTCTACATATAAAGGTTAATGTTTGTGTCCAGAACAGCTCTTAGCTCACTTGATAAATACAAGGGTGTCAGGCACAACAACAGATGGTTAGCCAGGGTTTGCAGAGACAGAAAAAGGGGTTATTTGGTAATGTACAAATGGAAGTTCACAGCTCTGCTCAAAGACTTGAGCTCAGTGCTACCACTTCCTGTGTAAATGCAGAAGGGTGGGGAATCAGGCAAAGAAGCTGAAGGGAAGCCAGAGGGGACAAACAAGGCATTACATTTTCTGACATAATCAAATGTGCCGGTTTACATACATCCCACAACCAATTGCACTCGGTTTTTGTAACCTCCATCAGCAGTGAGCCTGGAGAATCACACCATTAGGTGGACCTGTTGCACTTCCTTTCTCATCCCTCTAGCGGAACTGCAGAGGGCTCACACGCAAACCAATCACATCCTTCCCAATCTCTGTTACCTGGGAAACAAAAGTCAAAATATTTTATATTTTACAACTTGGTAGACTCCCATTATTGACATTTCTTATTGGATGAAAAACAAACAAGAGTCACTTTTTGTTACTTCAGCCCTTCAAATGTATAAAAGCTGACATCAGTTAACACAGGCAAGCCACAATAAAAACAGTAGATCTCACCGCTAATCACTTATTTAGTTCCATGGTCTTGTGTTTTGTCATTAGTATGAGAGGGGGGGGCTGTGAGGTGGGCCTACCTGTGTGACCCTGCAGACCTGGCCCTTGTATGTGGGGCAGTAGCAGGCTCCGGACAGGGGGCACTTCTCCACTGGACGACCCCGGTAGAGTGGTGTGAATGAAGCGGCGCACAGGTCAAAGGGATTATGGGGATCGTAATTCAGCTGGTGGGCATCCGTCAGAGTCTTCTCACAGGCTGCCAGAATTTTCCTTGTCTAATAGGGGACAATGGTACCACTATAATGAGCTGGCAGGTTCTATGGTAATGCTCTTACCTTTGAAACAAACACACACACACACACACACACACACACACACCATCTGTGTAACACACGCAAACACACAAACACAGAAAGTGAGCGGTTCACCTGTTGTGCCACCTCTGGTTTGGGGCCCAGTTCAAGCAGACGGCGTGCAAAGCCTGCCGCAGTCTTGAAGTTGCGTAGTTTGAAGAAGAGGTTAAGAGCTGTGCGCAGCACTAAGACCATGTGAACGGGCTGCAGGTTACAGTGTGTGAAGTATGCCGCCATCTGGTGGATGAAACAGGAAAGACACGTTAATCATCTATAGTGGATCAACACTGCTAATGCCAAATAAAACAGCAGACCCACGTTAAAGGTCATCATGTCAAGTGCATGTGCCCCATTTATGACATTAATTCTTTCATGGAAAGTCCTATTGTTAGGATTTCCACACAAAGCACAGAGAGTCTTGTCCCATCCCCAGTCCACCCTAAGGGTCATACCTCACACAGCCGCTTCTGTTGGTCCAGCGTGTCTTTTGGTAGCTTCTTTCTTTCTGTTTCCATGGTGAGCCCAACAATATACTCTTTGCAGATGGTGATGAGCTGCTGGGCCTGAAGATGGAATAAAAATCCCATCATGCACCTGGAATCTAGCTCAAGGATTACGCAGGCTAACTGACCAATCAGGCATTTAAACACAAAAACACCAACAGATGAACAATTTCACAGGTAGTCATGAATGTTGAGCAACAGGTAGTGACTGATAGTAAACATGCAAAAATCTCAGGCACACACACACACACACACACACACACAGACTATTACCTCAGCAATTTCCTGTTTGTTGTCGACCACCAGCAGTGGCACAGAGAGCAGAATGGCACGGAAGCGTTCAACAGCCTCCTCGAAGCGTCCGGCTGTGGTCAGCTGGTAGCACTGCTGCAGGCGAGAGATGAGGTCGGCCAGGCGCAGGCCCACGGCCGGGATGCCTCCCTTGGCACCAGCGTCCTTCCAGTTGCGCAGTGGGTGGCCACGCAGGCAGGGCAGTGACGGCAGGCCCAGGTAAGCGGTGCGCCCGCGGGACAGTGTCTGCATGAAGAGCTGCTTGTAGGGCTCGAAGCACACCACTCCTACCTGGTCATGCAGGAGCTAAGGGAAGAAGGGAACATTGAGGTCTGTTAGTTTGAGCTGCTGAAAAGGGACTGTTCTACAACCCTGACATACAACATAAATTGCCACTCTTTGACAGGCGTGATTCTCCTAAAATATGGAAAATAAACAATAAAAATAGTGACCATGAGCTAAAAAAAAAAAAAACTGAACAGGGTACAGGACTTACCCTCATGGCGGTCTCAAAGGACCCAGCAAGAACGTGGTCCACGGGCAACTGGGAGTTGTTGCACCACATCTGGGTGGGGCTCATGCCTTTGGTGGGTGGCACAAAGAAGCCCTCCTCAGCTCCGCCTCCTGCTCCAGCAGGCAACTCCTATTGGTCAAGAGGTGAGTGTCACTGCCACTTTATAAACAGTGAATAACATAGCTCTTGTAAAGTGCTCCACAAATACGTATAGTACCTGCATAGTCCTTTGGGGAAGTGTAGATTCACAATGAAGTAGTCAAAAAGGAAGTCCAGGTCTATCCCAAGCCTAACAGTCTGAAAAAGTCTGAATAGTGAAGAGCACTCCTTACCAGTTCTGGTGGCAGGTCTAGATCCTCTTCCACGTCCCAGCCGCCTCCCTCTTCCTTCCCGATGCCAACCTCATCACCCAGCACATCCTGGGCGTCACCAAAGCCATCTGAAGGGGTACCACAAACACACTCATAAGACAAACAGCAGAAGAGATGGAGAGAAACGGTGAGAAACAGATGGGAGGGAAGGACGTTCATACACACCTTCATCCAGGTGCAGTTCAGCGTCTTCTCCCCAGCCCTCTCCTCCTGGGGCGTCCATGTCCAGGTCTGCCGCCATCTGACCGGCTTTACCTGAAACACACACCAACGTTACATACAGACACTAATGCAAGCACAGAGGAGTTCACCTTATCAAGCACTTTGAGCTGCAGTCTCTGCATGAAAGATGCTACACAAATAAAATTTACTTGTAGTAATAATAATAATAATAATAACAATGTTATTATTATCATTATTATTATTATCATCATCATTATTATTATCATCATCATTATTATTATTATTATTATACCTTTAGCGGCGATAGCGCCCTCAAAGAAGCCCTTGGAGACGGTGAGCAGAGGCCAGTTGGTGTCCAGGGGGTTGATAGGAGGCGGGGGCTGCAGCAGCTGGGCATTGGTGTCCACCTCAGGAATCTAACATCCAGAAAATCATTTTCATTTCAAACAGTCCGTGAAGATACTTCCCAAAATACATATAAAAGCATACAAGAGACAACAGAATTGCAAACATAAACAGGTATTTTGATGTAATGTCATATCAGCATTTATGGCAAAAACGGCATGATAAAACAACAAAAACTAGAGATGACTCTAATCCAGTTGCGAAATGTGATGTTCTGGTTCTTACCATCTCTTTTTCAGGGTCAAAGGTCTCCTTCAGGGCCTCTGCCTCCTCATCCAGACCATGAGTGGCAGCGGTCAGGTAAGCCAGAGACTCTGGAACATAACAAGCCAAGCACACATGACTTATAGACTGACAACCAGAAGGCCACCATTACACTAGAGTCCTACTAAAACGGAACCTTCACTGCTGTGGGTCCAAATACACACTGTTTGGGTTCAAAGAGGGATAAGGGCTTTGGAGCTGTATTGTAAATACTTACTCTGACCACAGTTCTTCAGGATGCGCACTCTCTCACTGACATCGCCCAGATACAGGGCACCCTGGTAGTGTCCACTCATGTCCTTCCTGATCTCAGCTATAAGTCAGTCACAAGAGGGATCATTATAGATCACACAGTTACTTTTCCTACCCCAAATGTTGCACTGCATGTGCTTTTGCTTCTCACATGATGCGGTTTTCAATTCTACACGAGTTGATGACTGTCTGCAATCTTTACTCACCGATCTTCATCATCTTGCGGAGCTTGGCCAGGTTTCCAGTAATGAGGTAGAGGAAGGTGAGCTTGTCAAAGTTCTTGGTCCTCTGGTAGCACATCTCCACCACCTGGTGGTGACCCTGCAGCAGTGCAGCCTCTCCCAGGCGTTCCCAACAGCCGCGGTCATCCAGGGCTTTTGCAGCCTCCAGCGCCACCTAGAAATGAAGGGAAGATGGTGCAATCCTGCTATAATCCCATATTCTGTTGTCAGATCAGTTCTATTATTTAGCCACAAATGAGAAGAGAAGTGCGTAGTTTAGAAAAGACTGCAGCAGCTCATCAGCTGAAAGTCAGTAAGACAAACTTCTGGTATCTATGCCTCCCTCTTTCACACACCTCAATGTTGCCACACTCCAGAGCCAGGCTGAAGCGGGTCTTCTCGTCCTTCACAAAGTGGAGCGCCACCTCAGGATAGCCCTTCTTCTGCAGGTAGGCAATGATGGACTGGCCCACCAGTTTAGCATTGCGTACCATGTGCAACACCTGATGGAAAAAAACTGAGTGGTCAACCCATGAAAGCTTGGAAAGTGACAGTAGACAAATCAAGTAAGCTAGTGCAATGAGTCAACAATGACAATGAATAGAAAGTTTTGTTGAACCATTAACGATAAATATTAAAAGCAAATACTAAGAAAACATATGCAAGTTTCTGAATAGGTTTTTGTAAGTATGTGGGATAACAATTGCATGCAGGTTGGCACCTACTGGCACGTACCTCCTCATATTTCCGGCTGACCAGGGCCAGTTTGAAGCGATACTCGGTGGGGTCGATGTTGAGCACACGAGGGCGGCACTCACGGTCCAAGCAGTACACACTGTTCCCCCGCACACGTGTCACGTAGATGGGCAGGTCCAACGTGCGGATGATGCCGTGATCACTGCAGAGAGACAAGAAAAGCAGCCCAGACAGGAACTAATAAAATAATATTGTCTAATATTATAACAACAACAACAACCACCACCATAACAACATAATAATAATTGTATCATATAATAGCTGTGTGTTTGTGTGTGTGTATGTGTGTCATACCCTGAGGTGAGGGCATATTTGATGTGGTTAGAGGTGGTGTAGATGAAGACGCCGCTCTCGTCCCAGGCACCGCTCTTCACACGGATGTTCTCATGGATGTTGCACAAGCTCTCCAGCTTCCTGTTGCAGATCATGATGGCTGTGAGGACGAGAGAGAGAGAGAGAGAGAGAGAGAGAGAGAGAGAGAGAGAGAGAGAGAGAAAAGGTCAAGATCAGTCCCAAGGACTAGAGAAAGTCTGAATGAAAAAGTGGCTGAATCTTAATGCTCTTAAGCCCTGAACTCTGAACCCTCCAAGGCTCTACAGGTTTAAATTGACTGACTCATGACTAGTTGATTCAAGTCTTTGAGGGCTCTGGGTGGACACTGCCATTCAGCCACAGAACCTTGCCATTGGGGGCGCAGCCTTACCGTGTTTGGCCAGCAGGGCCACGTGACTGGTGTCAGTGCTCCACACCACGTACTTGACCTTGGCAATCTTGACGGTGGCAAGGGAGCGCTTCTGCTGCACGTCGAACAGCGTGACTCCGTCAGCATCGCGCAGCAGCAGGGAGCCTGTTCCTGCGTAGAAGATCTCCTCACAGCTAGGGACCTGTACCTTTTTCACAATCTCATTCTTCAGGTTCTTGATCAGCAGCTAGCATGGACAAGGGGGGTTAAAAAGTCATTAGGACTGGTGGCAAATACCCTTTGCTGCAAGAGGACTGAAAACAGAAAAGCAATTTCACAGTTTACTTTTCACAGAGGAGAGCCATGCGCCAAGAGGGAAATGGATTATTACCGAGTGCATGCGGTCCAAAACAGCGAACCTGTTCCTGGCCACCCACACAGCAGTCAGACCAGAGGAGCGCTTGCCTTCCGGAGCTGAAAGTAAGAGTTACAGAGAAATGTCCATCAGTATCTCACACCTCTAATACTCTCATAGAAATCCTCCTTACAACTTTGCATTGTGGCTGAAGAGGAATCAGCTCTTAAGGGTAGGGTGAGGCAGACATACCATCTGGATTTTGAGAGTCACTTTCTCGTGGGATGGAGTAGAGGTCATAAGTGCTGTTCTCAAGATTAGTTGCTCTCTATTCAGTCAGGAGAGAAACAACAGAATAAAGTTATACATTTGTCTGTGAGTTATTTCAACTGTGGTTGATGTGTTTGGATGTTTCCAGCACTAAATAAACAGTCCTGCAATACTTACAGTACACAGCAGGACCGCATTCTCAGCTGGGTTGTATGACATGCTGAACACAGGGAACTTGGAGCCACTACAGAAAGAAGAAATATTAAGCCAAAGTTATCAGCTACCTCAACTCCAATCTTAAGAAGTCCTTCTCACTCAATTATGTAATTTTTACATAAAGGCCCAGAGCAGTTTGGCAGTTTGGCCTTTGACCAGTATGACTCCTGCTGTCCCTCTGAGACACACACCTACGCAGCTGCATGACAGCCGTGTCCTTGCTGCTGTTGAAGTCCAGCTGGCGCAGGAAGCGGTCCTTCACATAGTACAGCATGTTGCCATACACTGCATAGGCAGGCCTCTCCCTCTCCAGCTTGAACACCAGCATCCCGCTATCATGGCCTGCAGACACACGTAGCTTAGTGCTATTCTGACAATGCAAAAAGCTGCACATCATTGATTAATTCAGAGTCCAGAAACAAGAAAATGAACTACGCTGCTCTGCTAAAATACACTGCTGCAAAGGCATGACTTGGGACTAGGGAGGCACTGAGAGGGCTTACTCACCTGCAGCAAAGAGGTTCAGGTTAGGGTGAGCTCCGAGCACCCAGAAGCGGTCATGGTCCCGGCGGAATGTCTGCACACCGGTCCTTTTAGACATGTCCCACACACGGATGCTCTTGTCCTCCGAGTTGGACAGGATGAGCTCCTGGCGGGGATGGAAGACTGCGCAGGACACGTTGTTGTAATGTCCCCTGCAAGTGTCCAGCTCCCATGCTTTGGACTCTGTGTGAACAGCATGAAGGACAATGCAGAGAGTTCAGAAGACAGAACAACAGCAACAAGACAATGAAACCTAATGTAACTAAAACAATACAGTAATAATGTTATTATAATGTTATTTTTACACTGTATACCTACTCACCATTCATCCTCCAGATCTTGACCTGACGGTCATCCGCTCCTGACACAATCAGAGGCATGCTGGGATGGAAGGCGGCCCAGTTGACCCCACGGTCATGACCCTTAGGGAAGACACACACACACACACTTGAGCTCTTCCTATACCTATAATAATTAACATGAATTTGTAATGTCTTATTTCCTGGTTTATTCCAGGTCCCAAAGTCTGCTGACAAGCAATGTTATCATGTTTGAACTGTAGCCATCATGTTGCATGTGTTAACTTTGAGCTGATTCATCAGTGTTTCTGCGTGAGGTCTTACCCATGGTGCTAACTTGCTAAGTGGAGTTTCGTTAAGAACTTGGCAACGATTGAACTTAAAGAAGAGTAACACATTTGTGATTTGGGGAAACAACAGTTTGCATTCATTGAGCACTAGAGCAAGAAGGCAGACAGGGCATACCTCAAGAACGTGTTTCACAACGGCATCAGATGCGCCAAACAAATCCACTCCTGTAAGGCCCCGTACTTCTGTCTCCACGGCGCCAGGTGAAAGGTTCTTCTTCCTCAAACCTGGAACCGACAGTCCGCGCAAAAATACAGGGCGACGAACCAATCACAAGAAACACAACAAGACCAATGAAAGAGAACAAGGGGAGGAGAGGTGGGGACAAGAGGCATGTTACTCAGTCATCTAATTACAATTCTTTTCAGAATGAGATGATTGAACTTGCCACAAAAACAAAAAATCTTTTAAAGGTCGTGAAGCACACAGCAGACGCTGTTGGACTGTTGACAACTTAGAGGTGGTCTAAATTACAAGCACAAACAATGTTCTCTAGTTCTCCCATCCAAAGAAAAGTAATTGCACAAGATTGTACAGGTCATCAACAATGGTTTCAACTTAGATCAATATGATTCTGAAAGCACAGAAATTGTGTGATTTGGTTTTGAGGAAGTGTCAGTGACACAATCAAATTACTAATCAATCACATATACATGAACAGGATATTATGGTTTTGGAGAAGGAGATGACAAGGAAGAAAACAGATTGTGCTGCCAAATCACTGAGTAAATCAACAGTCCAAGAGAGCTGGGGAAATTAGGTGCAATGAGGGGGAACCAATGTACAGGTGCGGATGTTTCTGGAGGAGCATGGGAACTGGTGGAACTGAACAGGGTTGAAGTTTACTGATGGGGCAGTGGAGGCTGGAGGAGGGTGTCGTGATATACTCTGATGGGGCACTGGGTTACTGAGAGAATGAGTCTGCAAGTCTGCAAGCTAGTTCATGCTGTTGTTAGATGATTCCTGAGTAATAACATGTGTCGTGATATACTCTGATGGGGCACTGGGTTACTGAGAGAATGAGTCTGCAAGTCTGCAAGCTAGTTCATGCTGTTGTTAGATGATTCCTGAGTAATAACATGTGTCAATGAGCGAAAAGGGTAAGGCAGTCTGCCATAAAACATTAACATTGGAGTAATACTACAGCTAACTGGGAAAACCTCACAGGGGACAGTAAAAGAGATGCAATATGAGGTACCCAAGATTTTACAAATGTCTGTGGTCCGTGCGACTATCTTCCTGTCACATAGTAACTGAATCAGCCACTGTACAAACTGTAACAAGTGTTTGGAAGCACTCATGCTCAAACTATTTCTCTATTCAGGATTCCCCCATGCAGATGGAACATAAGCCACAGATTAACTAAGCAGACAAAAAAACAAAGCTGAAAATAAAGCAACTGTATAGTTAGTTTTTTTGGTATAAGTCTAGAGAATATGACCTCAATGTGACTAACTCTAAAGCAGAAAGGAAGCCACTGTAAGAGGTTACTTGTTTGAATGGTTAGAGGAAATGGAAGATATTGACAAAGGACAGTGTAACTGGGAAAAAAACAGCAGACAAATCAAGAGGTACTGACATGCATAGATACAGAAACACTTCTCGTGTGAGGGAGTATCAAATCTCCCATTTGCTGTGTTGACCTTGACTAACCCTGGACACACTCCTATTATGTCAGGGTTTCTTTGTGAAGATTAATCTGAAACAACTCTTAAAAAACAACAGGAGCAAAATGGTCAAGCCTCCAAATGCAGGGGATTTCAGGGGATTTGGCCATTTTTCCTAAAGAGTCTCTTCAAATCAATGTCCACAACCAACACAAGACAAGACTAAGCTCCATTGCTAAAAAAGTGGCAGGAGAAATGCAATGACCTCCACTAATGCCTGATGGCCTCTTGGCTGATAGAATTAAGGAAAAGAAGTGTTTCTGTAAGCAGCCCACAGAGATCAAATCTTCACACAGAGATGAAGGAGTCTGAGGACACTGGGGTGTCTTCTCTTCCCCACCTTCTCTCCCCACCCATCCATCCTATTAGGCCCAAGTCCACCCCTCTTCAAGTCTCATCCTTTCCCACATGTCCTCACCAGAAATATCCCACACGCGCACTGTCTGATCCAGGCTTGCCGACACCACCAGGTCCTCAGAGGGGTGGAACTGAGCACACATCACATAGTGGTTGTGACCAGTCAGCACACTGTAAAACACAGGTTGACAGACACATACACAATCAAATATATGCACAAGTGGAGGAAAAAAAATATTATTGACTACAACTAAGTATCACATAGCCTATCTTGGATAGGTTTACGGTATTTTGAGATAACAGAAATAAAAATCTTTTTATATCAAGTGTACAATCTCAAACACGACTGGAAAAGTGAGTTTTAGCACCAAGGATCTGAGGGACAACTCCACTCACCAGACACAGGTACGAGACTGCCAGTTCCAGATGCGGATGGTCTGGTCATCTGATGCACTCAAAATCCAGGGATATTCCTGCAAACAGCACGAGGAAGCATGTTTAAATGTAGGACTATGCAATGAGATATCCCAAAGTGTAAATATTTTGTCGAAGTTTATTTAAGAGGGTTATACTCACATGATGAAAAAAGGTAGTCCGGATGTAATCAAGGTGCCCAAGGAGTGTGAAGAGACATCGCCTTAACTTGTAATTCCACACCTGAGATGAGAGCATGATTTTTTTTTTAAATTCTGTTTTCTTGTTTTTATGGAATAAACACTGTAGCAAATTTATCAACTTTAACACATTTATAATTGTGTTTTTGATATTCTTTCGAACCTTAATTTTGTAGTCATCGCCACCGGACACAAACAAGGGTTGCTGCTTGTGAAAGTCAATCCCTCTGACTGGGCCTGTAACAAATAATGCATTACTCAATGAAAACGTCACAGCCAAGGTAAAAACTGGAAGGTGAGTTGTATGCTTTTCTGTAAGAGTGTAAAGCTACCGTCATGCTCGTCGAATTTATCAATCAAAGTGCACATGCGGTAATCCCACAGTTGAATGACTCCATTGTGCAAACTGGCGAGAATCCATGGTCTCTTTGGATGGAAACTAAGTCCTAGAAAAAGAAATGACAACATAGACAGGGACGTTGCGGCATTAGCTAACGTTACCAAGCTAGCAAAAGAAGGGTTACTGACCGGATTGGATACTCAGAAAAATCTAACATCATTACACAATCATCACCGACAAAAAAACTTGCTTTACAGCCACAACGCAGGATCTCTATCAATAACTAAATGTATCCTAAAACAGACATCAACGTTGATATTGCAAACGCTTGCGCTTCGTAACATTTACGGCTAACGCAAGGACCCCACTTTTCAATAGAGAGGCAGTCTTTGGTAAACAACTAAAATAGGCACATGTTGGTACTATTGGAAATCGATGCATGCTTTCTTACTCCAGAAGTATACAAAGTTCCATAACTTAACATTTTTTGTTTTAATGACTAGAGGCGAACTAGCGTCGCAGCTAGCGCTAGCTTGCTAACTTACCTTTAACACGAGCCGACTTCGTTTCAAATTTCGTCAACATCTTCAAAGACGTTGTTACACCTCCACAGACAATGATGTAGGAAGATGTTTTGTGAAAGCGCAAGATCTAACAACTTTTCATCCACAGCTCAGCTTTTAATAGCTTGATACTGTCAGTTCCTTTCTAATAATTTTTTTTTCTGGCTAGAAGGCTGCAGCCCAATCATTCCACTTCCTTGGCTGACACGTCGACGTAAACGCAACCTCTTCCTGTTCGTGGCGCACGAAAGCGCAATCATCCAAGGTTCCACGTCGCATTTTCCGGTGTGGGTTAAAGGCTAGAGCTATGGGTTTAAGTCCACTGTAGGTACTACGTTTATTTTATGAAAATACCAACGCACATATTTAATATAAGTTACACACCCAATTATCAAAGACACATAGTTGCGGTTTCAATCAGACTTGTACCTCTTTATTATGAAAAAAATGCAGTGGGAGTGAAAGGTTGTAACAGGTTGATGTCCCCCTTACATCAGCTTTATACTTTACCATTAGTACTCTCCATACTGAATTATTGTGTTATTGCTTTGCTATAATTTAAGCCTACCAAAATTCTAAACAGTTGATTGTTTATCCTGTCTTACACCACAGTTGAATTGTCACACGTTTGATGTCAGGACTGTACATGTAAGTGATCAGTAACAGATCAAATAGATAACATAGCTTAAAAATAAGTCTGAACACAACACTGTACAATAAAGGGCCAACACAGAGGATGAGGAGGCACATGACTTTAAAGTCCTGATGTAAATTTAATTACACATTCCATACAATTTTATTCCTTATCTCAATTTACTTTTACATCACAAGTTATGATGCTTTCAGAGTAATTGATGTCTGGGTGTTATGAATGTAGTCACACGGGGAACCATGTACATGATATCCTTTTACAGTGTCACTATTACACCATCACTGACTGAAAGACGATCAGAATGACTGGTGTTTTGTGTTTTTTTTTCTAGGAAATAGGAATGTTTCTTTGAAATTGTGAAAATCCTGATGATGTAAACATGGCTAATAGTCCAGAGTCAGTAGATTAAATCCATGGTTTATGCCATATACTTAAACATTTATTCACTTACATATTTTAAGAACTTGCCATGGTGCTTCATAAACAAAGACCCCAGAGGTAAGTGAACAGTATTGCTACCCTGAGGTTTATAGTGGTACTTATTGGTTATCATCAGTGAGACCCTCTATCTGTATAAATTAATTACACTTAAGGCTTGATACTCTCCCCACTCCATTACAGGCAAGACAAGCTTAGGACCCCAGTGAGATGCAGGTTATTTACACACCTGCCAACACCACCTGGCAACTTAACAGAACCATGTAAACCACTGACTAAACCATAGCGGCAATTCCACTTATGTTCACCTGCGACCATGAGATGATCTAAACTGATCAGTCTTTAATCAAACCTTCTAACCAACAAGAGGACTGTAGAGATGTGACTTGAGTTAAGTTATAGAATTCAAAAGGAGCTATTTTCTTGTGAATGATTAATCAATAAGAACAAGGCTTTTTAACGCACCGCACTGGGGTCTGCATCCACAATGTGAATTTGTATACTCAGACATCTCTCCTGAAGGTATTTATAACAGAACATATCAGATCTGATCATGTCAGTTGAGGGTCTGACTTCGGTCTCCTCATCCTCCTGGAGCAGCGTGTTTTTTGTTAGACAGTATTGCAAACACCTGGTACAGTGTCTCATGATATAAACCCATCACATTACTGAGCACTGCTCAGCAGATCCAGCCCCAGGTACACCTGGGATATTCAAAGATTCCATGTCGAAGTTCAGACCAGGAGGCTGTAAGGACAAAAACAAAGAAGCACAAACAGAACAGCTGTGAAGCACTTTACAAGTTGTTTGAGTGAAACTCGTCTATGTTAGTAAAATCTGTGGATTTACATACCGCTTCTCCTGCCAACTCTTTTGGTGGTTGTCCCAAATCTTGCAGCTGCCATATATGCAAAATATATGCAATGTGTTGTTATGAAAACATAAAAGATTAATCATTGATGATGTTTTAATGGAGCATCTAGTAAATAACTGATGGAATGAATTACCCTCTGCATAAGTTCCAGGATGTTTTCAAAACTGTTTTCTTGATCTCCTTCTTTCTCAAACTGGGAACAAATGTCTCCCATGATCTTGTGTTGTTGTTCATAACGACTGAATTCTTCAGCTGAAAGGGACTCTTTGTTGCTGTTTAGCCACTCTGGGTACTTAAAGTGAAGTGATAAGTCAATGACTTGTTAACACACAATGCTGGACAAAGTCAATTTATGGCATAGATACGTCTTCACAATATGCTATTGATGATTTGACAGTTATACCTTTTCTGTAATCTCTTTGAGTGATGGGTACAGAACTTCCTTGGAAAGCAAATTTTGCATGATAGACTGCATTATGGGTAAAATATTTCCATCCTCTCCTCCACCCTCTCCACTGTCATCTAATCCAAGTCCTTCTAATGTCTTTGCCAGGTCCTCTCCAGCTAAACCGGAGTTCTGAAAAAGGGATTAAAAACACTATTTAACATGTTGGCTTTTTGTTCCACAATTATTTGTTTCATACTTCACATTTCTGATATCAATTAATTCATGGGATTACCTGCAAGTAATCTGCATTTTTTGCTAATCCACTGAGGGTGTCTTTTAGACAAGAGGTGAACTCCTGCTGTGAGGCTACATCAGAACCTTTAGGAACAAAAGTAATAATTCAATATATCTCTTTTTGTACAGTTGCGCATCATGCATATGAGCTGTTAAATAAGCATAGCTTCATATTCTACAATCCACAGTAGCTAACTTTAACATACAATAGTATTCTGTTTAAATAACGTAAATAACGTAAATATTCTTACCGACTTTCCCTGCTGCTTCAGATAGTTTATGGAAATGTTGCAGGAGCTCTGGCTCCTCCTGGGCAAGCTCAGCCATGGCCTTCTCCCATTCCTCTTTGGCCTGGTTTGCCATCTCTCCTTCAAACAGGGCCTCAAAAAGCTGACTGTCTTCCAGCAGAGGGGGCTGTAGTGGAAGATAGTCTAACTGAGCTTTAATGCAATACAGCTTATAAATTATAACAAACTGAGCCATGATATTATACAACTTATAAATTATACATGATACTGACACCTCCATTAGGCAAAGTTCATGCTCAAAGCAACACCTAAATTAAAAAAACTAAATTTAAATGGACACTAGGTAAGATCTAATGCTGTTTTTAGGCTGATTTACCAGCTTTGTAGTCACCTCAGTCATGGTCATGGTCAAATGAAAAAGTGGGAGAGGAAGATGGGTAGGGGGGAAAATCAAACCTGGCTCCCCAGGTTCATGGTGCAGATGCCCCAGCCGAACACACCACAAAACCTCTGATACATATTCTTGATTAGAATTAGATTGCCCTTCTAGAGGATGGTGTTAGCCTACAAATCTAGACATACCCTAGTGGTAGCAAATGGTTTTGCTATGCAAGTACGTATAAATACTAACCATAGGGCCTCATTAGTTGTTCTTGCAAGTTTGGTCAGACCAATCACATCACTCTATCTATTATCACTCTACTCTACCTAACTGCAGAGGCAGTTTGCAAGACAACCGCTGATTGGATTGAGCCCGGTCTATTGCTCAAAGCTGTTGGACTATACATTTTGATGGCCTGTCAGGCTAGGATGGTGATGGTGAAAATTGTAAGATAAAACGTTTTAAAAGCTTAATCTTAGATTTTAATATAGCATTGTTTATGTTTCCCTTTGCCCTCTTGCTTGCAAACATGGGTAGTTGTAGGTTATGCATAGTAGGACTCTGTGTTGCAGTGTGTGCTTTGGTATTGACTTAATGTATGTTCACTTTGCTATGTATACTACAGTGAAATGAAGCTCACTTTTTTGCCACCGCCTTGGTCTGCATTGGGACCAGCAGCTGCCTCTGGGACAGAGGGTGGAACATTTGCCTTCTCAAAGTCATCAAGTGCACCTGCAAATATATCAAGTTAATGTCAACATATTTTAAGGTAAAGCAGTATAATTTCTTTAAAAACTCTCTCTACAGCTGTTAAAATTAAATGTTATTGCATTCTTAAGTAAGTAAAATGATTCATGAATTTTGAATAGATACATGTTTAAATACAGGTCTTAGCTAACAAACCATGTAAAGCAGCAGGTTTAAAATGTAATAATTCTTTGTAAAAAACAAGTTTAATCACATCATAATATGATTTGTCAACTTCGTCTGGCACTTTAAAACTCATTTTATTTTAATTTGATCAATCCAAAAACAGTGTTAAATCCTTAGGGATGTAATGAATGGAGGTCTTCAGTGGAGTAAAGTAGTAAAATGCATTTTATAAATTGATATGTGTAGTTCAGGTGGTGTCATATCAAAACGTAAATGGAACAAAAAGTAACACATTTTTCTAAAATATAAATAAATGAATAAATATACAAGGCAGAAAAACATTATTATAATTTGAGCCACACAACGGTGTTGACAAAGAACTGTAGAAGGGGAAACTGGAAATGCTTTGTGAAGTTGCCTTTGTAAATTCTAGTTTTCCATTACAAAAATAGTTTTTAGGAGGACCTTTCAACTCAATCAGTATGAATGTTAACACCGTCTGACAGAGTTAATGCCTGATGGAGTTGATAAAATGTTTATGTTTTTATTATTGATCTTTTTCAAGATCTGTACACTGATGGCATCTTGTTTCAATGTTTCTTCCATGATTCAAAATTAAGATAATCATAATCAGAGGATGGTGGTGACAGCTGTGACTGAAATCGCATCACCATTGTTCAGTCGTTCACCATTGTTAGAAAATGCACAGAACAAAATTAGGAAGTGTATAAGTGGCCCTCAGGTTTACAGTTTACCATAATATGCCTGATTTATTAAGAATTAAAGACAATACTGACAGAGTTAACTCAAAGTGAGGATACAACTCTGATAAGCACAAGAATAAAATGTATAGTTCAATTAATGTAATTTGTGACATTTTTTGGAATTATAATATTCTATTTGTAATAATGTTTTTACATTTATTGCATTTTTAAGCCCTTTTGTACAGTTTTACACTCAGACCTCTTGAAGAGTATACACAGAACCTCAAGACTGGTGTCCTTTTTAATTTTCAATTCCCTGAATTTTGACAGAAATTGCCATTTTTATACTTTTGAATACATTTTTATACTTTTATCTGTTTTGTCCCTCATCACAAGAATGACTCACTAAATAGTTCAGATCCATATAGCTTAATTTGAGCAGTTAAAGAACTTTTTTAATGAACTTTTCACCACTATTTGAGACAGTGGCATAATGTGATCCAACAGTTATCCAGACAAGGTGGTGCGGTGACATTGTTTGTGTGGAACACTGTCACTGTCAACAACACTGTCAACGATGGTAGCTGGCATTGGCAGGTCTACTCAAAAACATTTGCAATTGTTGGAGATTAAGTTTCAGTTGACTTTGACAATACACTGATCTCTCTGATTCAGTGTTGTAGTGTGATGGTTCACTCACTTATTTACAAGAGTCTATGTAATAATTTTTGTGTAACGCTCATGGCACAGATGCCCCAGCTAAGCCCACCACAGCACCCCTTATTAAACGTATTCTTGATTAGATTTAGATTGAAGAATTTACTGTGTGTGTCAATGTTGTACCATATAAATAGAGTTCTCCAGGAACAAAACTAAGAGTTCCTGAGGGGCAAGAATGAAGAAGTAGTCGCAAAACAATGTAGCGAAATGTGTTTATCAATAAGAGGGACATGGTACAACATTGCCATTTTGTAGACTACATGAACATACACTGGGTTATTTCGGATTTTCAGGCTCCTTCTTATAACCACACACATCCTTTTTTTCTAGGAAATTATCACAAAATCCTTCTTGCAAATGTAACCAAAAATGCAACAACTTAATTCCATGTTAAGTTGATTTACATTTGCAGACAGAATAATTGATGTCAAGTGAGTACAAAACATGTACTTAATAGTCGTTGGGCAGCGCTGTCTCAGATCTTGCTCAAAATATTTGGTAAATTTCTGTTTTTACACTCTCTACTTAACATTTTCATTCATTCAATGCTCCTAAACCACAAAGATATCCTTAATCAAAACAACAGTAAAGTGGTTCTTCCACGTTGGACATGTGCGGCCGCTTGAACATCGATCAATTAAGAATTCAAGGACAAAGTTCAGCGTTCCCTCACATAACGTCTCCATTTTTTGGACGAAAAACTATAATGGCATGTAGACGAATGGCGACGAATGGCACAGAATGATTGCAGAATTAAGACAGAATTTTAAAAATTAACTGAAAATGTAAGGTCAACAAGGCCGATGCGAGCAGTCTAGGATAACGCTACAATTACAGTGCAAGACCTTGCGCATTTCAGAGAATACGCACAAACAGTAAAGCAGAACGTGTGTCACAGCAATTTGTAACACAAAAAGAGCTGACTCAATGCGACACATATACTTAAAATATAACTCCAAACCTTACTGTCCAATAATTCATCCAACTCGGTGTCTTTTTCAGCTGGCTGCTCCGACGCTGACGCCATCTTGTTAGTTGCTGACTTCCTGGAGGACGCTGACGCACGTTAATGACGTATGAGTAAATCTGTAAGATTCTGCAAAATTCAAATAAAAAGAGCAAGATTCAAAGCAATACTCAAAAAAAAAAAAGCTGACAGATATGACAGGTAAAAGTTTCGAGGCAGCAAACAGATACAGGCACAAGGATATAAGGAATTGTATTGTCACATGCATATAATTGTGTAAGAACTGTAGTGAAAGTATGTGTTTGTCAGACTATACTGCTGCTCAATCTACTCAAACCCCAGGTTCGCCATGCACTGGACCCCCTGCAGTTTGCCTACCAAGAGAATGTGGGAGTAGAGGATGCTATCCTGTATCTTCTACACAGGGTGCACTCTCACCTGGACAAAGGAGGTAGTGCTGTGAGAATCATGTTTTTTATTTCTCCAGTGCTTTTAATACCATTCAGCCACTCCTGTTGAGAGACAAACTGCTGAGGATGGGAGTGGAGCCTGGCCTGGTGACCTGGATCACGGACTACCTCATGGAACGGCCCCAGTTTGTCAGACTTGGGGACCTTACATCAGAGGTTGTGGTCAGCAGCACAGGTGCGCCGCAGGGAACTGTGCTCTCCCCTGTACTGTTTACCCTGTACACCACCGATTTCAGCTACAACTCAGAGACTTGTCACATGCAGAAGTTCTCTGACGACACTGCAATTGTGGGGTGTATCAGAGATAGACAGGAGGGGGAGTACAGGTGCCTTGTGGAGGACTTCGTTGGGTGGTGCCGGGCTAATCAGCTGCAGCGGAACACCATGTGCAATGACCGCCACTCCCTACACACCATCTTCATCAATCAGAGGAGTTTGATCAGCAACAGACTCCAGTCCCTCTCCTGCAGGACAGACAGGCTGTGGAGGTCCTTTGTCCCCAGGGCCATACAGCTGTATAACAGCACACAGCTGAGCATAATGGACTGGACTGCTTGATCCCACACACACACTCACACTCGTATGCTGTCCCTGGTGGTGACTATACTACTATGGACAACAATATACTGCACTACCATGATAACTACTGCACTAAATGACTCCTTTACAACATTGGACAATCTTACTGGGTCATTGTAATCTATCTACCTGGATTACCGCAAGGCACCTTATCACGACACTTCTCTACATCGTGGATTTCTTATTATCATTGGGTTGGGTTGGGGTGGGATTTTGGGGGGCTTTGTTAAGGTGAGGATGGGGAAAACAAATGGACCAGAAACACCAGGGTCCTTGAAACTTGGTAGGCATGTAGCCCTAGTAGGCTCATAGCTCGTAGTAAGGTTTTGTCCCCCGTTATACAGGTTGGTCAGACACAGTTTTCATATGATAATTTGAGAATATGAGAACCGTAGCACCCTAACCGACAAAATTTCAGTGGTACATAGATCTCAATGAGACGCATTAAAGCCCCCATACACCCATGCGTGTTGTAGCACCAGCTATGCACCACCTATGGACAGGTAAAAATGTCAAAATTGCTTGTTTTTCCTGTGAGCACATTTCCGCCAGCGATTCTGAAAGTTAGACAGGATCCAACAACGATGCACATCTTACTGTTTGTGCAATTCAAATGATGGCAGCATCAAAACAACAACAATCTGAAAAATCTGATGAAGATGCATGGGTTCTTGGTGACAGGCTAGGTTATGGAATACAAACATCTCAGCACTATGCACGATTCACATTCAACTGTATCAGATATTGAACGGCTCCCTCAACTCCAATATAAAACGATAATTTAATCCTACCCAATGCAAAAGCATAATTATTTTGTCAAAACGCAAATAGTTGTATTTTCTTTTCGCAAGCCTATAGATGCACACTGAACACTGAAGATGATAACACATATGTGCACATATGGTGACATGTTTGATGCAACATTTTTTCCCAATTTAAAAAACTATCCTACCTTGCAGTTTCTTTTTAATGTCCAAAAGACTGTACCTGAAACCATGCCAGGCGAGCTCATTGGTTTATCGGGCATTATTGACAAGTAAGTTGCCGAATAACCTGATGAAGAAGGCGGGGTAAAATTAGCCTCGCTTTTTTTTTGCAGATGGTCTACCCGGTGGCGTGTTTGTGTCACGAGAAGTCAACGTCAGTATCTGCATTTGTTCACAGACGTATTTGGTAGCTCTAGAAACGAGAGTGAATCAACGAAACCGAAAAGTTGGTAAGGCGTTTTACTAATGTCTATGTACGTTTGGGGGTCATCGAGTCTTGTTTGAGTGAAGTCCACGCGAGCAGCGTGGAGTGGCTGAAGGCCTACAGGCCTGATGCTTGGTTCATGGTCGAAAGAAAATTTAGCTAACGTTAGCTAATAACATTTGAACCAAAGCATTAAAATATCATTGTGGATAGAAGGATGTCGTCAAAGAAAGGTCGCTTGTTGTCATTAAACAATCGATTCCTAACATATTTAGGTGCATAACATCAAAATATAATTTTAAGCACTGTTTAGTTTACCGGAAGACGTCAGCTATACGACTCATTTCGCTAACGTTAGCCAGTTAGCATTAGCTGGCCCGCTATGGCCTACAGACCTTTCACGCCCCCTTTTCATGCCAGCATTTCGAACCATACGTATAGTAATATTTTTGTCATAGTGTTGGCCATAGCGAAATCTGTTTAATGTGACCCAGAAGAAACCAGTGTATTAGATTATATAATAATTACAATGTTTCACCGTGTAGTTTATTTGCAATCCATTGACGCTAATGTAACGTTAGCTAACCTTAGTGGGGTTGTCTGCGTGGTAACTTGAGTAGGAAGCTAACTTTAGGTGAACGTTACTTTGTCGTGGTGCATTATGTTCTGATCAGCGTTTCCAATTACTGTACCAGAAAGATAAATATGGTTTACCGACAAAGTCTGGAACCTCGGTGTTGATGCGTAGCCCACAATCCGCTCCACAAACTCAGCTGATCTAACTAACGCAGTCAGCCTGGTAGCAGACAGTTGAGTTCTCGCAATTCATCTTTGCAAGTTAATCGTTTATCATGCCCCATAGACAGTTGAGTATTTGAAATATGGAAGCCGTAAAAATATGGAAGTAGGCTACTCTCAAGTTAACAGCATTTATCTGGCTAAAATAACATTTTTACAGTAAGAGATCAGAGAATTCTGCTAATTAGCTGGTTGTTAAATTGCCCGATTTCCCTCAGTTCCTCTGTTAAATTATCTGTTTCCTTTTCTTCCTCTGTATTCATGTACCAGAAATGGGACAATGTTGCTAAACCGGCAAGCAAAAGGCATAGCTTCTTTTTTACTGATATGCTTTCTGTTGTCTGTTTTGTTTAGTTCAGCAAATGACCATATATGGAAATTATTCGCCAACGTTAGGAGAATTTGTGACTGTCAACCAATAGTCTGTGAGACACTTGATGCTTTGTAACAAGTGTACTTTGAAGGAGAAAGGGAAAATAACTAAATGATACATTAGACCCTAATTCAAACATAGACTCCACTTTGTTCTTAGCTCTTAAGTTAGTTGCACCTAAAATTCTTTGCAGCAATGCAGTAAAAGGGGTCAGAGGTCAGGGCTCACCAGAGGATAAGTGTGTAGAAGTATGAGCATCCTTGTTGGCATATTTGAAATACATTTAGCAAAGTAAGAGGTGGAAAATGAAAGAAACTGATTAAAAAGTTCAGCAATTACAAGTTTCTAAGACAAATCTCTAAAAGAAACATGAGGTGCACTGGTGTGACCAATGTTTTTAGTTGTTGTTGTGGCACAGCACTGATTAGGCTGTTGGTTGCCTATTTGGTCACCCTTGGAGCCCTGCATATTTAGTTGGCCACAACCCAAGTATTGCTCAAGATAATCCTCCCTCCATCTATTTTTTTTCTAAAGGGTTCTTTTATCACAAATCATGGAAACTTTAGCATGCATTTCTCTCAGCTTGAAGTGACTTGTGAAGTTATAATTCAGAGGCTGATGGAGGAAATAATCAAGATAATATTTTCCCCTGTAGAAATGAATCAAAGTGGGGTGTTAAAAATACACGCTGAAACAAGCTGGACCAGACACAGAGGCTTATAGTTATGTTCTTTCCACAGGTGGCCACAGAAGGCGACTCTACACTTCCCTGTGTTTTTATTTCAATTAATTATTTTCCTGCTAATTTTGATTCCCCCACCCCCCAAAAAAACCCACCTGTCTTTGCCCTCTCCGAACCCTCAATCCCCCCCCTTTTTTTGTCAGCGTGTATTTGTATTACCTTATCTTGTTTTTGGCACTTTCAGATTCGGGATCTGTGAAGTCTCTTCATGGCAGTCAGAAGGGGACACATTAGATACTTAAAAGTGAGTAGCCACGTATCTCTAAAAATCACTCATGTAGCTCATGTTGCAATAGGTTTTTGTGTTGTACATTAGCTCATGTATCCAAGGCACAGAGATGCTTCTTGGCCATTTTTGCATCTGTGTCAAGCCTATGGGGAAAGTTTGCCGGAGCGTAGATTTAGTGGCACCCAAATGCATAAATGGTGTTTTATTGGCACCAACAACTTTTCCTCCCTTGAAGACATTATTTAGTTTTATCCTTTTCAATGTGGTGATTTGATGGTGGAACCTGGTGTTATGATAATGCTTAATTGGTGAGACGATGGCTAAGAAAACCACTCTGGTTTTCCATGTTTGAAAAATATTTTGTCCCAACTTGTGTACACCCTGGTGAACCTGCTAGGAAATTTGACTTTGCTCTGAAGGTCCAACAAGGAGTCCAACAGGGTCCAACAAGGAGGAGTCAAGCCCATTGCTTTTCTGAGTCACCAGAAACTCCAGAATCAGTCACAAACACTTGTCCAACATTGGTTGTGCATTATACAAACCCTCCAATGTTGGCATCCTTCGACATTAGTAGACAATTGCATTTAAAACTGTCATTTACAAGAAATTAATGTTTGTGCTGCACTTCTGAGTTGATAAAAGTTTACTGTATATCACCTGTATGTGCAATGACTGTATTTTTTGAAGATTTTGAGTTTTTGGAATGAAGATTCTGGTACAAAAGGCTTAGGACATGCGCCACAGGAACACACAATAATGGCATGTTTTTTTTCTTGAATGGGACACGGTCAGATAACTGCAGTGCTTGGATTCGTCCCAGCATGTTCCAAGTTTAAAAAACATAATCTGTTTAGTGACTCATTTGGTACGTTTATGGGTTTCTTTATGCAGTTTTATTTCAGAATCTTGTATGTCTTACAAGGAAATGATTGGTGAGGTCTAGGCCTATTACATCCAGGCATCATGGGTCCAGTCCTCCAGTGTTTGATTATTTGACCAGGGGTTCGTGTGTCGCTTAACTGTTAAAAGCAGTTAATGAGCAACCCTCTTTGATAGGCATTTTTGGATGAGCTAAATAACTGACTTTGCTGCCTAGGTTTGAAATGACTTGCCTTGACATAGATCATACAGACATGTCAAAAGGCTGTTTATGAGTTAGCTCAAAGTACAGCTAGTGGTTCATCATGGTTGACCATAAGGCTATGGCTGGTAACTCAGTTTAAAAGGAGTGTTGTAGTCCACTCCTAATGACCTTATTGGTGCATATTTTCTTCAGATAAATAGTCTTGTGATGAAGTGGCAGTCCCCTTTATTCCTCGTGAGACTGTTGTGCTCAGCCCATTGAATTGATTGTTTGTGGAAAATTAATATTGCCTGCTTTCAGCCAGCTATTCTTACTGTAACTGATATGTTTGTTTCTCAATTTATAGACATCAGAAAATGGTTCTTTCTAGGTCAGTTGATGAAAATGAATCAGAAGGGCAAGTCAAAGATGTCTGCAATTTGTATGTAGTTTTCAAATAAGGATACACTTTTAATGGCAAGCTTTTAAAGACTCTGAAGGGTTTGAGAGATTGAATACCCCAAATGGTCATATGCTCTCTTTCAACTTAGATTTGTATTGTAGCAACTTTGAAACTTACGTTTTTAAAATTTTTATAGATGGACGACATTTGATAATTTTCAAAACGTGCAAGGCTTTTTGATGACCTCTTATATGGGTAGCTTGCTATTACTGTCTCTTCAGAAGTTACTGAAGTATTTTTTCTGTGATTTCGAGAGTGGGAGCCCCTAGTAAAATACCTTCTGGATGGCCACATGGATTTCTTAATGCAAGACTTGATTTAGCCCTTGGTAATGGTTATATAAGTGTGAACTGCACAGAGCCAGGCAGCCAGCAGGGCTGACTATTGTTGACAGGACTTTATAATGATGATGTTTGGGCGTATTAATCAGACATGTGTCTTGGTGTTATTATATTCCTTAGTGTAATGCAGTCAGGAGAAACGTCTATGGGGAATGTTAGTTCTGTGTTTTTAAAACGAGTACTTTTGGTAATCCCCAGTGAAGTAATGAATCTGCTGGCGGCCTCTGTAGTTGAATGAACTCTGAAGTGAATCTCTCATATATTGATAAACCATCCATATGTAATAATCATAGAATCCTCTACAGAGACTTGCGGAACAATCCAGGTCTCTACTCTGTCTCATTTGTTTAACTCGGTTCTTCTCTTGAACATCCACAGGAAGTGCATGACATGTCTAACGGTTACGAAGACCACATGGCCGATGAAGGCAAGGATGCCAGAACAAATCTTATTGTCAATTACCTGCCTCAGAACATGACCCAAGATGAACTGCGCAGTCTCTTCAGCAGTATTGGGGAGGTAGAATCTGCCAAGCTCATCCGAGATAAAGTGGCAGGTAAGCCTCCTCTGTGCAACCTCTCACCCACTTGTGTTTCTTACACCCCCACATCACCCCCCCACCCTCAAAAAATCTTTTCTTTCTCTTTGTCTCGCCCCCCTTTGAGTTGGATAAAAAGCCGTGGAGTTATGTGTCTGTCTTGTTAGGAATAGTCCACTTGTTTATATTTTCGTAAAGCTCTGTTTTTTTCCCTTCTCTTCCCCATGAAGGGCTCTTGACAATAGGCTGTTTATTTTTCTCCGTCTTTCCATAAACCCGAGAAAGAGTGCGAGACTAGACCTCTGATTGGCTTGTACTTTTATTATATTCTTGGTTTTTAGTGGTTCTCTCCAAAACTTTAGTGCAGCAGGCAGTTAGAAATCTGTAATTAACAGCATTTGTAATCACACATCGAGGACAATTATTTACATGTTCATGAATGTTTGTTTTTTTTCCAGTGTTGACATTATATTTAATATAACTTTTGTTTTCTTTTGCTTCAGACCTTTTCTGAAGACGGGTCAGCATCTGCCATGCAGTAGTCGTTTTGAGTCTCTTTAGTCTGGGTCTATTCACTTCTCATAAAATTTCTCCTGAACATTTTTTTGGGGGTGGGGGGGTTGTTTTCTTTTCTTCTCTTACAGACTTGTTTAACTCTTTAACATTAGCATGTGTTGTACAGATTATTTTGTTCAGTATGTAGCGTTCTGAACTATGCAAAGTTTTTTTTATTTTGTTTTGTTGTTTTCCTTTTTTTTTCTCTAGGCCACAGTTTAGGGTACGGATTTGTTAACTATCTTAACCCTAGTGATGCAGAAAGGGCAATCAGTACACTCAATGGCCTGAGACTACAGTCTAAAACTATCAAGGTAACGTGCTTATTAAAGGTGTTCCTGTACACTTGTTTCAAATGGTAGAATGAGAAGCTTTCACTTAGCCTTGGTTCCCACTGTCAAGTCTGGACTGTAGACTTCTAGTACTTGTGCAGTAGAGACTATGCTACTTGATATCAATTTATACCCTACAAAGACAGTGGAATATCCCAGAAACTGTCCTGTAGAGTTCTATTGTGGCCTCATACAGTACATTTATTTTAACTATCTTATTTTATGGGTTTTATTTACAAGCAAGTTGGTTCTTTTACTTACTTATCCCTTGCTTCAAACAGACTTAACATTAGTCTGTAAATTGTTTTAAAGATCCCACCCTCCACCCCACCCCATTTTGTTTTGCTACGTTTTGTTGAGCTTGAAAAGTATAGGAGTAGTACAGTGCCTTCTTTTTACATGTGGTCTGTTGGGGCTCTGGCTAAAAGGTATAGAAATGTATTGGTTCTTAAGAATGCACCACACATACCAGTTCTATCTAAATGTGGTGCTCAACAACCAGTGTTCATGTAACACAAATTGTCAAGTGGATAAAACATTAGTAGCCAAATAGTCAGCAGAACACACTCTGTAGTTTTTCTTGTTCATGTTTCAAGCAACTAAAACTGAGTCTCAAAACCTCTCTTACCTTCAGGTGTCTTATGCCAGACCAAGCTCAGACACCATAAAGGATGCCAACCTGTACATTAGTGGGCTGCCCAAAACCATGACGCAGAAAGATGTGGAGGACATGTTTGCACGTTATGGTCGAATCATTAACTCGCGTGTTCTGGTAGACCAGGGAACAGGTGAGTGCAAAAAGACGACAGATATTTAAAAGTAATAACCATACAGTGGGTCATCTGCCTGTATGTAGTTAATCAATAAGATCAATAAGAAGGACAATCCCCTGTGCAGGCATGTCGCGGGGTGTGGCTTTCATTCGCTTTGACAAGAGAGCAGAGGCTGAAGACGCCATCAAGGACTTGAATGGACAGAAACCACCTGGTGCCACAGAGCCCATCACTGTAAAGTTCGCCGCCAACCCCAACCAGGCAAAGAACTCTCAGATCATCTCACAGATCTACCATGCACAGTCCCGGCGCTTTGGAGGACCAGTACACCACCAGGCCCAGCGCTTCAGGTCAGACCATCTAGTCCTATCTTGATTCCGTCAAACACGTTCACTTTGGGGGTTGATGTACCATCATAATGTTACCAACTGAATTACATTGCTAATACCAAACACAGATTCAAATTAAATGTTAGGCATCAGCTTTTTTTTTTTTCTTTGTAAATTGTAGGTCATCTATAAAACAATCGATCCATTTCCATGTCTAAGTCACATTTTCAGTTGGTTCTTCTTACCATAGTTTATCTGTTCTCATCATAAGGCTAGTAGTCCCTGCCACATATTGCATTCAGGCTATTATCCCCAAGATGTTTACCCTCATTAGTGTACTGTTTTCATTTACAGCATAAGTTCTGCCCTAGCAAGCACCGTCAAGAATAAATTCAAGAGAGGTTCAAATGAGCAGTTTTTTCAGCTAGCTAGCTTAATACTTTTCAAAAGCGCCAGTGTTATGAATATGGCATGCTTTGAGAAAGAAAACGAAACGTCTCCTGCAGTAGATTTAGGAGGGGCGCAGAGACTGCCTGACCTACAAACTCCGGTTGGTGAAGAAGGTGGTTGGCACCTTAATCTAGCTCTATGGCTCTCAAATAAAATCATAGAGCACGTCAGTAATGAAAGCAAGTATTTCCAGGAAACGCTTTGATCGGAAGAGAAACTGGATGGGAAAAGTGTCCATCCACTGAGCAGAGGTCCATGTTTTTTATTGTTGTTCAAAAAGTATGCTTGTTTACACACAATATGATATCTTTAAAAGCCTTTATTCCTCATCATGAGTCCCTTATAACAAGCCTTGTGTAATCTGGCAATATGTCCAGATAGCAGCATAATCAGTATTAATTATAATAATGCTAAATTTTAAACAAACAACAGAATTGGATGCAACATAGACTGAATAGTGAACCAGGCAACTACTAACTTCTGTTACTACTAACAGAATGGGTCACAGAAACTAACTTGCAGTTTATTTTTCCTATGCCCCATTCAAGCATTGATAGCTGGCGGTTTGCTATTTGGTCTATGTTTTATCAAATTCTCTCATTCTTTTTTCTACGGACGACACTTGTTGACTTTAATCAACAGGGCTAAGAATTGAATCACACTGGGTTTCTCCTTTTAAGTTCAGTGTTATGTTCAGATATCATCTGAGGTTGGTATGCAAACCAACTAACGCAATGCTGGCTTTCTTTGTACAGTCTTAAGATGTAAATGGTTGGGATGATGGAGAACAGAATAAAAAAAGTAATGCCTTCAATGCAATAATGCATCAGTATTGACCGAAGCAGTTCTGCCTGTTGTCAAACCAACTTTAAAGCCATCACATCAAGTAATGCATGCATTGTGGTAGCATAGCAGTTGGGGAACCTGGCTAGCATGTTAGTAGCCTGAAAATTGTGGGTTCAGGTTTTGGCTGCCACTGTTGTGCCCTTGAGCAAGGCACTTAACTCCAAGTTCCTCTAGGAGAGACTGGTGCTGAAGCACCATAATTGATGATTGACATCTGTATTTTTAATTGCTTTGGATAAACTGAATGCATACATGTAAGCTGTATAACTTGATCTCTGCCTGTGTTTCTCCCCCTCAGGTTCTCTCCAATGAGTGTGGACCACATGAGTGGCATCTCTGGTGTGAACGTTCCTGGTAATTCCACTTCTGGCTGGTGCATCTTCATCTACAACCTGGGCCAGGATGCTGACGAGGGTATCCTGTGGCAGATGTTTGGCCCGTTTGGAGCAGTCACCAATGTCAAAGTCATCCGAGACTTTAACACCAATAAATGCAAAGGGTTTGGCTTTGTGACCATGACAAACTATGAGGAGGCAGCAATGGCCATTGCTAGCCTTAATGGTTATCGCCTCGGGGACAAAATCTTACAGGTGTCTTTTAAAACCAACAAGTCTCACAAGTAAATATAAGAACCAGATGAAGGAGCGAGATCTTGAGTTTTTCTGCCGAAAAGGTTGGCACTGTTTAAATGCTTTTTCCTTTTTCTTTTTTTTCTTTTTTTTTTTTAAGTGTAATCCACTCCGTGCATTTTCAAGTTTTACAAAATTTGTAGAAGTCTAATGGAAAGTAGACGTTTTTCAATCTGTTGGATGATGCGACAGATGTTTTAAATGTGTTCAGCATCTCCGAAATTATACAGACCAACTCCATATTTAAAAGAAAAAGTCTCAGTCTGATAATGTCACAATGTGCCATATATGTGATGAAAAACGTAAGGCATGCTGTCTTCAAGACTCTGATCGACTGTCTGCAGCACTATGGTGACTTCATGAGTCCAAGACGGTTTCGAAACAAGATGCCTTAATTTAAAGATTGTCTTTTTTCCCCTACTCCCTCCCTGCCACTGACTCGTTCGAAGAGATTGTCAAATGTTGGCCTGTAGAATTGCATGACTATCTGGCACTAAGTAACACTTGTCAAGAAGCTCTTCACAGAGCATCAGATTTCTTAAGTACAGCTCTCTTGGCACTTGACTGGTCAACATGAGGGGTGTAGCGCTGTTGCGTGTCTTTGTAACTGGGAGGGGATTTTTTTTATATATATATATATATATAAACTTGTAATTTTATGAAAGGGACCTTAAGAAAAGACACTAAGTAAAGAAGGACCAAAGAAATTGATTGAAAGTGTCATTTCCCTGTCGGACGACAGCCCCCCCCCCCCCCCCCCCCCCCCCAAAAAAAAAAAAAAAAAAAGAAAAGAAAAAATCCTCATTGGAATATCTGGATTTAAGGTACTAAATATCTGTTTAAAAATCTCATATTCAAACATTGGTGTTCTGTTGTGAAATGTTTGCTTTATGTCTCCTTAGATTTTTTTTTTGCCTGCAGGGAATGTTTTTTTTTTTGTTGTGTTTTGTTTTCATTTTTTGAGAAGTTTAGCTGAATATGGAAGAGGCTGTTTTAATTTTTTTTCTATATACTAATCCCTGACATTTCTGGAGACTGCCTTGTGATTTTATTGTTTTTTTCCCTCACCACTTATTTCTTTTTGTTTTTGCTTTTGTGTTTCCCTGTTTTCATTGTTTCACTTGGCATTTGCTATCATTAAATTTTATTTTGTTTTGGCGACCTTTTTTGTTTTGTTTCATTTTTTAAAGTCTTTTATTTCACCCATCCATTTTGGTTTTTTAGAGTAGTTTAGATTGACAAAACATGGGGATATAGCTTGACTGCCATGTCAAGCAGAGTGCTCAGATAAACTTGTTCCACCTTCAGACTAGGTTAACAGAGTTTGAGATCAGGTATACACCAGTTCAGTGGATGGCCTGAAAGTGGATCTCAAAGCACATCTACTGATATTGATATCTTGACCTGACAATGTTAGGAATATAATATAGTCCAGGTGTTTTGTGCAAGCTTTAGTGCGGGCAGTTATTATACAGACTGGGCCAGGGAGCACACATGCCTGAAATCAGAAATGAATGAATGAGAGATTAATTAATTATTTATTAACAGTGGTATGGACAGAACAAGCAAACATATACTTCAAGTATGCTTGGCTTGAGTTATAAAATTAAAAAATATATTTTTTGATTCTTGAGTGGCTGTGTACATTAACATTGTTTGCCTACTTTGAATACAGAGTTCATGGAAAGGGTTCTATCATGCATATCCAATTTAAGATGCCAATTTGAGGTCCCATTCAAGTGATTGCTGGCCAGTTTAAGGACTCCTTGGCAAGATAACCGTATTTAATTAAAGGCAACCTCAGAGTTTACCAGAGATTGTGCCCTTGTATTTTCTCACAATCTAAAATGAGCACTGCCTCAATGATAACCAAATGACAAGGAATCAAGGTCTGTGCAAGTTCTGTGTCTACCTGCACCTGCAACAGAAGTTTTTCTGTTCGTGCTGAATTCAGTGATGTGACAAACTCCCCTGCAGGTGGCAGTCCTTGTTCCTTGTCAGAGATTGAAAATGTGCCCTCTTGTGACGATCAGTCAGATAAAGAGCATCTACTCGTTGACTTAATTCTGCTCGTTACATCACAGCATATCTGTTATTTTCTAGACTAAGATCCTGTTTCTCAGCCTTTGTTTTGTATGAGATGGGTAAAGGGTGAATTGGAAGACGCACAACTTATTTATTTCTGTCATTGTTGTCTTATTTTACATGTTTTACATTTTCTTCTTGGCCTTTATTTTACTGTTGATTGGTTTAAAGTCTGCTTTGCATCTGTAGTGAACCTCAGAGGAGAGGTAATGTCTAACATGAATTTGTATAAAATAAAAACCAGCCTGAGATGATATCTGATAGGATCAAAATGATTCCTGCTGAAAAGCACATTTTTCAATTCTTTTAAACTAAATAAGCAGTGTATTAGGGCGGATAATGCTGCCAGTCTGCTGTCTTTGAGGTCTTCCCATATAACCACTTTGAAAAAAAAGAAATTGACAAATAAATTCCAGTTGTGACCAGCTTTTGACAGACACGGTCTTATTCAAGTGATACCGCTGAAAATTGTCTACACTGGGGGGAAAAACCCATATATGTGTGTAAGCATTATACTGCTGTAGTACTCAAAGCTGTGCACCAAAGGCAGCACACAGAGGATGGAAATCCTCAGGGATAGAATTATTGGTATTCACAAGCACCCTTTAGGATCACCTCATCTGTTATCCTTAAAAATGCTCTGCAAAATCATTAGCTGTGAAATACTGCTGTTTTACTGTATCATTGAAAAAAAAGATATCATAGAAGGTCTTTAAGTCTATCATGTATCTGATTACATTACCTGTCAACAAGGGGCAAAACAGCCAAAACTCTTATTTTGGCAAAAAACCCAAAATAAGACTTTTGTTTGAAACAGAAAAGAAAAGACAAACAAGCAGCTAATGTAGTGAAGTTGTGAGTTGTTTAACACAACCTCAGATGGAACGTACCAAGTAAGCGTATAATGATAAGTGGGTCTTTGGACTTTTAATCGCTACAAAGGGTCTGGCACTAAAGCATTAGAGAACTCCTTATTTTGGACAAGAACCTTAAGAATGTTAAGTTAGCATCACTGGCTCATCACATGGCATGGAGACCACACCTTGTACGCATACATACCATAAATCATACTGGCAGCGACTTATTACAACTTGTCTTTTATTTTATTACAAAAACAAGCGAAGCGCAAGTATGCAAAAACAAGTCACTGCGCTGTAATCCACTTGAAAGTGAATGATTAACGTTAACCAGATTGGTGGTGATAGATTACATATTCTTAAAACTACCAAACATTACACACACTGCTAAAATTGACTACCACAAAATTGCTCTCTCAACAGTCCAGTTCTATCTTGAGATGATGGTGTGGTTTATACTGTATCTGGATCAAAGTGTATAGTAGTTGTAGTGTTAACATTATTTCTACTTCAGCTTTGTGGACATACTTTAAACATCAGATATCAAGCTTTGCCAAGTGCATTGAGTTTGACTTTGATACTGTAAGGCATTTCTCAAAATGTGAATCGCACATCTACACCCTTGTAAAAAAAAAAGCCTAAACAACATGTCAAAAGGCTATTATTGGAGAGAAAGATTAAACCTGATAAGAAAAAATAACAACTGTATATAAAATAAAACAAGAATAATTTCTTCATGGCACAGTTGTATGAAGAAAAAATTCACAAGGTTTTTTTGTGTGTTCAAGGCAGCCACTGTATGGTGATAGCTGTGTAGAGATTAGACCTGGCAGAGATTGTAGAAGGTGGAAGGTCTCTCTGTCACGCTGTCTCCAACCACCTCAAAGATGTAGTCCTTGTTGGTTATCAGTGGAACCTCGGATAAGGGCACGCTCTGGACACTCTGCGTCCCATATGATATCACGGTGTCACGCTGGGAAACAAAACAAATCCATTAGCCCATGCAGTTAGGGAGATTAACTCTCTAAGAATAGTCATATTGTCATCCCTTGGTTCCTGTATTCTTAGAAGCCACTACGTTCAAAGAAACGGTTATTGGTCCTCCTAATGAGAAGACCTCAGAATGCACATGTTGCACAGAATGCACATGTAAGTCTTCTGACATCTTCTGACATGTTGGATCATGAGGACATGACAGGCCATAGGTCTCCATCTTAAGCCTTAGCTGGGTTATAAATAGTGTGACTGGAGCTGGGGTTAGTACATAGCCCACAAAGAAAATTCTCTTACCCTCTCGCTTTTCTTTGGGAAGTCTTTTCGACATAGGTGGGCCATAATGCCAGCTGCCAGAGCATCTCCAAGAACATTGATCATGGTCCTAAAGCGATCTCTGTTGAGGACATTTTTAGTCAGTGAAATCAAAAGGGCCCTGTAATGAGCTTCATTATGATGATGATGATGATGATGATATTATTATTATTATTATTTCACCAGGTTTGTCTCATAGGGATAAACATCTCCTAGATAGGCCTGGGGTGCATTTCCACAAACCATAGTTGCTTAACCAGTTAGCACCCTTGGCTGAGAATGGCAACAGTACATTTACTTTGTGACACAATATAAAATTGCAGCAAAGACATCTCAGTGCATTAGAGACTGGAAAGAGAAATGCAATAAATTGCTAATTACAATGTTTGGACATACTCAGATTCAGTAGACCAATTAGTGAAAACAGGTAGTGCTGTGTGAGCTTGTTCTGCAGGCTATTCCAGGCAGATGATACACAATACATAAGAGGCTTCTTGGCCTGCTCCATCAGAGCTTGAGGACAGCATCCTGATCCATGGCACATGATGACTGTGAAGGGAAAGGACATTGATTTGACAGTGGCATACTTACAGGATCCAATCTATGGCCACAATAAGAGAGATGTCATCTGGTGGGAGGCCAACTGAGGTCAGGACAATGACCATGGTGACCAGTCCAGCCTGGGGGATCCCTGCAGCACCAATGCTTGCAGCTGTTGCTGTGATGCTGAGAGGAATAGCCAGAGTAGATAATAAATACATTCGCCTATGTAGATGTTACAGCTTTTTAAAAGACACAAGTTTAATCATGTTGCTATTGAATCCACAAACACTAGCATGCTGCAAGCATATGCGCAGGCCTATGAGCTACATTGAATTATCTTCTATTCTATATCTCAAGGTCTGAAAAGTATAAATCAAATAGAACATATAAATTCCAACATACACCTGTCTTGTGCATTGCCAAAGTCTATTACCTGATGGTGACAAGTTGTCCAAAGTCCAACTCATAATCGTTGACTTGAGCAATGAAGATGGCAGCCACGGCTTCATAGAGTGCTGTGCCGTCCATGTTAATGGTGGCCCCAACAGGTAGCACAAATCGAGCAATCTGACGATCCACATGGCAATTCTCAAGCAAGCACTTCATAGTGATAGGAAGAGTAGCTGAGCTGTAACAAAGAGTACAGATTTTGTAAACATTATCATATTAACATCTTTATCTGAAAGGAAGTGAGTGAGAAGGGGACAGATGAGGAGTGGGTTCAAGAAATGACTTCAGTTCCTCATTGGTTATTTGTAATATGGAAAGCAGATGCTACTGCTGTCCAGAGGTTCCCCCAAAATACAAATGTGTGGTGTTTTAATTATTGTTGCTGTGAAAACTAAAATAATATTGGAGTTGTATCTATTATACACATAATATAATTACAAGTGGAAAAGAGGTTTACTTTCATATGTTTTTAGCACATTTAAACAGGCATTTAGATAAGTAACTTGAGTGTAAGGAAAGTATATTTAGTTCTATAATGTGCTGTTCAAAATATGTTTGCAATGCAATGACAACACACTAGCGTAGCATGAAAAATACATTTTAGAGGGCTTAAGCAATACAGTATCTTTTGTTGCCCTTAAGTGTCTTTAAAGAATATGGCAAAGCATTTTGAGTGCACTTAATACTGTTAATGCATTAAGTGCATTTCTGGACCCTAAGCACAAATGTGTACTTTTCTGCACTTTTTTCCACCTGGGATAGTATAAGTTATATAATTAAATTAACATTCTTCTTTGGAACTGAAATTACTAGTCACAATGACCTGTTGTTTGGAACACTTTATGTTCCATGTGTTCTGCATGTTCCTGTTGGCCTACCTGGATGATGTTGCCAGAGCGATGACCAGAGCCTGAAGGAGGCCTCGGATGTAGCTGAAGGGATTCTTCTTGGTGAAGAGGAAGAAAAAAAGGGGGAGCAAAATGACACCATGCACAAACAGGCCTATCAAGACTGTGATGAAGTACATGCCGAGCTTTTCAGCCAGGTGAACGGGGTCGTGCATGTCCAGGATCTTTCCAGCTACCAGGAATATGATGCCGAAGGGGAAATACCTGGTAGTTTGAAGAAGACAAACACAAACTTCAGTTAAGCTACTGCTACCACCAGCACTAGTATGTCAAAGTGAGGTTGGTCATGTAATAGGCTTCTCCATATTCCAAAACAGATGAGCTTATTAAACTGTGAGGAATGCATATTTCATTTATTTGGTAAATTATTATTTCACTGACTCTCTTTTTTATGGTATAACACAGATCCTGATTTTGAACTTTTTTAATCAAAATAATGGTTTGTTTTATTTTTTATGTTATTTTGATATAACTTTAGACTTAAATGCTACTATCCACACTGAAGCATTGTCAGGAATGAATACATTTTGTAGTCATTCACAATGCAGGTTGTCAGACAGTGAGGTGTGTGTGTTCCAGTTCACTGTTCTACCTGTGTAATCCTCTTCCCTCGTGGCTGGATTAGCCTTGGACACAGGGCTGTGTGACAACATATCTGATGAGACCTGGCTTCCCACGCTTTCCAAAACACTTCTGCTCTGTGACAACCTCTGCCATAGTCTTGAACTTGCTCTTCGTGTTATTACTGTGTGACGCGTTATTGCATCCCCCATAAGTCTGCCCCCACAGACTGAGGTGTGTCCCACTGTGTTGAGATGCAGTGAGCACCTAAATGGCATAGTCACTTACCACATGGCTGCGTTGATGATCTTCATGACACACTCATTGATGCACTGGCACACATTGACCAGGGGCAGACCTCTCTCTCCCAGCTTCCCCAGCAAGAGACCTAGGGCGACAGAAGTTCACCATGAAGCTGTGGTGTCCATATGATATGTATGTCAGGGTTTCTGCAGGTTTCAGCAAGTTCAATTTAAGACTTTTTTTATGACCATTATGATTGCAATTTAAGACCAACGTGATACCCCTTTCTAGCAAAAACAAAATTGAACAGGGTTGTGGGATTGGAGGTTTAATTTATGGATTCTATGTCCAAAGGGTACACACATAACACACACATACACTTGGATTTGTCCAAAGGCTGGTTTGGCAGATGTCAATGGCTAACATGAATGGCAGAGTGAGATGAAATAACTGTGTTTGGTGATGACAATATATTTTTTAATTGTGCTATGGACTACAACAACCAGCTTTACTTTCAGTCTTGATTTTTCCTCACTTGAGATGCATTCGAAACAGGTAGCATAACCCACATGCAAACACAACACACAGTAGCACTGTGGTCTCACAGTGGCCCCCTTACCCATGGTGGCAGAGAATATGACGATGCCGAGCACGTTCATCTGCTTGCTGCTCCCTGGGACCACCTTGTACTTGATTTCTGGGGCCGGGGTGATCTCCAGGAACACAGGGTGACCCATTTTTGGATTGTCATAGTCTGGCATGATGTAAACATAATTGGCCTGGGACTCCTTTGTTGAGCTTTTGACCAAAGGCACAAGATCTGTCTTGTACTGAAACAAAGTTAAAGGACAGAAAAATACTTAGATGTATTGCACACAGGAAATCACCACTTTTCAAGTGTGTCTTACTATGGGAATTTGAATTCTGCTCACCTGCTGAAATGTTGCTTCAATCAGATTTGAGGGAATCATATTCCTATTAAAAAGAGAAGTCAAGAAAAGCACATGACAAAAGAGCATAGACTGACTTAAGCAGTTACATTCTCTGTGTGTGTGTGTGTGTGTGTGTGTGTGTGTTTAAGCTCAGATAATAAAGGCTTGTTTCCTGGACCCACCCCCATACATAGCGCCCTGTCCCCCTGTCATTATTCACTGAGGCCATTTACAAAAAGACATCCTGAAGTGCTCTCTCACCTCAAAGACCACACATCGTTTTTCAGGGAACACAGTCATTCAAGGTTCATCCAGGCCTTTGTTAAAGTTAAAAGCTAAAAAGAGACTATTTTGATCAAGGTGGTGTTCAGGGATTAGGACGTGAGCAAGTGACAAAAGTCAATTTATTTATAATGCCCTGAACCACATGCAGGACGGCTTGTGGCTCAAATCCAATTAAATCTGTTAGGGGGATGAAGTGCATTTATTACGTAGTCCTGCCATTCACATCCTCTAGGCCAAATGGTTAAAAATACTCTTATCCTTGTGCTCCCGTAATTGGATTGTTCACAGGTTAGGATTAAAGCTCATAGACTGACAAGAGTCTCTCCACGAGGCATTTAGGTAAACATAATGTCCTTCGGAGTAGGCAGGGCCTGGAATGTCACAGTATATTGACCTGTCCAGTAGACAGCGGGACATTTTTGGCAACAGCCTTAATGAAGCTGCGATGACCTTGGTTGAGCCGTTTTGTTTTTTTTCATGAGGGATGCTGGCTGACGTCAGACAGGGGTTGACTGATGCATGTGCTCTCCAGCTGTACAGTACACACCCAACGTGGTGACTATGAGAAAGCCGTCCATTCTCCCCCTGGCCCAAAGGCTGTCATTAGGCATTATAAAATGTAAAATACTGCCCTCTCTGTATGTTAGAACATCCAGCCTTTTCCAAAATTGCCAAATCACCTGATGAGATCGAGGAGGGCATCCGCAGAGGTCATAATGGGCCCACTGGATCCTCTGTGTCCCTCTTTCTCTGTGCCGTTTCCGGGGTGTATGATGAGAACCAGCACAATCCCAACTATGACCGCAATGAAGGTAGTCCACAAGTAGTATGTCACGGTGAGAAGGCCCATGCGCCCACTGGCCTTGGTGTCCATGGAGGCCAGACCAGACATAAGACTGTTGACAGGGCAATCCCACAAACACAAGATCGCATATCATACACACATTATACACACACCATTAAACACATGGTGACATAGTATACACACATCCCCATCTACACAGTTAGATGGCAAACATTTTCCACCAAATCTTGTGCCTGTATATGTTTTGTTTTGTCATGCTTATGTTTGGCTATTTTGTCATGCTTAGTGGTATGGCAGGTAGAGAACTAAACCTATTGTAGTTTCCAGACCAACTGCATACAAATTCGGAAACAAGAGCAGGCACACTGTCTAAAAATAATCTGTTTATCACTGCACTGGCCCAAAACTTCTACAGTCATATACAGATGGTGCAGAAGGTTACTGGTAACTATAATTGCTGTGTACACAGACACTATAACTAGTAACTGTAAGGATGGAGTGTATAGCTATGGTTACCTGGATGTGATAAGTGGAAGAATAAGCATCTTAAGCATTCTCATCAACAGTTCTCCCGGAAAAGAGAAGTAGATTTTTGCCTAGTGGGAAAGATGTTCCAAATAGTTAGGCTACTGCCCATAAAGCTACACATAAGCAGGAAAGATATTGTCTAGTGTGTTTAACTATTTCAGACATTAACAGTATATTTACTGATATAGCACATACATTAATCAGGCATTTCATACCATTTTATTTCTTATGGTAACAAAATTGCTTGCCCTAAATAAAATATAGCATCAGTTTTGCTTTCCATAAAGTGCAATGAGCAACTTGTCATAACAGTTGCTTAGCCAAGCTGCGTTTTCCACTGAATGGCAGATAACACATACAAACTCTGAAGCAAACTGAAACTACACTGTCTGAGCGCTCTGGTGACATCTCCATCTACACAGCAAGTTTTTCTCAACGGTCAACTGTCTCCTCACCATACCTGAGAGGACAAATTGAGACTCCTCAACATGTATCCAATGACACACCCAGACACCACAGCGAGAACCGAGAGCGTCAGCAGGCCATTCTGTTTGCAGTAGTCGCTTATCCATCCTCGGATCTTTGAAGACACTAGCCTGCGAAGGATGCGCTTCAGCCCCTCGAGCATCCTTCTCCAAAGGCTTTTCAGTGGGGAATGAGCATCTGAAGAAGATGCCTTAGCACAAACCACTTGGTCCTCCATAATTATGCTGTCAAGTGGGAGGATGTGTGTGTGTTGGCAGGCAGGTGTAAAACCTTTTTCTGGTGAAGGGCTAAGCCTTCAGAGGCAGGATGGCTGCCAACTCCTGATAAATCTTGCCTCAATGTGCTGTGCTTTGCTGCATCGTGAAGACTTAATGTGGCTCAGGGATTTACAGGTGCCCTGAACCTTAAGTCTGGTGACTTTTTCAGAATGGAGAAGTGTGGTCGTAACTATGGCCTTTTGTGAATGGATTGAGCAGTGTTTTGGCATGTGATTTAGAACAATAACAACAAACAATAAATGAATAGAAATAATACAAATAGTAAATATAATTTTAAAATAATACAATAGATTATACAACAAATATAATTAAAATAATTTAATTATTTAAAATACTAGTTGTAAAATAAAAAAAATAATGATAGAAACAAAATCACCCTAACATAAAGACATTGCCAAAGAGGTTAAAGGTCTCATTTCAAGTCATTCAAGGTAAAAGTTGGAAAATGTAGGTGGAAAGGATTTAAGTGTCTGTTTAAATTCACAAGGTCTTTGACATACTGCAAAGTATTTTAAACAATCATAATTTAGTAAATATTACAAACATACTAGGATAAGCAAAGACATGACAGATTGTTTTCTTTCTCATTCATTCATTCATTTTAGTATGGACAGCTGTTGATAGCTTTGACATCTGTTCAACTAAATGAAGCTGTCACTGTTTACCTTCAATGTTTTGCACCTGCCTTCCTTTCTAGCCAAAGAAACACCATGTTTAAATTGGGAAAGTGATAAATACACAGATATGGCTATGTTATGGTATCTACAACATCTAATATGTTGTTGTTTTGCACCTCAGTATATTGATTTGCACTTCAAAGTCAATGTTAAAGAATGAAGAGAGTAACAACAAATGTGACAGGCTTTATGGTGGTAAATGTTTTAATAATAAATCATATCAAATGGTTTCATATTTTAAATAAAAAAAAACACATGCAATATAGCTCAAATAGAAATTCTGTCTAAAAAGGAGCCAAGCTCTGGTTGTTCCTAGAAGTCAGACAGATACTGTGTTTACCTAATCATCAGCCTCAGGGCAACATATTAAACTGAGCCTTGGTGAGTGACCATTACATGACCCTAATATGATTGCCAAGTCAGACTTTCTTCATAGTAAAAGAGGATGCTGACTGTGTCTTTATCCCAAGAGTTAATGTGCTTGTGTTGTACCACATTTTTACACTGGTCTTACATGGATTTTACTTTGGCCAGCTATTCACAGACAAAAGGCATGCTCCTTCACTTCTTAACGTCATAGACTTAATGGGATTTCAGATGGCACGCTAGTGTTACCTCTCACAGTTGCATTTGTCTCCAGTTGTCTTGATTGCCTTTAAGGGAAGATTTCTTTTCTGGCTACGGAAAAAGAGGACAAGAATGAAGCTTGCTAAAATCTTCCATGAGGAGTTAATATCTATTCAATTTTATTATATCATGGCATATAGTATGGCTTATACATTTTCATTGTGCTTTCTCCAGGCAAAATGTACTTCTCTTTTGTTTTTCATCATAAATGCAACATGTCACCATAGAGATTTGTAGAGATGCATTGCATTTAATGAGTGAACTGACACTGGCACTCATGGCTTGCCATGGTGCATTATGGCATTCCTGCAGTGTCTCTGCCAGAAGAGCATGGCCAGCGTCCAAATCCCTCAACCAATGCAGGCCAAAAGGACTAGACTACACTGGTCTGTCTTGGTCTATTCAGGCCTGATGGTCATAATTCAAGCACCATGCATGTTTGATGCAATTATGCAAATGAGTATATTTTTGGGGCTTTTTTATCTTTGTTCTGATAAGACAGTGGAGATAGACAGGCAGCAAGTGTGGGATAGGGGTGGGAAATGGAAGTGACCACGGGCCAGAACCCGTACCAGGGCCCGTCCTGTCTGATGGGAAACTGAATGAATATGGACTCAGGATAAAGTAATACATTTGCTCATTCAAAACAGCAAATTTAAAGCAACTCGTTCATTACATTGAGAACCTAAAACTCACTGTGACCTTTGTCAAATTAAGTCCAGGCCTACTGCTAATGTCTACAGGGTGCCTATCATTAGATCTGAGAGGGAGCAGTGTTGCTCAGTGGGAAGGACAAGCATTGTCTTTACAATAGGATTTATATATGTGATGTAAGTCAAAAGGAAAGTTCAGTATTTTTAACTTGAGTCCAGGATCAATCATTGCCAACTCTAGAGTATACTGGTGATGGAGAGTTGCTAAATAAACCATCACTGGTTGCAGCTCTGGTTGCAGATCTGAATATGTTGGTATAGATATATATATAAGGCTTTTAATTCTAGCAGACAAACTGACAGTATTAGGATTCTATGGATTCTCTCCATTGCTGTCCAATAAATACAAGAGGAAACTAGATGAAAGGAACATTCCAAAAGGAGATCTTTCATATTAATTTCCCTAAGACATAATTGAACTCATTAACATATAAAATTGTAGCCATTTTCACGTTTCATATAATTGCAACTCTTGACAAATAGCCCACCCCTTGTATCAGCCTTATCTGGTGGACCAGACTTTCACGTTGAGTCTGGACACTCTTGAAAGGCATATGTTTACTTTGTGATGGGTGGGCAGTATGAACTTTAAACTGATTGGTTGCTAGCAAACCCAGTTGGGTAAATAGAAGCCTCAAGCTTAATTTATACTTCTCTGTATCCATTAATACGCACTCAGACACTCAGACCCCTCTCCGACGCTACAAACCCTTTCCGACCAGCTCTCTGACAGATGACGGATACCTCCCCAATCATTTAACTATGTGTTGAAAACGTCAGACAGCGCAAGGCTTTGATTGGTCAACTTGCTTTTTGGCTTCTGCAGTCAAATATAGTTAGCAACATGCTAGTTCACAGTTCATCTGTTCACAATAGTACAGTGTTAGGGTAATTAGTGACTGTGCAGGTTACATGGGCTGTTTCCAAGTAGGACATCAAAACAGACACAGGATTAATGATTAGCCCCATGATCTCCATGAACGTGCCTTATTACACTAGTTTCCCAAGGATAAGCAATACCATGTTTGGTTAGGCTTGTAAAGCAAAGTGTATAAAATGTGAAATAGGCTTATCAGGCAAAAACAAAAATTACATATGTGATATGCAAAACAAAAATAAACTTACAGCCTTTTTCATACAATTTCATTCACTGCTGCACTCATGCATAATTCTGTTTTTACTGTACAACTAAATCATAAAAGTAAAATTCCAGCTCAAGGCAATTTGCTGTTGATTCTTGCCTTGACATGTGAGAGCAGTGCCACCCTCTGGTGAAATGGTGAAGCTGACATGAACTTTTATTCATGTCAAATAATATTTCACTGGATACAGGGTTGAGGAATAGATCAATGGCTTCTCCGAACACACACACACCTATCAACAAAACCATCTTTTCAAAGAGCTGAACCAGACTCCTAACACCACAGCCACAGTGAAAAAGGCCTGGCAAGGCTCTATTTTATTAGGCAGCTCAGGAAAGCCGGTCTGAACCATCGACCTCGCATCCAGGTCTACAGAGGACAAGGTGATGGTATGTTCTTCTTTTAATTTTCTTGTTTGTTTTTTGTATTCTTAAATTGTAGTCTCAGAGACCCCTGCACAAGAGTTTCAATGTGCCAGGACTTTTGGTTTATGCACAAATGGCAAATAGCTCAAATAGAGTTGCCTCCTTCTGGCTGGCTCTTGTCACCTTCCCCTCCTGAGTGGATTGCGACCAACATTACGGGAGGCCCATGCCAGGACCAACTCTCCATCCTAAAGGCCTTTTCTAGATGCCCATGCCAGGACCGACTCTCCTTCCCTGAGGCCTTGTGACTGACCCCATCTAACAATAGCACTGTCAAAAATGTACCGTTATTGTTACCCTTATGACCCATCTCACTCATTGACTTTAACACTCTGGCTGCTACTACACTGTCCAGGCATAATTCCTGATAACCACCTATGGATTGACTACCATTTAATGTTATGGGACAATATTATTATTATGATGCTTAGTTAAAACTATGGACAACTTGTAGTCTATCATGGTTACTACTGATTGTACTTTTCCTTCATGACTCTTGGCAGTTGGGTTATCCCCCTGAGTCATGGATCTGCCCAAGGTTTCTTCCTACACTAACATAAGGGAGTATTTCCTTGCCCCTGCTGCTCTTGGGTGCTCCTTGCTGTAAAGCAACATGAGGCTATACTATTGTAAAAGCCGCTGTATGAATATAATTGAATTTCATTTCATTTAAAAACCTTGACATTGATCTGGCTAAGGGAAATGTGAATGTGTCAATGCATGTCAAATCACCTCTCAAGGTCATGAATGTTTAAAATATATAGTTTATGCTGTTTAATCTGTTTTCCTTTAGGGCATTGGCCAAAATGTAGCCTTCCACCTGTCCCTATAGACCTGAAGCCTATCTATCACGCATCCTAAAGCAGATTCCATTCTTAGCTATTCATTAAAGTTCGAGTTAGTACAGCTAAATTTATTAATCCTGAAGTAAGCTTTAAGGCCACATGGAGCGCACGGTCAACATATCAACCGCATTGGAATATGTCAAGCGAAATAATGGGTAGTGATATTATCTAGATGCTGTCCACCTGTACTTTGGCTCTACTCAGCTTCCACCCAGTTACATACCCACGCGCAGTGGCTCCTCCCGCATCACTGACGCGACATGCTTGATTAATGTAACTCGGCGCACATTGGATCGACTTCGTTTTGAGAAAGTTTGTGGAGCACAAGCGAGTGTCTAGGGTTGTTGATATGTGTTTGAGAACAAATAGTGCCAAAACGTTAATCTAATTTATTTAGCTAGGCCTATACCATATTTTATTATTTCAGTTAACGGAGTACTGCTTTGTCCACCCATACCGACCAGAAAATGTTCTCCCAAATCAAAGATCAAACCGACGGATTTTTAAAAGAGAAGAATGTAGTCACAGACACCTTGGGTATACTGGAAGAAAAGACCGGAATTCAGAAACAATATATTGCTGTGGGTAAGTTAAGCTTGCCGGTATATGGCATGAGGATGTCCAGTGCTCGACAGCTTTCGTCTAGTTATGTAATTTTAGGTCCACTTCATGCCAAATCAGCGTAGCTATTGTGAGCATCGCGTTATGTAGGATAGGATGACCACTGGCCAGCGTCGACTAGCACTTGTTCAACGAATTTTCAAATTAAAATGTACATAATAACACCCAAATTAAGTGTGTTTGCTTTGGTTTTGTAGAAAGAACCGACAAAATTATCTTATGACTTCAATCCGTTCCTGTGACTGTCGGTGTTTGGTGACTGACTAAAATAAACTAGTGGACCATTTCTCCAAGGTCAGTCCCCCCGCCCCAGTTGTTGGTGTATGAGTAAATTAACTGGAGAGCTCTAATTTCTATCTGCCAACAGCTGGTCTCAAGAGATATTTTTAACACGTCTTCCCTATGTGAACTGCAGCACCACCAGTGCCAGATAGCTCAGTTAACTTTGTAGGCCTAAGCTTTACATTACTTTTTCAAGTGCATTATTGATCTAGGAAGTAGGCTGGTTAAACCTGGATCTATAAAGAGCAAATTCCTGTAAGACTGACCTTAGTCCCAAACTAGGCAATATTTTGACTAATGATTCAGTCGAGGACTAATGTTAGTTTTAAACCATGTATGGGGCCTCAGACAGTTTGGTGTGCTTATTTTCTTCAGATGCTCACCTGAGGCTGATTGAACAAAAATTGCCTGTTTTCTGGAATGTTTTCACCAGTCCTTTACATCTCTGAAGCCAGGATTAATGTGTTGGCATGTTGGCTTTTAGACATTGTTTGACATAAATTGAAGAAGTGACATGACATTTTCTGATCATGCTCAGAATGCTGGTGTAAAATAATGCAGAAATACGATTTTAAATCGTGCCCCAAGAAGACCATTGAATTTTTGCATCAAGTTACATATGTAAGTTGGTATTGGTGAACACACCTTTCAGATAATTTTCTTATTGAAATTCATGGAGCACCACATTCCCACTGTCCTCCAGGGACTGTACAGGCTTCACAGACCATGCTTCCTGATCTTCAAGTCCCTAAACATGGTCTTTGCTACAGGCAATCTGGGAACAAAGGCGTACATTGTCAGACGATTGTCATTTGCATACTTGTGGAATCTAGCACGATGTTGTGGAGCATTGCTGAAATGGCACGGTCCTTTAGAGGGCCATTGACAAAGCAGACCTTAGCTCCATCAGACCTAACTATTGTATAGCCTAGAGTCTCAACTTCACTTTGTTTTTGGACTCTTTTGGCGTCGGCTGTTTTTTCTCTTAATGAAACAAGAGGCCTGAATGGGAGAGGGGGTTAGAGCAAAAACTGTACTGTACTGTTGCAACTGTCTCGTGCCACTGAACAAGCCAGTTATGCTGTGTCGGGCTACTGTACTACGGAGGTTGCGTCCTGTTGCAACTGTCTTGTGTCCTGTTGCAACTGTCTTGTGCCACTGAACAAGCCAGTTTCAACTGTCTCGGGCCACCGTCTTGCGGACGTTGCGTACTGTCTTGTGCCAGTTACGTACTGTCTTGTGCCAGATAGGTATTGTGTTGCGGCACAGTCTTGCGGAATTTCCCTAATGGCTGCGTTATCTTGTTTACTTAGCCCTTAGAAGACGGCCCATTCTAAAATCTGTACCGATGTCCTTAAACGTCGAACGAAGGCACGAAGCCTATCCATCACGCGGCCTAAAGCAGATTCCATTCTTAGTTATCCATTAAAGTAAGACCCAGCAGAGTTAGTACAGCTACATTTATTAATCCTGAAGTAAGATATAAGGCCACATGGAGCGCACGGTCAACATATCAACCGCATTGGAATATGTCAAGCGAAATAATGGGTAGTGATATTATCTAGATGCTGTCCACCTGTACTTTGGCTCTACTCAGCTCCCACCCAGTTACATACCCACGCGCAGTGGCTCCTCCCGCATCAGTGACGCGACATGCTTGATTAATGTAACTCGGCGCACCTTCGATGGACCTCGTTTTGAGAAAGTTTGTGGAGCGCAAGCTAGTGTCGAAGGTGTTTGAGAACAAATGGTGCCAAAACGTTAATCTAATTTATTTAGCTAGGCCTATACCATATTTTATTATTTCAGTTAACGGAGTATTGCTTTGTCCACCCATATCGACCAGAAAATGTTCTCCCAAATCAAAGATCAAACCGACGGATTTTTAAAAAGGAAGAATGTAGTCACAGACACCTTGGGTATACTGGAAAAAAAGACCGGAATCCAGAAGCAATATATTGCTGTGGGTAAGTTCAACTTGCCGATATATGGTATGAGCATGTCCTGTGCTCGACAGCTTTCGTCTAGTTATGTAATTTTAGGTCCACTTCATGCCAAATCAGCGTAGCTATTGTGAGCATCGCGGTACGTAGGATAGGATGACCACTGGGCAGCGTCGACTAGCACTTGTTCAACGAGTTTTCAAATTAAAATGCACATAACACCCAAATTAAGTGAATTTGCTTTGGTTTGTAGAAAATTTTGTCGGTTCTATCTTATGACTTCAATCCGTTCCTGTGACTGTCGTTGTTTGGTGACTGACTAAAATAAACTAGTGGACCATTTCTAAGGTCAGCCCCCCGCCCCAGTTGTTGGTGTATGAGTGAATTAGCTGGAGAGCTCTAATTTCTATCTGCTAACAGCTGGTCTCAAGAGATATTTTTAACACGTCTTCCCTATGTGAACTGCAGCACCACCAGTGCCAGATAGCTCAGTTAACTTTGTAGGCCTAAGCTTTACATTACTTTTTCAAGTGCATTATTGATCTAGGAAGTAGGCTGGTTAAACCTGGATCTATAAAGAGCTCAGAATGCTGGTGTAAAAAAATGCAGAAATACTATTTTTAGTTGTGCCCCAAGAAGACCATTGACAAGACAATTTTTGCATCAAGTTATGTATGTAAGTTGGTATAGGTGAACACACCTTTCAGATAATTTTCTTATTGAAATTCATGGAGCACCACATTCCCACTGACTGTACAGGCTTCACAGACCATGCTTCCTGATCTTCAAGTCCCTAAACCTGATCTTTGCTACGGGCAATCTGGCGTACATTGTCAGACGATTGTCATTTGCATACTTGTGTTGTGGAGCATTGCTGAAATGGTACAGTCCTTTAGAGGGTCATTGACAAAGCAGACCTTAGCTCCATCAGACCTAACTACTGTATAGCCTAGTGTCTCAACTTCACTTTGTTTTTGGATTCTTTTGGCGTCGGCTTTTTTTTTTCTCTTAATGAAACAGGAGGTCTGAATGGGAGAGGGGTTAGGGCAAAAACTGTACTGTTGCAACAAGCCAGTTATACTGTCTCGGGCCACTGTCTTGCGGAAGTTGCGTACTGTTGCAACTGTCTTGTGCCACTGAACAAGCCAGTTTCAACTGTCTTGGGCCACTGTCTTGCGGAAGTTGCGTACTGTCTTGTGGCAGTTACGTACTGTCTTGTGCCTGATAGGTATTGTCTTGCGGCACAGTCTTGCATAAGTTCTCTAATGGTCGCGTTGTCTTGTTTACTTAGCTCTTAGCAGAAGACCCATTCTAAAATCGGTACCGATGTCCTTAAACGTCATATCTCGGCAGTCCAACCACCAATTTGATATCTAAAAACTTCCCCATAAAAGTCACAGGTAAAGCTATATGGTGATACCATTGTTTTCAGCGTTTATGGCGTGATTTTCCTTTGATATGTCAAGATAAAACACAGATATGAAATGCCACTCTGCTTTCTGCATCAGGAATGGCACTGACATGTCATCTGTCTTCAACTTTACATCGGTGATATGTCAAGATAAAATAAACTGAGGTATGAAATGTTCTATTGATTTGTTAATGTTGGCAGGATATGTTCTGTCTTACTTTACATCGGTCACCACGAAAAGTTGCCTGAGGTATCATGTTCCAGCTATGTTGTTAATTAGGATAAGTAGCCACGAGTTGCCATTCAGCCAGCTTTCAATTAGCAGGACTAATTTTTGACTTGACTAATATTTGACTGACAAGTGTAGGGCAGAGTAAAAAGGTGGGGTAGGTTAAGGGGATAAAGAGGAAATGGGTAGGTTTGGAGATAAGAGTGATATTGCACATTAATACACCAATTATTGCACATTGATTAATACTGCACAGCAATGATTGTCTTGTGCTGTGTGTAGTGGATGTTGCACATTGAGGATGATATGATTGCACAGTATTCAATACTATTAAATTAAATGTTGCATAATAGTTTAAGGGTATAGACTGTGTTGTCAGTGCATTCAGTTTAGAGTGGTTATGACTTTTGGGAAGAAACTGTTCCTAAGTCTGTTAGTCTTTGTTTTAATGGACCTGTAGTTACTCGCTGAGGGCAACAGGTCAAATAGTTCAAAGCCATGGTGGGACCCGTGGTGCAGCTGCTGTGATGCAGTACGTCATGTGATGTGATGAGCAGAGAAATAAGACAAGTTATTCAAAGTTATGTGTTGTTTCTATTTCTTATATGTATGGAGAGAAGAGCCAGTTCTCTCATTTGCTGGGGTTTTAGAAAGGAGGCAGAGGATGAGCTCTAGGTCATTGTGGAAGACAACTTGGAGGCATGGATGCAGAGGAGGAGGACTTCCTGGACAGGTAGCTGTTGGATGATGACGAGCTGGAGAGTGATCCACCATCATCTTTTTCATGCCATAATTTAATATATTTACAGTTTTATTATTTAGCAGTAAGTTTTATTACTTAGCAGTGGCGTCTTTTGGCAACCTTTTGATTTCATGTTGTGACATTCAACTTGGCAATGGTACGCTGAAGTAGATGGGACATCCTGCTTTCTGCTGGCTATATTAGCCCCACTGTACAACTTTGCCTAACCCTCATCCACAAAACAAGTTTGTTTTTTGAGTATAGAGTATTGTACACTTTATTGCTATTACTTTGCTGTACTGTTTTGTACTTGTCGGTCAGACACACTTTGTTACACTGTTGTATTGTCTTCATGCCTATTTTGTGCTGTCAGACACTTCTTTTTTGCACTGGAGTTCCCTTGCCCTATTCACTTTTGATCACCTTGGATACTTTTACTTTCCCATAGCTTTTTGGCTTCACCTCCACTATGCTCACAGGTATCTGTTACAGTTACAGCTATCTCTTATAGTTGTCTCATTCTTCTGTGAGTGATCTATGGCTGTGTGTATGTATGATATTGTGTATAAGCTGTACACCTTCGTTTCCTTCAGGATAAATAAAGTATTTATCAAACAATTCTATTATGATACCACATTTGTCAACATAATGAGGGGATAGGCATTACGTCTCTTAACAGTTTTTATCTATTTATCTATGAGCCTAAATAAATATCCATATGAAACTTCACAATGAATTTGAACTGATGATGTCTGTCGCACTTATCCATTGTCAGTCATATTGTTAAAGATATAGGGATTACATTAGATTCAACTTCATTACACATGTATAAATACAATAAATGTAACAAAATGTGGCATATAGGGTGAATATTGCAATGTCTGAGAAAAACGTGTGTATTTCTGACTATGCAGTCTGAGGGAAAAAACAGACATGGTAGCCATTCAGATATTAAATAGGCTATTTAGAAACCTACAAAGACCACAAAAGACACTGAAGACACTATTCTTACAAAATCAAAGAAATACTTTATGTAAATTAGCCAAAATAACGTCTTAATGGTGAAAAGCAAAAGCGTCCTGTTTCGTTTTACGTACATGTGGTTGTATAGGCTTGTGTGACTTGCGTAAAAACACATATTTCATGAATGGAGCTGAATTCGCTGCTGCACCGGGACTGCGATTGAGCCACAGTACAGTGGCTGACTGCCACGGTACAGTGGTTGCGTGTCCTGAGACAGTGGCAGAGTGTCGCGAGACAGTTGCTGGGTGTCCCGAGACAGTGGTTGGGTGCCGCGCATCAGTGGCTGAGTGTCCTGAAACAGTGGCTGAGTGTCTCGAGACAGTAGTTGGGTGCTGCGCGTCAGTGGCTGAGTGTCCTGAAACAGTGGCTGAGTGTCCTGAAACAGTAGTTGGGTGTCCCGAGATGGTTTCTGGGTGTCCTGAGACAGTAGTTGGTTGCCGTGCGTCAGTGGCTGAGTGTCCTGAAACAGTGGCTGAGTGTCCTGACAGTTGATGGGTGTCCCAAGACAGTGGCTGAGTGTCCCGAGACAGTAGTTGGGTGCCCCGAGACAGTAGTTGGGTGCCGCGCGTCAGTGGCTGAGTGTCCTGAGACAGTTGATGGGTGTCCCAAGACAGTGGCTGAGTGTCCCAAGACAGTAGTTGGGTGCTGCGCGTCAGTGGCTGAGTGTCCTGAGACAGTTGATGGGTGTCCCGAGACAGTAGTTGGGTGCTGCGCGTCAGTGGCTGAGTGTCCTGAGACAGTTGATGGGTGTCCCAAGACAGTGGCTGAGTGTCCCAAGACAGTAGTTGAGTGCTGCGCGTCAGTGGCTGAGTGTCCTGAAACAGTGGCTGAGTGTCCTGAAACAGTGGCTGAGTGTCCCGAGACGGTTGATGGGTGTCCCGAGACGGTTGATGGGTGTCCCGAGACAGTAGTTGGTTGCCGCGCGTCAGTGGCTGAGTGTCCCGAGACAGTAGTTGGGTGCCGCGCGTCAGTGGCTGAGTGTCCCGGGACAGTGGCTGGGTGTCCCGGGACAGTGGCTGGGTGTCCCGAGACAGTGGCTGGGTGTCCCGAGACAGTGGCTGGGTGTCCCGAGACAGTGGCTGGGTGTCCCGAGACAGTGGCTGGGTGTCCCGAGACAGTGGCTGGGTGTCCCGAGACAGTGGCTGGGTGTCGCAAGACAGTGGCTGGGTGTCCCGAGACACTGGCAGCAGGACAGTATATGCATATGCAAGGAACTGAAGTCAAGATGAATGCTGTCTGTGCACGTCAGTCTCTTGGAGTTTGTTTATATTTCAGTATAATTGCTGGTTGACTGCCGCTCCTGCAAGATGTGTGTAGACTTTGTTGTGTCCTGTTCAACTCATCACACATCCTGTTAATCTCTGAACACGTGATGCAGTGTCGTGTCAGTGTAGTGTTACAGTTTGAAAGGTCAGTGCTCATATTTTAAGTATTGTTTTTATTCTGTTTTGTTCCACAGGTCTGGTGGCCATCATTGCAATTTATCTGTTGTTTGGGTATGGTGCATCCCTGCTCTGCAACTTGATTGGTTTTGTGTACCCAGCTTATTTTTCGTAAGTACAAATTAATGGCTCAATGTATGAATTCTTCATGTGAAGAGGCATCAACACTTGTTATTGTACAGGAAATTAGTGTTACGATTACTATTAATAAACTTACAGCTATGTTCATGCCATGATGCTTGAAGAGGTATGCTTTTGTTAACAGAATTAAAGCCATTGAAAGCAATAACAAAGAAGATGATACAAAGTGGCTGACATACTGGGTAGTGTATGGACTCTTCAGTGTGGCCGAGTTCTTTTCAGACATCTTTCTTTTTTGGTTTCCATTTTACTATGCAGGAAAGGTAAGGCACAGGGCATGGAGCACTTCCAGATATTTTTAATGTTTGGTGTAGGATCCATCTTGTGTAAAAATAGATTGCACATTGATTTGTGAGAGCAGTGTTTTGAAATCTAAATGGTATATCTGCTTTGAAGTTGCAGCTTAGTGCAACACCTGTAAATTGTTTAACTTGTACCTGGGATGTGGGTGTTTTGCTAAGGCCAGTTGATAAAATCTTAATGATCATTTAACAACCTCCCCTGCCCTCTAGTCTGTCTTTCTGCTGTGGTGCATGGCTCCAGTTTCCTGGAATGGGTCTCAGATCATCTATGGACGAGTGATACGGCCCTTTTTCCTCAAGCATGAAGCCAAAATGGACAGCATGGTCAAGGATCTGAGCAGCAAGGCTAGAGGTGCAGCAGAAACCGCCACAAAAGAAGGTAAGTATGCGAAGCTTGGGCTAAACAAAAGAGGCTCTACATAACAAGAATTGGATTATTTAAATCTTTCGGAGAAAGACCGTTATGTATTCTCGTGGACTCATATTCTCTAAAGATGAGTATGTATTGATGGCATGTTCTTTAAAAACCCTGATGGGGGATGCCAGACATGCCTAAATCAGTAAATAAATGTCTCTTCATGGTTCCCTGTATACTGACGGTTTCTCAGTTTCAGGAATATACCTACTGTGATCTTAGACTGTCATATTTCACAATTAGGATGATGTTTCTTGTATCTCTGTGAGTGGTAGATTTACTCTACATCTAGAGCATTGGGGACTGGCAGTGAAGCTCAGTTTTATTGTTGCGTGTCCATGAACCTTTCCCCATGGCTGAAGCAACAGGCCTTGTCAATAATTGACTACTTTAGCCACTTTCCAATGGAGTCCAGTTCTATTGATAACTCAGAAGATTATGGGCTCCCAGTGGCATTCCTATTCAGCCACTGAACTCTGTAGAGGTGTGGTAAGGGCTACTCTACTTGGTTAATTATCTTCCCTTTCCTTTATCTTTGGGGTTCAACATTTTCTACAAAGCATCTGGATGAAATTTTGCAGTTTCCATTTTCTTGTGGGTCCAGTGTAGCCTGATGCATCAAACACATTTAGATGGTTTCACTTTGTACTAAATGTCTGAAACCTATCCATTGGGATATGTTTGTTTCCTGGTGGGCAGATACTATCTGGTTGGTTGTGAGTTCAACTTGAGTTCAATGTCTCTGCATTCAGCCCTCCCTCTGTTTGCTGACTGGTCCACAAAACCCTCAGGTGGTGGAAACCTAAGCCTATGGATAGATCCCTGACACAGTGATGTAGCTAAATGAGAAATTGAGCAGAAGCACTGGGCAGCGCTAGCCTGACTTGAATGTAATTACGTCCACGTAGCACCTAATTAGAGTAGCTGCAGGAATACAACTTGCCAGCACCCTTGGAATAAGTGGATCCTAATTAGAGTAGCTGGTGTTCAAATAAGTGGATCCTTTGTACTATGTGTGAATTATGTTATCTGGAGTTTTGTCATACGAAATATCTTTGAAAATCTTATAACAAAGAATCTTTTCAAAAAATTTTGTAACAAATATGCATTCTCACAACTATACTGATTGGGCCAATATTTAGCTTTTTTCAGAGGTTTGTTTTGGGAAGGAAAGGATGGCACTATATTTTCATCATGATTTCAACTTGTTTTGCAATAGTTTGAGGTGTAAATTAAGAGTTCAGATCAAGACCATGCTAGGTGTGTGCAATCCTCTTACTCTTCTCTCTCTTTCCCTCAGCTGCTAGAATTGCTCTTGAACATGATAAGGCCCAGTAATGGACCACATTCAGCTCTCTGTTTCACCTGGGTGCCTTTGTTCTGACTCAACCAGTTGGATTTTGGATGAGACACTTCCTGATCGACACAGTCCTAAAATAGCCTATTGCACATGAGCCAAATGCTAAGCACTATGAGCCAATGTTTTATTTAAAAAAATAAATGAAGACAAATGTTTAGTCACTGTACCTAAGAGTATGGAGGGGGGGGGGGGGGGGGTTGACAGGTTGAGTCTGTCACTCATGTCATTTTATGTGTTTGTGTGTGTTATATGTCTGGTACTTCATCTCATGTATCTAAAATTAATAAACTGGTAGTGTGTTGTGAATCTGAGTGGTATGCGCATTTTGAATTATACTTTATGTCAATATTGCTCTTGCAAGTCTTGCTCTTGCTGCAAGTCCTGTAGGGTATCAAACCATCAGCCCATCCACTTACTTTGTAAGTCACATTCTCTTTATCTTTAAGTTTCAATGTCAGTCAATTTCAGATGGAAATTTTTAAGTTGTTGGTTAAGAGAGTGACATGACCAGAATCATGAGAGTGCTTCAACCCTTTCTAACCTGGCAGCGTGTCAGGTTTTTACTGCACTTTTACACAACAGTTTTTCAACATTACATGAATGGGTAGCATATCAATGCATCTCTAAAGGCATGGCAAATTACCTGACTGAAATAACTTGGGTCCCTGGTGAGGGATTCCTGAACAGTCTCCTGTGGTCTGGGAATATCATGAATTATGCTGCCAATTTTCTCCATCTCTTGTAGGTAGATTGGCAACCGTGTTATGATTAGATTATGTTTCTTTAGTAACCTACCACTGATACCTTGTTCATAAGCATCATAGCACAACTTCCCAATTTCTTTTAATCATTTTAAGTTGAGGCCACAGACCAGGGTCCATATTCACAAAGAGTTTTGTCTTAGCTCTAAGAGAACTCATAAATCGCGCTAAAAGTTGGTAACCAAGTTTTCTCCTAAAACGTATCCACAAAGCAGCTGATACACTAGTTTTAGTTAAGAAAAAAAAGTCAACCGGAGGATTAGATAAGAGTTATGTTGCTATGGTCGAAGTCATCTCATGCCTGCTTGCATTTACATCCGTGTTTGATGAGTGACTATGCAAGTGGGCGTGTGCAGCGCTGTGGTGCTGCGCTGCTGTGTTGGCACCTCTTGAGCGAGTGCCGGCAGAGATCACGGGCCACAAATAAAACATTAACGGAATACACTGCGGGCTGACAGTGGATTTCTATCACATTCATCATGACATGTTTGCATAGATAGGAAGTAGACTAACTGACAAGTAGACAAGGTATACTTTAATGTCCCCAGGGGAAAATTTGTAATACCTTAACTGAATTTGTTTATGAATAAAGTGTACATATACTTTGACACGCTTTTGGTGGCGTTATTGCATTTCTTGCAAGCTGCATATTTATTCCCTGATGGCAGATACCAATAGATGACTCCGCTTGTACATATACAAGGTTACGGACGTGCTACATACAAATTGCTGTCTTTGGATGTTTTGATGAATACAGTCTTGTGTTTTGGCAGGGCAGACGTATAATATAGGCCTATCCATGCATACATTCTGCATACACAAGCCATCCGAGAAAATGACCCACTTTGACTCAGCTGACAAATTTAATCTGTGCTTAACCAAGTGTGTCGACGCAAATTTTAATTAAAATGAGGCTCAGCGGGTTTTTGCAATTGCTTGAGGTATTTTAATTTCGATTCTACCAATGACCTAAGACATTACAGTAGATACAATTTAAACTTTATCATCTGACATTATATTAGCGTTTTTTCATTTCGCATTTCGCCGTTCTTCATAACCAGTACCGAGTTGTTAACTTCCGATGCACTCGTAATGGACCACCCTATTTTCCAAGCAGGATGCTAGTTTCCTGGCAGCGCGTCTCATCGACCGCACTTCATCGGAGTCCTTGTGGCTTAGGCCATCAGCCTGTTGCACTACCTGTTAAACAATGCCGTTTGATACAGTAGGTACCGGACTATTACTTGCCGTTTTTGTGGCTTTACTGACATGTGCTTTTGCGAGTCCACCTGTTTTTGATTTGGACCCGATCCGACCCGAGTCATCCATGCTGAAGCCTAAAGTCTTGATTGCAATACTTGCTCGGAATGCACAACATAGTTTGCCTTTCTACCTGGGATGCATAGACAGACTGGACTACCCGAAGGATCGCATCGCAATTTGGTATGAAAATTTGTAATCAAATAGGCTAATGCTTAATTTATTGCCCTTAAATCATTTTAGATAAAGATGTTTGTAACATTTCTACATCCTGCCTTGATTACAAAATAAGAAAGATGACTGTGATAGTAAAATGTCATGGTCAGGTTAAATTTAGACATTCCTGTGTAATATTTAAACTACTTATGTTGTTTTGTTTTTCAGACGAGCTTTCCAGAGGGTTCTTGTGTTTTTTATTTTAGAAAAAAGAAAAGGCTTTACATGGGACATCTTGTTTTTCTCAGATAGCCTAAGTTTCTGATTTTGTCAGAACTGTGTCTACCCATATGGATGAGAAATATAAAAAGTGGTAGATTTTTTTTACTTGTCCCCAAAGGAGATAGGTATTGCATGCGAGAGACCAGAGCCGGTCTGAAAGACTTGGGAAAGTTAGAAAAGCAAACAGTATTTCAGAGTGGGAAAGCAGTGGCAGGAGTCACATCTCAGTGCAAGAATGCTGAACGCTGCAGGAAACACAGGGCAAAAGAGAGGTAGCAATGAGGTGATCACCATTTGCTCCATTTGCTATAAAAATTAAACTTGTGGAGATATGGAGTATGTGGAGACAATGCTACAGATCAGTATCAGCCTAATTGCATTGTGCTTGTTACTCTCCTCACTTTCCTCAGACATTAACGTTAACTGCAAATCAAATGAATGTTAGATGAGGTGAGTTTGAGAACCCCTGGATTAGAGCACCATTTGACATAAAGGCGCTGTACAGTATTGTTTGATACTGACCACAGGAGCTACTAAAACATGATGTTTTTTTGCAGGGCAGCCACAGATCACAGTGTGGACAACACAACAGCGATGATCCAGGACTGGCTTAATTCAGTGGACAGCCATTACCATTCGGTTGAGTTGAGGACCACAGAGGAGCCCCGGTGAGCTTGTGGTGTAGGCTAGGTAGTCACCTCTAAAATGACAGTTTAGTTTCATCACTGTATTAGAAGGTCTAGGGCTGAGTCATACAATGAGCTAGCTTATTATGTAGAGTCATTATATGGTGTTAAAGTTTTCAAGTTTAAGGACAACTTGCAATGAAATTCACAACCCTTGTTAATGCAACCCTAACATATGTCTGCAGCTTGTAAAAAAGCCTGAAAACCTGGTGTCTAAATGTGACTTTGTGTATCCTCTTTTGTAGTCCTTTGTTTGGTGAACAGGGCCCAAAGCACTGGTCTGAGTCCAGGTACACCCATGTGCTGAAGCTTAGGCAGGCAGCACTGAGGAGAGCCAGAGCCATGTGGGCAGACTATATACTGGTGAGACAGTTTTCTGCTTTTGATGTTCAATCTGTTTGTGGTGGTTGTCACAGTTTTTTTTTTATCTGAAGGCAATTTTACACAGTTGCCTCTGTGAAATACTGAAAATGACTGTTCATATGTTCAAGGTTTTGAGATGACAAGTTATGTGTGTATGTCTTCATGTCAGTTATGTGAAATTCATATACATGTGAGGAAAAAAGCATTTTCAAAAAAGTATAGTGAAAAGCTGATATTGTGTTATTTCACACAAATTGTCTTTCAGTTTGCAGACAGTGACAATTTGCTGGTAAATCCACAAGTGCTGAGACTGCTGATGGCTGAGAATAAGACTCTGGTGGCTCCTATGTTGGAGTCCCGAACCCTTTACTCCAACTTCTGGTGTGGCATGACTCCCCAGGTATATATCGTTTTATTTATATTTGTAATGTTTTTTGTGCTTCTCATTTTATGAACAAAGTATTTGAAATGACACTGATTTGTTTCACCAGCATGGCTTTCCTAAACTGCTGGTCAGTCCGCTCTCTTAATTTATTGTCTTATTCCTACAGGGTTACTATAGACGTACTCCTGAGTACATACCCATCAGAGACTGGAAGCGTTTGGGATGTCACGCTGTTCCCATGATACACTCCACATTCCTGCTGGACTTGCGATGGAAAGCCAGCCGAGACCTGGCCTTCTACCCGGTCCATCACCTCTACCCCTGGGTTATGGATGACATTATGGTTTTCTCCTTCTCAGCCAGGCAAGCAGGTCAGTAGCTGGGGGACCTGTACCAACCGCTAAGCTTTGAAGAGTGGGTGTCATGTATTAATCATGCCATACCGCATAGACTGTAGAGTGCACTTGTGCAGTCAATGATTGTAATGCTGAACAATTGATATGTTATGTTTAGGAAATTGCTCTTCATTGTCCCTTTTATTGTCAGCTTGAAATACTTAAAACTCTGATGTGTGTAAACAGTCCTGGCTATGTAGATTAGAGGCAAGCAAAAATCCAGCCAGCCTACAATACCACAGAAGCATAGCTGTTGAGCTTGTAAATCAACAAGTCAATAATCTTTTAGCCAAGGTTACCCTTAAAGATAGAGTAAGCAAGTTTCTTTAGCAAGTGCTTTTGTCCATGCAAAAGATACAAACAAAAGATACTGGAGAGGAAGCTCACCCATCCCTTCAGAGCACCCAACAAATTTGTCATTGTTTGAGGGGAAGGCTGCTGCAAAATTGTTTGAAAATAAATAAATATATATATTACGCAGAGAATGGAGAGCTAGTTGATCATGAGGGGAAATTCATTAAATGTTGCAGAATGTATTGTGTGTTTTGAAATCACTTAGCATCACAAACTCCTACCTGTAAAGGAATCCCGTGCTGTTTCGTCTCTGTGTAACAATACCCAGGTGTGCAGATGTTTGTGAGTAACAAAGAGCACTATGGGTACCTGCCTGTGCCAATGAAGCCTGACCAGACCCTAGAGGAGGAGGCGGAAAGCTTTTCTCATACAGTCTCTGAGGCTTTGAGTAGGTTTTACGGTATCACTCTCAGACACACTGGACAATATACACTATAGTAATATTATTGCATCAGAATTACTCAAATTTCATCTGTGAACCTGTGTTTGAAAATATACAAAGTAAATCAACCTTTCTTACATCCCCAACTCTCTCTCTCTCTCTCTTTCTCCCTTTCTCTCTCTTTCCTCTCTTTTACTATTTCTCTATGTACTCTCAGTCCTCTCACTGAGGAGAGAGAAGTTTCACTTTTCTGAGACGTTTCTCTGCCTCATTCCTCAGTCAGTAGAGTTCTCCTCATGCTGCCAGCTATCTTTCCTCTTCAATGAGTCTTTTTTTACCCACTCACATTACTTACATCTTGCATAACTGACCTGCCGGCAGCAATCTGGCTTGACTCTTGACTCTTATCTCTCTGCCCTTACCTTTTTCCAGCTCTCAGTTACAAATGACCAAAAATAAGCCAGTCATACATTAAGACAGTCAGCATGTGTGATTCTTCTTAAGTACCCTATGCACACAAATATGACTGGATGATGATGACTGACTCTTATTATATATGGGACCTACAGCACCCAGGGGTTCCCCAACTGTAATCCTTTTTCCAGTTCTCTTATCATTACATGGTCATGTGAAGAACAGATAAGCAGACTTGTCGCTCCCATTATCTAATGACTTTGACCAAAAGTATTTACTGCAGCTGTAAGTGTAGAGCATGCCGTGGTCATCATGAGTTTTTCACATGAAACAGATAAGTGTGTGTTCTTTTTCCAGTCGAGCATACTTTGGATCCATCCCATTTTCTGCATGCCCCACCTAAGCAGAAGGACAGAATGGTTTTTGATGAGGTAGAATTACATTTCTGTTCAACTCCTACTTTCACTTATCATCTTGGCTTTGTATACGAAGGTGTTCTTCCCTCATTGCAATGAACACCTGCCTTGGACTGTTTCTCTGTTTGAATTAGTCTTGTTTCGAAATCTGCCAAAAATGTATAGCAAACTCATCAGATTGTAAGACACACAATATGCAACAGAGATTATGTGCAGCCAAAGTCCACTATGAATCTATATGCATATATCCTATCCTATACACCCTTTGCTGAGAGTGATGGTCTGAAATTCATGTCCATTCATAAAAGTTGTTGTAACTATGATCTGTTTTTTGTCAGATCTACCTGATCAATCTGAAGCGCAGACAGGACCGCAGGCAGAGGATGTTGAGCACTCTGGATGCTCTGGGCCTTGAAGCTACACTAACTGATGCTGTGGATGGCAAGTACGACTAAAGAACTTGTGTTTATTTTTGTTTATTGTTTGTTTGTCTCCCATTAACTGAGGCACACAGCTCCAGTTTTCTTACTGGCGTCCTGGAAAGTCATCTATCATTTATTTTTAAAGGTCAGTGGTATCATCGCATTGCTGAATATCTATACATTTTGTAAACCAGAGGGCACTCTCTCTCTGTCTCTCTCTCTCTTTCTTCTCTCTGTCTCTTTGTTTCTCCCCCCTCACAGAGCTCTGAACACCTCTCAGTTGATAGCTTTGGGCATTGACATGCTTCCCAGCTACAGGGACCCATATTCTGACCGTGTCCTGACAAAAGGAGAGATTGGATGTTTTCTTAGTCATTACAACATCTGGAAACAGGTATGTTTCTCCGTACACTTCATCCCCCACATTCATAGCACAGAACAACGTCCAGATTTGCCCACTTTTAAAGCACTGTGCCTCAGTCACTTTTATTCTCCTATGCCTCCAGGTGGTAGAGAAGGGGCAGCAGCAAATACTTGTATTGGAGGATGATGTGAGATTTGAACCTTGCTTCAAGAGCCGCCTGATCACCATCATGCAGGATGCAAAATCAGCTGGTCTTGACTGGGAGCTGATGTAAGATTCATGAGCTGACACTTTCACACATTTTCACAGTTATTTGTGCCTTTGAAATGTTGAAAAACTTCCCCAAAAGTCTGTACCATGTCATATCCACTTGTATTTTTTGTATCTCTAATAGGGGTCAATATTTTCCATGTCGGCTTAGATGTTATGTTGTTTCATTCTTCTGAAACATTTGTGATATAAAAAGACACATTAGTACAAATAAAATTAAAGGTGCCATAGACTATTTTTTAGCTAATATTTTAGCTTTAAATCTATTTTAATTGTCAACCTAATTTGTAATATGGAGTCATACTCATTACAACTGCCTTCTTACTGACAAGCAGCCTTGCAACTTTGCTGTTGTTCTCCTGACCCACTAATTCACGCAATAGTCTTTGCATGAAATGTCTTTATTACCCTGGGACTAGTAGAGTAGCAGATGGCCACTGCACAATGCACACTGGGCCCTGCACCTTATAATACAATAAATCTTCTCTCAATCTACCCCTTCCCCCATCTCTGTCAGCTATGTGGGCCGGAAACGACTGCAATTGAAGGAACCTGAGCGCTGGGTGAAGGGGGTAAAGAGCCTTGTCCACCCAGACTATTCTTATTGGACGCTGGGATATGTCCTCTCTCTAAAAGGGGCTCTGAAGCTTCTTCAGGCAGAGCCCTTTGGCAAGATGCTGCCAGTGGATGAGTTTCTGCCCCTCATGTTTAATAAGCATCCAAAGTTAGTCAGTCTCTCTCTCTCTCTCTGTGTCTCTCTGTATTCATTTAATTGTTTTTACTAGAATAGCATTTCCTCTATCAGTTCTAAATTGCATGGCTTATGTATTAATATTTGGCAAATAACAATAGTTTAGAATAGTTAGCTAGTATAATATAGTATAGTTTAGCTTGGCAAGTAATAATAGTTTGGTTTAGTTAGTTAGTGCAGTATAGTAAAGTTTAGTTTGGCAAGTAATAATAGTTTGCATATATGAACTGTTTTTGCACCTTTTTGAAATCCCCTGAAGTCTATGCATTTAATATAATCATGATCTCTCCCTGTCCCCATGGGTCCAGAGAGGAGTACATGACCCACTTTGAGCACAGGGACCTAAAGGCCTTTTCTGTGGAACCTTTGCTGCTCTTTCCCACACACTACACGGGCGAGCCGGGCTACACCAGCGACACAGAGACCTCTACCATCTGGGACAAAGAGAATGTGAGCACCGACTGGGACCGGGAGAACGCCAAGAGGAACTACGCCAGCACCCGCCCTCCCATCTCAAGCTCCCCCAGCAGCGGTAGCAGTCAGAGGGAAGAACTCTGACTGAAAGCAGATCTTTTCAGAAACTACAGTGAGATGGAAAAACTAAGCTGAAAAGGAAGACGAGAATTGATTTTTTTCAGGGAAATGTGAAAAGCAGTCTTAACTACATCTGTAATCTCCTAATCCTGTTATCACACTTGGGATGCACATCAATGTTTGTATGTGTTGTAAATAAGGACCTATGCTATTGGCACCACATCACTGTTGTCTTAGGTCCACTTGAGCTGGTGCATGATTCATTGTAGGAACACCAATGCTAGAAACCACAATGAGTGGTGCTGTGAGATCCATATGGGGTAGGATGGAGAAACTCTGATGTGAACATCATTGTGCACAGGCCGTGCATTGCATGTTTGCTCATAGTTTCACACATAGTGCACTACTCACTGATTACTGAGGAAAAACCTCTTGATAATTTGTCCTGATGACCTGCTGTGAATGACAAAAGTCTTTTCGGTTCTTAATTTAAATCAGTTTGAACTGGCTTTGAACATAGTCTGCAAGAGATTTAAATAATGGTCTTTGTGGTGTATATAACCTTCATGTTTCCATTATACATTACGCTTATTAAGTGTTGTGTCTTATGATGTACTTGTGACACATCTCTTACCGTAGATGCTACACCCTGTTACTCAACATCACCACCTTTCTGAAGGATGAATGGCTTGTTGTCTTGGGTCATTTGTGTACTGATAAAGATGCTTGAAATGCCAATCTGCCTAGTTGACAATATGACTGTTAGCCTAGAAAAAAAAACACTTAGATGGCAACCATAAGCCAGATGTGTTGAAAGGGTTTGGTTTGGCACCAAGAATAAATCTCCCAAAATCTATGACTAATCTAGATGTGAAAAGATATAACCAAACGGGAGACAACCTATGACAGAATGAGACACAACACACGTAATATTTTTTATTGAATCTTATTATTTTATTTATTATTTAAAAAGCACTGGCAGTTCTGTTTGAGGCAAAAAAAATATTAGTACTGTTTGATACAACAAAATAATCTATGAAAAAAACAATACTTAAAATCACACAAATAATAGGATAGAATAAATTAATCCAAAAGAGTACAAAGAAACAAAAATGCATATACACAGGTGCTTATGAACATTTTTTATCGCTTTTGTTTATCTGTTTGAAACACCTGAGCTTTAGGTCCACAATCCTCTGTAAGACAAGACAATATATGTTTAGTGTCGTTACTCACTTTGGACCAATATTTCCAAAGGTTGACTCAGACCCTGGGGGACTACGGTGTCAAGTGAAATTAAGTAAAGTATAGTGGCTAGGCTGGACAACATCAAAACCCCACATCAGTCTTTCTGTGTAAATGACCTCTGATTTGGGTTGAGCATGTGTGCTTAAACAGGGTTGACCATTATGACTGTCATACTGTAGATTGATCACTAGCAGGGGAACAGTCTTCACTCTCTAGTCTACAGCAAATTGGGTCATATACCATTTCTATGCCACTCACATGATGGCACTACCTATTAATGCTAGCAAAATTACACCCTACTGATTTTTTTAAAATTCATCTTCATTATAGTCAACATGGCATTTATGGTCATAACATCACCCTTAGCGAGGCCTAAACTACCCCTATACTAAATGTTACAGATAGCACTGTACAAAATAAATAAAAAAAAAGCAGAGAGAAAGAAAATGACCAGTGCATAGAGGAAGACTCTATGGCCTCAAGTGAAATTCTTAAAAGAAGGTACAATGTCCATTAAAGTTTGGATGCATCATTATTCAATGTAATATTTCATATGCATTGGTTTCAAACTGAGAATCATCTTGGTCACTGAAAATGTTGTAAACATCATGAAGTTCCTGAATGGGTGCAATGCCAACAGCCCCCCCCCCTTACATGTCTTCTCACACATACAGACAGCTCTTACAGATACAAAAAACTTCAGAGAATTAACAGAGGTGGATGAATCATAAAGCATAGTTGATGCTTCCATACCCATTTTGGGAGTACATATTTTTGCATGAATTCAGACACATTACAAATTGCACAGGTCTGGTTTGGTTTTGTCACTCGTTTCCACAAGCTATTTAATTCCAAATAACTGCCAGCAGTTATCTAAAGCAGTCTACAGATTGCCATACATGATTATGCATTGACATGAAGCATCGCTCTTTCAAGTCAAGCAGATGCAGCTGTAACTGGAGAAACAGTGATCAAATGTAATGTGCTGTTACAGTATCAGATAAGACATACTGCACAAGAGCACAAGTGAGGAAGACTTTTGGAGGATGCAGCATGTACTGCCATCCTGAGACCTAAATGACATCCTGTTGTGGTCATAAAAAATCTACGTGGCCCTTTGTGAATGTATGTTCAAAGTATGCCTAAAGCCAAATTCCTGAAAATATCTGGAGGGGAAAAAAATGCACTAACTAACTTAAACTTAAAAACCAAACTCAACTCAAACAATCTAAACTCAACAATCAAGTCCAATTTTCTTTGCCCTTTCTTGCACTTGTCTAAGCACTTGAACAAATGTGCACATTAAGGTTTATTATTGTGATACATCTCAGTTAAGTTCCACAGTGTTCATTTCTTGAAGCACGTTCAAACAGTGTAACCTATCACACTAGCAAGCAAATAGCATTATAAACACCATTACGAATAGTGCAATCTTGCATATGTGTATATCTTTAGTTGTGTTGTGCCAAGTGGCTTATACATCTCTAGAAAAAATGTTAACCTGTAAACAATGGTGCAAAGTAAGTTATGAAATAGTTTAAGGCTTTCTGAGTTTTCCTGATGTGTTTTGTTCTCTGAGATAATGTACGTCCACAGACTGGCCTGTGCAGAAAGTAGATTGTTTTCCCCATCATCTCTAGCAAATGAAAAAAGTAAACAGACATAACACACACACACATTATATACAAGCAGCACTATCCTAACTACATATATACTTAGCGTTTTACGCCTTGTAATATTTGTTATACCATCTCTACTGCTGCAGCTTGAAGCATATAGCATATATATATACACACACACACACATATATATATATATAGAATTGCATCAGAATTTGACACGAAAAAAAGAGTTGTTCTACAACTAAAAAAATAATTTAAAAAAAGAAACTCATACCACTCCGAACCATTTTTGGTGCTATAGGTCCAAAGTTTTGACAGGAATTTAAGAATTATTATTAAAAATATTACAAATGTAAATAGCAATCAAAGTCGTGAGGTTTTGCAGTGGAAAGAGAATACAGACATACAGTGTTTTCCCCATCCCACTGATAAGACAGGCTTACTTTAACCTTCAAAAGCTTCCTACGTAATGACCAACAGCTTCAGTGGATGTGTGCGTCCACCTCTCATAACCCTGGGAAAGCAGAGTTTGCCATGTGAAGCTGAACCTGAACAAAGTGGTCAGTCGTGCCAAAGGTACTGGGCTAGTCGTGTAAATAGCATTTGAGCAGGCAGGTGAACACCTGCCTGCTCATTAATGTGTTCCTGGGCCAGAACACCAAGGTTTGGCTCCATCAGACAGCTGTCAGAAAAAGCACAACAGCAGGATTTCGCTACACGAGTGCAAGACACATAAGGAGTGTGGATTTTCAAACAAGGGGGAAAACATCATCATGCACTACATTGTAGTGACCCTTTAGCTTTGACGGCAGAAAAAAAAGGAAAGCACAGCCAAGAAGTGACATGGGATGTCCTGCATAGAGTGACAGACAGGCCTTGAAAACATTTTTTGTCAAATTCTTTATGGCCCTTTGCCATTTAAATCAGATTACAGAATGTGCTTCTATATGTGTAAGTTCATGAAGATCATAAAGATATACTATTTATGTATGCGTATGGGCAATATGCCTAACATATGGGTCACCATGAGGCTTCACCTCCAGTCCAGCAATTAGATAGCACAAATGTTGGTTGTTGCTCCAGTAGAAGGGGATAACAGAGAGTGCACTGTCTCTCACTCATTCCCTTTCTCTTTCTCTCTCTCTCTCTAAACAAAAAGTTTGCATTATGTGCGGAGGGGAAGTTGCACAAAAGATCCCTGCTGTGAACTGTGAGTGTTCCGATTCAAAGAAACATGAAAAGTTATGAGGCTCTGTGTTGTAAAGCATAAGTGGTTGGTTGCATTGTGGATAAGGACAAGGTTCAAGCTGAGGAAGGAAAACCTAACAGAGGATGGCAGCCTGGATGAGCTGGTTCAGTTGAGGATGTGGCTGCTTCCCCTGGTCCGCCCCTGAGGAACCCATCCTGGCCAGACCTGAGGGTTTCACTGAGGCTCCACGGGGGCACTGGTAGATCCATTGGCCAAGACCTTACGCCCAATCATGAAGGGTTGGAAGCCGGGGTGGCGGCGAGCATGCTTGTTGAGGTGATCGCTGCGCATGAAGCGTTTGTCGCAGAGTGGACAGAGGAAACGCTTTTCGCCTGTGTGTGTGCGCGTGTGTCGTGCCAGCTCATCTGAACGAGCAAATTTCTTCTCACAGTCAGGCCAGGTACAAGGAAATGGTCTTTCACCTGGAATACAACAAGAAAGAACAGTGAGAGAGATTTTTATAGGCAGACTTACTACATCTATACTTTCTATCTATATTTGTGCACAACACCTACTCACAGCATCGTGAATGCTGTGGTTGTCACATGCTACACCAAAGATGTAATTGAGCAGTTTTGTTAGAAGTAGTTTCAGCCTCTGTGACCTGAATTGCAATAGAGATCCCTCATGAATCGAGGCTGTGATCATAATGCTTTGAGTGGGACATGAGCCCCAGATTCAAGCTATGCTCAAAATGTTCCCTCCAATATAAATCATGAATGATTATGATAGCATATAATGCTGCTCAGGTCCCTGTGAGACATGTCATCATATTATTATCAAAAAACAAACTTCCTCCCTCCTTATCAAAAATACACATTCACATTTTATTTTACAATGGTAGGCCTACGTTTTTAAAAACGAGTCTACACGCCTTTACCATTCTGAAATATCTGATTTCAGAAGTAAATAGTAAATTGCGCCGTGGATCACTGTGACATAGCAGCCCACAAGCTGACATTGGCAAAAGGATGCAAAAGGGGAAGACATGTTGACATTGGTCCTAAACCTTCAACCAACATTACACTAAACAAAGTTTGTAGGCCTACTCCTGTCCAACCGTAAACTAATCTGTTCGAGCAGCTATAGCCTACTTATAGACCTACCAAAACATTAATCTCTGGAAACATGGACGCCCTCAACGGTTTGCGTGAGAAATACTCGGATCAAATGACAACCTGCGTAATATAAGCACAACCAAACTTGCGCTCATTCTCCAAATCTCTTCATATGCAAATGAAAGACCCGTCACTGCGCATTTCGGTCCTCCCTCACTTCTTCCTTTGTTCGTAAACGTCTTTGTTCTGAGGATTCAGTCAGGATTTATCCATTACTTTATAGTACACGGTACTCCCGTAAATTATAACAAACGATAGCCCCTATCAATCGATCAAATACGTTTTTATCAACGAGTTTTTCCCAAGTGAGATTACTGATGCCGCACATGGCGATCACACCGGTGCGGATAAACAAGTAATCAGGCAGAAGTTAAACAAAGTTACTGTATGGTCAATATAAGTTTAAAAGGTTACTGTTTGTCCGCGTAATGAGCTACTTTGTCTGTCCGGGTAGACCACGGAGGCCTAGTAACACTAATGTTAGTAGCAGTAAAACCTCACTGTCATGGAACCCGTCCGGAACGACGACATCGTGGCCTGCCACTGGTTGATGAAAACGTCACACTTGCTACACACTAACAAAGGATAACGTTACATGTTGCTAATGCCTTTAGTGGACGCTATATATGTTTCTTCACATTCAAGTTAACATTCGCATTCGAGTTAAACATCAGTTCAAGTTCGACATGAAGTTGCCTAGGCCTGCTCTATACATAGACTCAAATAAACAGGTCTGGGGCTACACCATACCTGTGTGGGTTCTGATGTGCGCTTTCAGATGAGAAGATTTGCCATATACTCGATCACAACCGTCGAAAGTACATGGGTGACGCTTGGTGGGGGAACGTGGTGCACCCGCTCCTCCCGAAATGTGTGATGTATTGTACTGTCCTGGGACTGGGGTGCCAGAGGGGGTCATGGTTGGGGTAGGAGTGGTTGAGTCGGACAACGTGGTGTACCCACTCTCTCCGCATGACGAATTGCTGCTGTCCGAATACGCCGACATTGGTCGAAATTTGCCGTGCAGATCCGTGAGGATTTCTGCGACTGACATCATGTTTGCCCCCTCCATTTTTAGGGTCTCCCGTACTTCCATGTCCTCGTTTGACCCGTCTGGTTCGCCGGGTAGAAGGCCCTGAGGAGGAGCCTGGGTAGTCGCAGCCATCGGGGTGGGTCGATGGAGGACAGGGCCACTCGAAATCGACACCAGACACTCGGCAGCAAAATAATCCGAATAAGCAAACGCTGACATTGTAAGTTATATTTATTATCAAATGAACTGCTATAAAGAAAAGGTTCGCCTCGTTTCCTAAGACGAGCTGATCCTTTTAAAGATTTTCCAAACAGTCGGTCACAAACCTCAGTCTTGACTATCCAACGTCGCCAGCGCGTAAACTATGAAAAATACAGACTTTTTTCAAACCTCGATATCGGAAAATGTTCAAATAAAAGGCAGAAAACGCTACAGAGGGACGCCTTGCTTCTATCCCCAACGTGGTGTCCTACATCGCCCCTTGGTTCATTGTGTCTGCGAGTAAGCCGGTAAAACCTACGCCCCCCGGGAGAGGGAAACACGCAGTTAGTGACGTCGCACTGCAGGCGTGGAGCGCAAACTGAAGGATAGGAAATGGGCGGAGGTTCGCTGGGCATGCATTCAGGAAAGACGACCTATTTAGATAAAAAAATAATTTGCTACATCATACACCATGCATAATAATATCACAGGCTGTTAATCTCAATGTAAAAGACAACGTGAAACGTTCATGCACTGCCCATAGCCAGATAAGCAACACTAACACTTGACCATGGTAATCCGCTAACCCAAGATTAGGCCTTTGGTAGGATATCTCCATGCTCCAGAATTTGTGTATATATATGTTCTATATTTTTCAAAATAGTCTACTTGGCATAGGAAATGGAAATGGGGATTTGCATAATCAGCTTCAAGCTTCAATCGTCACGATGCAAATTCGTAAAGGTAACATGATCCTTGATTATGTGATATTTTCAGCAGTTAAGCAAAATGTAAGACATTTTGAGAGTCCACTTATGTGTCTTGTTCCAACTCAGTATATTTCTCTTTAGATGAGAGTATCCTGGCAATGCCATATTTGACCTGGCACTGCCACAAAGGAAAATCAGATTCATATGGAACTGCATGGACAGTCTGGTTCTGGACACCACCAGCTGGGACTGGTGACTAATGTGACAACAAAACCTTGTCCAGGGGCAGGTTTGCTCTTATAAATTTGAACTCAAACTTATAAACTTGTAAATTTTAACTCTACTTCTTAAAGCAGACATGATGAGCCTTAACATGCTTAATTGGCTCTCACTTCTGGTTATTATATGATATGATTATATTTGAAAGATAGAGTGATACTAATTGTAATGGAGGCATTTGGATTCTATTTTTATTATAGTGATTTTAAGTTTGATAAATAACTATATCACTCAGATATAGTTCATAGTATCGTATTACTCATAGGCCCACGGCCCATTGGGACTAGGCTGTCTGTGTTCATTCGAAAAGGTCATATCTCCTTCCTTCAGATCTCCACCCAAAGCTATGTCCTCCTAGCACACAAACATACAAAGCTTGTTTACATTTTAAAGACCTGTTATTGCTCACAGTTTGATAGTCTGATTACTCCACTGGAGTGTTCAGGGTGACTGGATGGGTTTCATAGGTGAGATTTTTTTGTTTGTTTTGATTTCAGAGCATTTCATTAAATGACTTAGATTGGGCTGTTTACAATGTCATTTTAAGTAATTAATAAAGCAAAAATGGCTTAAAGAATATTTGATACAGTTCAGACTGACTTCCTGATTTGAATGCCCTTATGTTCTTTACACCAAACCAAATATACTTGTCTACAGAGAATGCACATTTTGCCCTTGGTCAGATATCTGGGTAGACATGCATCACATCCAGTGGCATCCAAGCCGCTCAAATAGGTTATGCTTGTGTAAGTGTAAAATATTCAAATAACACATCCTTTGGACTAGTCTGCAGATGTTCCAGCTTAAAAAAAAACTGCCATTTGTCACTGAGGAATTAACTAGGAAAAAGGATCCCCCCCCACTCTCAGAACATTCTAGACTGATAAAGACTGATAAAGAAACTAGAATTTTGAAATTCTGGTTTCTTATTGGCCATACAAATTTTATCCTTTTGCAGCCATTCATATTTTATCCTCCTGTGGTCTAGCCTTTACCATAGGCCATTACTGATTGGAGTGCAGAGTAGACAAGGAACCAATGGGATGGAACTGATGTGACTGCCGGTTGGATTCAAAACCTTGATCCCCATGGGCAGTACAGATGGTATTATGAGAAATATAGACTGATGTTATTATAGGGAAAAATGTCATCTTAAACCTCTGTGTTTTTATTTTTTGCTAATCTTTCCTTAATGGCAAATATTTCACTTGTTAACACTGCCTTGTGAACATAATATTCTCCAACTAGAAAAGCACTCAGAGAGCACAGACCTCCACCAAGGCAATAGAGGGTCACTGACCCAATACAAATTATATATGGTGTTCCAGATCACCACCAAAATTTAATCAGCTGTTTCTTTCAGACAACACACGTTGTCTAAAAATTTCATCCAAATCCATACAGTACTTTTTTGAGTTTTCTTGCACACAGACAAACAAACAAACACTGGCAAAGACATAAACTCCTTGGCAGAGGTAATAAGAATTTTCTGAACAGGTTAAAGATAAACTGAAATACAACTCTTGAGGAAACTGGAAAAAGACTATTATTGCTGAAGACTTTCAACAGAGCACTGCCACTAGAGGTCTCCCTTAGCAAATGTATGGAAGGGTGAGCTGCACTAGATGTAATAGACATTTCAGTCTTCCATTGACATCAGACCTAAATGCAGTCTGAACAGCTGGTGGGGAAGTGAGGTGGGTTTCTCTGTCCTTCCCTTAATAATGTATCAGCAATTCAATTTTAAAATCTATGTCATAGGTTGTTGCCTAAGAAAATAGGCATTACCTCAAACCTCCGTGTTGCTACATATTGCTCCAGAATATTTGACACACCTGGGTCACTTTTCCATTAATAGTAAATATATATATAAATAAACAAACAAACTGTTGTATCAACCAGCAGGGGTGCATCTCCCAAAACAATTGAGTTTAACCAGTTAGGAGCTTTGTTGGTTGACAATGGGCAATTGCATTGCAACCAACAAAGTTGCTATTTTAGTTTGCAACTATGGTTTTGGGAAATGCACGCCAGTGCCATAGCGCCCTGGGTCCAACTATTGGGGGTCAGATTGACTCAGGATGACCGCTCCTGATTGGCCACTATGTGTCCAAGCCGTGGACCCTCTGGGAACAGAGTTCAGAGACAGGATGTGGAGTTGCAATGTGTCACTAAACTGCTGCAGGGTAGAGGTGTAGTCATTAAGCTTCACTGTTATCACGGTACTAAAAAAATGCTTCCTAGATCATTGCAGCTTGGTGGGAAAGTCATTTTTATACTTCTGATCAGCACTGTGAGCGGTAAGCTGCTTTAGTTCTTTTTTTACTAGACTTTTTGTATAGACCTACAATATGTGCATGGCATATTTAATTTTGTGATATTGATTAGCAGTACAGCATGATAAAAGCATTGGCCTAATCACCAATTGTGTGTGAATACTATTATGTGAATAAAAGCTTGTTATATTGGCACAGTACAACATAAATTTCCGGTTGATTAAATTCATCAGCATAACCAAAGAAGGATTATATAATATTGAGCTATTCTGTCAGGGGAAGACCATGCCATGAAGGAGGATGAAAGCTGCAGAAGAGTCTGTATTGGTAAGGTCCTCATCTTCTTACAGTGTTGCATTTACTGCTCACGTTTACAATTTACATTTACACACACAATTTGTATATGTACATTGTAACAATGTAATTTTATATCAGCGAAACAGCAAATTATGCTATAATGCTTGCATACACATCTGAACATCTTTAAAATAGCAATATGTTTGCAGTTAAAAATTTTAGGTAAATAAATGTACTGATATTTGACCTGGTTGCAGATGTGGATATTCAGCATGCGGTGAGGCACACTTTCAGGTACAGCACAACAGCGAGCACAAGTCTGCAAACTCACCTCAGCATGGGCAGCCAGGTGTCTATGGACTGTGTGGTGGACATAGATGTGTTTCCAAACTGTCCTATGATGATGATGAAGGTTTGTTTCTCTTTAACTTCAGCATTTAAAAAAAAAAAATGTTTTTGAAAAACTGAATTTGGCCACAGAACTGTGTTAATGAATTTACTAATATTTACACAGCTCAGGAATCCACAGATGAAGCGTAGTTCATCACAGCGAGAAAACACAGTGCTCCGACTCAAGAGTGTGAGGTGAGAATTTGACAAGCAAATATCTAATATATATGTGCGTATGTGTGTACATGATATCCAAGAGTAAGATAATGTTATCAAACATGCAGATAAGGAACCACAGAGAGACGTTTTCCCATTTGTAGATTCTCTGAGAAGTTCCCTTGCTTTGAAAAGCTCCCGACTCCCCATCTGGTGTTTTGATTTCCTAGGGAGTTGCTGGAGAAGAACCCCCTGTGGTTCTCGCTTCAGGAAGGAAAGGTCACCACTCTGTGCCCGCAGGAGGGAGAGCAGGTGTGGGCGCTCAACATCAAGAGAGGCATACTGAGCATGCTCCAGACCTCCCACTCCGTGGGGACTCGGGTGATGGTGGAAGAGGTGAGGACCCCAGGGTCAGACAACAAGCCAGCCAGTGACATAGGCTCCAAACACATGTGCAAAGTGTGTTATTGGAAAGTAACTTGAGCATTGCTCTCTGGAGTCACTGTGGTATCTGGAAAAAGACCTGAAACCAGTGGATACAAGATGAAATGTAGCATCCCTGTATGCAAATACATATGCAGACTATGATCATGAAACTTTTAAACATTTTTAAACATGGTCTAGACAAAAAAAAGGAATGAGGGAGAGATCTACATTAGGTGGAATCACTGAGTGCTGTATTATGCACAATCTCAGCTTTTGTGATGATAACATGGCACATAAAACCACTTTCTCTCTGTCTTTAGACAGACATACATGGCACATGTATGAGCCGCTATGAGAGGAGGGGGCATGTGTTGGTGAAGACACGGAGTCTCCAGCAGTGTCATCAGAGGAGGGTCTCTAAGTTCTGGCAACAGTCTGTGGAGCTAAAAGATAACAATGTAAGTCACGGAGGGCTTCCATAATGTCATATTTACAGAATAGCTGAAGAAGTATGTTAATAGTAGGCTTATGACATGATTACTTCTCTTAGAGGGTTTTCCTGACTATGGAGACCTACATATATGTGACCAGTCATTGCAGACTAGTAGACAGGACATTAGGCAGTCTTTATTCCGTTTTCATCTGTGTCCTTTTGACCAGGCTCTTTCCATGAAACATGAGTGTGTTCAACATTTGGGGAAAAACACAATGGATAAAGTAAACTGTACAGAGACCGTTTCCTTTTTATCATCATCCGCACTGTCTGGTGTCATGCAGACGAAGACTGTGTCAGTTCTCATTATGCTAAGGACCCTGAACAACATACCTTTGAGTTTTGGTAAGTCAGCAGTTATGTGATTACATAACTAATTAGTATGTACAAATCAAGGTAAAAAAGCAAATTTGAAATGCTTCTTTCCATTATAATGTTAATTTTATAAATAGGTTAATCAACTTGAAATTGCGAATGAATGAAATTCTAAAATTAACTTTAACTTTAACTTAATTAACTTAACTTTATTCATTTTCCATCACCTGGAAAGCATTTTGATTCCATTGTCTGAAAACCTGATACTATCTAAATAAAGTTACCTGATGTTTTCATCAACTTGTGATCTGTACCAGACCAGCGTAAATCTAGATATCTGACTGACTTAAAATTTGAAGAAGCACTGGATGTCCCAGCCAAAGTACGAAAGTCTGCATTACAGGAAGCCATTTCTATGGTTCAGAGGCTGTGTACCCATACAACTGACCAGCAACAGGTCAGAAGAGATCAGAACAGATCTCGAACCTGATTTTCCACGATTTCCAAGATTATCATACAATCACAAATGTGTACATTAGCTCATTATCGATTATTCCTGTTGACTGTAAACCATCCTCCCTGTCCTTTGTCCTTTGTTGCAGCAGTCAGACCAGCTCATTGATCTGGTGGTGCAGTTGAGGGCTTTGTCCCTGCAACGGCTGAGAGACGTCTGGCAGGAAGCCTCCTTCAAGTGTCGCAATGACTGGTGAGTAGCATCTCTGTAAAAGCAAAATCTACAACTACAACATGAGGTAATGCGGTCACTCTCACACTGTGCTCAGATAGCGAATGCTGATGTTGCTGAATCAGAGGTTGGCACATTCAACACATCTGTGTGAAGGATCAGTGAAAGAGTCATTTTATTAAACACAAACAAGTTGCGCACTGACGGAAGTTTGCTGTTGTCGCAGGCAACCTCTGATGGATGGCCTCCTCACATGTGGCTCAGAGGACTGTGTCCGTCTGTTGTCCGAGCTCTTCTCGTCTGGAGAGATTGAGCAGGATCTGTCATCTTCACTTTTCACTGCCTTTGCTTTCGCTCACCATCCTTCTCCTCCCATGATTGGCTCTATTAATGTGAGTTAAAGAATATCGCAAAGAAAGTTGTAAAAAGTAATAGCTCCATAGCATAGCTTTTGCTTGCAATGTTGAATGAAAGTTGCTCAAATATTGTGATTTAGCAGTGAACAAATGCTGCATTGCTGACAATTGTTGATATCAGAATTCAGAAGCATTGTAGGCCTCTTGAATGTAACCTGTCCCAAGCATCTGTTCTTTGGTCTCCTTCAGACTCTGTTGCAGGGCACAGCCTCGCATCCCAAATTGTTTCTGTCTGGATCAGCCCTGGTCCACCGCCTGTGTCAGATCCAGCAGGCCCCATGCAGCCAGACCCCTGAAGTCCAGGAGTTTGTGCGAGCTCTTAAGAACAGCCTAGAGGAGGCCCATAGAGTTGAAGACCCCTCTAGAGTAAGAGACATTCATATTCACACTCTAAGAAAAATACTGCAGTGTGATAAGTTCTTAGTTTGAATTCAGGTATTGACATAGTGGACTGTTCAAAACAAACACATGGTGGACCGTTTAATTGTTTGAAACACTGTTAGGTGAAACTACTTATCCAATGATGTTGGATGTAAACAGTTATAGTGATGCCAGCAGTGAGAATGATAATGATGTTTATGGTTGTAGATGCTCCTGATGTTGAAAGCTGTGGGGAACTCTGGCCAGGCAGCTCTTGACCTCATCCCTCAACTGAATGATTGCATTTTGAACCACTCAGTCCCTCTGGAATTACGTCTAGCTGCCATCCAAGCATTCAGGCGTTTCCCTTGCAGTGCTAATGTTAGTGTGACTTACAAGTTTTTACTTTGTTCTAGGCTTTACAATTCTATTGAATTGAAAACTTGTTGATTCTCTGGCTTTTAATGTCTACTGAGGAGCACAGATCTTACTGTATACTGATAGACAGTTTCTTCTCCCCAGAGGAAAGTGTTGAAGTTGACCTACCAGTCATTTCAGGAGGACGTGGAGGTCAGGATAGCAGCTTACCAGCAGCTCATTCTCTGTGCCAATCATGAAATCTTTGGAGTAATAAGATCCACTCTTGAGAGAGAGACATCTAGCCAAGGTTTATATTGAAACAAATTTTTAAAATTAGATTTCTTACATTTTTGTGCTTGCTGTTCCGTGTTTTGTTTTTTGTCATCTTGTGATCTTCTTACAGTGGGTTCATTTGTTTGGAGTCATCTTACACAAATACAAAAAACAGAAGACCCCCTTAAACAGACACTAATGCAGTCATTGCCTGATGACATTATCAGTAAGAATTTTGAAGCAGAGCCTTGGAAATATTCCTCATTCATGGACTCCACCATAGATACTGGTATGCTCTCTCAGATGGACAAACAAACTCCTTAGCTCCCTTCACCAGACTGATACCCATGTGTTAGCATTTTGAAATGGGTGTCATAAATATGATTCATTTTGTTGATTATTCAAGGGTATTACACAGGCTTTTTTAGTTCTATCTGTTTTTGTGTGCCAGGCCTTGGGACTGCCAATGTTGAAGGAGCTTTGGTGTTCTCTCCAAAATCATTTATCCCACGTTCCTTTATGACAAATCTCACAGTGCATACTTTTGGGAGAGCATTTAATCTGATGGAGGTGAGAGATTGATTTTAGGACCTGGTCTTGCTTCTAACATAATGTTTTTTCGTTTAGCTTGGCCTGAATTCCACTTATGTGATAAAGAGTTATGGTATTGTATACTGACTCCATGATATATTTGCTATCAAAAATAGTATATAATTTAGTTGATTGTAAGTAGGTACTTTAGACATTACAAGTAAACCCATGATGACATAATGTTGTAGTACTGTGTCTCTGGTTAGATTGACTTCCGGGCTGAGAACATGGAACCACTGGTCATGGGTTTGCTGAGAGGACAGGCTGATCCCCTCAACAGGCACAGACAGGCTACAGTACCGCAGAGGAGGACTGCTGTACACACAGCTGGATCTGAGAGCCAAGGGGATTACAGCGAGACTGGAGGAGATGAGTGTAAAGCCCACACAGAGCACTTTCTCAGGCAGGCCAAAGCTCAGGTAACACCACAAGCCAGAGTGATTGGAGTCAACTATTATTTTTGTGAATTATTACATAACATTGTTCCTTTTTTCATTGATACCAGTAAAATGAGCACACAGAAGAATGAAAAAAATATTTTTTAGTCTCACAATGAAAAAGAAATCACACCTTAAAAAAGAGTCATATACAAGGGAGACTTTTCAATACCACCAATAATTGTGGCTCATGTGTTTTGATGAACACATGTATCTTCATAGAGCATTTGTTTGTTTTGTTGTTGAATAAATGAATTTGATGATGACCATTACAGAGAAGTCTCTCAGAATAAAAGATTTTAGTAGAGAAGTTTTTTTACATAACAGTATTAGGTTACCAAAATCTTTGCAACACAGCATGAAAATAATAATAATAATAATAATAATAATAATAATAATAATAATAATAACCTAATTCTGTAATGAAAATCATTCTATTTTATTTATCATCTTGCCAGTTAACCTAATTAATCATGAAATCCTTCCTTTGACTTCATTTTTTCCTCACTTTTGGTGCCTCCCAGCTTTTCTGAAACATGTTGTGAAACATGAAACATGTCATACAAATTTTAAATGAATATAAATATCCCAAATAACAATAATATAATAATATTTTTCTATTCAGCAAATGAAATGATGAAATGCAAATGCAAATATGTTGCTTCTATGTTTTGTCAATTATAGCGCTTGGATTTTCAAAATAAATTTGAAGATAATGGAAATCATACAAAACATGCTAGCACTAATAAAAATGTATTTCTTATTTCATAATATTCTTAAAAAGGCCAATATTTTATTAGTTTTCAGGTCAAAGATTGGCTGACACAACACCTAAGTGCTGGTTCAGCATGAAGATATTTGGGAATGAACTGGACTTGCTTACCTGTGATGACCTAACTGACCGCGTTGAGAGGTTATCACTGAGAGTGGCTGAAATAGCTTTGAAGCTACTGAAGGTGATGTCTTCCAGTCCTGGGTTCTTTTTTAGGAATTCCAGAAAGGGTTATTTTTTTGGAATTCCAGAAAGGGTTCTTTTTTGGGAATTCCATTCATATCTTCATATTTGAGGAATTGTTTTTTAATAGTTTCTTTTGTTTCCCCTCTGGTTTAAAACAGGGCCATGAGGTAAAGCTCCACCACAGATTCTTTGTGATAGAGGAGCTGGCCCTGCCCTCTTTGTCAGGTTTACCCCTCAAGTTAGGTGTCAATGTATCTTCCCTCTTCTCCCTGCGTTTGAAAGGAAATGCCCATTTCAAAGACTGGTTCAACTTCTTATTATCTGGCCATATTAAACCAAAGTAAGTCTTTGAACAGAAAAATAATGTGTATGTGTCTTAAATGACCTTTGATGAATGTGTTTTAAGTGGTTTGTTTTTGTCCTGTAGTGCCCTGATTGGAATCTCAGCTAGAATGGGGGTAGAAGGGGCCCTTGGGCAGGTTGGGCTGGAGTGGTCTACTAAACTCAAAATGTCTACCAGCCTGGATGGAAGCATACAGCTCCGCAATGGCCAGGCTTTCAAAGTGATTCTCAACACACCTGATGAATCCATGGACCTTCTCTCTTTCAGGTACTTGAAAGATGTGTAATTCCAGATTTGTGTGCTACGTTACCTGATGACAACCACAAAACATCACACTACACACACATACACACAAACAAACACAGAGTGGCTGGACCCACCATGCCACTAATTAATGTCTCCCATGTCTCAATAGCTCAGGACTGTTTAGGGTAAGTGGTGGTATAAGAGAGGAGTTGAGCAGCTCAAAGAATATGATGGAAAAGACCATCTGCTCTCCAAAGACATGTAAGTGCCGGAGTCCAACATCCTTACCACTGTAATGAATCAAGTGTATTTATTTTGTAATTCTTTAACAATGCTTATCTTTAGGGTCAAGAATCATTGGGTGGCAGCTATGCTATGATGTGTCGCATCCCCAGTCTTCAGTGGGTCAGACCATCCTTTATCATGGTCCCATTAACCTATCTCTAAGACTCCTGAAGCTTGATAAACGCCTCCATCAGTACCTGCTTGAAGCTGTTTATACCTCGCTCCCACTGGTAATTCAGAGCAGTAACTGGTATTGTTTGTGTAGCAAACAAAGGCTTGACACAAAGCTGCACTTTCATGATTATTTGCTGATATTTTATTTGTTTATGATATGTATGCTTTACCTTTAACCTAACGATAGAAGGTTAGAATCTTCCCATAACCAACCTTTGCATGATGTGTATGTGCTCAGAGAGACACCTGGTTACTCAGTGAGATTCACCTTCTCCTCTCACTGCGGACACCTCAGGCCAGCATTCCCAGGGACATGGGAGTAGAGTTCCTCATTAGCCAGCGCAGGCTTTTACTGAAGATCACCCACCCTCAGAAGAACATTCTCATTCAAGGTCTTGCCACCAAATCCCTTTCATTGTATTGCCATTTTGCATTTTTTAATGCAATCGGTAGTTAAACCTGAACTTGTTTTCATCATCAATCTCTCACAGGGCAGCTGGATCATGTTAAGAACACACATACTGCAAAACTTGAGCTCCTGATTGATCATACTCACCATTATTACCTCAAGGTGAGAAACATATACTTGTCATGGCAAATACAGAATTCTCTCAGAAGAGTTAGCATGTAATAGTGTGATAGTGATATTAACTGTCTCATACCTCCTTTGGTACATCAAAAAAAGATACCCATTGTCCTCAGGCTTTGTCAGTCTCTGTCAAAGTTAGCAACTCTTAGGTGCTAAACTTTGTTTGTATATAAAAAACTATGTTGGTACCACTGCCTTGCATCTCAGGGAATGATGGAGACTTTTAGCCTTCCCTCTGAGAAGAGGCAGCAGTACCGTTTGGAAGCAAAGGGGACAGCTCCTAGTCGTCCCATCATCCTCTCAGTCGACATTGCCCAGGGGGTGGATAGAAGGATCAGTGTGGCAGCCATGTTGAAGAATATCTTTAAAGACACAGCCTCCTTCTCAGGTGCTCAGCATGTAACAATTTGCTGTGTTCTCTTCTGGACCAAACCCATGCCATTTTCCAAGTCTTCTGACAGTTTACAAAACAAACTCTGGGACTCTCGTACAAATTGGTGTTTTTAATTATCCTAAAACCAAAAGCTATGCTTTGAATTGTGAATTATGTAATATGTTGTAAATGAGTCCTGTCATGCTCATCTGGAGACTTTAAAGGAGACAGTGTGGTTTTGTTTAGAAACTGTCATCCAGCAGATGTGTTATTCCAGCCTGTCATCTGAGAGTTTGGGTTCCTTTCCTTGGTGCTCTACAGTGCAGCTTGATCGTCGGCAGGATGTTGGTGGTCAGAGGCAGTACTCGGTGGACACAGAGGTCCTCCTGCCTGGCCTGCTCGGTGGCAGGATCCTGGGCCTCCTGGAGCACAGGGGCCCACACTGGAGCTCTGCCCTCAGGCTCAAATATGGACTTCGAGGTATGAGGCTCAAACAGGCCATAGTAACAAAACTTGTGGCCACATGGACATGTGCAGATTGGCGCTCTTGTATTGCAGCCTATTTGCATCAGTGTGTGTGTGTGTGTGTGTGTGTGTGTGTGAACCAAGAGACATACACTTTTGTGAAAAGTGCTACAAACACAGCCCATTAACTGTGTACATAAACATATAAAACTGTGTACATCAAATAACATATAAAAAAGGAGAGAGTAAGCATAGATAAGGATCCAGGATAAGGATGGATCTATATAGTGCTATAATTGTGCATGCATTGTGCAGTGTTCTCTAATGATGTCTAGAATTAAATTAGGTGCATGGATGCTGGATATTTGGATGTTGAGGGGCTGCCATACAGTTGTATTTATATGGTATCATTATGGCACTTTAATGATATGTGCTCTGACTTATCTCTTACTGTGGCTTGATGTTGGTATGTGATTATTTTTTATTACAGTTATATTCATTTGTATATTGAATGAGGATTGTGCATTGTGTGCACACCTGATTTGAATTACAGTGCCATTAAATCCATGTGTTTTTAAGCAATTGTGTATTTAACCAGAAGCCCTTCCTAAAGAGCTCTTAGGATGAGAGAGGCATCCAGACAAAATTTGTTTTGTGGAGGTGGGGTGATTGACTGCATTACTGAGTCATGTGGAACCAATTGCATTAATGTCCTTTTCAAATCTGTGTTTTTTTTTCTTGTTTTCCGTAGACGGAGCCCAGGAACTCAGACAAGAGTGCCACATCTCCCAGAGCCTGAGCAGAGAGCTGGTGCCCATGCAGACCTATCAGATGAGGGCTCAACACGAGCTGCGCTGCACCCATGCACCATCAATCAACCACAAAGTACTGATACAGTGAAAAATTACACAAGCGTATATGCTCTACTAGAATGTTGCTGCCTAACTCAGATTAAGTTCAGGATAGTGTGTAACAGGCTACATGTAGATATATGCACAAGTAGTATATGGTCCATTGTGTTTCTGCCACAGTTCTGTCAGAGCAAAGTCTCACCTCTCTAATGCTAACTATAACCATATAACTTTGTTAAGCATGAAACTGCTTTGTGTATGAATGCACTATATAAATACATTTTGCCTTGCCGGTACTTTCAGATCCAGCTCAGACATGAGCGGAGTGTGAAGCACATGCTGGTCTCTGTGGACCTTAGCTATGGCAAGCATTGGGACAAGACAGCTAACAAGCACAGGATCCTTTTCAATCAGTCCCTCAGAAACCAATCACGGCCTGGCCATACCAACTATGCTCTAGAGGTCTGTCTTTCCTGTATCTTATTGCCATCAAATTTAGTCTAATGCTGTTTTGATTTGGTGGTTGAGCAGTTGGATATTTTGTCAGCTGGCTTGTATGTTTCTTGGTTGTTGATGTTCCATGGTTGATTGGCTGGCCAATTTGTTGGTAATCTGGTTTGTTTTGCGTTGTGTGTTTATTAACATCTTGAATCAATGTTCTAACATATGATATAGCATGTCTGTATTGCTAAAAGGGTAAAAGGAGTTCAATGTCCTGAAAGTGATGAATGCATTTCATCTTTATACTTGGAGTTGGTTTGGATAAAATCTTTTGTGAATGACTTACTTGGACTCTTACCAAGTGAGATTAGATATTTTATATGCTTTATATAGTCAACATTTTTCTCGCTGTAGTTTTCCTTGAAAGTCCCTGACAGAGACATGAACTACAGGGTAGAGCTGCTCCACTCTCGACTTCAAAGCAAAAAGGGAGAGGGCCGCACGCATCTCAAGGTCAACTACAATGACCACATGCCCTTTGTGGCTGGCCTACACTGGAAGGAGCTCATCTCCAAAGCTTCCCTTAGGAGATTTGAAGGTGATAAAACATTCCCCGCGTGTCATATACACTCCCTAACACACAAAATAGACTCCTTCATTCCTTCATGAGCCAAAAAATAATAAAAACGTTTGATAATGTCATGAATGGAATTTCACATCAACCCCCCCCCCCTTTTTTCTATCTCTTCTGGCCTTCCATCCTACATTCCTCATGTGTTTACCTGTGCAGGAGCATTTAACATGGACAGCCCCTGGCTCTATGTGCTCTGTGCTCATAAGCTACACCAGCCCCAGCGAGGCACCGTGGAGTTTAGCTCAGAGCTGACCACTCGCAGACTCCTGAACATACAGAGCCTCACGCTCCAGGGCCTTTATAAGGATAGAAAAGGGGAGAAGGAGGCCAGGTTAAACCTCTTCACCCCCACCATCTCCTACCTGAAGGTAGACACACCTCAAGATTCTCCACAGCAGCTGGTCTTCATGTGGATCAGGGGTTCATTTTAATAAAGCATCGCTGGCCAACTGCTTTTGCAGTCTTGGTATTAGTTGTACTGATGGGAGTTAGCAAGCAAAGCTTACTTGAAACAAATTCCAGAGCTTTTAAGGGTCATAATGATGTTAGCGAGCCGAACAATGCATAACTATGGGGCTCAGTTCTTAACCTTACATGTTACCTCTCTAAATCTGCACTCTTACTAAATCTATGCTCTGCATCTGTAAAAGTGGCAGCCATTATATACAATAGGCCTATTTCACAGCAACCATTTTTCCAGGAAGTCGGCGGTGTTATTAATAACATCCAGTAAGGATCTGATCCGTTACACCAAATCAGAAACTTATTGGCTGTCAACATCTGTGCTTTTGACTTAAATGGCTGCTGTGAAATGGGCCCATTCATTAAGAATGAGTTAATGAGAGCCTATGATAAAAGGACAGGTGATTAAGTTTAGGCCACATAGATTACCAGTATCGCAAAATTTAGACCTTCCCTCAACAATTTACTAGTCTACTAGGACTGACTATCATAAAGAGCATGGGTTCAAGGCAGATGTTCTAAGCGGGTTTCTTGTTCCTTTCTCTGCCAGGCTGGGGCTCATGGTATGTTGGGCAAGCGAGGGCTGAAGGCCTCTTGCTCCTTCAGCTCAGTGTGGACAGAGGCTGCGCAGGGTCATATCGTTTTGAGCGATGGCCGCCATCTGAAGACTGTGGAGCTGAATGCTGTGTGCGGCCGGCACAACCTCAGTCTCTCCACCAGCATGACCTCAGTGGAAAAGGTAGAGCTTTACACACCACTGAGGGGAAATATTGACTGCCAAAAGAGACACTAACAAGATTTTTATACCCTTTTACCTGATCAGACTCTGGCAGGGCAAAGGAACGTTAATGAAAATTTAAATAGGTGTAGGCCTATTCATGGACTGTGATATGCATTAATCAGTCACACCCCCTGCCTCACCTAGCAGCTGAAGAAGAGGCATGTGATGCTAAAGATCAAGCTGTCGGAGTTGAACGGTGGAGCCATGGACCTGGAGATGGAGGGGAGCCTGGAGGAGCTGAGGAGGGACTGGTGGATGTACCAGAAAAGAGCAAAGCTCCGCCTCAGGTGAGTGTGGAGAACATACTCAGATGACAGCTGACAGTGGTCAGATAACAGCTGTCTCAGGAGAAAAGGTGGTGGTGGTGATGATGACATTGATGATGATGCTGTTGAATGATGACAATGATAGTTGTGATGATGATGAAGGTGGCGACGAAGGTGACAGCAACAGTGATGATATTGGAGATGATGATTTGATTCTGCTATTTGGGGTTATCATTTTGCAGCTGCAATGTTTTCTAAAGTCTCATCCTGTTTTGCAGACAGCCATTCCAGTTCCTCCCTGAAAGCTTGCTTCTCCAGGAGACCTTCACCATAGATCTTGAAAAGGGCACATACAGCCTGGAGTCCAAAGCCTTGCTTCAGAATGACAAACAGCTCACCCACACCCTCATCATGGGATACACGTCTCAGAATCCTTTTGTGAGTTTAGATTACCACAGCCCAAATAGATATGTTATCTGACTAAAAATATATTTCATTGTTTGTCGTCGTGTTGCCAATAGGCCTACAGGCCTACGTTCACTTTCTTAAATTCGTCTCTTCATGTATACATGTATACGTGTGTGTGTGTATTTGTGTGTGTGTGTGAGTAGATCTGTTCCTCCCTGGTCCATTCTTTCAGTTCTGATGCCATACTGCAGGACTCTGAGATGTGTTTGTCACTGGGCCAAGGACAGGTACTCAAATAAAGATACCACTATTCATTAATAAATAATGTTTCAGTAGCTTTAGGTTTAATGTGTATAGATTTAATTTTAGCATTACATCAGAATATTGTCATATTCTTTACATGAGAATATATTAGATACTTAGTATATATGTATATATGCAGGGCTCAAAATTAGCACCCGCCAAGCGCCAATGGCGTGTAAATTTTTGATTTGGCGAGTGATTTATGGCAGCTACTCTGCCACTTTGGCGTGTGGTATACAGCTACTGTTCAGCAAGTTAAAATACACTGTCACATTAATCATATAATATATGTGCTGTATGTATGTATGTATTTCTGACAGTCACATCGAGAGTTGCAAGGAAAGTTTCGAGTTGAAAAGAGGGACATGCTGTTGGTCCATGGGAAGGTTCAGTTCAGTGAGTGGGATTCAGCCCAGCAAATAATCACTATCAGGGCCAACATCAGTCACCAACTTCAGGTAAGGAAAAGACCTTGTTTTTGGATAACACATAATTATTAAATATTATCCAAGTGTATTTCGAGGTGAAGCTAAAGAACTAAATGCTCTTCTTTAACAGAACTTGGTCAGACCTCACTGGTGTATGTTCCCTTGATTTTATTTTAGACCTCATCTTTGATGTTTAGCATTTTACCGGGACAAATTTCACATACATGCTTTTAATAAACACAGACTTTATCTTTTGGTGTTCACATTAAGTTTACTTTTCGACAAAAGAGTGACAGTTTCCTGAGACATGCCAGCTGTGGTTGGTAATGTTTTGCCTGGTTGCTATCACACTGTTCCAGTTTCTGATGCCAGCCTCACTCAGTGTGGAGGGAAATGTGTCTCGGAACCATTTGAATGACGGGCGGTTTGTTTACCTCGCCAAAGCAAAAGCAGTGATCAATCTCCATGTGTGCCAGGTGCTGTTCAGCTGACCTCGTATTTTATTCACACATAAATTACTCTTACTGGAGTGTTTGTTCCAAAGCACTTGTTCTTTTTTCTCTTGTGTAGTGTTCAATACATGTTAATGGCTCTGCCGAGGACATTGGGTTCTATGCAGATATTCATCATCCTTTCATTTCAGGAGTTCCCAACACAGTGGAGGTAAGACAATGCAAGATCATGTTTATGAAACATCGTCACTCATAGAACTACAAAGGGACAGTTGTTGATTTAGGGCAAATGGTTATCACCTGAACAATAAACAACCTAGAGGTCCCCCAGCGGTAGCAAATAGTTTTGCTCAGCTTGTACATCTAGCTACAAGCCATATGGCCTCAGTAGCTCTTCTCCAAGGTTTGGTCAGACCAATCACAATGCTCTATCTTTGTAGAGAGTTGATGGGCGGGCATAGCATGATGACAACAGGGCAAAACAATTAAGGCTTTGGCCAAGGAATAGTGGTTGTTTGAATTGGCTTTGGCATTGACTTTGGAGGAGTTAGACTTGGGCTTTTTTTGAAAGTTGAGCAGAAAAAGGCACTCAAGTCATTCTTTTCAATAGGTGATTAGTCGTAGCGCTATCCTATTGCATGCAGAGGCAATTTGAAAGACAGCTGCTGATTCTGTCCCCAGTATTGACCCCGGTCTATTGGTCATGTCCAGACTATACATTTTGATGTCAGGCTTGTCAGGCTCAGGCTTTGGGTCAGTTTCATAGTGGATTGTGTTCTCACAGTTTTTAAGGGAAAACCCCATCTTAGCATAGGTCTTGGATGTATATTTGTGTTATTGTGTATGAATTGCTTCACTTATCTTTGTATTCCTCCCACATATATCTGTAGGCATATGTCACAGCAGGCACATCCCTTGCAGGCAGTGTGAGTGGATCCATTGGTGTGTGGGCTGGTGAGAAAGGCCAGGCCTCACTGGAGGTCCTGCTGGCTAATAGCGTGCAGGGGACCCTGCATTCCATGGGCTTGCACATGGGCCTGCAGCAAACACTGCTGCCTGCTGCCTCTAGGAGTCTTCACCTGCAGCTGGCTGCCAACGTCTCCACCAGCAGGTGCATCCACAATACATCTGCCCGCTCTCATAGAAAACCATCATGAATGTGCTTCCTATTTCATGCACAAACCGATACAAATTAGATATGTTTCAAATTTTCAGTCATCACTTCCCATCTTTCTCTGTCCATTCTCTATCCCCTGTCTTCCACTCTTTCTACCTCTGATTTGTGCTTCTCTGTCTTTGAACCCTCTCTCATGTGTCTTTCTGTTTGTCTGTCCATCTGTATGTTTCAGTGAGTGTCTCCAGCTCCAGTGGACTGGAGCCATGGAACACAGCCCTGGGCCTGGAATTGAAGACTCTGGCACAGCATACGTAAAGAATCCCTTGCCTGGCCTCTCAACTCTTCCCAAGAGCCTGGGTTTGGAAGGAATGATCATTTCTCATCCTGCTGGCCTGACTGAAGGTAAGCAGCATTATATTGCTGAGGCATATGATAAAAACACAAAATTGCAGTCCTTGATGCTTCGTCAAATTCAGAGAATTGCACTTCCCAGTTAATTGCTGTCTGATCTGTCTATTTGACCGATAAGGTGCTGTAAATGCAAATCAAACAGAGTGATTAGCACTAACCAATTAACATGTTGTCACTTAATCTTTAAAGAAAGGAGTATAGTTTGTTTTGGCTTAGGTCAGATATCAAAAACATTTAGCCACAATCACAGTATGCTTTTATTAAGTTGGCCATTTTCCTTTCAGGTGGATTGAAGTTGTCAGTGAACGAACTGTTGCACAGCGTGGAGTTCAGACGCGGGGAGGATACCCAGAGGGGTCAAGAAAGAAAAGAGGAGGGCATGCTGGGAAAGAGTCAGAATGGGACACACAATTGGCTGTGTGTGAGATCAGCAGACAAGCACCTCTGCATGAATGTGACTAGCCAGTCCAGCCACAAGGAGGGGAGCAGAATCTCCGGTCGACTCTCTCACTCCTTCCCCTGGCTACACTCATCAGGTCTTAAAGTCATTCATGATCTTTCTGGTCGAATTCCAATGTGTCCCCTAAAACTCACCCCTTAACTGCTATGAATCGACAGTTTTCATAGCAGTTCAGTGTTTTAGGATTCAGGGCGTTGGGTTGGACCCCTCTCTGTCTCTCTGTCTCTCTCTCTCTTTCTCTCTCTCTTGCTTCCTTATTGCCAGGAATGTACCAGTGTCTGACACACCACACAAATACCATACTGGTCTGCATATAAGATGATCCTGAATATAAGACAACCCGCCTTTTCTAGATTCTTTTTTGGGAAAAAAAGAAAAAAGGAGACTTTTTTTGTTTTCCAAATTTTGTAGTCAATTTTTATAGTAAATTATTTTATTTGAAAATGCTGGTTAAAACTTATAAACTAATAATTAGCCCATTTTTTGAACATGATAATTTTCCATGAAAACACAAACAATACACTGTAGACTATCTACCAGGCAAAAAACTGTATGCATTACCCATAAAGGTTACAGCCTTGCGTGTCAATGGCGGGTGTTGGCCCTGACTGCAAGACACTCAAACATAATGGTGATTAGCTTCTCTCATTTCAAATGCACAGTAACTGATTTTCAACCTTTCTTTGCAACAGTAACAGTTGGCATGTCAAAAAACATTAACATTTGCTCAGCATTGCTTGCCTGTATGAGTGAGTTTTCCTTAGTTTGATCATAGACTATCACTGAAAAGACAGCTCCTTTGCAAAGTCTGTACAGGCGCTGGGAAAGACTCATTCAGTCACGCAGTGACAGTCCATTGCGCTGCGCTTCGGTAGCCCAAACATGATCAGATATGAAGTGCCGGCTTTGTGCGCATTCAAATACCGTATCCCAAATATTATCAACAATGAGTCAAGGGCCCCTATAGTGCATGCAAAACAGTCAAAAATCTATTTCTCCCTGTAACCCATGACATAGTTGTAGAAAGATCATAAATGTAGCATCCAAACTTTGATGTGTGTCTTAACAGCAGGCCTTTTGACAGTAAAATGGTAGTTCAGTAAAAACTATTAAAAGTAGTGGTTTTGGAGTGGTTTCTACACTGAGATGTTGTCTAGTGGTGCTCAGACTGAGCTCTGTTTTCATTGCTGTCTGTAGGCATGCCAACAGAGAGCGGCGCAGACGTGAGCTGGCTTTCGGCAGAGAACCGGACTCAGGTGGATTTGAGGCTTCACTCTGGGTCTTGGCATCTATTGGCGAGGATGAGGAAGGATGCCACAAACATCACAGGACAGTCTAAGGTTTGAGGCTGGCTTCATGTCAGTTCTCTTTGTACTATCATAGTACTGGTAGCACAGGCATGGGTGATTATTATGATGTTTCAGTCTTTAGTCTTGACACAGTAGAATATCTTATTTATCCTGCTGGTATCAGACTCCTCAATATGCTTTAGTTTATGACAGCTTATCACAGCACATCTACCACTCCCACTTATTGTACGTCTGCTTATTTTACAGTGTAGCATATATTTTATTAAGGATGTTGAAAGATCTTGACTTTCAGCTTCTCCAATCTGTAATGTTATCGTATTCTTCACCGTGGTGCTTGACGAAAGGATCTCAGCACATGAAACCTCATAGGCCACATGTGTTGACAGTGCAAGTCAAACAGAGAGTGATAATGGCTTTCAGAGGGGGCTGAAGGAGTCGCAGTGTTGTTACAGCGGGCCTCGCTGGGCCCCCCCTGAGGCGCCTCACCCACTCCATAGCCTCTTTGACGCGCTATCGCTAAGGAAATACCTCAGTCTTCACACTCCACTTCAAAAGCAAACTCATTCGAGGGCTGGGGTATGGGGGGGGGCTTGTTTTCACAGGTGAATTGCACAGGGGGAATTGACTCTCACCACCTGCTGGGGCAGTGCTCTGGACAAGCTGGAGACCAGACTCTGGAGGTACTGCACTAGACTTTTACTTGTTAGAGGAGGTGGAGTGGAGGAGGGAGCAGATATTATTGGAACCGCCACTGTCATGTTCTGCATAGGAGTAAATATACAGAGAAGATGAAAATGACAGAGATTGATTGAGACCAGTTGTCTAAACTCACTGAGAGGCAAGGACACCACTGCCGTTTGTAGCCAGTACTCATGACCTTTAAAATCCTCATCCAAAGTAAATGAGAAAGGGGGGAAATGATCCAGTCACAGGAATAAAACAGACCATTTACATCAAGCAAAAATATTTGTGTGTTTCAAAGCATGCATTGGAGCAACTGAAAGGAAGTGGCAGAGAGGGCACCAGAAAGAATCATCTTGTAATGTTCCTTCTGCAACATTTCTGCCTTGCTTTGGATTATGGTTCAGGTCATGGTTGTGTCTCTGTGTGTTTATGGGCTGTAGGCAGAGATTTGGACTAATGGGGTGGAATTTCCTGTGTCTGTGGAAGCTGAGCTCCTGACGGTTATTGTAAATGGCCAATGGATTCCAACTTGGTACACTGGCATTTATTTATGGTTACATTCCATGTACATTTTGAGAATGCTCTGTTGTTTTTTTCAGATGATTCATTTTCAAACATCTTAATTCAGTGGAAGTGACGAAGCTAAACTGTTTTAATGTATATGTGTCTCATAACGTTTTTCAGTAAAGAGCTGGTTTTGAGTGTTGCCAACAACATTTCAGTCTTGCGGCCATATCTACCTGACATGTTTTACTGCAGATCAAAGGTATTTATTGTCTTCCTTTGTAAAGGGGTACACAATCTTTTGTGAGTGAATACTGAGTACATAAGCTTTTGTGAGTGTATGTCTGTTTGTCTATTTTATCTGTATAACTAGGTCCTTGGAATGCTTGTTCATACTTAGTAATATTGCCAGCATAAAAAATCCTGTGTCTCCTTTCTGTTTTTATGTAGATTAACCACACTGGGTCTGAAGTGAGGGCGGGGGCCCAACTCCAGACACACAAAAGGATGTTTACTACAGAGGGAGATTTAATCTACACAGCACTAGGTTTCAGGCAGTCAGTGGTGCTCAATCACACTTTCCCACAGGTGAGGCCATTACAGCAACTGTATCACACTGCCAACCATAAGACATTATATGAAAGTCAGCTATTTGGGGGTAGATTCCATTGTAGGTAGATGTTTCTTGCCTTGCTGTTATTGTTATATACAGTGACAATAATGCATATTCTCTGTCTATGAAATATCTTCTATTCTTAATCATAAGTAAGAGTTGAGTGAGTAGATTTTTGTGTTTTAACCTTCCTTGGGAGTCAAACCATACATGGCTTCTGATCCACCATCTTGGATTCATTTCTCTTAACTAAATTTAATGCTTTTTACCAGCTGATCTTTGTGCCCCGGACAGCTGCAGTGAGCACCTTGTATGAAAGGGGGAACTTTACCCATGTGCTTCAGCACCATGCAGACTGGGCACCTATTGACTTCACACCATCAAGCTCAGCCACTGACCACCTAGGTACTCAACAAAACACAACACAGCACAACACAGCAGTGATGCACCGGCAGACATAAAGCAAGTTGAACATAAAGCTCAGAAAAGAGCACAGTTTGACACTCGTATTTTTGTCATCATAGCCCAAGGGCACTCTTCTTCACGTGTCTGGAATCTGGATATGAAGCTGAAGAGCGCCCCTCAGAGGCGGTCAGCAAACTTGCTCCTTGACTGGACAGCTCAGAGCAAACCCAAGAGAGTGAGTGTCACTGTGCTCATGAGTAGAGTTACATGTTCCAAGTTTGAGGTAAATGTGCCGCTGATGGTCATAGTACAATGCCTGGCTTGTTGTGAGTAGCAAGTGTTTGTCCAGTGAGGTGAGAGTGTGTCTGTGTGACTAGGTGCAGGCAACAGGCTCCTGGGTGAGAGAGGGAGTGCATTCACAGGGCTCACTGGAGCTGAGACAGCCCTTTACCACCACACTTGCCCACCTCTACCTGGACACGCTCTCACAAGGGCCAGAGAATGAAACACACAATGCCTATCAGGTACACACACACACACACACACACACACACACACACACACAGATACACACACACCTGTTTCATTTCCCATCCCTTTGGTGTGCAATTGCTCTTCTCTTTGTCAATCTTTCTGCCTATTGTTTTCTTAAGTCCCCGTTATTTTCACATCTCTCCTTCTGTCAGTTCTTTGTCTCTTTCTGCACTAAATTCTCATGTGTCACATAATTACTACATTAGGCCATGTTCTCCTGGGACAGAGGAAGGCCTGTGAATGTCTCCATGACAATGAGTCAGTACTCCCAGGAGAGCTCCAGCCGGAGCGAGGCGTGTGTTTTCTTCATACCTGGACAGGTAGAAAACCTGCTACAACACAGATTATCATCAGCAGAGGCCTTTGTTTAACTGTACATTAGATCATCCCCTTTGTAATTGACATTATCACATATTGAATGATTACAGATTAACTGGACTAAATAATCAGCTGTTTGTAGTTGTGTCTGAGCAGCAGAAGAGGCTACATCAGCAGTATAATGATTTCAGCCTTAGATCTTATCACATTCAAGGTTGTATTTCTTCAGATTTCCAGCACACCCGCAACGGTTTCCAGATGTGCTGTTTGTCCTGTGTCAGCTTCCTCTTGTCATCTCAGTTGCAGGATGAACGCCCCCTAGTGAAGATGCAGGGCTGCGTGTCGGCCGCACGGGAGGGGCTGTCGTACACCCAAAACGCAGAACTCCAGTGGAGCAGCAAGAAACTTACACAAAGCATGAAATACCAGGTATCATAAAAATCACAGGAGACACTGTATCATTCCAGCACACCAGGCACACTAAGCATTAATGGGATAGCCAAATGCTGTGCTTAAAATCTGAGAGGGGTCAGAACATAGCACTTAACTGTCAGCATGGAATTTATCAATGCAAGCATGGGTTGACACTGCATCCATTATCATGACTAAGTTGGTGATAACATAATGATTTACTCTGGACTAGGAACTTACACAGGGAACACTCATTTATCATTTGGCTTTTATACATGACTTTGCTATACACGTCAGCTATTCTCACTGTGCTTATCTTAAGTGAGACTCCTGTGTAGATTTTACATTTTAACTAAATGAGTTGGCTCTGTTACTGATTATGATAATTCTGTTAATCATGCTTGTTTTCCCCTGACCTGTGTGTGTGTGTGTGTGTGTGTTTGCTTGTGTGTGTGTGTGTGTGTGTGTGTGTGTGTGACAAAGATAAGGCCAAAGGCCATGCACACTTTGCAGGTGGAGGTGGGAGCTGAGAATGTCTCTCCATCGCCCTGCCCAACCCATCACCTGCTGGCTCAAATCCACACCAACACCCGAGACACACTGGAGCACCATCTGCGGCTAGGCCTTTGTCCCCCTCGCCCTGTAAGTCCCAAAGGCATTGACAGCTAGATCAGGCTGTTCTCCTACCTCTCTCCAAAGCCAAAGATATTCTGGCTCAAGCACTTTAGGAGAGCATGTACTGTGTTCCTCAAAGCTTTTGTTGAGGTGCATCAGATGGAGGTGTTAGTCTCTGTTGGAATGAGCTGCTGATATAGTTAAGCAAACATGGTGCAGTGGTGTCAGTGCTAATGCCTCCCTCAAGGAGGCCTGAACACAAAACAAAACAAATTCTCAACTTTTTGACACTTTTTGACTCAAATTACTTGCGGTAAATCATGACATTTGAAATGTGTGTTTTGAAATGTGTGATGCAGTCTAGTTCTTGCTGTCCTGCAGGCGCTATCCTGGTCAGGAAGTCACAGACTCACCCATGGGAAGGAGGTGTTCTACAGCCAGACGAGGCTGGCTGTGTCTGGACAGCCCCAGCTCAGCAGCTTCACTGTGGCTCTCACCAACACCTCCACCGCCCAGCGCACCAACGTTTCCATGATCACCAAGGTACAGTGAGTGCTGTTCATCAAGGTATGGTGAGTGAGTGTTACTCGCTCAGGTATGGTGAGTGAGTGTTACTTGCAGAGGTATAGTGAGTGAGTGTTACTCGCTCAGGTATGGTGAGTGAGTGTTACTTGTCCACGTGGAACAAAGGATAGCATTACACTGTGGTTAGCTGCCAGCCATGCAAATATGCAAATGCCAACACGTCTGGATGTCTCTGTTTCTATTGTCATTTATTGTCAGGAAGGTCAGTTGTTCTCTAATACAACAGTGACGAGTGAAATTATTGATCATTTTTTTAATGCCTATTAAATTACTTTTCTATAAAGAAACTGGCACTGATATCTTCATTACCTCTGCCAATGAGGTTATATGAGTTTGTCTATCTGTCTGTTTGTCTGTCTGTGAGCAAGATGACTTGAAAAGTGCTGCACAGATTTGGATGACATTTTCGGACAACGTGGGTGTAAGGCCAAAGAACAGATGAATACATTTTAGTGGTGATCTGGAATATGTATTGGGTCAGTGACCCTATATAGCCTTGGCAAAGGTCTGTGCTCTCCAAGCGCTTTTTTAGTTTCACTTAGCTGTTATGATTTACTTCATCTTATATGAATTTGCTGAAATAGAACTTGCTATTTGATATACTAGATCACATATACTAGATCATGATGTTTTGTGTGTGTGTGTGTGTGTGTGTGTGTGTGTGTGTGTGTGTGTGTGTGTGTGTGTGTGTGCGTGTGTGTTTGTGTGCGTGTGTGATTGTGTTGCAGTGGCAGATTGGTAACTGGAGTGTGGAGGCGGAGGGCAGTGCTGTGTCATCTGGAAGAGGTCCAGGGCTGCGTTTGCAGGCCAGTCTGGATGGCACTGAGCGTGTCTGGGTTCAGGCTGGGGTGGAGAAACACTGTCTGAGGGCAGGACTGGGTTATGAAGATGGTACAGCATCAGCTAACCTCACTTATATAATACAGTCCAATACACTGCACGTAATGCCTTTGACCATTACAGCGCACACATTGTGCACAATCCAGACACAGTGCAGGTCAATTAAACATATAAATTCAGATGTAGACATACAAACTTCCAAACTGCCAAACCTCTATCCGAAAAAAGCGAACAGTATATATAAACATCATGTACGTGTATGTTGGCTACTTGTCATTCCTGTGGAATTGCTCTGCAAATGTTCAAACTGCCCAGGGAGGATAAGCTATGAGTGTTTTCACACTTTGACATGCTAGCCAGGCTAGCAACGCCAAGCACTCAACATTACATTTTGCTACAGTACCAGGGCATTCTCCAAAGGCTTTGGTTTACTTACAATAGATAGATACAATAGATTTTTTTAATCTTAAATCTGAGAACAGTAGGTTTAAAGTTTTGTGAAGTAAAAGAGTCTACAAGGCTATTACCACACTGCACTCTATGGAAAACTTGGTGTATGGCTGTTTTTGGGGAAGTCTTTGTCATGCCAAATGTTGATGTCTGCTTGTCCCCGTCTCAAGGGCCACACTCTCTTGATGATGTCACAATGGGACTGTGTCTGGAAGGGCGGTACCATGCCACACTGGAAGCTCTGAGACATCTGGGTGGAGTCAAGAGGGAAATACTAGGACTGGTCTCCTTGAGCGCAGCCAATCAGAGCATTGCTTTCAGTGCTAGAGGCTGTGCAGAGTGCTTGGCGGATCTGGAGGTCAGTATCTTGGTACCTCAAATCAGAGCCCTGTTGAAAAGTGCCCCTGCTGTGGGCAAGTATTGCAGTGGATTGATTGATTGATTGATTGATTTGCTCCTACAGATGCGCTATCTTCACCTTGGGTCTCGCATTAGGAACAAGCTGCTGGACAGAGTGCAGAGAATGCACCATCACCTTGTGGATTTCAGAAGAAAAGTATAAATCTTTAAATCGAAATATTTAAAGAAGTCCAGTCTGAATCAATCCATAGCCCTGTTGTTCAAGGTCACCGATTGCTGTGGGGAGGAAAAAGAATGAGAAAATGTGATACAACATAGACTCAATAGAGAATTGCCAGCTAACACTAACTGAATGGGACACAGCAACTCTATTTTCCTTTTCTCCATTCACTTAACATTAGCTGCCAGTTCACCATTCTGTCTATGTTGTAATTTTCTGGTACTTTTTCCTACAGCTAGCACTCGGTGATCTTGAACAAATTGACTGATTCACACCCAATTCCTCCTTTAAATGAACATTTTCAGCATATGCAATACAGTAATTTACTGAAGAGGACATGCTTCCTTGCAATACATGCAAATAAATTGAATTTAAAAAGCAGTACAGTAACAGTCCATTTACACACATAAGTATGATCCCTTTCAGACAGTGTTTCATATCTGGTGACCCTGTCTGTCCTAAAGCTACTACATGCTAGCAAAGTGATCCTTGTGTGTTTCCTTACAGTCTGTGGACAGCCTGATCTTGCAGGAGCTGAGCACAAGTCCACTGCGTCTGGTCCAGAGGGCAGAGGTCATGCTGCATCAGAGGGCAGGTTTGACCTGGACTGCCTGGAGGTCAGGATGGTTGCGCCACAGCCTGACTGAGACCCTGCCCCACACACTGCTATCACACACATACAGAACCCAGAATAGTCGCCCAACAGGAATATACACACAGAATAGTACAGGAATATACACACACTCTCTTTTTCTCCCTCATGCAGATATACTCTTTCTTTCTCTCTGTCTGTCTCTTTCTCTCTCTCTCACTCAAATACACACACACACTCACAGAAAGCCATACATACTGGCTACTCACTCATACTGTTTTTACAGTCACTTAGACACAGACATGCTCAGAATTTTACTGCAATAATATACATGAAATCCTGTTTAATCATGTAAAGCTTCAGTCAAATGACTGTTAACACTAAGTAGACTAGATATGGACTTTCTTCGCATCTCATCTCATGTCATTTAATCTTGTCACACACCTCTACTCTCTCCCCTCTCCGGTTCTGCTTCACAGGGCCTCTGGCAACCCTGGCGGGTGCCTACCATGATGTAACGGGCCAGGGACCAGAGGCACTGTGGAAAGGGGTCGTGGCTCTGTGGGGACAGAGGTTGGTGGAGCACCTGCCTGTGGTGCTTGAGGAGCCGCAGCTACTGCAAGGGCCAGCCCAGGCTGCACTGCAGTCCCTCATCACTGTCCTGGACATGGTGAGGAGCCTGTCACCCTGGGAGACATCTTTAGCTATGCCAGCAGGGAGAGGTTGAAATCTGCGCTTGTCTGATCCAGCCAGACTACCTTAGAGTTAGTGGGGAGTACAGGGCAAGACAATGGTTGGTTGTTTGGTTGCCACTGGATTGAGAAAATTGTTCCAGTATGAACTATGTCTATGAAGATTCTCATTCATCCAGGTCATGATAGTTGTTCTTTTTTGGAGGTTGAAGATGTTTCACCTTTCATCCAAAAGGCTTCTTCAGTTCTGACCTGGTAGAGAACTAGGAGGTATATCTCTGGACCACTGTGGGTGGAGCTGTGATGTGGACCTCCTGGTTCTCTACCATCAGGTTAGAACTGAAGAAGCATTTTGGATGAAAGGTGAAATGTCTTTAAGCTCCAAAAAAAAAGTCCAGTTGCATACAACGTAGCACTTTGACCTCTAGTATTCACTGTTCTAACATTGTGAAATCTGATTTAGACATTACTTTTTGAATCTGATGTAGACAGCACCTCAATTTTCTTTGAATCTGATTTAGACATTACTCATTGAATCTGATGTAGACAATACTCTTTGAATTTAACATAGCAGAGATTCTCTTCATTATTATTACCTAAGGCATTAGGTAACTTAAATTCACCATGAAAGTTTATTATATTTGAACATAATGCACTTTCACAACAGTCAACCAAAGTTTATGAAAACTTCACAGGCTATGTGGTGTACTGTGTACTGTATACTGTGTACTGTATGTTTATTACTCTATTTTCTACTGTAGTTTTTTATATACGTGTTCATGTTCCTAAAAGTGAGGCGTAAATTTTCACAACCAAATCCCGACATCTTTCATGAACATACTTGACATGAAATGTCTGTAGATGTGTCACCAAGCGGTACAGTGGGCAGAGGCCAGGTTGGCAGCGGCGCTGATCGGCGCCAAGAGACAGCTGGCATCGGTGTACCAGCTCTCTCACAGGTATGACACATGTAACATCAGACGAGACGATTCAGTTACCCTCAGCCCCGTTCACACCTTCCATTAGTATGCCTCCTCTATCAGCATGTCAATGTCTGGAACATGATCTAGCCTAATCCGTGCATTAACACCTTGGATGTGCATGTGATCTGGAAGGGGATATCAGTCTGGAAATTAAACATCTAAGCTTTCTGTGAAATGTATGCCAGGGATCAGTATGCATACCTTTTGTCTTTACTCTTGTCTCCTTTCTATATCGCCTATATGCCTACCTCAGATCCTGTCTGGAATAGTGCCAGACCACCACTGGTCTGTGGTTGGGCTTGTGCGCTCAAACATTCCCATCACAGCATGACACCTGGCATTTGCATGTATTCTTCGCTAGCCACATGCAAGCTTGAAATATGGCCTCTGTTCAAAATGCCTTTATTCTCTGTGGTAAGTCATTGTTGCATGCATGACTGCTGTTCTTGACTGGGTGCTAGAACTGTATAGTACTCTAATGTGAAGACAAGGGTAAAGCAGAATGGTGTATAGAATATAAGTTCAGCATCTGGAGGCATGATATGGACCAGGCCAACTTTGGCCAAGAAAGGATAATGCCTTTATGATCTAATACCATAGCATAAGGCTTGTTGTGACTTATAAACAATTCAAGCTCACCAATTGAGAAGTAAGCCTTTGATAATCATGGTATCTGCCAGTTGAGTCATGGTAATGAGCGTGATTGGTGGTGTGCTGTGACGATCTTGCACAGCGACTACGAGGTGCATCTGCGTCTGCAGCTGCTGGGCGGCTCCTGGCGTCGGCTGAGCCAGGCTGGCGTGGTGGAGGTGCTGTTGGAGGAACTGCTGGTGCGGCCCCTGCTTGCGCTCAGTGACCTGGACCCCACTGCCGAGTTCTACCACATGAAGCGGAGGCTTCTAGACAGCCCCTTCAACCGTGAGTCTCGCCAGCGGCCACATCAGCTGATTAATTGATTTATGTGCCATGCTAAATTGGAGAAACTGAAAATAAAAGTACAGCATTTTTAGCTTTAGTTTAGACTTGTTTTAATTTTGTCCATCAGACACATGGTAGCAACCCTAATCTTCCAATAATGTACCAGTCGCTCTAAATGTACACTCTGCTTTATCTGCTTGCTGACTTAGACATCCTGTACTGTGCCCGATCGCTCACAAATATAAACCTCTGTTTTCCCATCAGACCAAGCTATTTTGGTAGCAGATGAGTTTGTGGTGTCGTTTGATGGGCATCTCTATGAGGTGCCTGCTTCCTGTGGTCTCCTGTTGGCCTCGGACGCCAGTGGAGACTCATTCAGCGTGCTCTTTAGTCCCAGAGCGCAGTCACAACGTGCCCTACTGGTGAAATTAAGAAACACCAGCGTGACCATTAATCCCAGTGGAGAGGTACATATAATCATCCATCTCCACTTCCTATGGAAAAAAACTGCATTAGCAGAGTACTGTAACAAGTCTTTCCTATAACCTAAAATCTGTAAGTACACAAAAGTCGATTACGTACTACATACGTGAATGTAGTACACTTTGTTACAGTGTGTTACATTGTAATACATGGTGTTTATACACTCTAAACTGAATTCAGTGATAGAGCAAAATTGCTATGGGAGAGATAGATGACAATGTCAATAGCAAGGTGTATTTGTGGATAACAACAAAATTACATATATGTCAGACAAATGATAACATGAGACACGCTTTATTTTGCAGGTGCAGCTGGACTGCCGTGTAACTCATCCACCCTACAAGTACAATGGAGTCAATATTCAGAAAGACATTAATCTTATTAAAGTGTCCAATGAGAAAGGACTGACGGTGTCATGTGACCCATTACGGAGTGTATGCACTGTGACTCTGGATGGGTGGTTGCATGGTGAGATGGCTGGCTGCATCCCCATCTCTTTGGTTGACTGAATCAAGTTACTATGTTAGCTTAGGGTTGCCAGGAAGTGGTTCCTGGTTCCAAATCTGAAACATCTTTTTACACAATCTGTGTGTTACTAAATGTAGAGCTTTTAAAGTCTTTTCTGGAACTAATTTGATCCATAGACCTCTACAGGGTACATGTACAGGTTACATATGTTAAAAAAAATTTAGTTTGTATATGTGTAGTTTTGGTGTTTTCAACCCCAGTGGTACTGTTATCTGTATCAGTAATCTGTATCATTAATGTCAAACATCAAACCCAAGAGTATGTCATTATCATGTAGACTATTAACATGGCGTATAAATGTCTTCTGTCTCCCAGGTGTGTCCACTGGCCTTCTGGGAACCAACGACAACGAAGCTGCTAATGACCTAACCCGTCCGAATGGCTCACATGCTGCAGACTTAGCAGAGTTTTCACAAAGCTGGCAGGTGCAGAGGAATGCATATTTATTTTATTTCATCCTTCATTTACCGCCTCTGCTGCATGCCAGTGTCCAGAAGTCCACCCGCTGAGAAAATACAGCTATTAAGCCTCTATTTGATTCTGTGTAGGGGTCTTTAAAGAAATGGACCTCAAAAGCAGAATTACGTTAGAGTTTCTCATACATATTTTGATAAGCTTGCTCTATCCATGAGATTAAGCCAGAGAACCCTTCTGTGTATTAAGTGTCTGTTCTCACCCACCTCCTCTGAGGGATAACTGAGCCAGCCTTACAGACCAGGGATTCTGGGTTTCTGAGAAACATTAGTGTAGCACACTCTGCCTCCAAGCAGATTCCTCTTTATTTACAATGTGGAGTCAGAATGAGAGACACTTTTCTAGTATTTCTAATTTTCTTGACGCCTCGCAACACTTTTTTGTGTGGATTGTTTTTTTATTCCTGTGTTGAGTTCTCAGCGTCTGCTTTGCAGGTGGAGCCTCAGTGTCTAAACGAGGCGCCAGAGAAGGTGTGGCTCTGCCAGAACGTTACCTCTGACATCTTGGACTGCTCAGCGCTCTTCTGGAGCCTGGACTCTCCGCTGAGCTCCTGTTTTAGAGTTGTAAGTATACTGCTAAGTCACAATGGAATAGTGGTGGCACAATGGAATAGTGGAGGAGTCATTCTAGGGTTCAGAGCACGATTCCTTCTGACCCTGTCAATGTGTCCTTGTGCAAGACACTGAACCCACTGAAACTGTCACTGATGTGTAGGTTGGCACCTTGTGTAGACGACTCGTTTGTGCCGTTTATGTATGAGTGTCTGTGTTTGCGTAGTTGTGAATGTGAATGAATTTAAGTTAAAAGAGCACTGAGTACTCAAAGGAATAGGGAAAGGCTTTATAAAAGCAGTCCATTTGCCATTTACCATGCTTCTTAGCAGAAGCACATTATTCTCACTCTGCCCTCAGAGCACTGATAATTGACATTAAAGACATTAGTGAATTGTTCCAGTAAAAGTACATTTGTTCATATTTTTCTTTTTTTTTATTTTTGTCTAAATGTGGGTCGGGAAGAGTGGGTAAAGGCAAGATGGAGTATTTACAGTATATGACTGACATGGTAAGGCAGAAATGCCCGGTCCATATTTCTAGTGGAACAGTGAAATGTCAAACACATAGCAATAAATGAATTTATACAAATACAAAAAAATTGTTTGTGCTTCTGGCCTGCCTTAGGTGGATCCAGTACAGTTCCTGACAGTTTGTGAAAGAAGTGTGTGTCACTCTCTGGAGCCATCTCGAAGTGCTTCCTGTAAACTGGCCACAGCCTACGTCCTCCTGTGTCAGAGAAATTATGTTCCTCTTGAGCCCCCAGCACAATGTGGATAGAGCTATGTGCTCCTTCAAAACACTGGTGTAATAAAACTTTTATGCATTTATTGTGGCTTAATTGTGGCTTAATAGTTTATGGGTCTGCTTCCAGAGTAGGTTTGACACTGTTGCATGTTGGAGCTGCAGGAAGGAGAAAAAGACCCAAGTAGCCCACATCTTTCATTTTTATGTTTCACTATTTATATATAGGATACTTTTTCATTGATTAGCAATGTCAACCTGAGGGCCATTAACAAAACCAGAATAAAGAAATCAAAGATGAAAGAAGTGAGGCATGGCTCAAGCCAGGTTTAAGTAAGTTTAATCTGAAATACATGCGCATTGATGGCTTTCCTCAAAAAGCAAAACAAAAAGCAGCTCATGGGTTAGATGAAGGCGAATGAGACAATGAGGTATTTCTTCTTTAAAAGGAAACACTACATTTTTGCCACATCGAGGCTAAATTCAACTTGATCTGTTATTTTGGATTTGTGCAATTGCCCTCAGGTAAAACCACTCTCCAATAGCTATAAAGACTAGAGTGTAGAGGTGCCCATTTCATTTAATTGTGTTATTAGCATAACAAAGCATTACCATAGCATTTGTTTGGCTTCTCTGTTAATAAAAAATGATATTACCTCTCCAGCAAAGACCATCACCAAATAGGATACATTGTGAATGGCATGGAATTACTCCACTGCACCAAATGCCATAATGTAATGTAATGCAGTAAAGTACACATTTATCTATACAAACATGTTTAAGATCCTGAATTTGGGCAGTGAGGGAGGGAGAGACATATTGCATCATCTCCATTAATGTGATGGTACAGCTTCCAGTACTCTCCAAGCAAGCAATCTGTTTTTGATCTCAGTAACACACAAAAACTTTTCCTTTGGTCTGTAGTCATGTCATTAAGATTGTGAAATATTGTGATTGTTGGAGACACACATATTGTCCAAATATGTGAAGTAATACATGTCAGAACAGATGTGTTTGCTTCTTACACTTTCATCATCCATGTTTTTCCTCTAGCGCTTGATTGCTTATGTCATAGATGCCATATTACAGTAATGTTATACACAGAATTAAATCACACTATTCATGTTCCAGTCTCTACTTTTGTATTCAAGCCCTGTACTCTGTATTTAGAAACATCCAATGATGTAGGCTACTATGTGGGAGGCCTTCATAAAGCTCAGCTCAAGTGTTTTGCTAGTCCAGGCATATTGTTTTTTACTTCCATTTCCAACTCCTAAAAAATGCAGGAGAAAAAAAGAAATCAATCAGACCTTTTGTGATGTTGGAACAGGCTGTACCCAGATACGCCCACCAATCTTTCTGTCAGGCTTATGCCCCAATGATGCCTGCATATGGAGGTGGGGAGAGGGAATGTACAACTTTCATAAGCTGAACAAGGCACCACCACTGAAATATAATACTCCCCATCATGACAGTGGCAAATGTACAATCTTCGTCTGTTTACTTTGTCTGAGCACAGTGTTCTCATCCATCTTCATCACCTACACCACTCCTCAGATTCTATGAACACACTACTGCCTAAGTCTTTAGACCTGTAAAAACAAATGGACACTGGAACATAAGACTTCAAACATAAGACAGAGGGACCCAAGTTGTTTATCTATCAAAAAAGTGTTTATTGTACAAATATAACACGCAGTGTTAATAACAGTGTTTTCTTTGTTGTGGTGAGTGGTCATCAGCAGAACAATGTATCAGTATTCAGACTTGTGGAATAAATCAGTATAGTCAGTATCGTCTGGAGTGAAGGAAATAAACAGGTAAACCAAACCAAAGAAGGTGTCTATGTAGTCACTAACACTCAGTGATTAGCTGCACAATGATGGCTGACCTACATTCTTAGCAAATGAACATCTTCCATGGAAACTCGTCTGCCCACATACCCCGCATTTCAGCTTTTACAGCAAATATGAACCCAACTGGTAAATGTCGAATAAGAAAAGATCAAATCTAGAAATTGTATGCTGCAAACTGTATGTGTAAAATGTGCTTCTCTTTACATATTTTACAAAGGTCATACATTAGGATGGCTAATGTCTAGATTTTAAAACACATTTTAGATGTGCAAAATCTAAATGCATCAGTTCAGCGTACTTTGTGTGTGAGTGTGTGTTTGTGTGTGTGTGTGTGTGGAGGGAGAGAAATAGAGGACTAAGTCTTTTTAGGGCAAAGATGACTCATTCTCCAGCAGTGGCAGATGGTGTTGAACAGGCGGCAGTGGCAGATGGCACAGGGGTCGCAGCAGGGCGTGTGTGGCGAGCAGGCCTCCATCGACCCTGGGCAGTGCCGCACCACAACAGGAGCAACAGGAGGAGCAGCACGAGTAGGAAGGACGGGAGGAATTTGTGGGGCCAGGGAAGGTCCCACATTCACAGAAACAGTCCTGGATTTGGCTCTCTGAAATCCAATGCACATTCCAGCAAAGCTTAATTTGTTATGACTCCACTTTCACTCCACACTGTTACTGTAAACTTACTATGCACCCTCACCTGTAGTCTTTGCTGAAGCTCAAAGCGAGTTCTGGCAAAAAGCCGCCTTGGTTTTCCTGGTGTCCAACTACCTGTTGGCGTTATATTCAAAATCAGGGTTTTCATGCTTTAATTATAGAGATTATTTAATTCTTGGAAGAGGTAACAGAAAAGCAGAGGGGGTTTAAACAAGACGTTGACAGGCTATGTCTTCCTAAAACCTTCCTAAACCTGAGTTGGGTAACGCAATAAAGAACTCATTGGGTGAATGAAAATGATTCCTCTGGTCTCAACCCACTTTCAATTAGATAATCATCCTCATGACCAACAGATACATAATTGGTTAATAGTGACAGCATACATGACATGACTTTTCCTGGCAGATGAACACTGTGCACGCAACTGGTCGCTGAAAACTATTTAAAACGCATCAATTTTACAACCTCGATCCACGGGCTTCATTGTTTACCTTCAGGAATGAACACCAAGATATCTCGGGTGTTAGTCCTGTTGTAGTTCTCATAGGCGAATGATTATTTAAATTATAGCATATTATTCTATTATCTCAGATGCAAAACTACAAGGAGGCAAATTACTTACCTGTCTGAAGTGAGCCTTCGTGGTGCAAAGCATCATTTTCATGCTTTTTACGTTTCTCTTCGTTTTCTTCTACGGTCGACTTAATCATTGCCAGAAGACATATGCAAATAATGAACTTGTCTAGTTTTCCCATGATTAATACTATACAATAAATTCAGTTATTCCGTCTCTGTGTAATGTAGTCTACTGGTTCCTGCACTAACGCACTGGAAGCCTCTAATCTGAGAAGACTCCTGTTGTAATGAAATCTTTCATTTTCTGCGGCTTTAATGTCGGAAACAAATTCCACGCCCACTGTCTGAAGCAGCTGGCGTAGCTAATCAATCAATACAAAGAATACAGAACAGTCAACAAGTAAATGTTATCGTCAAATGTCGCCCTCTTGAGAACTAACAAGCGCGAACACGCAGGCACCTTGTGTCTTGCCAAGCCCATTAGGCTAGGCTATATGGAATGGACTAAAATAAATATTTATAATAATATAATATCTGAAAGTCGTTTATGTTTACTGGGGCAATAATATTTTTTCAGCACTACATTCTGTATTAGATATGAATGAAATGAAAATGTGAATTTTTTTATCACAACCATAATGAGTTTTGTTTATAGAACATTTAGCTTGTGATTGCCTCCTCATAAAGTTGAAGTTCTCAAGGAGGAAAGTTCACGACCTCACTTAAACCCTGGCAAATTCTTGTTCTGTAGTATGCTTATATTTCATTTTCTCTCCCTAGTTATAAGTCTGAAGACTCATGGGATGTATTACTGTGATTTATGAGACTAATCTTGAGCACTTTTCATGCTTGTTTTTCTTATACACATTGCTGAAGGCTCTTGACAGGTGACTTTTGGGCATTAATATTTTTAGTTAAGGAGCATTTATGGCATTCTCTAGCTTTATACTCTTGTGAATTTAGCAGATGGACATTCATAGGGTCTGTGGTTAGGGGCTTCTTTTGTAAACAGGGCTTCTGATCATTCTTATTGTACATAGGAGCTTTAATTTCAACCTGCATGAGGGCTTGATAGGAACTTATGAGAATTGATATTCACCTTATTGAAAATGTAGGAGCTTTGCCAACATTCTTCAGAAGGCCGCTCTTCTGTGGACCGAGAACTTGGTACCAAGTAGAGTCGAGAATTAAATGCTTCAGGCTACTGAAATCTAACCTTATCAATTCCTCTAATCAATGCTGGCATGTTTTTGTTGTATTATGGGCAGGTCTTTTTCTAAAAGTAGAATTGAAATAGACCACAAAATTCTACATGGTTTACCTCATTCTAATAAGCCACTATGACCATCTTAATAGTATAGGAAGTTGATAAGAGAATTGAAAAACAGTCTGACTTTTAAGCAGAATCAACAATGGCATCATTATTGACAAAATCGTATCAATCCCCACCCCACAGTGAAGCATCTGGTGAGTGATGCTTCTAACTGGCAATTCTCAGAAAAACAGGGTCTATTCTCAACACAAACTAACTCCTTTTCATGAGTGCACAGTCCTTGTATAACCTGAAATATGTTCTATGTCAACCTCCGGGGAGGTTGAAAGTGAACATATATGTCCAGCAGTTTGTGTTTTCCCTTACGATAGATGTGCCTAAGGGGATTCAAAACTCTTTCCACATGTAATTGAATAGAACATTTACAGAACATTAGTAGCCTAAAACATGAGTAATAACAATCATGTTTCCCTGGTAAACATCTTGGCAAAGTATAAAGTGGTTCTGCCAAGTGAATATTGATGCCTCTTTACAAGGACATCCAACATAGCCTACAGCTTTCAGTCCTCTCATGCTGACTGTGTCAAGTCTGGCACCACTCCCACAGTCTTACTGAGAGATTATATCTGTTTATTTAATGTACAGTGGTTTGAAAAAATGCGATGTCAAACATTTTCCATGTGTTGCACTTGGACAGAATCTTGATCCTTGCACAGATGCATGAACCAAGCAGACTTTCCCACCGATATGAAGCTCACTTCAACCTTACTTTGCTGGACACATACCTACATGAATGATCAAAACATGTGTTCTATGTTTTTCTTATTTTCCGTAGATCCTATCACAAGAACATATATGCAGATAAATAAAGTTTGGTGCAAAGGAGATGATGTGATCCATGTGTTTCCATCATCCCTCACAGTACAAGAAACATTCTCCCGCTACTTTCACACATCAAATTTCCGTGTGTGTGCATGCACGCACACTCACACACACACTCTTCTGTTCTCTTCTTGTGCTCGCTCATCTGAAGAGTGTAAAACTGACATATTTTAAGTTTCCTTTTAAATCACCCTAAACTGCCGCATTTCCTGTCATCTGAAGTGGCTGTTGACAGTCAAATAATTACAGCTGTTAAAACCACACATAATTTCATAACCAGCTTTAAAAGATATAAATCTGTATTTCTGTCTCACACATACAGTCTTACATAAGAGCTATTTATCAAATCTCCCCAGTAATTTAAATTTCCAAAAGACTGTATGTCATGTACATGCTGTAAATTACCTAACTGTTTCCACACTGGGAAAATCTGTGGACATAGTCTTAACACTAACTTTCCAAAGATGATTTATTATTTTTTTTGTAAATATGTTTTATTTCCAAGGGCCTTTGAAGGTCAACTACATATTTACATTTTAAGACCACATGTACTATATGCATCAGCTTTTGCTCAAGTGCACAGACAGGCTCTCTGTCTCTCTTATTACCCGACAACAGTACTCAAACACTCTCAATGATCAGAATGCGACTGTTTCTCTTTAAAGTGCCACTTTTTAACATTATGCTGTGTAGGGGTTCATTGAAAGTTCACAGGCATTTTTGTAGAAGAAAAGACAAAATTATTCAGGTTTCTAGAACAATTTCAGGTGTCTGGTTGCAATATTGCTATCTGAAACAAAGCAGACATCTTTTTATTCCCCCATCAATCATTTGTCTGATTTGGTTTGTCTGTCCGGGCCTTGGAATAACAGTAAAGTGCTTAATATATGATGGCCTATCCCATACGCAACGTCACTCCTCCATCCTGACTTCAAAGCAGCCACAGTCTCTGGAACATGCTGGACACAAACTGACTAACCACATCTGCAATCTACATAGATCCTGATCCCAATATGGACTAATGCCCTTTTATTTGCTTTTCCTTTTTTCTGGATCTTTCTTTTTCTCTTTCATTGAGCTACTCTAATTTATGCAATTTCACTACATGTCTTACATTAGTATTTCAATATATGTGACAGATAAACTCCTTGATCCTTGATCTTATTATACAGTGTATGAGGTCCAAGCAGAGAGACTACAGAGGTGACATGAGGTTTTCTACTTTTACAACAAACTAAACTGAGGATGTACCATCTGAAATATTACTACTGATGAATTTATGTGAACTTATTATTGATCTTTATGTGAAAAGTAAAGGATATGTCTGTGGTTAAAACAACCCATAGCTCAGTTGTGTGAGGTCACCAAGCGCTGTCGGTAAGATGAAAAACAAGAAAATTTGGTATAACTTAGAATGAATAGTGAAACACTAAACGATAAGGTTCCTTGCCCCAATCAGCTATCTTTAGCTGCTGGTACACAAATTTGCTCTTTGTAGAAGCAAATTTTCTCGTTCCTCTTTGTACTGACAGCACTCTGTAACCAGGCCCTGATTGAGAACACAAAATGTATAATAAAGATATTTATTCAGAGGTCACAACTTGCTATGTGGACTACCTCACACAGAACTGCACAGATGCATCCATTTCTTCAAGTTTTAATGAAGTTTTATTAAGTTATACATAAATAGGGTGATGCTAGAGGTGGACTATTATTATTGACAAGTCAAATGAAGCTATCGAAGTATTAGGCTAATACTTGTAGCCTAAATCATTCTAGCCAATTTACTAATTCATTTTGTTGTGTATTTTGGTAGGGACTGAGACAGTGTGGCATTGTTTTTTTAAGTATTCACCTTGCATAATGATGCTGATTAGGCCACTACGAGTGGGATTAGATTTGTTTCAACAGCTGTTTAAATCAGCATCAATGGGTGTTTGGGCCTTTTAAACACAATGCACATTCTACTGAGGCAGCTGGGCTCATTCCTCTCCATGTACATGTCTTTCAGGGAGCTCTTTTCATTTCCATGTGTCTCAGCTGTTGTCTTCATTCAGATGTCTCTCAGTGAGTATCATGTGCGAGCACCATTAGACAGGTGACAACATTCTGTCATTGTTTTGGTTGTTTCAACAGAGTGCATTGTGAGATACAAATACAGTATAGCCTAATCATTCTAACACTGAAAAAATATTTAATTGAAAAATATACTGGGCTTCATTGGGGCATTCAAGAACTGACTGGGCCATACCAGCAGGCTCTGTGGGTCTTTTTGGGTACCTGGATCTCACAACTAAGAATGCCACAAAAAGAAAGAAAGAAAGGAAGGAGAGAGAGAAAGAGAGCTTAACTTGGTTAACATTTACAGTTAAACATTAGACAAGAAAAACACACTGGCCAACTTACTACTACTCCTGCCTGCAAAAATAAAAACAACAAATCCTTGCTGGCGCATAACTTCAGAACAAAACAGCAGAATAAAAGATCAGCTGCAGTGTGAAGGGTATCTACTAGCATATGTGTTAAATACCTCTGCATTTGGCTTTGATGGCCATAAGAGGGCAATGTCTTCTCTGTGTCCTCCTCTTCCTCCTTCTCCTCCTCTGTGTTGAAGTCTGTGCTGCTCTTACTATAGATTAGGGGTTGGTGCCGTCTTTCTGGGCTTACTGCCACTCCAGTGCTACTAAAAGAACACAAAAGCTGCCAGGGTCCAAGTCCATCTCACCAGGGTACAGTTCAACTCTTTAAATCCACTAAATCTTCTAAGGATTCTTTTAAAAGCACAACAGTCCCACAAACCAAACAGATCTTACTGTTGTATGCGCAGTGTACCAAACAGGTCACAACTGTGTAGAAATGCATGTTATGCTTTCACTAAATCATTCTGTGTATAGTTGGTGGTAAAACAAAATCCTTCAGATAAGACAATGGGGGACCATCTGTATGCCTTACGTTGCTTTTTCCAGTAAGCTGATTGTGAAGTCTTTTTCTTCTAGGAGTTTTTTCAGAGACTCGACCTCTTGGTGTTTCTCTACCAGCTCCCTCTGTAAGCGATGATTGGCCTCCTCCATGGTTTCACAAAAGGCCTTCCATCAGAACAACCACATGCAGAGAATGCTCCCTTTAATGTTTTAATCAGTCTATCTGACCTCAAGCCCATCACCCACTCTCCACATATAGCAAACTCACATAACAGAACATGTATCTTCTCATGTTACCATAATCCAATATGTAAAGTATGTTTGAATCAGCATACTGCATTTAGTGTCATTCAAAGAAAAAAAAGTTAATATATAACGAAGCACATAAAAAAATCTATTTCTTAAGCTACTATATTTCAAAATATACTCTTGACAAACAATTGCTATTTAAAAATGTAGGCTCTTTTTCAACAACTTGCCATTGGAAATTCACACCATTTATGTAGATTTTTTTCCAAACAGAAACACACACAAATCAGTCACATCATATTTTATCAATATTCATATTGTTCCCTGCTTCATATTGCCAATAATTTGATGTCGAATCTCAGTTTAGATGTCAGTAAAGAAAACAAACACAAAAGTTAAGTACAGAAAATAAGCCAATCAACTTACCCTGCTCTCTTCTAGGCTCTCAAATGGACCCGGTGGATCATCCAGGCATAGGAAGGCTCTGACTGCTTCGCTGAGAAACAAAATTTGGAGTCAGTCGTTTTTCTGATGGTCGCTCTTATCATCTTTTTGTGATCTCCATGCAGCAAAATAAACATAGGAGTAGTAATTCAGCACACATTTTTTTAATTAACACACACTTTTAATAAATAAACAGGCAAGCTAATATATTCACCATGGTAAATAGTGTGCTTTTTGTAATATAACAGGTGTTGACATTTTTCACCTTACATCTTCTTACAACAGCACTAAAAACATTAGCCTGCAACACTTCAGAGCAAGACTTGTAAGACTTTTGCAACTAGCTGCTACACAAGTGGTTTTGTCAAATCTTTACTACTACTAAGCTACCATGTCTTATGTCACATTTGAAAATAATAATAGTAATCATTACTATTAAATCTATACTACTACCTGGTCTACTACCAAGTATGTTGCAGAAATAGTGGTTGTAGTTAACTAAGTTGCCTTGGATAAAAGCATGTACTAACTGGATATATGTATATGTACTGTCTATAATATATAATGGTACCATACAAATGCAGTTGAAAAAATGGGTGCTGCTTGGACTAAGACTGTGTTCATTGATGTAGAATGTATTTGTACAAGTATCTTGGAGAGCTTAATTTGTTGAGGTTAATTTTTGCAATTGTCACTTTTTTGGCAAAATAATTTACATCATCATCATCATCATCGTCATTAGTACAAACAATAACATTTGTGTACGTATTGGTCTATATTCAAGGATAATATATAATAATATATTTAACTAGACTGAACTAGACTGACAAACTCCTGAACAATATTCCATCTGTGCTGGTTATAACAGGACAACAATACTGGGCAAAAGATGTGATGTAGGTGCCCTGTACTGACTACATAGTTATATGCCACCTGTGTCACTAGCTGCCACTAGTTGCGCTGCCACTGTTACCGTGAAGACGTGTCTAAGTGTGTTTCATAGAAAAGTTATCTAAACTCACCCACAACACGACAAAAGGCAATCCCTGTTCCTAAACATGAATAAATCATATTACATCCTACTTTGGTGTGAAATCAAACTAGGGTGATGGAGGGGCAAAGACATTTTGGTACCTGTTTGTGATGTCTTTGTAAGCGACCAGGTTCTGCAGAAAGGCCTGTAGGCCAAGCTGCCTCTCCTCCAAGAAGGTAATATCATAATTATCTCTGAACCAGCGCTTCGGTGGCAGCGACAGCTTGAATCTTGGAAACGTTTCTTTCAACTGTACCAAAAGCATGAGTGGGATATCATACACATAGTAGAAAATGAACATTTGAAGAAAACAGGAGGAAAAGGAAGAAAAGGACAAAACAAGAAGCAGATGAGACAAAATATGACCTATGACCATTCATCTTTTTCTGACCTTGTCATTGAGCCTGGAGAAGTCTGTGTATCGTCTAAAAACAACCCAACTCTCATCTGAAGCCCTCCTTACCAAAATCTTATAAACCTGAAAGAGGATTTAAATACAGATATTAGCAGACTGACCATCATCAACATGACGGGTAACAAAAATGCATCTACATAAAAAACACAGATGCAGTTTTCCGATTTCAGTTTTAACAGAACATAGAGCACAGCTTAGCAACAAAAGTTACTTGTGAAGTATGATGCATCATCTTTTCCTGTAATATTTCTGTAACACCATTTTTGAACTCAGCAATGACTACATTCCATGTGTTCTGTCACTATTCTTTTCCAGGAAATTGCTTCCTCTTTCAGCCTGAGATGCTTAAGCCTTATCAGAACTCGGAACTGGGAAAATGTTCACAAAGATGCCTTGATTACTTGTAAGCATCACTACTGAAAGCAGACACTATATTCCATTTCCGCTGGTCTCCTACCGTGAACTTTGACCTCTCTTCCATGACCTCATAACCCAACAATGTGGGGGTGGGTGGTCTGTCCTCCCACTTGTCTTGTGAAAAGCTATTCTCTACATTGGTAAAAACACCACTGTAGCGTTCAAATCCCCTCTGTACCCCCAGTATCTGTGGCTCCAGAGGCTGGAAGGGAACATTAGAAAGGGAGCTGGTGGGAAATCCACTCCTCCACGAGCCATGGCTTTTCTGAGATTCTGGACTGCTGGGTAGACTTTCAACAGATCTGTTACTCCCAGGTCTAGACAGTGTCCAGTTGACAGGTGTTGTGACTGGCACGAAGAAGCTGGCCATATCACTTCTAAATCAAATCGCTCCTGAGGCTCCACTCACTGTGCAAGGTTATGTTGTGGTAGTTCTATCTCTGTAGAAAGGAAGGCAAGAAATAAGGAGAAAGAGTAGGTTCAAATCCATCAAATTCCGTGCATTGCTGTCACTCCCACTCCCATTGTATGAGCCACCTCCCAGAAAAAAGAGAACTTGCAATGCTGAGCAAAACTGATTTGGGAAAACATGCTTCTTGTTCACTGGAATGAGAACATTTTGCAGTTCAGAGGCATGTGACAATGTGTAGCCTAAATAGCAAAAGGAATGCCTATCCATACCTTTCACAGAGCAAACAACGAATCTTGATTTAGACAGGTTACCCTTTACCAATTCTATTCGTTTGTTTTTTTTTTAAACAGTTTGTTGTTGATAATTCACAAGAATGTGAATTATAGAGAAAATAAACCAAGCAGAAGCTAAGACTACAGAAGCTAAGCTATAAGTATCATAGCTATGAGTATAATATCACAAAAATAGCTCAAATTGTCTTTCAGGTGACATTATTTTGCTTACCTGACAGCTCTCTCTCTCGCCGTCTGTCCGTCCTGACATGGTATAAACAAGATAATGGGGTTGTCTCGCCGGCTGGAACATTGATGTTTTACTGTACTGAAAGCAAACCCGTGTTTTATACGTGCTATGATGATCATCTGATCTCCATTTTGCCTCGTTTCACCAACCGTTTCTTTCCCATACGTCACACTGACAGCAGTGACTGTCAGCGCGATGAATGCTTATTAATCCATCAAAAACGAAATCACAGAAGACAAAACGGACCGGCATAGGCTATGATTTTGCTGCGTCTAATAGGCTGGTGATTGATGATAGGCTAATTTAAATAACTTTTCACTCGAGATTCAAAATATTTTGTCTTGGACAACCTGCGCACAAAGCCAAGGCAGAAAAATCCGCATAAGAGCCTGTTAGTGCGTGCAGCCTATAGTCCACTGTGAATAATTAAACAAATAGGTAAATAGTTGTTTGTCCACAAGAGTGCAGTATTACGCCTTAGTCTGTAGGACAGGCCCAATCGTCAAATGGCCTAAACAGTACCAATATTACAGCTTCGTGCTTCCTAATACTACCTGTCTTGATTACCAGGACTGAAGCGCTTATAAGAAAATAAATTGAATCGTGTAATCTTTACATACTGTGTGACAAAAGTGAAATGAAATGTTGTTGCCAATCAAACTAAATGAAATGTCACATTCCAGCCTCACATAAAATTTCAGCTGCTTTGAAGTTTTAGCCTACTAGTTTTTCCTCCATGCTGCACCAGTAGTGACAGGTTCAGAATGCACACAAGCCTGACTCTTCTACTTTGGGCAGGGGTTGCTTCCCAAAAATTTTTCTGCAGCCCCTGTAGTATGCACTAGGACAAATACCTGTCATGTTTATGTTCATGTTTATAACTTGCATAGCTCAAAGGCAAAGGCCCATTTCACTGCAGAGGACACTATAGGAGCTATGCAACGGACACACTGTAGCTAACACTGTGCAGTAGCCTACCCCTAAGACAATCTGCATAATATTATATTGTTATATTGTTATATTATTTTTTGGCTTTTTGCTTTTATTCAGATGGAGATGAGTTAGAGAGAGAGAAGGTTTGAAAATGGGAAATGACCACAGGCAAGATTCAAATCTGGGTCCTGGGCACCTGGCCCATCTAGCCTATTGGCACTGTAACAAGTTCTGCCACAGAATTACCAACATTTACAGTTAATGTTAATACAAGAATTGTCTTTTATTGACCAAGTACAGTATATTCACTCATAACGATTTTTGTTCCATCCACTGACGTCATATGCATAAAAGACATGCAAAAAATGCAATGTGGCAAGCTTGTGCAGCAGAATGATGTGAATAATTCTGGGCAATTAAATCCTTATACAGTCTATGAATGACAGGAATGAGTATTTTGTATGTCCAAAATTATATAGGCCTACTCTGTATGGTGTTACTGTCTTCAACAACTATCTAACTGTAGTGAGATCATCATAGATAGAGAAGGAAATATCTATATCTACAGAAAATGTTGTCCCTCTTCACTGAAGGTTAAAAAAGTTTGCAGCTGTATTTAAAACTTGCACTTGCTGCATCCACATTAGAGACATTTTGCTATTCTCTGAACCCTTATAGATCATTGTAGATTAAGTTTTTTTTTTTAAGTAACAATAGACAAAATACAATTCCAGGTAAAGCTTCTACATCAGGCACCTCACATTTTCAACATAATATGGCTTTTTGATGTAGAGGAAGTTCAGAAGAAACCTGAATCACAACAAATGCCTCTTGCCTCAGGAACCATTATTAAAAATCCAGTCAGTACATTTTGACAGCTCAACACCAGAAGGCCAGTCTGTACACTGGAGCACTTTACCCTGGAGCTGAATATGCATCACATATCTTTTGATCCATTGCCCTCCCAAAGACACAGCCCTGTGGCCAGATGGACACTTTGATCCATTTATAAAGATGCTGAGAGAAAGGGAGGGGGTGTTTTGGATGCACCCTCCTTAAAGCCCCAGAAGGCCAGCACAAAAATAATGGTTCACTTTCACTTGATTAGTCCACACCTCACAGACCTGCAAAACAATGGGATAAAACAATTAGTCAAAGCACATTGGAAAGTGATGTGTCATATTAAAAGTTGCACTTTGACCACAACCCACAATGTTGGTAACCTAGTTTCTTGAGGTATGAATAAATCAGTATCACAGCCCTGTTTTGCTCCATTTGTGCTCTTGATACCTTTAAGCCTACCTGTGTTTTTGGATGCAGATGGGAACTGTGTGAAAGCAGGTGTCAATCGCAAAAATTGATTGAAGCTTATCCCCCAAAACAGTATCAGCAACTTCAAGAAATATGACAAATCTTTAATAAAGTTTGGTACAACGGTTTGTCAGTTTCCAAGTTTTTATTCTTTATAATAAATGCCCAATTAATTTTAAGACTTTTTGGATTTTATTGCACTACATGCATCTGCTTAATGTATCTTTGCATCGGTGTTTCTTGGAATCTGGTGACAGCCTACAATCATTTCAGGTTTCCTGCACATAGCCACCTTGTTATGTCATTCTCCGGTTATTGAGGTTACAGGCGTGTAACTTTTTCATTAGAAAATTACGAAGTATAAAGAGGGCACTCGGGTCTAGGTTTCAGCTTCCAGTTTAATCATTTGCGACTCCATGTGGATTCGGAAATTCCTTCTGGGGAATTCCCACAACCCCATGACTAGAACAGCCGCTTGGACAAGCAAAAGCTATTGGTTCGAAAAATACACTTTGTTACTGTATAACACGCATTCACGTTTTCTCCAGAGGCCCAAACATATTTAAATTAAAGCTGCATTGACCTGCTGTGTATCCTATACAGTACGTACCACGTCATGTTCCACACCGTCTTGAACTTGGGATGAACAACCCCGGAAATGACAGCGACCATAATACTCTGATTTCACTCGTGTAGTGATTTGGTATTCTTTTCATGGTTCCACCTTGAGATTCTGTAGATCGATGGATTTACAGAATTGGCTCCATTTACAGGGTCATGTGTGTTTTACGAAGTGGGTGGCATCAGAGAGCTCAAAGACGCGACACTAACGTTAACGAAGTCAATCAATTTCAATTCAGATTCAGGATAGGTAAGGTTAATGTAACGTTTATAGATGACTTGACTTCAGCCTGTCACCGCGTGGGTCACGGGAAATGTTGGAAATGACGTTCATGGGTTTAGCCAAACCAAACCAGACCAGTCTTTGCTCTGGTAAAGGCTACTGATAATGGTAATGCTACCCGCTTTGTTGATATTAGACTGAAGCATGTGTTGGCTTTCTGTAGACCAGTCGGCTAGGTAGCTGGTAACTTGCATTATTTCTGACGCACTTACTGTGGGGAGACAGCTAGCATACCTGCAAACAGTGCGCAGTATTTTTGTTAGTTGGTAATGATTCACACATGAAATGCTTTTTTCCCGTAAAGACGAAAAAAAGTAACATTTAAGGATAGCTGTTCAGCTACATAATTCGAGCTTTGGTGAACGCCTTAGTGTAGTGCGGGGATTTTTCGAGCTTGCTGGCAACGCGGGTAGTTTCGATTCCGTTTTTTTGTAATTGACAACGGTACGTGTGTTCCCGGAGAACTACCTAGCTAGCTCACTAGCTACATCAGTCAGGCCCTCTCTATCCTCGTATTCGTGGCTATGGAGCATGTAGGCTGTGTTAACATTTGTAGTCTCACCAGTACGCTACCCGTGATACCTTATCAGAAACTGACGGACTTACACTACCTGAGTAAAGGTGGCTTTGGGACCGTGTTTAGGGCTCAACATTGTGACTGGCGTACAACCGTTGCCATAAAGTGTCTGAAACTGGATTCTCCTGTTGGCGAAAGGTATGTTTCAGTATGAAGTTATACACTCACACTAATCAGCTGATACAACAAATCTATTCAAATTCTATCAAAGTAAAGTATCTGTATGGCATTGGTGTGAAGCTGAAGCGGCTTATTGGCTGATAGTGCAGCATCACTTTGCTTACACATGGCCGTGGCATGTCGTGTGAATGTTGGGTCAATTGGAATCTTATCTCAAGAATGATGTTAAAGTTATTTTTTTCAGTATGTTCAAACATGCACCATTAGTTCTGGTTATGGTCTGGTAACCATCGCCAAGAATTTTAACTTGTTTGTTCGAACATCTCCTGTTGTTCGAATACCTCCTGAAATGCCAGTCTAAACTACATGTCTCAGATGAATCCAGATGAATACTGGTCTGTTGGTATTTACAGATGACAAGCTTTATGTAGTTTTGCTGTGCCAAGTGAAAGTTTTTTCTCTGAGTACCGCTGGTCAAATTGTAACCTGTATGGTAATGCTTTGAATTTCGAACAGAGAGAGGAATTGTCTGTTGAAAGAAGCTGAGGTTCTTCACAAGGCCAGGTTTAACTACATAATCCAAATTTTTGGTGTATGCAATGAGCCTGAGTTCTTCTGCATAGTCACAGAATACATGAGCAATGGCTCCCTTGATGAACTCCTTCACGAGGTATGTGAGACTTGTTTGCATATCTGTAATGTGGTTTAAAACATCTTTATGAAATGTGCTAAACAAACTTACCTGCTTGATGAAATTACTTTGTTTTCACCCATAACAGCAAACCATGTACCCAGTGTTAGACTGGCCACTAAGAATGCGTGCTCTGTATGAAATAGCCCTTGGTGTGAACTTTCTTCACAACATGACCCCACCTCTACTGCACCATGACTTGAAAACTCAGAATATCCTTCTTGATGGGGAATTTCACGTCAAGGTAAACATTGTTACATTATGCTCTTACATCTTTTCCTTTTTTCATGGTCATGTACATGCTGCTCCTATACAGTGCCAACATTCAGAGGCTCAAGTTGTATACAAAGAAATATATTTTAACAGCCAACAAATAGAACATTATACTTTGAGCTTAGTTATCAAAGGCCAAATTATCAGCATGTTTATACAGAACCTCTTACTGGAGTAGCCTCTTTCAGACCATCATTAGATTGACTAGGGTCATATTAATGACTGTCACATTTACTTTGAGTGCCTTTAATATCATAGCCTTTGGTGTCCATTTATGAACTGAGATGTTGACATTAAATGGTGAACATGAAACATCTTTCCAGGTGTAAATAAAAGCATATGAGTTTGGCATGGGTAATTAGTGTTGTCAATAGTTTTTCCTTTAGATGTCACTGACCTACTAAAGCTTCATATCCTGGCTTCATTTTCCAAACTTATCCATTTGTAGACACACACATTTATTGTGGGGTCTTCATATTCATTAATCCTGCTATAAGGTTGAATGAAAACAAAGGTCACTGAGTTGTTTTTGTGATCTCTTACCAGTCCTCAGTCATTTTTTCATCCATGAAAAACAGCATGGGATATAAGCAAGGAATAAGCCTTGAAGAATAAGTCCGTGGGTTATGCTGGTTGGTTTTACTTTGGCTAAGGGGAGTTGATAGGCATGAAGTGTAGCGTAGATGCAACAATAAGAAATGTGGTGATTTATTCATAGATAAAAATTCCTCCGGCATGAAATATATTGGTTCAACTAATCATAATCAGGGACCGGAACTATCTACTAACTCCATTCAAATCACAGATATAGAAAGAGTACCATTAACAGCTATTTGTATTTATCTGCCCAAATTATGTCATTGTTTGTATATTGATATTATAATATGCAATCATTTAATCCTTACATGATGACTGAAATCCTTATTTTCCTTTGGGATGAAGTAATTTATACATAATTCATGTTGGTACTTTTAATGCATTTTAAGCATACATTTATGCTCCATACTTTGTTTTGTACATTCATAGATTGCAGACTTCGGACTGTCGAAATGGCGCCAGTTATCCATCAGTAAAGGCTCCAGCTCAAAGCCCACAGAGATGGGGGGTACAGTAATCTACATGCCCCCTGAAGAGTACGAACCCTCAAAGACACGCCGCGCAGACGTCAAGCATGACATGTACAGGTGAGATGTCATGGCTGTAAACATGCACCAAGCCTTCTTCATCAAGTTTACAAGAATTCTGGAATGCTAAAGAGAAACTGTCCGTAATAAACACAATCCTGTAGGTTTATCTAATTGGATGGACCAATAGGTTAGGCTCTCCAAACGGGCATGTAAGTGTCTGTACACTCTAAGCAGAATGAAAGCTGTTGCCAGATGCAAAGTGCAAAATGTCTGTAGTCTTATTTCCAGATGCTTGGCATAAAGTGCACTTTTATATCACATTGCTGAGCTCTATGCCTGAGACACACAGCAACATTTTGTGCCTGACATATTTAGTAATAAAAATCTGGTATTGCAAGCTGATAAAATAGCTTTTAGCTCCAATCTAGTTTTGTTTCACTCATCTTTGATTGTGCCTCTTGAAAACATAAATCAGAGAGAGTCATTACAGAGTATTGGTAACAATGTTTTGCTGAACCATTGTGAAAACAGCAACCATTATAGATTTAAAGACAATTTTGGGGGTAGGGGGGATGGTAAAGATTAAGTTTACTGTTCATTGAGGTCAGTAGGATTACCTGGGCTTCAGCACAAATGGATGAAATCCTCAAAGCCAGTGTGCTGCCCATCATCTTCAAACGTAGGTTTCTCCTGGCCAAAATTAAAAAAAGAGCAAACATACAGCTTTTTCAGCTTTTTTTCTGTGAAATTCAGTGCTCAGCCCCCCGGACTGCAGATGTGATACTACTCATGATGCCACACTTGAATTATCACCACGATATTAATGAGCGCTAATGATAACCAGAAGTTTGAACACAGAGTAAACAAACATGGTGTCCCTCTTGTAGCCACAGAGAATAGGATTAATAGCGAAGTAGGGCATTGGCCCTTATTGGTTGTGCTCATTTGTATATCAGAATCTGATTGATTAATTTAACCACACCAGCTTTATTGTTGTTGTCTTGTTGGAAACAATGGGGCCTCATTCAGCAATACCTTCTTAAGAATTAAAAAAAAATTCTTAAGAATATCCTAAGAAAATTAACGACCCAGTGCCAAAAGGTTCTTAAAAGTGCTCCTGAATGTGTGTAGATTTTGTTCTTACCTAAGAACAAATCCCAATAAGAAAACATTGGTGACATTGGAAACTGTGTAAGTGGGGTTTTAGAACAGATTGCTGAAGAACGGTTGGTGAATGAGGCCCTTTGTTCTCGTACTGCACCTCGTACACACCTCATGTTGAGGAATGTGCCTAAACACATTGGTTTTGGAACATATCAAACACAGCTCTAATTTGTAAGCGCATTCGTTACCTCACCTTGTTGGTTGCATCATTCAGGTGTACTAGAATCACCCCTCCTACAGCCTCCTAGAAAAACTGTCTCCAGCTGTGGGGAATTACCAGAGGCTGATGTAATCAAGCATTCATGGCTTCAACATTCTTCCTCTTTCAGTTATGCCATTATCATGTGGGAAGTACTGGCACGAAGGATACCCTTTGAAGGTAATTCAGTGCCCTGTGCTTTTGTGGTATTTAAAAAAAACAGCTATACAAATTGTTTCTTACAGTAACTCAAGTTATTTTTTTGCATATTATACAATTATAACAGAGCTTGTTATACATCATGACCTTATGTGCGTTGGCATCATAATAAAATTGCTCACATTGGTAAATCATGAGTCCTGTTTGATCCTCATTACAATTCCAACACTTATTTTATGTTTTACATTTGAGTGTTTTTGATTATACTGCATACAGGCAGTGTAATTGGGTCTGCTCTACTTTCTTACTCATTGTCCTGTTTTGGCGTTTGGGCCAGAGGCAACCAACCCCATGCAGATTATGTTCAGCGTGCTTCGGGGCACTCGTCCAGACACAAGCCTGCACAGTCTTCCAGCCGACATTCCCGGCAGAGAGACCCTCCTCCATCTCATGACCAGTGGCTGGGCTGCAAACCCAGATGACCGGCCCTCATTTCTCAGTAAGTGCAGGACACACACACACACAGTTGTGTACTGACAATTGACTTTTTTCTCACTCTTGGATTAAGGCCTAGTGTAAGGAATGAGTGTTATGCAGTGATTTCACTTTGTTGATGTTCTTCTCATATAGTACCTTAGGTTAGGTAAATGCCTTGTGATATTTCAGATTTTTGACTCATTACTTTTTAAGCTTTAAAAGATTTAGTGTTAGTGAATTAGTATCAGCCTACACTAATTTAAAACATAACCCCTGCTAATTAGTGGATCTGTAATTCTTCCTTTATATGTTGTGTGCCTTCAGATTGTCTGATTGAGCTGGAGCCCATGCTCAGAAAGTTTGACGAGATTGATGTTCTGGAAGCGGTTCTGGAGGTGAAAAGGTCTAAGGTGAGTTGGGGTCAGATTCAGGCTTTTCTGTACATAAGTTCTTGTTGCCACTGTAGACCTCTGGTGTCTTACTTTTTGCTAAACCTATATATATGTTTTTTCAACCGTAGTCTTGTGTCCGCTGAAATGAAGGCTACAAAATGGAAAAGCTGATGGATAGGCAGATTTAACCTAACAGCACAAAAGAGAAAGACTACGACTTACACACACAGAATAGTACACTTACATACATACATACATACATACATACATAGAATAGTTTACAAAGAATAGAACACTTTCACACATATAGGCTTGAACAACACAGGCACTGCAGTTGGCTGTACTCCAGTGATTTGAGATCTAATTCTGTTGTGTTCTGTTAGTACTTTTTGACTTTCCATTTTTTTCCCCGTGTCATTGTAGTTAATCAGAGCACAAACTGTGGTACCTAATTCAACAAAGGGCTACTTCAGAGATATTTCTGTTTTGAAACGCTACTGCATGTTTCAGTAGGGAGCACGTTTGACAATGTTATCAGGGTTTTTTGAAGCCATTGCAGCACAGGGCACATATAGTTGCCACCACATGCAGACTTTGTGTCAACCACAAGTTTATCATTTCTGCTTTTTAGAAACTAACCATGGTATGAGGAAGAATTGAAAGGTGTGCTTTTCATCTTTAATGACTCATACTGCAAGTACATATTAACCATTAAAAAGTGTAATGCCTGAGTCGTTCAAAATATTTCTGCCATTAAAAGTAATTGATTTTTTTTTTATATGCCATTTCTGTCCTCATTCTCCACCACCTACCACCCCGCCCCCCCCATACGTACACACACACACTCACACACTCTCTCTCTTTTCAATGCTGTAGCTCATGAGAAGAACAGGATGTGGCCCCTCATCTGTGGCTGTGTGTGAGAAAAAGGAGGCAGGCCCTAAGGAAATAAATGTTGCCTGGCCCGTGAGTTTACAACTCCTTCACTCCTCCTTTTTTAGCCATTGCCAGGCACTTAAGGGTAGTCATTTGCAGTAGACCAAACAGAGTTTGTGTTTTGTCCTTCTTGGAATTTTTTCCCTTTTGTAAGATGATGTGATGAAGCTGAATGAAGCTGAATTCAAAGCTGATGAATTTTATTTGATTGTCTTTATCCCCCCTGTCTTATTTGTGTGTGTGTGTGTGTGTGAGAACAGGACAGTTCTACATCAGGATCTGGCTCCTGTTCCTCCCAGGAGGCGGACATCTCCCAGCCAGCCTTCCTTACCATCAGCAGCATGCCCCCCTTCTCTGGCATGCCTAAAGGCAAGTCTTACCAGCCCAGGGTGTGTGTGTGTGTGTGTGTGTGTGTGTGTGTGTGTGTGTGTGTGTGTGTGTGTGTGTGTGTGTGTGTTGGGGGCGGGGGGGGGGGGTAGTTACAGCCACTCACCCTTGTGACACTGACTCATCATGCTAGTTGAATGCAAGCCAGTAGAACTTGGTGTGTGCAGATGCTTTGCTTAGCTTGTGCGAGTGGCAGTTGGAAGAAGCTGTTCCATGGCATCTGAGAATAGGGGTCTACATTTGTGAAGCTGCATGGTACTTTTATCTCTTGTGTCTCTAAATTGACTTAATTCAGAGATGTAGCATGTCGGAAGACAATGTTACTTCTTGCAACATTAAGTTAATTGGACTTAAATGCTAACACAGATTGAACTTTTTTCTCACAGATGTAAGGTCTTTACCGAATTCTGATTCTCTTACACCCCCTTATCTCATGTTCAAATTTAACTGGACGTAACTGGGTGTGGACAATAGACTAGTTTAAATCAAGAAGTATGACGCATTGACCAGATCTTACTGACTTCTGACCTAATTTTTCGAAAACTCCCTTTGGAGAAAAGACACAACTGAAATTTCTTATTTATTTATGAAAATCAAAGTATCCACCAAATTATGCAGGTATTGTTCCATCCTCTCTCGTTCCACACACCCTGGACCCTCCTAAGCCGCTGGTGGACCAGAACAACCTGAACGACTTCCCCACGGCTCAGCAGCCACAGACAGACTACAACATCCCCCCAAAGCCTGGGCAGGCGAATAGCGACTGTGACATCCCCATCAGTGGACTCACCCTTCAGCCACACCCGCAAGGTACATCTCATGACTTCTCCAAGACATGACACTAGCGTGGCATCAGACACCAAGGTGTTTGGGAAGGTTACAGATCTTACTATGCCTCTTGGTATGTGTATTTGAGACCAACACTGAGGGCCAGTTGTACAGAGATGTACGTCTGTCTTTGTGATTTTTGCAGAGGCCTCAGTGTGCATTATTCCCCCTCCTATTATGTTCTATTAACGAAACCTGAAGCTTATCTCATAGCTTGCACTTGGTCGCCACCCCTCTGCTCTGTGTCCACAACATGCTTGCATGAGTTGGATCAACCGTTCCAAAACTATATCAGCTGGCTCACTAAAGCTTCAGAAATGTTCTAGGGTCTACAACTTAGGCTTTACAACTTCTGCTGAAGGGTACAGTATATAAAAAGGTCCAGTGTAGTATATATAAAATTGGTCCCTACTCCCTAACCTTTTACTTGACCTTTACAGCCTTCAGCTCTCCACTTGAGACTCGGGATCCTGCGGCCCGCTGGATTGCGGCTCGGCGCGAGGAGGTGGTGTGTCAGATGACGGAGGCGTGCCTGAACCAGAGCCTGGATGCGCTGCTGGCCCGTGAGCTGCTGATGCGTGAGGACTACGAGCTGGTGGTCAACAAGCCCACGCGCACAGCCAAGGTGCGCCAGCTGCTGGACACCTGCGACCGCCAAAACGAGGAGTTCTGCCGCGTGGTGGTCCGCAAGCTCCAGGACAACAAGCAGCTGGGCCTGCAGCCCTACCCCCCCGAGCTCAGCTCCCTGCCACTGCAGCCTCTCCTCTCCCATCCTCCCTCCAGTGCCCCCCTGCTCTCCAGCTCCTCGTCCTCCTCCTCGTCCTCCTGCAACACCCGCAGTATCTTCTGAGTTCCATTCAGTGTGGAAGAGACAGAGACAGACAGACAGACAGAGAGAGATAGAGTGGGAGGAAGAGAGGGAGTGAACAAAAAGTAATGCCGATGGATAAATGAGCCAGTGTGCAATCCATTGTCTTCGGTACGTGCCTGTTCTAGTTGTGTGTTGCCGCTGTTGAATGAACTCTCTGCATGGTCTTTGTATCCTGGCTTTGGAGATGGAGAGTTACCTCAGTCCCTTTCTTTTCACCCATTGTAAAAGCCATGTTATTACACCGTGTCGTAACTGCAAGCAACACGATCAAATGTTAGCTGCAAAATCAGTTTGATTTATTTTATTTCCAATTGGAATATCCTAACAGAATGTGATATGACATAGTGCTGCACGATGCGATGCTGCACAACTTTTTTTGTCGCTCAGTCTGTTTCCAATTCTGTCACTCACATTGCGTTGCTCGGCGAGTTTCAATGGGGAATCTGTCTGAATAGAATAGATGGCATATTTAACTGACCCAATGTAGCCAGGGAACAGTCAATGCTACATGACAACCTGACGCTCGTTTGTTTACAGTTAGGACACGGTGTTACATAGATTTTTTTAAAGCCCTGGAGTGAACACAGATCCATTATTGGGTTGTTTGTCTTCCTGTTTCTCTATTATACTTGTGCACAGCACGGTGTTCTGTTTGGTCTTCAGAATCTCTCTGGTGTTGACCCATCTACTAGGGCTATAAACCAGAGGTGGTTTATTGGGGGTGTTTTTGTAGTCGCCAGACCAGGAAGTCTTTGAGTGTGCAAATAGTGGTGTCTTCAGGAAAAAAAAAGAAGTGAAAAAACAGTTCATTGTGTTCAGTGTTCTCATCGTCGCACATGAGATGTGAGTGATTAAGTCATCCTGTCATTGTTTTGTCACACTGATTCCCATCAAATCCCTCCCCCCTCTAAGTCTTACTCTTATATCCCTGAAATTGCACATCTGAAAAATGGACCAAACAGCACTTGTGACATTCTTTGTGCCACTTTTAATGAATAAGGTGTGTTTTGGCACACAGGGTGCAATGCCAATTAAAACAAAGACTGGCTTGTCAGAAAATATTACGGAACCCTGTAATAGTCATGTCCTACATAAATTTTGTCCTCCGTGGGCAGAATGGATTGACTGTCCGTGAAACCACCAGGGCAGGTATGGGGATGGGATTGAATGACACTACCCACAACCAGAACATAACACTTGATGCAGCTCAAAACCTAATTGTATCTCTTAAATTTGAATGTGTGTGTAGCCCAACCTGTTGTGAGAGCCTCGTTCTGTGTGTAGCCAGTTTTACAAAGAACTGCTACTTTGCATACATACACTGTCGCAATAATGAAAACCTCAAAGCATACAGACCTCTCTTGACATGTGAGAGTGCTGGAAGGCTGCCGTGATTTCAAAGGATTCCTATAGCCCTCACTTTTTTTTCCCCCCATAATCTCTCTTTTTTGCCCAGTATCACAATGAATAATCTGATGCTCTGACAGTGTTCATATCCTTTACTGTTGTATTGTATTGCCTTACTTCTTAAATCTGCATATTCCTGACATTTCCCCCAAAGGCCAGCATAGAAGTTGGGAGGTCAGTGCTACAGCAGACAGTATGCAACATATGCGGTTGGTCTACAAGCGCATACATGTGCCAAACATACTTTGTTTAGAGTTTCCTCATAGGGGTCTCCTCACTTGTTTGGTTGCCTTGTTTTTGCTTCCTCTTCCCAGTCATTTTCATATCCTCTGCCAATGGCTGTGCTGGTTGGAGTAAGAAAGGCCTTAAGATGTCTTGATCTGTCAGGTCACAGTTGTTTAAGATTTCCTGATGACCCAGGAGTTGGGTTCACACGTGATTCAGAGCAGAGGAAGTATCCAGTGATTAGAGGTCAAGGCCAGTTTGTGCCAGAGTCTTGTGTAAGAGTCAAAGCTGAATATCTAGCTACTGGTTAATCTCTGAATTACTACTGGCTATACCTTGCCACTAGCTAATAATAATAATTATGACTAATGGCTACGTTCATTCATAGCAAAACAAGTGGACAGAAAATAGAAAGGATCATGATCTGAAATTTTCTCCTAGAGAAGAATTGAGGACCAGTAGACTACTAGCAATAGCTAGTGCATTTTTCATGGGTGTGTTTGGAAGTGTGAGCAGAATGTTACCCTAACTTACCAGAAGGACAAGTTTTTATGTTTTTTTTATGTTATTATTTATTCAATTAAATGTCAGTATATTCTGTATATATGTGCCATTGATGAGATGGCATGTAGAATAGTTGCAAGAGGTCACATTATTTGTTGTTTTATTGGGTTATTTTTGAAGCCATTAAGATGGATTATTATTATTCGGCTGTTGAAATCTGTTGCCTTATTTGTGAGGTCATTCTGTATTTTCACAGAAAAAAAATGTACATGACTATAAAATCTACATGACAATAACGCTTAAAGTAGCAGAGGTAGCAAAAATATAGGCTGTCTATACTGTTCATGTAGGTGATGAAGACATTTGTATAATTTCTATCAAGATTAGCTTGGTCATTAAAATGGGTATTATTTCAGCTGTTGGTGTCCATCTCATTCTTTCTGACACTCTATTCTGGCTCTCTGTTTTCTACAGGGCTTTGCACTTAGATTTTTCTTTTTAGTTAGGGGATTTCAGGATTTTCCTCACATTCTACAGTTATTTACTCATTCAGCTCTGACAGGCTTCCCCTCCATCACACAGCTCATTGCAAAACAGAAACATGATTCCGAGTTGCTGGACACTAAACAGTTGTTTACGGTGACCTAGTTACAGGCGTCTGGGTGCACTGTACCGCACACAAGGTATGTGTCATTAAATTTGGAACCAGGCTGAAACTTGTTTGCATGACAATGTAGAACTTGCCCTCATTCTTTATACACACTTCCTTCTAGAAGTGAAGAGCTTTCAAACATTGAAGCGGAAATGTTGGTATGGCTGTTGTCATTTAAGAATGGCATACGAGAGAGAGAGTATAATTTTTCACATATTTCTGGGAAATGGCAGTGTGCTTAGTAAAAGCTGAGCAGGGGTACATAGTGTCCTCCCTCAACTGTTTAGATTTTGCTCAGCACTGGCTCCACTATTAAGGACCACTGGGTGGGGGAGGGGTGGTGAGCAATCCTTGAGAGGCACCCTCTAGAAATAGACGAGGTTGTGGGGGCAATACGAGAGGCTGACGGCACAAACAGCCCAAAAAGAGGCAGGAGCCAGGATTGTGAAACTCCTGTCAGTCTGGGGTTAACCTGTGTGTGTCTCCGCAGAGAAACAGTCTGTACAGATATTATTGACATATACATCCTCTTTGGAGCGTCTTACTTTTATAGAGGGATATTGCATCACTCACTTTGTCAACTCTACTGTGACAAACTTTGCGACAGTGTGAGACAAAGGTATGTTATATTGTCTTGAGTTTGGACAATGGGCTCTTTTTGTGTTGTGTTGCCCTGCTGTTTATACCTCCCGTTCTTTAGGGGTGTTCATTTATAGTTATGCTGCGTACATTTAAATTGATGCACTGACAATTCAACATAATTTTGAAAAAAGGGCGTTGACTTTGGGAAATAAATCATATTTGTTGGCCATTTAACTGTCTGTTAGAAAATTATCTGTAATTTATCTGTGCTAGTCAGCCTCCACGGAGTCAGTGTGGCCCAAACAATGCGTAGCATGCCACAAATGTAAGCCAAAGGGGACAGGCAGTGTCAAAATAGCCCCCTTGAAAAAGCAACCCTGCACTCAGCCACCTCACCACTCCTCATATCTAGCAGACCTCCTCCATGAAGCAGAAGGTGAGAGAAATGAGCCAGATGCTGTGCCCGGCCTCTCAGTCCGACTCTGAACCGGACCTGAAGGCCCAGGCAGGCAGTGCTGGTCAGGGTGAGGACAAGCTTCGAATGAAGCGTGAGATCTCGCTAGGCAATGGGATATGCCTGATTGTTGGGAACATGATCGGCTCTGGGATCTTTGTGTCCCCGAAAGGCGTCCTGATGTACAGTGCGTCTTATGGGCTGTCACTGCTCATCTGGGCGTTGGGCGGCATCTTTTCGGTGTTTGGAGCGCTGTGCTACGCAGAACTTGGCACCACCATCACCAAATCCGGTGCCAGCTATGCCTACATCCTGGAGGCCTTTGGTGGTTTCCTGGCCTTCATCCGCCTCTGGACCTCAATCCTGCTGGTGGAGCCGGCCAGCCAGGCCATCATCTCACTGACGTTCGCTAACTACCTCGTGGAGGCACTCTACCCCACCTGCCAGCCACCATACGATGCAATCAGGCTCATCGCTGCAGCATGCCTATGTGAGTACCTCAGCCTTATTGGATCCACTGTACTACTGAAAATGCAAATGTAATAGAAATCCAGCAAACCCCGCCAGTTTTTAATGAGTAACACTTGTTTTAAGAATTGTGTTGTACCTTTCAAAGCACTGATAGAAACAATAACCATCAAAAATTATTAAGGACAGCACTTGGGCCCTGGAATGACGTCTGTAGTTTTAAAAATTAGACCACCTGTGGTTCTCTCATATTCAATTGCCCTTATTTTAAAGGTCTGCAAAGTACAAAGTAAGCAATATTCCTGTGCATGAACTGTAGGTGTTGTGTTGCATGTATGAACTGAAACTAATATAGATTGATTTATTAATATAGATAGATTGATTGATTGATAGATTAATATAGCCTACTGGTACCTTTGGTGTTAAATTGACAACTTGGTTTTGTCGAGTTACAGTGAAAATACAGTTGTAGATTTTGACAGAAAACATTGCTTATTACCCATCATTCAAATAACATCCATGTGTGTGTGTGTGTGTTCCTCACCAATCTCAAAAGACTATATCAACGGTGTTCATCCACCCTCACAGAGCCCTAGCATGGCTGGGAATATCTGGGATGTCAGCGGTGCAGTGCTATGCAGTGCATGTTGAGCTTAAGAAACGTTTTCTGCTGGCTCATTACCTCACTGCTGACTCAGCACACCTCCAGTGCTACAACCCTGTTTCTCATGTGAGAGGAAGTGTGGTGAAGTTGTTGAGAGCTCAGTGCACATTGCAACAGGTTGGAGCATGGGGCTACCTGTTAAGAGTGGCGTGCTGAAATGGTATTTGGGTTGGGTGAAAGTATAAATGCCTCAGGTGCCTCCTCCAACCTGTAGTTGTCTTCTGTTTAGTTGTCTACTTGTTCTCGTAAAAATAAAATGAATGATGGGATAAAGATAGGCGTTGGCTCATGCTGCCTTCCAGCCTCCCTCTTTTTCTCCCTCCTAACACACTCTTTCTCCCTTTCTCTCTCTCTCGCTCTCTCTATGCCTGCCTGTCTCTCTGTATCCCTTGTGAACATGTACACATGCACGTACACTTGTACACTGTCTGAGTAAGCAAGTAAGGCAGAAGTGGAGAAGGGAGGGCTAGTGTTGAGAAACATGACCACTTCTCTATTTGATCTGTAGGCTTTGCATAAAGAGGGGGCACGCTTCCTCTGTTTATCCAGATAGCCACTATCAGCTACCTAGCTCCCCTTTCCCAGTCTGTTTGTACAGTGGTTCAGAATCTGCCAGTCCACCACTGGCACAGTGTGCTTGGCACGCAAAGGCCCAGCTGGCACACCCCAGGCTATAATAGTCTGCTATAGTTGTTGCCTGCTGGGTGAGCATGGCTTTCATTCAACACTAAAGTTACAATATCTACCTGCTGCAATACCTATGAAATAAGTATCTGCTCTGTCAAATCTACCACTTCTTTAGTTCCTGCATCACTCACAACACTTTCCTAATAATGCTTTCTGACATAATCTTCCTGAAGAAGTGACTGCTTTTTTTGTTCCTCATCCCTCACCCTGGTGGAGATTGAGGAACAATAACAGACTGTAAACACACTGTTCAGGTCAGGCTACATTACCTATGAACCAAAACATTGAGAGATAAAAGACTCTTCCCAGGATGGCCAAATAGGAGTGCATGAATGTCTTTTCAATAGCATGCTCTGTGGCACACTAACAACCCAGTGTTTGTGAGTCAGGGTATGTCTTGGCAAGAGACAAACATTCTGACTTGACTGATGACATTGTGCTGGTATGCTCTCCTTCAGGTATTTTGATTTTCATCAACTGTGCATATGTGAAGTGGGGAACACTGGTCCAGGATCTCTTCACCTACACCAAGATAGCCTCCCTCATTCTCATCATCACTATTGGCATCATGAAGATCGTGACAGGTGAGGCTTCAGGTGGACCAGTAGGGAGTTGCACAAGGAGGGCGACTTATCAGTGGCTCTGAGATGTCCTGGGTGATGTTCAAAATTTGTTTGTAGTACATTTACTGACACTAATGTTAGAACACAAAATAAGAATCACAGAGGAAGTTTCACATTTGGACAAATGGGATTTTACTTCTCCTTATATCTGGATTTTTTACCCGTTTGGGGAAATGGAGTGACATTTGACTGTACTTTTTTTTTTTTTCGGCACCCCTTCTAAATCCTGCAAGGGCTTTCCTCTCTGCCTTCTCTCTCCCGGTGTTGCAACATGTTTCTCTGTCACTTCTTTCAGTTCAACTTTTAATTGAATACCCAGCTTCTTTACCCTGTTAATGCCTTAATCACACAGATAGATGGATGTCGTAGGCTTATTACACATTTCCTCTTTTCTACTTATGTCATGAAATACTAAAAGTATAAAGCTACTGGTGTCTTAACTCTGAACAGGACAGACCCAGAACTTGGACCACCCTTTTGAGGGCTCCTCTGTGGACCCTGGCAGCATCTCCTTGGCCCTTTATGCTGCCCTGTTCTCCTACTCTGGATGGGACACCCTAAACTTTGTCACGGAGGAGATTAAGAACCCTGAGAGGTACAGACCACCCTGTCTTCACACACTTCACACACTATAAACAATAAATAAGCAACCTGCAGATTTATTTCCCTAACTGTTGTCCTGGTTTAAGCTGGCCACACCTCTCTATGCACTTTTGCTCGGTTATCATCTGCCTACACTGCTAGTCTGGATTTGATTCCATTGACCTGGTTGTCACCGGTGGCATTTTTACCGCCCCCAATCATTGGCCAGACCCTCATTATCAAATGAAACGTTGTACTAGGGGCTGGTTTTATAACCAAGCAGGGCTAATGTTGATGTCAAAATGATTCAAGCACAGTTTTAAACTGTTATGCTGCTATTTCAGCAGTGGCTCTAGTAATATTGTTACTTGAGGAACACTTAATGACACAATGTGGATGTCTGCAGGATAATGTAGAGTGGCAAAGATGCTTTTGGGGTTATATCCTTGCAGCTGATGCATCATGTCTTGCTACCAGGAATCTGCCTGTGGCCATAGCTATCTCCATGCCCATTGTGACAATAATTTACCTGCTGACCAATGTGGCCTATTATGTGGTGCTGGACATGCCTTCTTTGCTGGCCAGTGATGCAGTTGCTGTGGTAAGTCCCCAGATACACATTATGTATACATACCTCTTACAAAGAATGAATACTGTCTCATGATGATGCCTTTCACTGATGATGGAGACTTACCATTATCTAATCAAAAATGTTTAGAAAATAGTTCACCAAGCATTTTATTGTGAGCTGATTGCAAATGGATGTTGTCACTTATAGACTTTTGGGAATCAAGTACTGGGCCCTTTCAACTGGATCATTCCCATCTCTGTAGCAATGTCCTGCTACGGTGGCCTCAACGCCTCCATCATAGCAGCCTCCAGGTAACATATTTCCCACCATTAGCTCCTTCAGCATTCAGATTATTAGACATTAGGTGCTCCTGGTACATGATTTCTCTAGATAAATAGACAGTGCTTCCTGGTATATGATTTCACCAGATAACTATCCAGGCTTGCTATTCTGGTGAGAATGTTTCCTTGGTGACTTCATCTTCATCATACAGTCTTCTGTGTTTCATCTGGCAGACTGTTTTTTGTGGGGGCGAGGGAAGGACACCTTCCAGACAGCCTGAGCTTAATCCATACAAACCGCTACACACCTGTGCCTGCTCTGCTCTTTAATGTAAGATGGTCATTCAGACAACTTATATGTGTTTTGCAGTTGTGGACAGTCAGCAGCAGAAATAAACTAGGTTCTGCATATACTGTGAAAACCATTTTAATGCATGACCACATTTAGTCAGAGACTTCTGAAGCTTATACATGGGATACTTAAAGGATTTGTTAGTGGATCAGAACTACTTTGTTTTTGCAAAAACAAGGCACCATCTGGGGTCCAATAGCTTCCTTGTGTAGAGAGGCAGTAATCCAGACACTGTTGAGCAACTGCTACACTTGTTCTGTGGCATCAACATCTGTGTGTGCTCTGGGCCGTTGCAGGGCGTGATGGGACTAATTTTCCTGTGTGTGGAGGATGTGTTCCAGCTGATCAACTACTTCAGCTTTAGCTACTGGCTCTACGTGGGTCTTTCTGTGGTGGGGCTCATATACCTGCGTATCACACAACCTGACAGACACCGGCCAGTGAAGGTGAGAGAAAGAGAGAGAAAGAAAGAGAGAGAGAGTGTGGAAAGTGTCAATGGGAGGTGATGGCGTTTATCATTCCTACTGTGATGGTGATATTGATGATCAATTGATTTTCGCTATCCAAATTGAGATACCTGGTTGCATGTGTGTTTGTTTAAGTTGGTATATGGGTGCTGTGTTTGTATCTGTGCTGCGTTTTTCATGTTGACATAAACAAATCAGATGTTTTAAATAGTTTAATTGATTCAGAGGGAGAGAACTCTATTTAAGCACACAAGTTTGATGACTGATACTGAAGTAATATGCATGAGTCATGGCTCATCAACCAAGGTTTTCAATGTTATTGAAACAAACATAGAAGCTGCCGTGAATGTTAACCATTATTCAAACCATGGTAATAGATTACATAACCAGTGTCTCCTTACCAGCCCCTGTCCTCTGTCTGCCCTCATAGCTGACCCTGCTTTTCCCATTCATCTACTGCATATGCAGTCTGTTTCTGGTCATCGTCCCCCTCTACAGTGACACCATCAACTCTCTCATCGGCATAGGAATAGCCTTGTCTGGCGTGCCTGTCTACTACCTGTGCATTTACCTACCGCAGGAGCGGAGACCTAAATTCATTAGCCGCTTGAATGGTAAGGAATTGATTGTATTGGCTGAACTGTATCGATATCAGAGTAGCTCAGTTTAGGGCTGCTTCTATTGATAACAGTTTAGTTATATGAACATAAAGTAGTCTCTACAAGCACTGAAGAAGAGATAAACTCCTATAATATGAAAGGAGAGGAGAAGAGTCGGGTTATGATAATGTCTGTTATGTCAGCGGATCAGTTCGAAGAGGGATAGCTGTGACCACAATATTAGTGCAGCTCCCATGGCGATGTAGGCATCCATCACTAAAAGCCTGAATAATTGGGGCTAATGTGGGGTTATCTCTAAGGGGTTGTGTAAGGTTCTCATCAGATGGCTCACTTCGTTCATTTGCCCTGAAGCTCATGTGTCTGTGATTTGACTTATACAAGCCAGGTTAAAACAAGGGTAGCCTTGAATGGTTAGTTAGGTACGGAGAAAAAGGATACATGATAGATTGGACCATATGCAGACCCTTGCATCACTCAGTATTATTACACGGTATTCCAGGAAGTGGGGGACGTGGAGAGTAGACTCTCTTATGTATCACGTGTACCCACCGGCTTATTTACTTTCATGCTGACTATGTTGACTTCTACTCTGACCTACACCCCCTCTCCTCTTTCTCTCTTTCCCCCTCTCTCTCTCTTTCATCCATCCTCTCATTCTCTCTGTCTGTTCTATTCTCTGGCATTCTGGTGCTTTTTCCCTCTGGTTTTCCACGCTGCCAGCTGCCGCCACCAAATACACTCAGATCCTATGCTACTGCTGCCTGACGGAGTTGGATGTGGAGCCTGACAAGCAGCCAAGTGGGAAAAGCCAGTGAGGCCCCCTTACACATGCCACTGCCTAGCCCCTAACCCCCCCGCCCCCCAACAGAGAGTGTATGCCTGGAGCATGCAGTGCCCTGACCTGCCCCAAATGGAGAGCACAAGTCAGGCTGGCCAAAGAACGCTGTGGATGTCTGCAGACGTGCTGTGCAGACAGCAACTGCAACACAGATGCTACCACTTGTTGATCACATTACCAGCTGTTTCATTTTACTAAGAACTTGTACTTGTACCATGTAAATGAATTGTTTACATAAATCTCCACAAGTGCACGCTTGGCCTATTTATTCATTCAAGTGACTATTAAAACTTTTCAGCAAAACAAATTGATTTGAAACATCTCTAAATCATTGAAGACGGGTTGTTTATAATTTGATGGACAATATGGTTTTATTTGATTTTAAACACATAGAATTGCACATAGCTGTTTTTTTTTAGTGTTAATAGATAAGCCTGCCAAAATTTTCATTAAAGTGCAATAGACAGGACTAAGTAAATTTGTGAACCAAAAGAATGACTCTCATTAGACATGATTAATGTAATCCACCTTCTCAGAGAACATGATGGTATATAAAAGTGTGCAACATGACAGATACTTGTACTTGATATTTGTACCTTGTATTTGAAAAAAGGGATTTTTGAAGACATTTCTGGGCGTTCACTGGTTTGAGTGAACTTGCCTCTTATTCACCGTCTACTTTCACTTCCGCACTTTGTATATTTTCCACTTAAAGGGAATATTGCCATTTGCACCTTTGAATGGTTTCACTTTTGTACTAACAAGGTGTTTTTTTACTGTTGCACTCATGAATGATTTTTTTAATAGTAGATCATTTATGGGTAGATCAATTCATGTTAAATAAGGATGGTATGCATTGTACTGCATCTCCCTCCCCAAATGGGGATTTGTTATTGTTTTCTGATTAAAAATACTTTTGTAAAAATACTCTACATTTAAATGTATTTTTATTTACTTTTACAGTTATCCAAGTAACAATTTGTATAATAACCAAATAATATCCCACGTCTGGCATGGCTGAAGTTGGAGTTCATGGGTCATGTCAGGGTATGCACTCAGGGCAGGCCTTGGACACTTTGCCAGATGCTCCTGACTCAAAATAGCTGTCTGGAAAATGGTCTCTGGTATCGGAAGTCTGGGAGGCAATTGTCTCAGCTGGGTCTGAACATGTACTGGACATGTGCTTCAACACATGCACCCCACCATGTGTGGAAAAGTACCAAAGTACCAGGCCCTCCCTCACACTGTCGCTCCCGACCCAAATCTCAAAATGGAGGCACCGTTTCTACACACTCCTTTAAAGGAAATTTTTACCACTCAACTTCTTTTTACTAGATAATGATTCTGTATTTCTTTCCATATTGTTCAACTTTTCACTGTAACACTGTAACTAACTATTGTCAACATAGATTTATGACCTTGACCCATTAACACGCCAACTGCTTGACCCATTTTACCTCCTGGTTTAATTCACATACTTTCTGTACAGGGTCAGATGAGTGGTCTTATTGTCAGTGCATTAGTCAGTTAGAACAAACCTATAGCGTACCATTACCATTTTATCTTTGTTTGAGGGCTGTTCTTGTTCAGAATACTTCATACCGCTAGTTCTGTTTGAAGTCTTTCTCTAAATTGCCAAAGACCATCTCACTAGCAAAAAAGTGTTATATCATTTTGGTTATAGTTTCAGCAGCTACAGCACTGCAGTGACTTCTTTTAACATATGCACATTAGTGGCTATATTTAACACAGCACTGTGCCACCCATCTTAAAATAGAACAGGTATCAAAGAAAGAACCACAGTTGATTTAAAAGTGCATGGACTCACTCAGTGACCCAGTTCCTGACTCAACAAGAGACTGCTTCCCAGTGTGATTCAGCAAAGGCCCTGAGTGCTTATACTTAATGTAACAGCCTTATACACATTAAAGAGGCCTCACTTCTACTGTACAATATAAATATGATAGACACATACTGTACCTGAAAAGTGCTTAACCTATCAGTGATATACAGTACAATGGAACTGTCAGCAGTGCTTCCTTGAAAAAGGAACAAAAGATCCACAAAAGATTCACATAAGAATGCTATTTAGCTGGAGGCCGGTACAACTTACAAATACTCTATGTACCTGAATGAATTATCCATTTGTACAAATCCAGTTATTTATATTTTGTTGATTTTTTTGTTTTATTATATGTAATAGTTAACAACAACTGATGTGATAAAATCCTCATAAACATTTGTGTATTTAACATATAGAGCTCTGGCTGTTCTAATCAATGCCATGCCATCTTGATCTTAACCCACATGACAGTGCTGTAACACACAAACCCGTGCTAGTGCAGGGTCCCTAACCCTTTAAAAAGCTCTGTCTTTCAGAGGGAGCATATTCAAGGTTGAAAGTGGACTGACTGTAGAGCTACCCCTACGATAAAAGATGGTCATCAAAATGCAGATTAAAACTTGCCTGGGGGTGTCTGTGGTATTCCTAGGAGTCATGATGGTGGTGATGGACCCAATTCAAGCTCAGTGTAAAGTCATATGGTAAGAAATCTGTCTTTTAATACATACCTCTGTGAACTCGAAGATGATTATTTTTATGAGAGATTCTGACTTAGAGTGTGGCCTGAGATTTGTCTTCAAAGTTATAGACCAGACAATTCAAGTGTCTTTTGAATGCGTATTGTAGTCTTTCTTTTTTAGCCATAAATGGATTAGGTAAAATTTGTTTTAATGTTTATATTTTATATTCATTCTGTGTATAATAAAAATAAAGTACCGGAATAAAAGCACCGTTGGATCATCTATCCAACAGACATTACAACAACATTAACAAGTCCAGTATGTAAAATCTATGTCCCAGCCTTATCTGAAACTTTAAGTTAGATAAAGTTTCAAAAGATAGTTTGTTTATAATCTGAGCATCTGTAGGTCATCTCTCGGGAGCCATTTCAGACCAGTCAACTCAAATCTTACCAAAATGTTACGTACATTCAGTTCATCAGGTTATTTTCTGTAAATGTTGTTGTTGGTTATCATTTCTTTAACCTCCCACTTGGTTGCCCTCTGCCTTGCTGCATAACAGGTTGAAAGGTCACAAGACAGGCTTGCCTTATCAGTATGGATTTGTCATACATATTTGGACAAATTATTTATGGCCTCATGTGACTTTCCAGTGAATCAAAAAAATGATAGACCTGTCATCTGACATCCATGAGCTAATGTCCTCAGACTACATTCTCTGTGCAAAAAGTGAGCTGAGGAAAGAAACTGTGGTGTAGTTAACATGGAGAACTTGCTGCACATTATAAAATACTAAAAGTAAACAGACAACTGTTTTACCTTTAGTGCAAAACAATTGTTATAACTGCCATTATCCTTTTAAAGAGCAATAATGTTTGAAGTGAAATGTATTTAATGGGCCTCGTTGTTTTGCCACTGCCTCCAGGCTGTTTGGGCTGCCCTGTCGAGAGGTGTCTGTGGACCTAGTCAACCAGATTAAAGCCTGGAAAACTAAAGACAACTGTGAGACCGGTGGTGAAAGGTGTCTATATGAGGTAAGAGTGACACCTTATAACCCTGTTTTTAAGGCATCCCATTTTTGCTGTTCTGAACTAATCCAGTCTTAAACCATGCAATCCTTAATAACATACATGTGTCTTCTTTTGGCTTTCATATTATTTCTAGCTGCAGTACTCCTCTGCATTCTTCATCAAAGCCTTGCACACCTCTCGTCTGACTCAGAATGTGGAGGAGCTCAGTTTCACCCTTTATCCCTCAGAGACCTCCACTGCATGCCGAGTAGTGGTAAGGGGGAAAGCATTCAAAGACACCTCTAGCTCATGTTATTTTGACTCATTTATAGACTTTAGATTTTAGTCTGGTATTTTAGTACACTGATGAAAAAGTTTCATAAAGTTTCGGTTTAGAGTGTACCGATGATGCCTTGCTTATGAAGTAAGTTAATTCTAAGAAGTGTTGCATTCCCAAAACTTACAATTAGATAAATCAATGGTAGTTTTGTGGAATTTTACCATCAATCTTTTTAGTGATGATACACTTTGCTTTGAATTTTATTTGTGTATTTGTTACTATTACCTGATACATACCTAATACAATACAGTTTTGTGCTACAGAAATATCTTTGCATGACTTTACTAAATTGTGTGTGTTTATTGGACATCTCTTTTCACAACAGGGAGTGTCAGTCTCTGAGAACTGGGCTATGCTTGATGATAACGGAACCAACTACTGTACTCTTTACAACCTAATAGATGGTGAGAACACATCTCATTTTAACATGCTGTTAAGGTGGTATAATATAAACAATAAGATAATGTTACACTGTGGCCCATCAAAAGTTGCAAGAATGATTGTGTTGTTCCATCCGTCTTCACAGGAAGTGGACTAACCAAAGCTGAAGGCTATAAAGAGTACACCAATGAGTGGATCTGTCTGGAACATTCCACAGCTAACTGCAGCATCTACTGATTAAATGGTCAATCATCTATCAAGATCATCTATCAAAACATATTACTATACAAAGAGGTCATACAACTGCATAAAGCCTTGTTCACTGCTTTAATGATCTCAGGTTCTTTTGTGTTGTGTTTGTGTTGTTCGTTTCAGTGTAGGCCTATATTCCCACAGACAGGCTTGTCATATAAAACATATTTTTAATACCTATATTAAATGCCTAATTTTGTGTATCTTCTTTTATGAAATAACCATACATCCGTCAAGATACAGAGATGGGAAACCACCCTACAGTTTCTTTATACCAGTCTTCCAGTAAAAAAAACATCTCGGTCACAATGTTCCTGTGTTGTGCACGTCAGTCACGCAGCGAAATTGTAACCCTGTGATAAGGTGACAGTTCATTTAAACTTCACATCGAGTTGGGCGAATTGATAGAAGAGGAACTTCTTCATATCTTTGCGGTTATCTGAAAAAATAATGCACGTTTTATATAGCGCATCACAATAGGAAATTTGTATGTAATTCGATACAGTATCAGTTTTTCAAGAATTGTCCATAAAACTGTGTGAATGTACCTCCAAATTTGACCAATTGGTGGCAGTAAAGTGAGCGAGGTGCTGATGTGAAACTTGGTGAAATGAGTCATGGGACTGTGCCAAATCAGTGTTATGAGCTGCAATAGATTCTCACTGCAGCGTAATAATAATAAGAAAAGGTAGAAACGCGGTGAGCGTTGGTCCCCAATGAAAAATGGGCAGAATGATAGTGGGTGGTCATCCACACGTTATCACCTTTCTATACAGTCTATGGTTGTCACCACTTGGACCTAGTAACCGGTGTCCAGCCAAACTAATCAGCTGAACAGCACTCACCAAGTCATTACAATATTAGCAAATTATTACATTATCAGGTTCTGCAAATCTAAGGTTAAGCTAATAATGTAATAATCTCCCATTAATATAATACCTTATTACATTATTTGAATGGCAATTACATGATTGGGAATTGCATATTAATACATTTCATTATCTGGAAATGATTACACTATTAGGTTCTACCCTTCCTATAGGGTTTCTATAGGGAAACTTTTTAAGTGACTTTGCTCCGATTGGCCAGCTATGTTCCTATGTTCTAAGTGGATGTCAGCAGGTGGATACAGGATAAAATGTTGTCAAGTGTTTGATTCAACAGCATCTCTGTTGTTCACACAAGCACAGCTGAGAAGACTCTTGTTTCCCCCATTTTACAAGCTTTTTCCAAACTTGAACAGACCCTTCACAGACCAGTTTGAGAAGGCTGGTGTTTCACCTATACAATATATGTGCAACGATGAAATTTTTTCCAGTGTCTGGCTGTATGGCATAAATGCCCTGAAAAAGTTGTGACAAATGCAGGCAAATACAGTGAAAGGCTGAAACACAAACAGAATGTAGATGAATGTAGACAAATCCTCTGAATTACAGACTAATTATAGGGGCCTACCACATTGCAAAATACATTTAAAGTCCAATACTTCTAAAACACCAGACAACAACAAATAGCATTTTTCAAGTATTGCTGTTAGTGTACCAAGGGTATTGTCATTAAATGAAGCATCAAAGTATTGATTTTTGACATTGTTGCACTTTGAACTACTATTCAATGGACTACATCCTCTGTGCTATTTACTAAGAAAAAAAGACTAGGGTTCTTCCTCCAAAATGATAAAGCAACCTCCAGGATATAAGTGATAGCAAAAAAGTGTCTCCTTTGTATTGCAATGTCATTCATGTTTTGTTTTTGTATATACACAGCCCCCAACATGTATGCCAACACAAGATGCTCTTTGAAATATTCACATCATTAAATGTACTTATGCTTTCTTTAGTAGGCCCATGAATATTGTCCTTCATGTGGAAAACTAGACACGCAGAAAGCTCCTCACTGATATTTGTGAATCTGCATCCAGTGACAGTAGGGAAGCAATCTGAAATAGATAAATACTTCTTTATGAATTATGCTTGCTTTCTGGAATTAGAATACCATAATCACAGGAACCGCACAGCCTGTGACCCAGTTGCAAAGCTAATGACCTTACCTTTTCCACAGAAGTTAGCACAGTCGTTGCATTCATATCTTCATATGACTTGATGACAACTCTCAGCGTCACAACCGTTGGGAGAGCTGATGTGGATGTCAAAGTACAATAGAGCTGATCTTTTTAAGCTCTTCCATAATGTATCCAAATATTAAATATTACATATAATATCATTAATATTACAGTCGATGTTAAACGGTTTGTAAACACACAACACTTATTCTAACATAAAAAAAAATCTTCTCATGAAGAGTCACCATAAAAATAGTCTTCTTATGACACCCACACTCCAAAAACAGAAAACAAACAGGGCCTGAGTTAACTGAGTTTCTCTAGGTATAACTAAAATATATATGATGGAATTTGGAGTGGAGTTCCGTCTTTTACCTGTCTCAGGTGTAGGAGACCCCTTCGTCAAAGCAACAGTCCCGGTGGGGGTAGGAGAAGCTGTGACAATTTCCATCCATGTTAAGCTTACATCAGTACAATATTCCCATACATATCCATGCTAAGCTTATATCAGTACAGTATTTCTATAAACATAAACTATAATCATATTTATGCCTCTCACCTGTGGTACTCTGACAAGCACAGCGACAAAACAGTCCCAGCAACAGCAGTATGTGAATCATTGTTCCTTGAGGCAGAACCTCAACACTAGATCCTGACACAATGGTGCAATACTGTGGTGTATGAAGAAACAGGCTCTTTTTTGTCTAGGAGGACGTCAAACGTAACCTAAGATGGCTCATTTATGACCATGGTGACAATAAAAGGCATCAAATCTCAGTTCAGTTAAATCTTTCAACTTATGTGCACTATTTTATACAGAAATATATATAATATATATATAATATATATATATATATATATAATTTCCTCTATTATTTGCATGATACAACATGAACAAATACAACAAAAAACAGCTTCAAAGAGATGAAAAAAATGTAAATAATTTCTTTTGATGATGGACAACAGGATTTTATTGCATTCTGTAAAAAAAAAAAAAAAAAAAACACAAAAAAACCCTCCTTGTATATGTTGCACAAATGTGCGGTATCTTATGAATAATGTTAAATAATAGAGGCAGTGAGGTAGAATACAAACATGCATTACATGGGCTGAAAGTGTTCCTGTCTAAGGGCTCTTGCGCTGTGCAGATCTGACACTGCTGCTGCTGGGTGGCCGGGAACTCTGTGGAGACATGGTAACCAGGGGTGGGGAGACCACAGATAGACCCAGGCCCAGCTCCAGGGTCTTGGCTTGGGGAGACTGCAGAGCTGAGCCTCGAGGGCTGCTGCTGGCTGACGAACCTGAGGACCTGAGAAGCAGAGGAAACGAATGGGTGTGTTGGAGCATCTGTAACATCATGTCAACCTGGATTTGATTCTAAATATTCCCTGTTGGTTAAAAGTGTTTGCTAAATACCAGTCCTTTAGACCCAATTACCTTTAACAAACAGAACAGAAATTTTGCTGTCTAGGGGGAAACCAGTTCAGGCAGGAAATGCAATTGGTGTAGAAGTGGACTGGCATATGTTAGCCTTACATAACATATGCAACTCTACCGGTCATTTGCAAACACTCCTGTAGTACAGGATTTCACATACGTATTCAGACAATTTTGTACACTATTAGAACTGCTCAGTAGGCCTTTAATGCAATGGTTTAGGTATGCTACTCTACTCTTCCCAGAGAGACTATTAGACAAACAGGGTTTTGATGGGGTTGAGCGCCTCTGAAGGCCAGGGAGGATACCTGAGCGAGACAGAGCTGCGAGCTGAGTTGGTCTTGGATCCCTGTCGGCTGCCAGGAGCACTACCAGGTGATGGCAGGAGCAGATTAGCCTGTAGATACATTATTCAAGATGAGCCTACGATGACCAACACACTAAACACTAACACTGTTGTTATTGTGTAGGTAACTGTCAACACTACAACAGGCAGGACCACAAACCACACCCCTTGCAGAGGCCTATTGCACGCCAGCACACAGTACCTGAGTGAAGTACATCACCAGAGCAGATTCCAGATCAGGGTTACTGTCCATGGCTTCCAGGAGCATGTTGTTGACCTTTTTGTTCAGGTCCTTCAGTTCACGAAGCTGGATGTCCCGCTCTTCAAATGTCTTCTCTGTGGTCTGCTTGGCTGAGCGAATGTCTTTTTTGAGCTTTGAACACTAAGGAGTGAGAGACAAAAAAAACTTTGTAAGGACTCTCTGAAGAATAGTGTTCAAATAACACTGATTGCTAATGTGTCTAATTGTACATAAAACTTTGAACAGAAATAATGTGACCAGAGGGAGAGTAACAGTCTATACATGGGGATAGGAGTTTGCACTGGGGACTGCATTACTGTCCCACTTTTAGATGTGGCACAATGCATCTACGGTCATTCTGACCGTAAACGCCCTGTGTGAACATGTCCAACCTGTTTGTTGGCCCGATCCAGTTTCTCTTTCTGAAAGGCCAGCTCCTTATTGAGCGAGAGGATACATGACTGAGTCTCCTCTGTCCGGCCATTCTGCTCCATCTCCTCTTGCAGAAGAATTTCAAGGGTATTGTTCATACTCTGTTGAGTACATGGATTGCATCACACTTTTAATGGTGCGATGAATTGACTATTGTTTCTGGATTAGGCATTTAATAATGTTGAAATGTGTTATCACATTATGTAGAAATCCAACACGCATATACAGACATACACAAACATACATGCCCACATGACGAACAGTATATAGATATATCTTATACATATAAGTGTTGTTAATGCATGTTATTAATGTAAACATTTTAACAAGTAGATGCATACGTCACACCCGCCAGCGCTCTCCTGCTTGCAGCTGCTGCAAACTACTGCCTAGCTTGTGGTAAATGAAATGAGTCTCTTCTCTAAGGAAACGCAAAGTATACAAGTCATTACGCAGAAGTTCAATATGCGCAAGACAGTTTCAAAGAAAGCTGTTTGTGTTTATGTGAAGGTTAACAGTGCACTGCCGTGAGATATCAAAGCAGCCTGTAATAGCCTAGTGTCAAGTTCTTGTTAAGATTTCGAGAGTTCTGTCCAGGAATGAAAGAGTTTCTCTTTGACATTATTCACAGAATACAAGCAGCATAATGATGGTTGTTGATGCTTCACAGTATGGCATTTTTAAAAGAGCTGACAGACACATTGAATAAGAGTATAAGAAAAACCTCAAACCGTGGGAAATTTGAAGCAAGGGGGAATGTGCAGAATTTGCGCACCTGGGATACATTTACATTTAAATTTACATTTACGCACTTAGCAGATGCTTTTATCCAAAGCGACTTACAAAAGAGGATAACATTCAAGCTATAGTACAGTGAAAAACTAACAAAGAATGCATATTGCAAACATGACATTTGCAATATTTTTAAAGTGCAATAGTGTAATAAAAAGTGCAGTATGGAAAGAGATTAAGAGTAAGAGATTAAGTACATTCTTGGTATTCAGAAATTTAAGCCAGGAGATATTGTTGGAAGAACTGAAGATACGACATAAGATACGGGATACGAGTGTGGGAGGCAGAGGGTTAAAAAGTCATGTGGTCAGTCACCCCTGAGCATCCCTGTCATAGACAACCTGTAGCAAAAATGCTTCTTCACAGAAAAATAAAAGAGAATTCTGGAACTTTAAATATGTGTAATTAATTGTGATTAACCTAATTTGATTGGCAGCAGCAATTTATATATATATATATATAGAGAGAGAGAGAGAGAGCGAGAGAGACAAAACAGCAAGGAGAAACTCAGTTAAATTACAGTAATGTGACCATATTGACATTAAATGAGAGAGTCGTGAAATACCTGAATGTCCTCTTGCAGTTCTTTGATTTGGCTTCTCTTGAACCTGTACTTTTCCTCAACTGCTCTTTTTTCTTCTTCCAGCTTCAGTTTCTCTTGGTACTCCTTACCTGCACAGGCATGTATACACACACACACACACACACACACACACACAGACACACACACAGACACACACACACACACACACACACACACACACACACACACGCACGCACGCACGCACGCACGCACGCACGCACGCGCGTCAAAAGTGAATTAAAAATAATAGTTTTCTCCAAATAATTACCCTGAATCAAGTTGCAATGACACACCAGTTTCTGATTAACTATTGATTGTCAGTGTGTTCCAGATCTGCTACACTGTCGGGAGTTGAGTGTTTCAGTCCTTCACAGGCACTTCTCTTGTGTTTCTAACCCAGTATTAACATGGGTCCAAACCCAAATAAAGAGCTAGCCCCACACAGCTGAATCCTGCTGCCCTCACACAGAGCATACGTACTGGACTCAGTGACCTTGTTGAAGGACTTGCGGTATGTGTGATTGCGGCTGTTCACCACATGGAGGGTGTTCTCCAGAGCGTGTATCTCTTTCTCAGTCTTGCAGATTTTTGCATCCAGGTCGTCACCTTGGCGCTGAAGTTCCTCTTTCTCCTGGGCTGCCTATATGTACGTCAACACAACTGCAAAATGTGATAACTACCAATGTCCCAATGTCCATTAAATCAGCACTTTTGTTGTACAATTGTGCTGTATATATTATGTACAGTCTGTTTATGCCACTTAATATTGTTTTTCTTTCTATTCATGAATTTTTTAAAAACTTGCTGGATAATGGCCTCTTCAGTAGAACAGAATGAAAAACCTGAACACTGCACCTTAATGACATAGTAGGCCTGTGACTTCTCCTCTTCCCCATCAGGGCCTTGCATGGTTAAGATCTCATACCTCTTCCTCATCTTGTCGATTTTGGACATCCTTTCATGCACCTCAGCACTAACACCAAAACAAAACACAAATAACAGGTGGTTCATTTTGAGACCCACTTAAATGCTTATCTGCACTTTACTAAAAGTTAGGAAATGACCCTCATAATCATGTAACTGAATGACTGTCCTTTATTATACATACATACAGACAGACATGCTGCACACAAAGCAAATTTATACACTCACTGAACTACCCAGTCAGATAATGTTACCCAGGGATTCACAGCCGTGGGCATATCCGTTAACAACCCCACGATCACGAGTGTTATATTGCCTGATTAACCCACAACATAAGGGGAAAGAAAAAAGCTTCCACACACACATCTCACATTTACGTATGTAAACACACAGTTAAGGAAACAATTTTCAGTTTTTAGCCCCACTGTGTACCTGAGAGCCTGACGCTCCTGGTCAGTAATCCTGAACTGCTTGGTAAGCATGTCACGGTGGACCCTTATCTCCTCCTCGCGCTCGCTCATGGACGCCTGCAGCTGGAGCCGACGCTTCTCCAGAGACAGCACCCCATCTGCCTTGTCATACAGCAGATCCCTCAGGCGCTTGATCTCTAGCTTCAGGATGTTGTCTTCCACCATGGTGTCCTAGGAAAGAAGAGGATGAGTGTGCAGACAAACAAGAGCGGATAAAGAGAGGGACAGAAAACAGAAGCAGTTATGTTTATATTTGTTTTAGGGCTGGCAAAGTTAGCGTTAACGCAATCTCAATTTATCACAATTAAATAAAATGTCACCATTAACGCAGTGTAATTTAACAACAGTGACCTGCTTTGTTGTGTCTAGTGCAGTATAATGTCTTTGTAATGTATGATAAATACCTGTTTTTTTTTTACAAGATGCACATGCCATCATGACATGAACATCTTTTTTCAACTCTAAATTGCTAACAAGGTTATCAGACAAATGCAGATCTGCTATTGTGATAAGTGAGTGAAAAGCTGCTGAAATGTCGTTAATTGCATTAACTTTACTTGTCCCTAATATTAGCATGTGGATAAAAGGTTCAAGCATACCTGCTTCTTGAGCCGGAGCTTTTTGAGCTCTTTGTCAGAGGTATCGTTGAATAGATTCAGCTCCTCGATTTTGGTGGTCAGGTTTCTCTTCTCTGCACTTGTCTTCTCCATTTCCTTCCTCACACAGCGGATGTCGTCCTGTAAAAACACACAGACAACATTGCCATGCCTCTGACCTACCAGATAAACACACACACACACTCCCCTTTTCTTTCTCTGCGTCTCTCAGACCTGCAGCTTCTTCAGCTGTGTGGTGAGTGTGGTGGCAGTCTTCCTCCTCTCCTCCAGGGTGGTGCTCAGCTCCTGCACCCTCTTCTCCAAGACTTGTTTCTCCTCTGTGTTCACTTCCCCCTGCAGCCGAGACATCTTCCTCTCCAGCAGCTGGATCTGGAAGTCCTGTGGAGGAGTCAGGACAGGGCCAGTGATCAGCACCATCATCTCAAACGTCACATCTGAAAAGCTGATGCTGTATCTCAAGAGGTTGAGAACAATCACTTCGGTGAGTACTTAACACCATTACGTGGTCAGGTGTTCAAGATAAATCTTGATATTTTCTAAGAGCTAAATCCCAATTTTCATCAACTCTGAGATCACATCTAATGTCTAATATCAAGTATATTTCTGTGTTTTCAGAGGTGTGTGGCTTAGTGCAGGCTTGGTGCATGGGGCTTGCCTGGTTGTATATGATCTCCTGCTGCTTGAGGGTGTTCTGATCCACCTTTCGAGTTCGGCTGTCTAGATTAGCGATGGTGGTTTTGCTGCCCGAAACCTCGCTGACCATGTCCTTCTCCTTTAGGCACAGGGCCTGAAGCTCCTGGTTTTTGCGAAACACAGCCTCCCTCTGACGATGCAACAGCAAGTCCACCTCCTGCACCGGGACAGCACATGGGGAATTCACTGACAAAACTATGCAGGTGAGGGCAGGCAAGCAAACACATACTGACGTGTATATGGACAGTACAGTACTGAGAAGGTGCAGTCTATGCAAACACGTAGATGTGCATATAGTAATATTCTCCTTGGCTTCAAAGCCCAAGCCCTGTGACACAATGCCCTGTTTGCATTGTGCTGTTCACTAGGTCACAGTGAGGGGGGAAGTTTCTAGAAAGTAATATTGCTATCTTCCATCGCAATATTGGGAATCATTCCTTTAACCTACCAAAATTGTGATGGAAGTCAGTAACAACGCTCTCTCTAGAATCTCATCCCAGATCAGCCAGTCTCCAACTCCAGCTAATTTTCTTTATCTCCCCCTTGTTGGTATCGGGTGCTGAGTGCCCCTCCTCAACACCAACCTTAATGTTCTGCTCCTCCTCCTTCAGCAGCTGGTCCATCTGTGCAGCACGCTCTTCCACACTTAGGGTGGCCTCAGTCACAGACCGCAGCTTCTCCTCTAGGGCTGCGTTATGAAGCTTAGCATCCTTCACTCTACAGCAAAGGCACGTTGAAGTGTTGAACTGTTACTGTACCATATTCTAATAGCAGAACTTGTGTCCAGTGATACAGCTATTTCCCGAATATAAGCCGCACTATGTATGAACCATGTATTGACCTCACCCTTGTATTAACCTCACCATGTATTAACCTCAGTTTACTAAACATTACCTACTGAATCACAATCAAATCAGATCAAGCAGAATGATGAGTAGAATGATGAAAAGAAATGTAATCCTGTATATAGCCCTCACCCCCGTATAAATTTTACAAAATCAATGTATTAACCTTCATTAACAATCAGGAAATTACGGTGCTAGAGTGCACTAAGTGTGTGTACTTACTTTGTCATTTTATCCTGGATGTCCCTTTTCATGCTGGCTATTTGAGCTCGAACATTCTCCACATCTGAGGCTGCACGGTCTACAGTACCCTTCAGACTCTCCAACTATTTGATAAAGTTGATTTAGTGAATGCAATATTGGTGCACCTATAGCTATGATAGCATGGAGCAACATGCATCTGCTTAGAGGACTACACCTGCATCTGAGAGCACATGTGGCTTTGTGTTCATGGATCTGTGTTAAAACTTATGAATTTACTTGTAATGAATGTGTGTGTAATTTGCATGCTTTGGTGAGGTATTTATAAAAGTGTGCCATTGGTTCTACCGTACTTCATCATGCAGCCGTGTACGATTCTCCTCCTGCTCCTGATGCTGTTGCCTGAGTTTGTCTGCCTGCCTCTCAGCAGCACCAATCTTCTTCTCAAACTCCTTATTGTTCTCCACTTCACTCTCCAGAAAGGCCGTCTTCTCTTTGATCACTGACCGTCTCTCCCGAATTTCCTGGTTTACTTTGGTGATCATCTGTCAAAACAGCAAGCAATGCTCAACTCCAGAACCCAAAGCACTACTGCACTCACTGCTGATGACAGGCACTGCAGAAACCAGTCACAATTCAGTCACATTTCATACAAGTCATTGTTTACAGCATCTTTCATCCTTTGGATTTTGAAATGTTTCACACTAAAATAATTTTGCCAAGAGGTTTCAAAGTTTCAGAAAAGACTGGAAATTGAGGCTTAAAACGCAAGCCTGTGTCTGTGAAACTGCATGTTGCTATAAGGCAAGTGCTGTGCTAGAGTCTAAAGCGCCATCTGCTGGTTACCATTGCACAATTCTGCATCTCCTCGTCCTTCCTCTTCATATGTTCAATGGTGCTCTCCCACTGGTGGATCAGTTCCTGCCTCTCAGCATGAGTGTGACGGAAGTTCTCAGCAGTTCTGTCCAGTCCAATCTGTTTCACAACCACTGTTCATTAGCTCTCTTACAAAGCTTAACATTCTTTGCACAAAAACTCTCTTCGAACAAATACTATACCATACCAACATGTATAATGTGTGAAAAGAAATCAAAAGAGAAATAAATTATTTTCTCACTTGGGCTGTTATTGTTTCAGTTAGTTCATTATCAAGGGCTTTCCTTTTTTGGTTGGCTTGAAGGTTCAACTTTTCAATGTTTAGTGTCAGCTCCTGTTAAAAGGGAAAATAAGAGTCAGAGTTTTAAGGGTAACAAAACACACCGACCAACATACTCTCAATTTGTGCTCAATTTATGCTTGGTGGTGCTGCAGCATGACACTCCTGTGCAACTCACTTTAATCCTGCTCTCATCCTGTTGGGCATATTTGAGAATGGCCATGGTATCCTCATCTCTCTGAGCTGACTCCTCTAACCAGGCGTCCAGAGTCTTCTGATCCCAGTTCAGTTGGTTGCTCAGCTGGTCTAGTGCTTGAGTAGTTTTGAATATGCTGTTCTGGTATGTGCAACAGCAGATGAAAAAGAAGTATAATAATAAGAAGGCTGTGCACTTGAATTAAAGATGAAAACCACAAAAAAATACTGTATGGTAGGCTGTGGGTGCAAAGGCAATAAAAAAAAAACATAATGATGAAGCAGACAGTTTAATTCACCTCTTGAGCAGTCTGCTTCTCTCTCAACGAGCCCAGCTCTTTCTCTTGCTGTGCAATCTCTTGCTGCAAACGACCCATCTCTCTTTCTGCCAGGGCTTTAAAATGCATCTCTGTTCCAGTCTCTTTCTCTCTTGCTTTGCACAGCGCCTGCAAACAATCATTATCACTGCCATTCTTGGTTGCCCGGGAGACGAAGACATGACCATGCATCAACGGTGATGAACAGTCACTGACAATGTTACCTGAGTGTGAGACAACTCTTGTTTGACATTTTTCAGATGTTCAGTCATAGCGTTAATCCTATCCTTATATTCGGCCAGTTTATTCTCCAGCAATGCTTTGTCCTTTTGTTTCCTCTGAAGCTGTACATGTGGAATGAGAAATGCAATCAATGAGTATTTACCTTTGTGACGAATAATAATCACTCCACATTACAGTTTGATGTAGCCTAAGCCACATTAAGTTCAGCCCCGATATCGTTCAGAAGCGCTTATTATAGACACAGACTACAATGGGAGCTCAGCCTCAAAAATCTATGTAATGTTACGGCTGGTATGGTTATATGTTAATGTCGCTTATTAAACAATTAAATTACCCTATCTAGATAAGGACACATTATTACCTAATAAACGTTCATGTTGAGTAAACTTCATCTAAGGCCAATAGCTACTCACCTCATCCTCGAAAGCTTTGTTTTCTGCATTTGCAACAGGAATGGCAAAGCCCTCATCCCAACCAACCTCGGACAAAAGCGCGTCGGACATTTTTCTACAGATTGCTTCGTCAGATTTTAGTATATTGGGAATAACAGTTGTTGATAGATAATACAAGTTACTACAACAGAGTTGTCAAGACATATAACTTTTTCGGTTCAGTTAACGTTAACTAGCGCCAGCAAAATTGGCTAGCTTACTCTACTTGATCACTTCGATGTTGTTAAGCAAGCTCCCTAGCAACAGTTGTCAGGTGCTTACATTCGCCACTAGTTGGTGCAGTCCTTTACAAGAGTTCCCAACGAAACTGAATGTGATCCAAGAAAACAAACAAACAAAAAAAAAAAAAACAAACAAAAACAAAAAAAGGACTGCGAAACTCAATTACAGACAGAGTGTGCAAATTGTAACTGTGCTGTGCTGTGCTGGCTTGTGGGTTCTGAGAATTTTATTTTCCACCATTGAACCGGTGTTTATGACCAGTGGCTCATGGAACAGACGACAAGTTGAAAACACCTGTCCTTTAAGGTACTCTCCGATGCAGTGGTACTAGACTCTACTAGTCTATGGTGCTCACTTTAAATACAATACTTGGTTGTTGCTGGTGTTCGTTCCCCAAGTCATGTTCCCAAAACTGTACTGATTATTTCATCATTAAAGTGACATGGTAACAGCCCTGTGACCACAATCAACTACTATAATTATAGCATTATAATTTCACTTACATCTTAACATACTTATTAAAAAGTATAATACAACACAGTCAGACTGAACATTTTCTTAAGGGTTACAAATTTAATCAAACACTTTTTCTCACACAGTTATGGGCACAACAACTTTGACCGGCCAGAGTAGGCAACAGTTTGCACTGGTCATAGATTGAAAGACCACGTAAGCCCACCTCATGCAGATCAATTGGAAATTTAAGGGAATGTCCATTATACCAAATTGTATACTTCCAACAGTGTTAAATGTCAGAGGTTCTGAGCAGATAATTTGCTGCAAGAGAGAATCGTATTTTGTTTCTTCTCTTCTTTTTTTTCCACAAATCAAAATCTACATTAAGAAATATGGCATTTCCCAAGTGACAACAGAAATGGTACAATGACTCACAATAAACCTAACCAAAACAACTGGATGCACTGCATTTGCCAATATAGTAGTCTGCCCCATCTTGATTAAAAAAGGAAAGAAAGATTTGAACTGCCATCTGTCGAGTGTTCTATGGTCCAAAAAGCTGGAATGCATGTGTAATAATACAATAAGATGTATTATTTCCAAGTAAATTTAACATTCCCAAAATGGAGCCTCTGGGGTTTCAATTAATATGCCTTTGCACTTGTCTGTCTGTGAGCCTGAACTCAGTGAGCCAACCAAGATGACCATTCAGCTCCTGTAACAACACAAGAGTGGCTTATATATCATACTTAATTTAAAAAAAGGAGTTGCCCTAACCACCATGCAATGACTGTTGAGACGCGCTTTCCTTTTCCATATATAGTCTTTGTTGTGTGCGTCTCATTCCTGAGGTTGGAAAGGCAATACAGATCTTAGATAAGTCCTCTGTGCTCTACTGGACCGTCGTAACGGAGTTGGTTTTGTGCAATGCACAGATGCTCTTGACAAAAAAAGGCTTTGGAGATCCTCACACAGCTGTGCTCTTGGTCCCAATGTATGGTCGAGCAAATTCCACAAAGTCATCAATAAGAACTGGCCAAGCTCCTGTCAGAGAAGAAGAAATTATGTTTACAATGAGAATATAAGGGAGAAACTCACACAGCTACTTTTATATGATTTGAGGCATGCAGGCTATACCCCCCCAAAAATGTAGCCATATAAGTAACATGATTCGAAATTCAATCCATAGGTTTTGTACAGACCCTCCTCGTCGTAATTGGACATGTCATCAGTAATCATTGTGCTGAAGTCTAACAACAGATTCCAGGTATCTTTGGGAATAGATCTTTTATGATGCTCCTGTTGTTTAAGAAATATGTGAGAGAAGTACTTAAGAAGTTTTGAAGTATCTCTCATAATTTCATAAAAGTCAGTATAAACATAACTCAAACAACCCCCACATGAAAACTCACCAATAAAAATTTGTTCCAGAGATCTAGAAATTTGAATCTTCCAGCCAAGATTAAATTCCAATACGCAATTGCCATTTCTAAATCTGAAAATATGTGGATTGAATACATTAGATATTTGCAAACTTAAATGACACCTAGACCATGGTGAAAGTCAAAAATACTAATACGTACCCAAACCTTTCTGGCCAGGATTCTTTGCAAAGTTGAAGGTAAACTGATAAAAATCCTTGAACCTGCTCTGGTCTTTCAGTTCTTGTTCCATTTTTGGAAGTTGGGCTTTTAATTTTTCTATACTGTCACATCTTGAACACACCAAAGAAAAACAATTGCTGGTATTGTCATGCGTGTAAACAACTCAGTAACCAAGCCTTGTGAGGTTATTTTTCAATAGACTGTGCCACACATTTCCATAGATTCCTCACACAATTGTGGAATATATAAAGAAATCATTCAATGTATGAATGAGCTATGTCTTACCCTTGCTCTGCCATTCCCTCTATGAACTCCTGCTTGGAGAACTCACACTGTGTTGCTGCACGAAACTTCCAGGCAATAAGTAGCACACTGATACTGGCAGGGTCAAGTCCCAGATCATCACAAAACTGTTGAATTCCATCTATGCCAATCTTATTATCATCATGAGGATCTAAAATACAACAGGAAAACAATTTGCAGCTAAGCCAACTTACTGTAAGAGGTGCTGGCAACAACACAACTACCTTGTGTCTATTTGTGTCACTTCCAAAAACAGACTACTTTGACAGCTTAGTAATATTACTTTTACCAGTGAGCCAACTATTGTTGATTGTCTGGTAGACTTCCAATGTTGTGCATTTAGTGTTGTAATGATCTTACCTCTGTACCTGTTGTAAAGTTGCTCTAACCTTTTCCTGTCCAATGTTCCCTTTAGATTCTGCACATAGATATCTGGATTTTGGAAAAAGTTGTCTGTAGCGACGTCTAATTTCCAGTCATTCTGCTGCAAACAATTCAATGCCGTCTTCTCATTTGACTGAGTGAAGATCATGAACTGTCGAACTTTATCCTTCTGAGAGGACTTCAGCTTGTTCTGCAGAAAAGTAAAGCAGTTGCGTGTGAAAATACAATAGAGCAAGGCACAGTTCAGATCAGTTCAGATCATAGATTCAGATGCGCAAGACTAACAGGAGCAACTCCTTAGCAAAGGTTTATTGTGTACTGTCCATGTGCTTGTACATGACAGTTAGCACTGATTATGAACATATTCTCTGCAAACGACAGTCTGAACGGGCCTCTCTTTTCTTAACGTTACATGAAGGTTAACGTTACGTTAGCGTGGTCAGGAATGATAATGTACGCGAAATTACAGGTCGTTTTGTTAGTACTGTGTTATTCAGTCTATACACGCTTAATTGTTACCGAGGTTAGGAGAGATTAATGTCGCTGTCGTTTACAATTGACAAAATAACGTAGACCGTTTTTCTTGCTACCGTGCTAGCAATTAGCTCGTTATCTTGTCAGCTAACGACAGCAGTGGAGTAGATTTCGCTAGCGTTAGAGTAGCTAGCTAACTGACAATGAAAGGAAACCACACTCTAATTTTAAGGGGATTTACAGTTAATTCAGTTAATACCATAATGTCAAATCAGCATAATTACACTCGAACAGTTTCGTTAAATGCATGATTATGACACATGAAGGGAGCTATGCATTTACAGGTATAAACAGATTTTCCCTACCATGTTTGTGACTTCCAGACACCCCTCTTCCGCTCTGTCTCGCTGTATATCTGCTTCCGTTCATGCGCAGTTTGAAGGTACTGTCACATTTAGTGCTACAAATAATCCTTCTTCTGGTCAATTTTTTTTGGTAACGTTTTAGTGCAGACCAAACCAATGATTATTCTACCATTAAGACAAAATAGGCCAATCTATGAAAAAAGTCCTGAAATAATAATTGAAATACTTTCTAGCAAATCAGAAAATACTTCACAGTACAATACTTTTGCAGTTCATAACATAAACGTAAACTTTGTGTTTCATGTTTTTTTTTTTTAAAGTTTGACACATGCTTTTTAACGTAAACATGGTTACACGAGGCTTCTGCAGTATCATAAATGGTCCAAGGAGAAATTGAAACATAAATACGCGCTCATCCAACTAAACGAACACGAAACAATAGCTACAGTTGAAAGGATGTATGACTTCTGCAGACGGGTATGCGCTTACTCGATTTCATTGCCTCGTGGTATTTTTATTTGACATCAGAAAACCAAAGTGCATAGTTTATATGAATTTACTGTACAGCAATTCAAAATGAAGCATAACTGCTCTCCTCGTTGGCCATAGATTGCTTTCACTAGACAAAGGGTGATAACAGCCAAAGGTTAGGTGTTTAAGACAAAGTTCGACCTAAGACGACTGTCGCTGAGGCCTAGGCCATCCCGGCCCCAAAACCGAAGCACCTACGCCAATTTCATAACGATTACATAGTAGTAATGTTTCAGCATTCCACTATTGCTGCAATATCCTTCCGCTTGTATATGTAGTACTCGGGGATGTGTAGTGTTCAAGATAACAACGTTATTGACTGGAAATACATAATAAAAATATCATATACATGACCTGAATAAAGTATATTTAGCATGAATGTCATTGAATTGTGGCGAATTAACTGAATGGTTTGTCTATATCAGAAATATAGTTCCGGTCACATAAAACCGTCTGCGTTCCCATACTGCTCCTTTCCATTTGGATGCCAAAGTCGGAATCAGATCATGTCTAGCAGTTCTGCTGATTACAACAGGTAAATTTGGTCAAAATATCCTTTATATGAGAATGTTATGAATGTCTGATTGTACATCGTTTTATGAAGGCAAGTGATCTATGGCCCAGTTACATGCAACTTGCATTATAGTCTAGTAGTTTTTGCACGGGCCCAATGTGGCTTTGCGCCATTGCATGATAACTCAGTCAAATCGGTAAAAATGTTGCTAGCTTGCTACTCTAGCTGTACCATATATTTAAACCAGCCGGGGAAATGAAAGGAATATTTCCAGTAATTGATGTTGTGATGTCCGTCATAGTTCATTCGTACTTACATACGCACTCAAAGCCTATTTTACGAGTTAACATTTCATGAAGCATCCGACCTAATTATGACTGGCTAATGTTAGCAACACATGACTTTTAGCTTGCTATCTGGGTAACGTTACATCCACCGTGGCCTGTAGTGTTGCCGGGGATAAAGTTTGCCGTCTGTGGTGTTCTGCAGTGTGTTTTAGACATATTTGTGTGATTAGTCCACATGGCTAAATTTGCAGTTTCAAAGGATGTAACATAAGCCATAATATTATAATTTAATATTACGCTATGATGTTAACAATGTGCCTGGCCTAGCTTGCTAATGCCACGGCTAACCTAGCTAATGGAGTAGAAATGTCAGTGTTATGTCGACGTGTGGTTTTGGTTTTATAGTACATTATCAATTGGTATTGAAGTCCGTCTGTATGGTAGTGGGACAAGCGGTGAAATGATGGCATACCATCTTTCGGGACTGACATTTAACATGGAGATGTCTTTCTATGTGCTGATCACACGCGTCCCGCCATCCACGTGGCGTTTAAAGGCTAACAGTGTAGTCGAAACCGTCTGTGTGCACATAAATATGGTGGACAAGAATGTCTAAATACGATAGAAGTCTTTAATCATAGCATAACCTACTGAAATTTTAAACATCCAGGTGTTTCTTAAACTGTAGTTCTTATTCTAGTTCAAGAGACCGAGACCATGGAGGGCCGGAGGGGATGGAGCCTGATGGCGTCATCGAGGTGAGGATCGCGTAGCTAGGGGTATTGCCAGCAAGTTTGCAGTTTATATTGTAGCGTGCTCTAACATCTTGCACGATTTCCCCACAGAGCAATTGGAATGAGATTACAGACAACTTCGATGACATGAACTTGAAAGAGACTCTCTTACGGGGAATATATGCTTATGGTTTTGAGAAGCCCTCTGCAATTCAACAAAGAGCCATCATTCCTTGCATCAAAGGTTTTTTTTTCTTGCACTTCTTTAGTCTTGTGAAAACTAATAAGTCTAATTGACTGCATGTGGTTGGTCATGATGGGATGGTATGAAGTTGATAGGTGTGCTGAAAAGGAGTGCTTAATGCAACATTTCAATTCCTGTCTTCTAGGTTATGATGTTATTGCGCAAGCTCAGTCAGGCACTGGCAAGACTGCCACATTTGCCATCTCCATCTTGCAGCAGTTGGATATAGACCAGAAGGAGACCCAGGCTTTAGTTCTGGCACCCACCAGAGAGCTGGCTCAGCAGGTATGCTGTACCTGAGGTCACTTGCACTGACGTGTTTCAGACCAAGGCGGCATATTTGACAAATATCAAAAGATCAAGGTACTACTCGTAATCACTTCCTGCTTGCATCAGTTGCTGATTCTGCCAAAATTATGGCAGAATCAATTGTTAACTTTTTTGTGTGGTAAACTGCAGGAAGTAATGGAACTCAATTTTGTAGGTGAGGTGACAAACTAAAATGGACTTATACAGGAGTGTGAAATGATGGCATACCATCTTTCGGGACTGACACAGTCTTGATGACAAACTTACAATCGCTGATCACACTCCTGAATCTCATATATGACTGAAAACCTTTCTACCAGTAGAAGGGTTTTAAATGTGAAGTTAAAGAATTGCAAATATATGATTTCTAAAGTGTGTTGTGGGCTATGCAGGTTTCAAATTATATTTTGGCTCGTTTGCATTGAATTGTTGTCTGTTCCGCTTCAGATCCAAAAGGTAATCCTGGCTCTTGGTGACTACATGGGTGCCTCGTGCCATGCCTGCATTGGTGGCACGAATGTTCGCAATGAGATGCAGAAGCTCCAAGCAGAAGCTCCTCACATTGTGGTGGGCACCCCTGGTCGTGTGTTTGACATGTTGAACAGACGGTATCTGTGTAAGTGTTTGTTGAAGATTTGCTTGAACAGCCCCTTATTTGTTTTGTGTATGTTTTAAATCAGGATTTTCATGTTGGCTTCTTGTTTGTAGCACCAAAGTGGATCAAGATGTTCGTGTTGGATGAAGCTGATGAAATGCTGAGCCGTGGATTTAAGGACCAGATCTATGAGATCTTCCAAAAACTGAGCACAAATATTCAGGTAAATGAGAGGGTGAACTTTTTTAGATACACATTATAAGGGTTTCTTCCACTTAAAAGAACAGTGCTAAAACTGGGATTCGGGACTTTTCCTGAGGTAATCAGTTATGGCAGTACTGTTACTCAGTGGAAGGAGAGAAATTCGCTCTGTACCGTAAATGAAACTTGGCTGGACCTCTTTCTTAATGTCCGGTGGTCAGTGTTTCAAGGTTCAGTGCTACATCAGTTTTGCTGCTTGTTCCAATGTGAGAAATGATGCTGTGTGGATTTAAAAAAAAAAAAAAAATAATAATTAATTGTGACTGCTGGGACTGTTTTTGTAGGTGGTGCTTCTCTCTGCTACCATGCCTGCTGATGTGCTGGAGGTGACCACAAAATTTATGCGGGAACCCGTTCGGATTCTGGTGAAGAAGGAAGAGCTTACCCTTGAGGGTATCAAGCAGTTCTACATTAATGTAGAGAGAGAGGTGAGCAGGAAAAGTGAAACTTTTGTAGAATTTGATGCAAATTCTTGTCCATGTGTCTTGTACAAAAGAGACACAAAATGAGAAACTTGCCTTGCCTGAATAAACACATGGTCCTTGGCCTCTGTGTAACAAGGCTTTTTTTTTTTTTTTTTTGGCTACTTTCTCATTTGGAGTCTGTGAATACGACAGCAAAACGATTGACTCGTCATTCATTTTTGCAAATTGCAAAATTCAGAGCTGAAAATATATTCCAGTGTGAAGGCAACAATCCACATGAATGTTGTTATGATTTAGAGTTGGCCATGATGCCCCCCTTCTTTCCAAAAAGCATCCTGCTAAAATCATGGACGCAGAGTTGTGTGGCTCAGCGTCTCGTGTTTATGATAGCAGTGGTATTCTAAAGAAGGGAGAGCAACAGCACAGTGTTGACTATGAGGCGGGGAGGGACCTCTTTCTCAATGTCCAGTGTCTTTGTCCTCGAGACTCTGTGCTACAGTATCTTGGTTCCTCATGTACTCTGAGATGTGTTCAGTGTGTTTGTGGCATTGTTAGGTATAAAAACTGCACCTCTGTTTCCACAGGAATGGAAGCTGGACACGCTGTGTGACTTGTACGAGACCTTAACCATTACTCAGGCTGTCATTTTCTTGAACACGCGAAGGAAAGTAGACTGGCTGACGGAGAAGATGCATGCGCGAGACTTCACCGTGTCTGCCTTGGTAGGATTTCTTTTGAGAAGTGGAACCATTTGTCACAAGCATTGACATCTGACAATTGAAACTTGGTAGCCCTAAAACACACAGTATGGGATATGAATGAATACATGAGCACATGAATAAATATGTACATGGTTTTGTTTGTAGCACGGTGACATGGACCAGAAAGAGAGAGACATCATTATGAGAGAGTTCAGGTCTGGTTCTAGCCGAGTGCTCATCACCACAGACTTGCTGGTAAGTTTATAAAACTTGGTTTCAGACCAAGGTGGCATAGTTGACAGATATCACAAAGTACTACTCATAACTACTACATTACTTCTAGCTTCCATCAGTTGCTCATTCTGCCAAAATTATGGCATGCACTATTAGCACTTTTTGTGTGCTAAACTGTGGGAAGTAATGGATATCAATTCTAAAATGGACTTGTACTGGAGTGTGAAATGATGGCATACCATCTTTCGGGACTGACAGTCTTGATGACAAACTTGCAGTAGCTGATCACACTCCTGAGTCTTGTAAAGGATTGAAACCCTTTCTACCTGTTTGAAAATGTAAAGTTAAGGAACTGCAGATATAAGATTCTGAAAGTATGTTTTTATATTTTTTATGTATTACACTTCAGTTTGTTTGCATAGAAGAGTGAAATCTGTAAACTTAGTTTTGTATTCTCCTTCTGCATTTTGTGTTATAGTAGTTTAGAACATGATTCATGTATGACGCTGACTACAAAAAAGCCACTGAATTTGTTATTGTGATCATAACAGCCATGCCCCTTACTGTAGAAGAATATTTCTGCTGTTTGCCTGTCACTTAGTGAACTGCTCTCCCAGTGCAGGTGACGCCTGTTTTCATTGACTGTTTCTATGCAGGCTCGTGGAATTGATGTGCAGCAGGTTTCACTTGTGATTAACTATGACCTTCCAACCAACCGTGAGAATTACATTCACAGGTGAGTGGCCCAGAGTTTTGTAGCCCATTGGCTCACCAAAGCCAATTCTAAATGGATTTATATTAAATGGTGTTTTTCCATGTTTCAGGATTGGTCGTGGCGGTCGTTTTGGAAGGAAAGGGGTTGCCATAAACTTTGTGACTGAGGAGGACAAGAGAATTCTCCGGGACATAGAGACTTTTTACAATACTACAGTTGAAGAGATGCCGATGAACGTTGCTGATCTGATTTAAACTCTGAAGGTTCTTAAATGCAGGTATAGCTATTGAATAATCACTTGCATTGCGCTTCTTTTATTGAAGGAATACCCCTATTCTTCTCGATGCTGGCTGTGGACAAGACTTCACAAAATTTAAAAAAAGTGACGTGACTTATTGTGCGGACGGTTGTAGACTCAAACCATAACAGTTTGACTGCTGGTGCGGTATGCAAAACATGAGGTCTTTAAATGTATTCTTTATCAGGTATTTTTTTCCTAGTTTATTAAATATGTATGTATTAGATGTTCTTCACCGTTTGGTAATTTACTTGTGGACTAAAAGATATAAGTGTTGCATTAAGTCTGCCAATTATGTTATGCTAACATATGTGCAGTTCACTATGGATCACTCTTTACTTTTCAGTAATATACAAGCACTTTTTAGTTAGTTTTGTGGAATGTATTAATTTAATTGTATATCTGGTTAAGTATTTTTTTTTTTGTGAAGTCCTCTTAAAGTGGGCCATACATGCTGAATTTCAGTACATGCTTGTGTTCTTTTGAAGTGTTTGACCCATTTTAAAATAAAGAGGATTATGTTGGCTGTCGTGTTGGTCCGTAACTTCAGATTGTCAACACCGTTTGCTATTGAATAGAACTTAAACTGCACACTTCACACAACCTTGATTGCTCACTGATCAATAGTGTCTGATGGGCACATCGTCAATGGGCACAACATGTCTGTTTTGTAGCTGAGCACTACAGCTGCAGATTGTATGTCACATTTGAAATGTAATGCACACCATACAACATATCGGCATTACCTGACTTTATCGAGCCGACTGCAGCTAGCAATGCATTCTGGGTTGAAAGCCTTTTCGCATACCCATCACATTGGTTATTTTTGCAGTTTTCAACGCAGTCAGGTAATGTTGAATCTGCCTATTTATATGCCAAGCAGCATGTGCCCCTGTTGAAGTAGGTTTATCTTAATGATGGATAACTGAGGTGGAAGCACAACTAGCAGGCTGAGTGTTAACCAAACATTAGTGGCAGGCTTGCACTTGCCTCCCTTGGTGAATGCTAATCAGTGTTGAATAAAATATCCAAATGTCCCACTTCAGTAGATATCCTGCCAAATGTATTTGATAAATGTTTGTCACCCACTAGCATGTTACCCAAGTAGAAGTCTTAACAGTATTAAGTATATTTTGTAGTTAAATACAACAAGTATTCTACAAATATACTTGTGTAATGACAGTCGAAATGAAGTCGAAAATTTAAAAATTAAGGTTTGTTTAAAACATGTTGCCTACAACAGACTTCAAAATAATGTAGTAGCCTGGCCATGCCTTTATATGCACGTCTGCTTGATTATCACCTCCCTACACTGCTAGTCTGGATTTGAGCCCATTATACTGGTTGTCTCAGTGGCATTTCACCTCAAATTACCGAACAGAGGGAGGAGTTATGAACACTGAGCTGGAATGACTGGAATCAGTCAATGTAGGCTATCCGTTAACATCCAATCGTTTTTAACTTCAACAGTGCCATATACCTCCAGCAAGCAATTGTTTCTCACTACGGCATGACCAGACCCTCTGTACAAAATTTTGTGTAGTATGAGGGTCTGGTTTTATAACCAGACTAAATGTAGTGAAGTAAAAGTTGACAAAATTTGAACCCTCTACGGTATGAATTTTAGCTGTTTATAGAAAAAAAAATATTTTGCCACACCTTTGGAAAGATGGGGGTCCCTGATGACATAAGTAATAAAATATGGTTGTTCAAAATTGTATGCACTGCCAGTGTGCATGGTTATGTGCTGGAAAGTATGTGCCTGTGCTTAGGCCTGTGTGCATGTGTGTGTATGTATCTGAATGATGGCTTTTATTCAGAGCTTTCTAGCTTTCTCTATAGCTTTTAATGGTAATAATTCATTGTGTAGTGAATTAGTGAGAAGAAAAACACATCCTCTAAAAAAATACCTTGCATAAAAAAGACAACCTAAAAGTCGTCTTATGCTTCTTTCACCTGAAATTGCAATGTAGATTACTTCTTACACTTAATTCCGAACATTTCTGTGCCTTTAGTTGTTGAGACGCATGTTACAATCAACCCATGTGAGAATCCAGTTTTCCCCTACCAAAAATGTCATATATCATTTTCACACTTGTCTCAATACAGTGTCTACTTTTTCAAGACTATTAACACTTTCACCACAACCAGACCACACCTTGAGTTATACTGCAGGTGTAGCTATTTCGCACTTGATACAACTTCAGCGCAACACTGCAGTGTTACACTCTTCAGTTGAACCAGCCAGAGGTGTGAACATTACTTTAAAAGATATAATCACTGTAGATAAGGCAGGTAAAAACAACAAAAAAACTTTTTCCATAGGTCACTCAATTTAAAATTCATGCTCAGCTGAGACAAATATTGTGAATGTACATAGCTCAAGATCATACTTCATACCAACAAAATTGTATTCACATTGTAAAAGTATTCACATTGAGTTTGTTTCACACAGTACAAATGCACACAACTGACCATGGCCACAACTTTGAATGGTATAGGGAAAGTCTGTCTGGGGAGAATGGAGGTGGTTTATACAATCCATATATACAAAATCTTTTTAAAAAATTATGAAGAATTAGGCGTCCACATTATATTTATTCACAAAGGATTCACATTGAGTTTGTTTCACATTGATGCATTTGTTTTTTGCATGTTATAAGGAAAGTCTGTCTGGGGAAAATGGAGGTAGTTTATACTCAACTCAAAATGTTATTAAAGAATCAACAAGAACTGCCCATATTATATTTAGTTAAGTCATTCTTTTCCCTCTCTATAATATGATATTGGTGTGGTTTCAGTGATGCTTAGATTTTCAACATTGCTACGTGTAAAAGGTAAAAAAAAAACATGCTTAGAAAATCGATGATGTCTTGCAAGGGTAAGTATTTCTGCTGAATGGGTTGCAAAACAGCCATAGCTTTATTACTGAGCAATACAGCTTGCCCATAAACCCAGAGTCGGCATTTTGAACCTCTGTGCTAGTTGCCTGCTTCCAGAGCTCCTGAAGGTCTGTCTCATGTCCATGAGACGTCATCATTTCTTTGTAGACGCAAGGATGATAAGGGGACTTTCTCTCACCTGAGAAAAAATTGTGTTCTTTGGGGGCCACCCCAATAAGACTACCACACACCCCCATAACAACATCATCAATGTGGAATGTAGCATTAAGTGTTAATAATGTCTGGTGTATTCGTGAGGCCATATCTCTAGAAACCACATATCCTGCTCCTCCTGTGTAGGCTGGGTAAGAGTTCCATGGATACAACTGCGGTGACACATAATATTTGCTGCTCCTAAAGCGAATTGGCCCTGTATTACTGAACACTCTGCCCACCCAGAAATCCCGAACACCCTCCTGGCTCACTTGCTTGAGGTATGTGATCATGTTAGGCATATGAATGAAAATGTCATCATCAGCAGACATTAGAAAGTGAGCATGACTGCAGTAGGCGTGTGCCCAGTTGAACTGAAGTAGTAGTTTAGTAGTGAGGTTGTAGAAGGAGTCGATGAAGCTCTGCTGGATCAAGTCGTGGTACCTTTGGTCCTCTTGATGTAATTGATCCTGGATCTGCATTCTGTTCTCAGGATCTGGATGGACACCCAAAGCAAACAGAACTTTCACAGACACTCCCAGCTCACTGCTAGTATAGCTCTCTTTACCCCAGGTCAACCGTATATTTTGACGACGGTCAAAGTTCTGAGGGGAAGTCTTGACAAAGAGGAGGAGGAACACATTCTTGTTCTCACATGTGTCCTTGTGGTTGATCAAATAGTGGTGGCTACTGAATTTAAGAGCGTCTTCCTTGCTGATAATGAAGCTATCATTTCTGAAACTTGGCCCAAAGAAGTAGTATGGCATATCACGTACATAATCTGATTTGCTCAGTGTGTCCCAACAAATCATGATCCCTGACAAGATAATGCAAATGGAGATCACCTGCAAAAAGTGACTTCTATGGATTCGACTGAATTTCACAAACATCCTAAGGTTTTCCAAACTCTCTGCTCAAACATGAGATCTATAGTTTTAGCAGTTTTTTACACTAAGTACAATTACAGATATCATTTTGATGTAGTCTTGGCAGTCTTGTTCACACTCTCCTCTCCTTGTTAAGCCCTGGAAGTAATACAGAATGCATCATGTAATCAAGTGAATAATAATGAAAAAATAAAACATTTAAAATATTGTACACAAAACATTAAAAAGAAAAACCTGCCAGATAATGTATAAAACACTGAAGTCACACAATGATGACATTCTATTTGGCTACAGCACTAAGTCAGGCTACTGTGGGAGGACATCAGATTTAGCCAGCTAGAAAATTTTAGTTCAAACCCTGTAAAGTACACAATAAAGTAAACGTTTTGGTCCATCAGGCCACAAAAATGAACCAGCTTACAATAAAATGCTGAAGGCACAAAATATGTTTTTTATTTACTATGTTTTCTATGCCGTTAATGGATATTAGTCTGACAAGACTCTTCTCTACATTTTCTTTGGGAACTTTGTTTAAACTTTAGATCTATTGGTAATGCCTTCATTTTCTGTTCGCTGATTGGAGACAGAAAAATCCAAGCCTTTGGAGAGTTCCCTGACAAGTACTACATGTAGCGAAATGCAATATTGGACGGCACTAGCCTGGCTCAGTGGATATGGCAATAAACATTAACAAACATCTTTAGATTAAATGTCCTGCAACTGCAGGGACACAGACTTTAATCCCATAAAAAGCTATTTACAACACTCTGGAGACATTTTTAAAGAAGGAATTGGAAATTCTCACATAATTACGGTATGCTGAATTTCACTAGCCCTGCTCCCAATCTGAAATTTGAGCCTGCTAATTAGCATAATAACAAGGCCTCCATAGACTATACCTTATGAATCACTGCAGCCAATTTTAAAGGAATCAGTATGGCAAGCACAGGTGTTGACATTAATGACATTAATCGTTTCACTGTAGTAGAGATCAGAACCTTAATGGATGACATTACTAACCCCTGTGCTTGCCTTGCTATTTGCTGTAAAAAAAATATTTTCTAGTGGTGTGATGGGCAGGGGCGGAGCAATCTCATTGACCCCCCATGTGCCCCCCCTGTCGCGGCACCGCACGTCTTGTTGAGAAGGGCTTGCTGAATTCTGTAAGCGGTAAAATCTGTTAACTGCTATGTTCCTCCTGTGCTCCTTTTCCCACTCCAGAATCAGACCTGACAAAGTCTGTTGTAACAGACGAAACGTTGTCAAGCTCAATAAGAAGTCCAGTTGCCTACAACAAAACTCCTTTGACTCCTGTGCAGTAGTTGGCGTTCTGTATCAGCAACAGGTATAATTCAGCCACTACTGCTAACTTAGAGGAGGAGAAGAAGATAGTCTAAGTTCTCCCCAGCCAAAACGTCTGTTCGAGTGAGACGGCTATTAAATGATGCCACTGTAAATCAACCGAAGATTCTGCTGACTCGTTGATCAAGGCAGCCACATCGGCCTTGAAACTTTCTCTTAGATCTTCAAGGTCTCTTTTGGTAATCGCACTGCCGTTATTTTTGCCAGTCCTTTTAGCTTATTTGGCCATATTAGCTGACTTAGCCACCGAAATATTAGCTCGAGTTTCTTGCATGCCGTTTCTGTTTGTTTTTTTAGCCTATTTAGTAAATTCCTATTCAACTAAGGTAGGCTAGAAGTGTTAGTTTAACCAAGCGTAAAAGAAAGAAAGATGAATATTTAGGTCATTCAGTTTAGTAGTATGAAAGGTTTCACTGGAGCCCCTTTTCACACGTCTGCTAACTTAACTCGTCATGCTGGAAGTCCTTGTGTTTTTTGCCCTTATTCAACTTTTACAGTATTGGCCGTGTCCCAACTTTTTTGAGACATGTTGCAAGTATCAAATTTCAAATGAGCGTATATGCCCCCCCCATAACAATAATTTTGCCCTGTTTCAACAGTTGATATGTTTCCTTTGCGCTATTCTCATATCAAATGTATGGCTTGCATGATTTTAAAACAACAGTATTCGGTTTTTATTGCCATTGCCAACCGTCCCAACTTTTGGATTTGTCACTTCTTTTGTATTATTTGCTTCAGTTATTGTGTTTGTCTACACTAACATTTTTGATGAATATGAGGTCATGACATCACACACACACACACACACAACTGTTTCCAAATGATTTGGCTACTGTCAGAAAGCACCCTTTCTATATTAACAAACTAAATTCAGGATTGTATTGCCATTTTGCATATTAAAGGAGTGACTTTGATGTCAAATAGCCATATTCAAAATCATTATAAAGTTTCCCAAGTCTTAGTACAGAGTTTATTAAAGCAAACACAAACACGAAGACTGTTCGTGTCAAGATGAGATCATTTATAGAGAAATTTTGAGGGCATTTGTGTACATGTGTGTGCACCTCTACATTGCACATTTTGTACTTGCACATTATTAATAAACTGTGAGTTTTATACAGAAATCGTATCTCCTTGTGTGTTGTAAGAAGTACTATATGAAAAGATTTTGATTGCAATTGATTGTGTTCGTTGAAAATTCATTGTTATATACTGGCCCCCCTGAAATAGCTTCCCGCCCCCGCCCCCGGTGATGGGTAGGTGGCGAAACACACACAAGACAAACAGGACAAACAGGATTTGTGCGTTGCAAATACCAATTTCAGCAGTGGATTTACAGACTGTACTGTAGTAATCTAATGTGGTTTCTCAACCCCTGATGATACATCAAGGGCATTTTTAAAAAGATATTTCAATGATTTCTTACATATAGCTCCTTTAAGATTCAAAATTCAGTTTGGTAAACAAAATATTCAAAATCAGCAACCCCAAATTTTCAGAAGTTCACCCTTAAGAAAGAGAACAAATCCTACAGAAAGTTTCATGCAGAAAGAATTTCTAGTTTCTAACGTTATGCTCTCGTTATACTCACCTTAGTTTATGTTTTGGAGGCTTATGCCATTAAGCAAATTGAAAAGCTTAAAACGAATTAATCTTAAGAAAACAGTTTATGTCAAAATCAGCATAAGGATATGCAGGTTCCCAGTTTTCCCAACAAATGCCACTAGAATGCAGGCTTACATCAAATCGAATTTGTTTTTCTATGTTTTTTTCAGTGATTAACCAGTACTACTAAGTACTATTTAGGATTACCCTACGTAATTTGTGGTTTCTATCAAGTCCAATTGCCTGTAGCCACTTTCTTCGGCTACAGTTTGCGATCAAGTCCTTGGTTGCCACTACGGAGTTGTATCGTCTAAATGTGGCACTGTGCCAAGGCTTATTCATTATAATTTTAGGCAAATTTCAAGCTTTAATTTAAGTAAATTTAAGTCTATCCTAGGCTACAATATCTTAACCGGTTTTAATTTCCGCAAAGGGAAACGTCACAAACTGAAACAGAAATAGAATATTATTCTATTAAAGGTAAACAATAGGCTATAGACCAGATATTAGACGAGTGTTACGTAGCCTACATTTAAAGCGCAGCCATAGTTATTAACTTACCACTTTTGAATGGTCGCGAATTAGGATTTACTGCCATCGAACGAACGGGCAAATTGTACCACGAGGAAATGACAAAACCACTCCCTCCTTTCCTGCATAGACTTCAGCCTGTGTGTGTGCTGCAATTCAACCATACGTACAGACGCTTGAGGTCAGCGAAGGCTAGTGACTCGTGACATAGGCCAAAGATCACAGCCAGTGATGAATGCTTCCGATTATGATTTCACGATTTAGGCCTAGTTGTCGTAGGCTACTAGTGGCAGCTGGTCAAGTCTATTTACTGTTGTCTATTTCGTGTAAGAAACGGTCAAGCGGTCATGCTGGTCAAGCAGCATGTTTTGGACTGTGAAGCTGCACTACTAGCACTGATGCCCCACTGTGATCTCTGCCCAAGGTGGTCAACCTCCTGTCTCAACTCAGTATATCATCCTTGGGTGCCCCATGGCTGCTCTCTGGATTGAGGTGCTCCACCTCGCATGTATATAGAGGATGCTACGTGCCACTGGACCAACGCTCCAAATGCTGGCTGAGGACGGCAGCACTGTACACTGGAGGACAGAGGAGGGCTGTTTACCTGCCAAGATAAGGTAGCTTAGGTAGCTACCACAGGAACAGTAGCCAGCTTAGTGGCAAAGTTCAAAAGGTGTCCCATTCAGCTGTTTCTCCCACTCTTTGAGGTTCAGTTGCTATATATATATAAATGTAAATAATTATTCATCATCATTATTATTATTATTTATTATTAATTAAATTAAATTATTATTTTTTTATTTTTAAAGAAATAACTTCCAGGAGAAATGTATAAAAATCATAGATAGTTAATAGATAAGCATGCAAAAGCATGACAAAACACCTGGAATAATTCTATCACTTCGAAAGCAGAAAAAAAGTCACCAAAATATTGTCCTCCCTTACTCCCTCATTGACATCAATTATAAACACTACGAACCCGGGAGATTGGCTCCTCTTTTACGAGGACGAGGGTGCCCGGTTGCAAGTGGCACAGCACAATGCTGAAGTCCGTCGTAGTAGGGATACACTGAAGCATTTGATTGATGCTACGGCGTATTTAGGGGACGGGATGAAGGGCCAAATTCAAATGAATTTTATTTAACATTATTTGCCCCTGAGAGCAAGCACCACGACAACTTTCTGGTTTTGTAATTCTTTCTCTCTCTGTCAACAATCCACCCATCTACTCACATTTACCCGCTCATTCACCCACTTGACCACTTTGCCCCCTGTCCTCCCCTATTTCTGTGACCATACATATATACGTATATATATATATATATATATATATATATATATATATATATATATATATATATATATATATACGTATATATGTATGTATATACCAACAGCTTTCTTGTTGAGTAAACACCAAGCAGTCATTACAAAGCCATGCTCTCCCTCCTGAAAGAGCACCATCCTGAGGCCCAGGTTACTGCCATGAGAGTCAAGGTTGAATGCCATCAGGGAACAGCAGCAGAGCAAGCCAGCACAGTCTGTAGTGCTGGTGCAGGTGAGGTCCTTTCTCAACCACGTCTTGTCTTCATTTTGGGTATGATATAATGTACTTCTTCCTTGCAAAGCAATGCAGTTATTAAATATAAAGCTGACTAATATTTAGCAGGCACTTTTATCATAGGCAGTAAAAGAAGGCTTTTATCCAAAATGACAGACTCGTAACAGAGGTTTGAGAATCTAACCAATATTATCTCAATCAGTATATAACTGAAGTATTTTAAACAAACATTCGTTTAAGGGTAATTCAGTGTTGATGTGGTACAGGTAAAGTTTTACATTTCAGGTAACACAATATTCTAATGCTTATCCAGTATTGATACAGTGGTTGATATGATCATATGATCTGCTCACTGTTTGGAAAATGTACGCAAAATTAGACAAGAAATCTGGGGTTTTCTGTTCTTCTCACTGCTCTGGCCTACTTTCAGTTTGTGTATGGCTGACCCACTTCCTACTACAACTATATGGTGTAGCATGAATCATTCAGATTTCTTCTGCATAAGACAGAAGACTCTGAAACTAACCTTTCCTCCATTGCAGAATGCTATATAATTCCTAAGTGCATACTATTTGTGAAGGTTGTTAAGAATACACCGTTTCTAAATCATATTACAATTTCCACAATTTTGTAGACAATGTACTTATGTATGTACAATGTACTCCTAGCCACGTGGGTTCCTAACAGTCTATTCAACAGTACTTTTGTGTGAGGCTGCACCACTTCCTCTAACCACCATGCAGAACATGTCACCCATTTCCGGTTTAAGGATGTTGGTTCTATCGACATCAGGCCATGGAAGCCTAATTGAGATCTGAGCATAACTTTTATTACAAATCTTGGTTCTTAAAGGTTGGAGTGTAACACAGTAGTGCCTACAGCATTTGCATTCTTTTTTGTATATGAGCTCTACTGATTTGGCTACACTACCACCTGACCCACAGAAAGACATGTTTGGTAGTGTACAGCAGAGTAAAGGGATTAAATCACTACACATTTTTTGTGCCCGAAGGGGAGCCACTTAGTTTCAAATATTATGGAAGTAGCACTTGGTATCTCTGGTTATAAGTTGTATTGGTTGAAGCCAAGTGAAATAAATTATTGTAAGTTTCAAGAGGTGTTTGTTCATATTCACACACAGCCAATGTAATTTCAGAAAAGTTGTCAGGATGTTTTTTTCTTTAATAAGGGTGCAAGAGCAAGAGATGTCACAAGTTGACCCAGGTGCAAGCTATTTACGTGGTCAAAGGAACAAATGTTGACATCTGGTGAAGACCACATTGCCCAGTATCCATTTGCCCACAAGAATCCACTAAAACCCTAAACCCATGCAAGTGCATCAACCATCTCACCAATACAATTCTTTCCTTTATAGACAAAGGGCAAAATTCTCCCAGGTGCTTATGTCCAAAAAAAAGCCTGCAGCTAAAAGTCCATGAGCCAAAGGGGGTCACCATTATCAGTTGGGGGGGACAAATTACCACTATATTTTTTTGAAAGCTATCCATCTCTGGGGTATATTTTTGCTCAAGTTGGATTTGGGTTGGATTTTGCACCTCAGAGTATTTCACCAAAAGTGCCTACTCCTTGGTTGGACCTTTAAACTGTAAAAAAGCATTAAAACAATTATATTATCAAAATATATTTTATTCTGGACTTTCATTTGATCTGACTCAAATCACAAAAGCCAGTTCAACATTGTAAAGATAGTATCTGCAACAAGACGTGAGCAAGGAGGAGGAAATGGTACATCAGGACACAAACCAATCAGGGGCTAGGGAAAAAAAAATCAAATAAGTATTTGTGTGGTCCAGGATGGTCAGATACAACCAGGTGTGTTCCTTCTGTAGACAGAATTATAAAAAGTTTTCAGAGTACAAAACCTTCAAGGGCCATAGACATAGTAAAGATAAAACTAGGCATTTTAGGTTGGACCAAAATGAAGCAAAAACACTCAAATACACTGTAAAAAGCATCTCTTAAAATCAAAACATTATAAAATACCATTCCACTGTCATAGACAATATAATAAATAGTGTCTTATGGTACAATCTAATTACTGTTGATTATATTAAAGCAAACTTCAAAATACTCTCAACTCTTTACAAAAAAAATATCATTAAGTGAATGGTGACATTCTGAACAAAAACAAATCAGAAATCACAACGGAGACTGTTAATGAGAAAGGTTTGGCTTTGTGAGCCCCGCTATGCTATGCTACAGAATGGTACAACATGGAATGCCATGAAGTTGGCCCCAATCCACTGCACTCTCTCCCAACACTGTTTTTAAACACCCATCTCACCACACTTCTGCACAGGTAAATGCACACCTGAACAGATTCGAGTGTGGAAAAGATGTAAAGGAACATTCCAGATGAAACAATAAATTCTTCCTTTCAAACATTTTTAAGTGCCAGCTAAAATCAAGCTCATTTAAAGTGCAGGAAAAAAAAACTTCCTTGTGGTTGACTGGGGATGTAGCAGCTCCTCTAGGACCGTCTAATGGTATTTTATTGTTTAAACAACCAAACGAAACAAACAAAAACACTTTACATTACAGCTAATGATGACATTTATTCTGAAGATGCACATGAAGTGTGCCATAATCATGAACACCTCAATTAAAACAAACAAAAAAAAGCTTCTCATAGGAGTAGCATATATTTCATAACCCCCTGTGACAGTACAGATATAGAATATTTATTTATATATACGCTTTACTGTTACCATTTCAGTTTTTTGTTGTATTTTTCTTAAAGTGTGTTTTCAAGACTCAACTCAAGTGTGTTTTCAGCCCAACACTCATCGGTACTGTGTAAAAAACAATCAAACAATGGAAACCAACCATTTCTTCTACCCTGACAAACCAAAAAACTCAAGGCCCTCTCACATACATGCACAAAGACCCCCCTATCTTTCCAATGTTGTTAGCCCAATAGCCACCTGGATCTAAGAACTGCACTGACCTTTTCTGCTTATGTGCATATAGGGAGCCATGGCCTCCTCAAGTACATAAACCAATATCTGAACACTCTGGGTGTCCAAGGTTCTGTCGTGAGGACAAAAGTGATGACATCTAAATGACTGACTTGCTATGGAGACTACGCAAATTTATTCAGGCCAGTTAAATTAACCATGAGCATTCCCCATACACATTAGTGGTGAATGTCCACAGGACCTCATCCTAACATCAAATAAACCAGCATACAGTATAATGAGGCCAGACCACTGCAAGTTACCCCACTGCTGCACTGCACGCTTTCTTTTTCAGTCTCCGTCTGAGCCTTTTCACATTTGAATCATATTACTTTCGTATAGCAGGCACATCATGTGGCTTCAACATCATTCCTCACCCACCTGAATGAGCCTAATGCCAAGACAAAGACAATGGCTGATAGTAGACCCGATGTGAAAAGATGCGTATGCACAACCACAGCACTTGACACTAAAATACGGGATGCGTTACAGTCAGCATTTGTGCAGTGTGTGGCACAGACCAGAGCAGACAGTCAGTTGTTACAGTGGGACATTGATCGTCAAAGTGAAACCTCTGCGGCTATGAAGGGGGACATTATTGAGGGCATTTAAGATGCTTCTATCCTGTAGTGAATTCTTGTATACCCTTTTAAAAAAAATTGGCAAAGAGTAAATCGCAGATGCAAATGACATTTCTATGCCATTTCTAAATAGGTGTTAATAGCACAAATGCCAAATGTATACTTCCCCAAGTTCATGCACATCTATGTAATTTGTGTTTTAAAAAAAAAATTAAAATTAATAGTCCAGGTGGTTCTAAATCTCTCCATCATCGTCTGTGTGCGTGCGTGTGTGGTGGTGTGGTGGTGGGGGTGGGGGGTTTGAAATCCTGAAACCCAACTTGACAGACAAATCCCAGGATGGCAAACTGAAACACTGATATGTACAATATGCACACACCAGGTCTGAATGTATAACCTACTGACTCAAAAGCGTAAGAGAAAGAACAGACATAAGCAGTGATATGTGGCCTAGACTCATGTGTCTGTGTGTGTGAGTGTGTTTATGTGTGTATTTGTGTGTTCAACAGTCCTGTGGATAACATCAAAGAGTATGACATCCACTTTTTCCTAGCATAGGAAGATGCCTTCATATGCAAGGACTCAGCAGTGGGAGGCTCAACAAAGGACCTACAGCAGTGGATGGGGCCAGGGACAGACAAGACAGTCAATTTGGCTATGTACACATTCAGAGTCGGTCCATGGCTTCCTGTTGGCAGCGTCATTTCCGCAGATCTAACACACAAACCTGAGTAGGGAGAAATGGAAATGATTGTTTTGTTTTTTTTTGCCAGAGCAGGTCTGAAGCGTGAGAAGAGTAAAGGCTTGGTGCCATCAACATGGCAAAAACTCTCCCACTATTCTCAGTGGGGAAGCTTTCAACATTTGCTTCTGTTCATTGCTTAAAACTAGTAGCGGACTTTAAAGTATTAGGCCACAAGCAGACTGAACGCAGATTTTGCAGTGAGAGGTGTATTTTTTTTTGTTGTGTCATATTGGCAGCGAGCTTTTCCTGAGTAGATTATCTGCACAGGGCGCTATGCTGATTGTTCGCCTGCCCGCTCCAACCAAAGCGAGTAGAAAAAACATTCAACTGAGTGGAAAATCCATGTAGACGCCACTCGCATACTAAGGAGATTCTTTTCATTCTGGGTGGAGAAAATGCAATATGTTATACACCTTAGTCATGAATATTTTTATGAAAGTTTTTATGACATTCCTAACAAAAAATTATATCTTTACTTTCATAATCTTTATTCAGTTAGTCTCTATACTCTTTAGTTCTTCAGTTTGTAATAGTGACATGACGGCTGTGATAAGTAGAGATAAACCTGTGGTTGCATAGCAACGGCAAACAAAATCCGCTCCTCGTTTTCAACTTTTGTCTTTACCACCTTGCGTAAATCCGTGTTCAGTCTGTTTGCAGCCTTGTTATGTAGATTTGAAGAAGGATGTTTTATTGCTTCAAAACGTCTTGAGGGCACTTACTGATCCATCTGATGCACTGGCTCCCACTTTGTCCCCTGTTGCGTTCCAGCAGACCTCAAATATGCCCCCTGTGCCCCGGTAGCTGTTCACTAATGCTCCACTCTGTGTATCCATTCACACACACACACACACACACACACACACACACACACGTTACAAACCAAAGGAGGACAGAAGTGCTGACTCAGCAGCTCAAAGCCTCAGTACAATGCTGGTAAAGTGCTCTGGTTTAGTCTCTCTCATCACTCAAACAATACAAACAAAAACCTGAATGCACAGAGCTCAGAAATAGTACTCAAAGTACAAGAGCAAATATCTAACTTTCCATGCCTAAGTCTGTGCCTCCTCATGAAAAGAAGTATGGAGACATAGGAAGACATATGGATAAAAACAGCTGCCTCTTGAGCGGAGCCGGCATACCTGCGTGTTCCAGATGTGCACACATTTGTCAAAAGAGCCGCTGGCCAGGTGCCGTCCGTCGGGGCTGAATGCCACGCTGTAGACGGGCTCTTGGTGGCGCGTGAGCGTGTGGATGCAAGCACCACGCTCCGCGTCCCACAGCCGTACCGTCGAGTCAAAGGATGCACTACGGGTGAGAAAGGGTGGGTTAAAGTGGGAAAACACGAAAATCAGAGTGGGTAAAATTCCACATAAATCACTCAGATTGGTCAACATAGTCCCAGATGAAAAATCATTGATAGAAATAATTTTTTGTCAATGTGTAGTTTTACTATAGACCGTGTTATTTATTTTTTGTCTCCAGTCTTACACGGCTTATCGGAGTTCAAGCAATTCCCCTCCACACCACTAGGTTTTGCTGTATGCACCTTGCTGGTAAAACTGGTGACCCTCTTATTTCCCCCTACTCTGTTTAGAACACCCCTGCCTCACTGTTTTGATATGAAAATGGCAGTGGCGGGTGAGAACACCCGTCAACTTTCAACACTGAAAATAAGAGATTACGGGACAATTAGAGCAGCTTCCCATTGCCATACCTCTGTTAACAGCAAGAAAATGGACAGTTATTTTTAAATAAGCCCAAGTCTAGTCACATTCACACCAGAGCCACCATCCCAAATCTTGAGCTTTTGGTTTCTTTTTCCATCAATGTGTTTTCCAAACTGATTTCCAATCTTTTGAGCTACTATTAGCTATTAAGACACTTCATGACGCGGCACTGGCTTACTTCCAATCATAACATTCTCTTCCGGTCTTTTTAAAAAATGTTTGCAAGAACTGTGCTAACCGTGTCTCTACTTGTCCCCTAGAAAACAAAACCAAAAGATGTTTTGTCTCTGAGCAGCAAATCTCTAGGGCACTCGCTGTTGATGGTAATAATCAACAGTATCCTCCATTCCCATTGGTAATTACTTCATTCGCATACCTCCGAATTAGAATAATACTTTGTACTCAGTACCTAACCATTTCAAATCGCCAGGTGTCACTAGTGGACACTACTGAAAGCAAACACTACTATTTGTGCAGACACCCTGGTACTTTAGGGTCCACACAAAAGGTTTTAGCACTACACCTTGACAAGTCTCATGAAATTTGGACAAACAAATCAACTGACCAAACAAACAGTGGAAATATCACTTGCAATCACATGTATGAAGCATATTAAGATTGATGCTGACCTGGCGAGCATTAGGTTGGCGTTGGGGTTGTTGGTGCCTGGTCCTGTGGGGCTCCATTTGATAGTGTAGATCTCCTTACTGTGGGCCTGCAGGTCGTGAAGACAGCCTTCCTGCTTCATGCTCCAGATCTGCATCAAATACACGCATACACACATAACTGAGCATCTGTAAACAGTGTATAATTTCCATGTCAGTTATAGAGACAAAACGCATTGAGGACACACACCCTGTAGGGGGTAAAAGAACCCCTCAGTCCTAATTGACTTAGTATTGTGGCAAGGTGTCTCACCCACATTTGTGACTTATAGCCAAAAGAAAAAGCCTGAAATCTGCCATGTGATAAAATCCACAGCAAAGCCAACAAGGAGAAGAACTCGGAACCTATTTTTAATAAGCTGACTAAGCAAAGAAAATATAGTTTGAACCAGATAAAACGGAATACTGGCTCCCTGTGTGAAAGACAGTGCACAAAGCATCACATTCTGAAAACCAGATTGGTGGTATAGGCTTTTCAACTCAAAAGGACAGTATTTGTGCATGACAGTTTTAGGCTACAAATCTAACACAAATCATTATTGCCTTAACAGTGACAAAGTGCTTGCTGAATGTATACTCTCAGAACCTACAACTTCCCTCCCTCCTGACGGCCTCTGTATTTCGGTTTAGAAACTTATAAAATTAAAGTTCTCTCTTGTTGGTAATGCATTTTCTTCACACAACAGCTTTTAGGTATTTTCTCCTACTGTGGTAAAAACTGATCACTACTGGGACACCCTGTTTTGTAACAAGTGAATGGAGCGCAAGCAATTAGTTTCACACTAGGGGGCGTGGTTTTTCACATTATGACAAGCCACTCTCTCTCTCTCTAGTGCAGTTCAGATTTGGTTTTGATTTGCACTAGCCTGTGTATTCATACAATTTAGGCACACGCGTGAAACATCTATTTCACAAGAAGGGCTCACACACCCCACAATCTTAAATATTCCTTAGCCACATTCAGCTGCTCCTTTTATCAAATGTGGATAGATATGGGACATTTTTGTTTGCTTTTTATTAATTAATTTTCATTTAAAGATGACCTGAATGTTTTTAATTTAAACATTTACCTTTTTTTTTATTCTGTTGTTTTCTGCTTTCAATTGGTAATGATTTGACCAGAGAAAATTTGACCCATCTTGGAGGTCGATATTGGAGGGTTCATGTCAATATCATTTTGGACTAAAAATATTCTGAAATAAATGAATTGAAAGCTCATTATTTTTGGAGAAAAATACAACTTGTGTCTCTGTATCACCTGATCAATACCGCACATTTGAAACTGTATTCTAGACATGAAGAATATATCTCCGTACCGTACCATCTATGCTTGAAATTATACTGGAAGATGAATTTTAGGCCATATTGCCAAGCCCCAATTCATAGTACAGTATTTAACCCTGGCTTACCTTGAGCGTCATGTCATCGGAGCAGGAGGCCAGTAGGTTGCCCTGGGGATCCCACTTGATTGCATTCACCTCATTCTGGAGATGGAGCAGGTAAAACACACAGAGTAACGCAGTGAGAAGAGAAAACATTCCACAGACCTTCACTAAACTGTGGAAAGGCTAGATTTCATCAGGGAGATGGACACGTCAGGGAAGAGACAGAGCAGGGAGAAGAGATAAGTGCCAGTGCGGGAGTCACAGTGTATGTGTGTTCTAAGTTACCGTGTGGCCCTGGAATGTTTTGACGGGCCGGTCCTGGCCCAGCTTGCACACGTGGATACACATGTCTGTGCTGCAGGAGGCAAATGTGTTGTTGCTCTGCCAGTCTACGTCTAGAGCAGGTGCTGGAGAAGAGAGGGCATAGAGACCAATAGATTAATAGCAGGCACAGACCAACAGATAAACATTAGGCACAGACCAACAAATTAATATCACAAAACTATGACCAACATTGACGTCATACTGCTGAGGGTCTTCAAGGACAGGCGATAGACGTGTGTCACGGAAGGTGGGAATTGATTGTGAACACGTCGCCATGACATAGTTATAGCTAAATAGCTAGTCGTCTGAATTGGTCGGTAGCCAAGCAATGAGCTGTAATTAGTAAAATGAAACATGACCTCATATGTTATTTTTAACTTTGAGCCAAATATGTTGTTAGGAGCCTTGTGCCTGTTTCGGCTCGCACCACTCTTCAATTAATGCACGCCACGTTGCAACAGCCAAGTTGCATTGTTTCAAAGGTAAACAAATGGTTTCGAGCACTTTGAGTTGAAAATAGCATGCCAATGTGAATGCCTCACAAAGATGCTACGTGGAGTTTTTCTTAAATCTTAAAAAGTTAAAATATGACAAAATAGTAGCAACAGAATGCAAACAAACAACCGTGCTTCTGACAAATGTCAAAAAATGCTGTGATGCCCACTTAGCATGCAACCAACTAGCGCTAGTATTAGCTACCTTATGATACCATGTTGTACCACATATGGCCACTGTATTACATACATAAATACAGAGCAAGTCAACTGGAAATGCAATGTGGCTGCTTTCACAACCACAGCCTACAGAGTTCCACATAGTTTCCTTTGATATAACACTACTGACAGGATTGATTTGCAGGAGCTTAACTACATTATACATGCATTTTGGCTGTGCTCACCAGAATGGAATGGAAACTGCTGTTTGGCTTCTCCTGTGTGTGCATCCCAAATTATTGTAGTCTGTTTGTAGGACAGAACACAGAGATGGTCAGCGTCATGAATCACCAGCACTGAAAGGGAACTGGTGAAGAAGGTTCTTGAAAGCTGCAGTCACAAGGACCCAAAGCATTGTAGACTATGTCATTCACAAATTCACAAATTTGTCAGGATTTCAAGGGACCCTGTGGTAGCCTTGTAAAGTAAAATAAAAACAGACATGAAATGCGTGAAGAGACAAATTACCTTATCTACCCCAGCACTGAGTATGAAGTTGCCTTTCTTATTCCACTTCAGAGCAAATATAGGCCCTTTGTGTTGGCCCAAGGTACTGGCGAGATTACCTGAAAATGATATACCGTTAAAACCAATGACACCAGGCAGACAAAACAATGCAGGTGCTCTGAGAAGCACAGAGGGAGGGATCTCACCATCTTTAGTCCATATTCTGGCAAAACCATCATAGGAGCCGGTTGCCAGCAGTGTGCCCTCACTCTGCAAGACCGAACAGAAAAATAAATAAAAACATCCAATCAGTAATTAATTAATAAGATCACAAAACTCAGTTTTGTGCTTCAATGCAATTAGACAGGAAAAATATGCATCAACTAAACAGCCCACAACTGGGTCAGAAATCAGAGAGTGTGGGTTCATGTGACAACTCTCGCAGGCCCACGGGAAACACATTTCCTGCTCTGGCCGGTTGCCAAGGGATACCTCTGGCAGAACAACTTACATTCCAGTCGAGTGAGGTGACGTCTTTGTTGCTAGGCACGTCCTGGCCTCCCTCTCGGATGCAGTGTCTCAGGACCAGCTGTGTGGAGCCGCCTGAGCTGTTCTCGCTCAGGTTCCAGATCCGAGCCGTTGAGTCCCCAGACCTGTTTACACACAAACAAGAGATATAACCTCATTAACAAGTACACCTAAAGAACACCAAAAATGATAAATACAGACAACTGAACGAGGTCTAAGAAAAAGCTTATTTCATAAAAAACTAATCTGTGTACAACACTTATTATTTAAACTGATCCAAACTGAAATGTTAAAAAAAATAAAAAATAAAAAATGCAGAAACAACTAACAGCAAGAAAAACAGCTCAATGATGAACAAGCTACAAGAGACAGACCCAGAGGCAAGCAGGTCGCTGACAGGGTTCCAAGCGCAGATAAAAACCTCAGACTCGTGGCCGCGCAGCACCATGGCCTTACTGGCAGGGATCTCCACCGCCCGGTCTACTTCCATCATCTCTGCATGGTGGTCTGTTGGAGCAAAATATCAGCCATGTGAAAAGTGTGCAAACTGAAGGCTCTCTGTGAGGTGTCGGGAGATGCACTTCAATGACCATTTGAAACATTAAACATCTAATATATCCACTCAACAATACAAAACAAATAAACAAAAAAAGAAGTATTAAGTAAATAAATTACGTCTCTGGCAACAAATATTATGAGTGACAAATTACTGCTCATCACTTGAAATGAAAGGATCCAGTGGTTAGCATCACAGAAAACTGTTGCTTTCCACAGGTTTTCTCAAGCCACTACTACGCTGTTTACTATAGCCAAGCTTAATGGCCATCCATGGAGTTGTTCTGCAAGTGAAAAGCGAGTTGCTCACTAGCTAAGGTGTGTGGTCCATTCTCCTCTCCGTTGGCAGTGCCTTCACCATTCTTGGCACCTCCAGTTGTGGTGGCATTACTAGCGGCAGCTGCTGCTGCCGCTGAGGAGGCAGCAGCGGCCTGCTGTTGGGCGAGCTTGTCTCGGTACACCTGCTGCCGAGTCTGGACCACGTCTGGCATCACCGCATCAATCAGCGACAAGGATTCAATTGGTCGCCCATCAAACAGCGTGCCATCCTGTCAAGACAAGCAGTCAACGAGATATTACGAACTGTTGTAACCAATATGTGGGGTGTTCAATGTTATCTGGAACCAATTACCAACTTTTGAATCACTCAGTTTCACCACATGCTTGGAGATAATTTTCACAGATTAACCAAATATCTTTTATATTGCTATACGGCACAATGGTAATTGTGAATCAGATGTGTTAATTGCCATATTTAACTTTAATGAATTGACTGATCTACCCGTGACATTTTGAAATGCATACACTTAATCAAAATTGTGTGTGATCTGAAGGCACAAAGTTGTGAACCTTCCAGAAGAGTTTCTGCCTAAACCTCCTTAATGTCTTTCTTAAGGGCTAAATCCAAAACTCTCAGACTTCATTAATATAAACTGACTTTGTGACAGGCTAATTCAGGCCAAATGAATCTTAGTCAATTTCAAGACAAATTCAAGATGTGTTACATAGCAACACCTTTAACTCAATAGGAAGAGGAGCACCGAACACTTTGTTGCTTGCACTGGCACAGCGGAGAGTCATCACTTGAAATTTGTTTTGTGATTTTATCCAAGCCTGACTAAATGCATATTAAAATTTAGGTTTATATTTTTTTTCCTATTTTGATTTTTTGCTCTCATCATTCAATTGAAGGTGGATACTGTATTCATTGTCTTTTTAATGTTTTGGACTTCTGACACACCCACCAAATGAAAGAAAACTACTTCAAAAGCCTGCTGCAAAGCACTGGTGCCAAAACCCTCGTTCAACCAGGAAACCGTAGCAAAAGTACAAAGTTACCTTACAGGCCACATTGAGATTCAGCCCCTTAAATTGGTTCCCTTTGGTGTGATCTGGTCTGGCCAGACCACTGAACAGGTTGTTCAGTTTTGCAAATGGGGGCATTGGGACCTAGTCCAGTGGCCTAGCAGCGGGACACTCACCTCGTTGATGCTGACCTCAGCCTCCACATACTGCAGCCCCTTCTGGATGATGGAGATGAGCGCAGCCGGGGGAACCAACGCCCCATTGATGTTGGATTGGCTGATGTGGCTCTCTATGCCAAAAGTGAAGGCAGAGTGGGAGAAGCCTGCAGGAGACACAAGGAAACAACGTGCAACTTCAGTCTCATCCAGTCCATTCAGAGAACACCTCAACAAGTGACACTCTCACACAGGGATGGACAGGGTTACCTCCAATCATAAAAGGGAGAGTAAATTGTCACAATCAACACTTGCCCACACAGAACATAACTTTTTTCAATCTTTTTTTTGGCTTACCTGACTCCTGCAGGTATCTGTACACCAGGAAGTTGACCTCATCACTGCTTATGCTCATTTTTAATCCTGGATACACCAAGGGGTCAGAGCAGGAGATGAGCCTGGGTCGGCCAGGAGAGACGAGAAAGCACATCAACACAGAGGCCCTGGGTTTTTTTTTTGCTTTTGCAGGTTGAATTGGATCAATAAATATTCACGTACAGACGGGAACGGAGCACTAAAAACAATGCAATACGTATGCCACACCTACATGTGGCGATGTGAATGGACACTGACAGAAAATTTAGTTTAGAAGTGTCCAATCTTCTGACATGCTACTTTTAAGACAAATACACTTTGAAGTTGATGGTTTGTGAACATGCTAATTACTTGCCGTAGTAGTTTAGGTAGTGAATTTCTATGCTAGCGGGAAATAGGCAATGCTTGCAGCAAAGGTCTACTGCCTGCATGGAAATGATCAAAGTAAAATGCATTTTCTACTGAGGCAAACTGACTGACGTTCCAATAATCTTGTGGTTAGGCTGATAGAAAGATAATTTCTCAAAGAATTTGTGTAACACAAATTGTCTTTGGAGGACATTTATGTTTCCTAAGTTAAGGCATTCAGTAACATATAACACACTTACAAACAAAACAGAAAACACTGTGAGGATGTCGATGAGGTGTAGAAACTGTGATTAATGTGATATGTAGCTTTTCCAACATTTCAGCATGATGACTTGAAGTCAGCCAAGTGCCCTCAAATAGCAAGTCTGATAATGGAAGACCTGCCACAGAAGGCAGATAGGCAAAACTGTATACATGCTTGTGTGTGTTGAGGGGGATCCATGTGATTTTACACTTCCAGTATCACTAGTATCAGTAGTCATATTCCCGTAGAGTACTTGTTTAGCAAATGTCATGCCACAATGCCAATGGGATTGCCATCCATTACTGAAGCTTAAAATAAGACAAGCTTAGCTTGAGTTTTTGGCTATGATCCTAATGAACACTGGAGTTCCTAAGAAGCAGCTTAGTCTCAATAAGACTTGAGCAAGAAAGAGGGGAATTCAATAATTCCTTTAGCCTTTTCTATAGGCTACCAAAATCCAGCCAAGTACCTTTCTTGAATTCAGTCTATCAAGAGAGCTGGAATGAAACCCATCTACCATCAAGGTTGATGAAGCACATTTAGATTGTCATACAATAACAGTGAATGTAGTTTAGTGGGCTGACTGTGTTTGACGTCATACATCTTTAGGTTTAGAGGTGGGTTTTTTAGCATTAGGTTAAACCAGCTATGTGTCGTCCTTATGGAATACGCCTACACAACATATCAACATTGTTTTAGCATAGGTAACATCGAAATGCAAGGCTCGAAGAATGACTGCTATCCCAAATCTTCACTGTAAATTGGCAAAGGTGTCTAAATTCTCAATTTGCAAATTCATCCAATGTTGATGTTTGCAGCTATAAATGGCTGTTCAGACATCACATCTATATCTCAAAAATAGCCACTGGAAAGAATTAACAATAACATCAGCAATTAGTGCAGCCAAAGGAGTTCATTTTCACATCCAGAATTTACTGCTGGAATGCTGCTTAAATAACTTGAGTCATCTTTGGACAATGCATCAGAAAATTTCTCCTAGGACAACAAAAGCTTCAGATACCCGAGGCTGCAGCCAGTTTATGGAACTAGCCCTGCATTAGTTCCTAAGTACCTGAGTGGAGGCCAACTTCTATGCCTGGCATGGAGAAGATGAAAATCTGTCTCAAGATTTTTAACCTCATTTACAAACCATTCTTACAATGTGATTTGCTCTAAACCCCTATTTACACAATTTTCAAGAAGATTTTTTTTATTCACCAATGTTTGCTTATCTGGTGTTTGTTCATAGTAAACAGTGTCTACACACACTCAAATAACAGTAATCCGTTAAGATCAGTAGAACAATACCATAAAGTGAAAGCATGAAGCATAATGGCAGAAAAACTATGTTTCAAGGCTATTTCAATTTGTAAGAGCTAAATAAATATTTACGTTACTACACTGCAATGTATAATAGTCTATTTGTCCCAACCATGTCCCTGTTCACGACAGCTGCTGTTACATGCTGTGTTTGAAACACTGAATGTGAACCTGAGCTGCGAATTCTGACTGGGATACAGCATCAGAATCAAAGAAACATGAACTCACAGTTTAAGCACAGTGCACAGTTTATAATGCAGTCCTCGATTATTACAAAAAGGTAGTCACCAAAGCACTTACCATTAATTGTTCAACAGCATTTTGTTACTCCAGCTCAACTGAAAGTCACATTATCTGTGCATGTTTTATGTACTTAGTTGAAAGAGAGATGCACTTTCATAATTGACTGAAGTTGGAAAAAATTCACAAAAATGCCTGCTGAATTGTCATATCAACATCTATGTACATCCCTCCCCATGATGGAGTATTCATTACAGTATCACTTATTCGCTTAGGCTACCTCACTCACACAACAAAGACCGCAGTTGCTGTTGGAATCATGTCAAGTGTACATTTTGGTGCATGGGTTTTAAAACCGTTCATCAACCTAAACTCTATCAAGACAAAAAAAACAACTATAGTACAGACAGTGCACAATGAATGGCTGGACCAAAGATGAATATTGTATGCTTACCATCAGAGCACACAATGTTCAGATGCTCATTTTCTTGCAGACGAACAGGAGAAACTTCTCACGGTTCTATAGATAGCAATAAGAAGCATACAATTGGTTACAATGATGAAAACATTGTTTAGGCGGTTGGGTGTCAGGAGGTTGGACAAATCCTAACAGCCACCCCCTTTCCCTATCTTTGACCTAAGCTTCAACTGAACATAAAATACTTTTTTTACAGTTGCGTGTGACTAGATTTCACGTACTACAATTTACTTATAACTACTTTGGCATGTTTGGCATCATCATATAGCACATTTAAAATGTGTCAACCTGTGCATGGCAAGAAATCCTCTTATATCACATCACACGTAAAGTTCAGACAATGAAAATCCCATGCTGCAGTGCAGTAACAACCAAATTTCGTGAAATGCACTTCGGTCATGGCATCCTTTGGTAAAAACGTCTGGTTAACGATTAACGTTTCAGCTCAGAGGCTTAAGACATTCTTGCAGACAACTAGCCTTAGATATCAACCCTCCATCAGCCTTCTTCAGACCTTGAGGAAATGCATGAAATAATTAGTTGCTGTTTATGATGAACTCTGCACGCTATAACTCCAGTTTGGGGACAATTGCTTTATAATCTTGTAACGTTACCTCGCCAAATCATATGTAGTGTCCACAAACCTACTCCAGCATTCTCTTCAAGCTCACAGCCACCTAATTCGCTGAACGACTAAGTTAATAACTTTTAGCATTCAATCAACCTCTAGATTACACTAACTAAGGAACAACGTTAGAGGAGTAAAGTTAAATTTTGCAGCTCATTCGTGTTGATTACCGACAACCATGACCTTCGTCTGTAAAACATAGCTAGCTAAGTTAACGTACCAAACGTTAAAGCTTTTACATCCACGTTAGTGCATGGCAATCCTCGTGGAAAGCCCCACTTCAATCTTTATCGACTTCATTTGTTTAATTTGCCAGCGAACACAGGGATGTTATATTCAGATTCAGAACAAGAATTCAAGTCAACCGCCAACTTGACAGAAAAGATAGCTGGACAGTAAACAAACATTTAACTTGAACGCTCGTGGTATCTCGCGGATGGCTAGTTTAGCTAAATAAGCTAAGTTAGCTAAATCGATAGCCTAGCCAAGCTAATATTCTCGTAGCATGATGGCATTAGCGTTTTCGAGGCCTCTTCCTGGTGGTCTTCGACCATTTGGTGAATGGCGCAACATATATCTAGATTTGATATAATATGTTTTCACAATGATGTTCTGCATGTAAATATTACTAGCTTGGGCCTTTCAATGTCTAGCTAGACACTGACTACTTGCAACACAAAGCCCATCCCCCACACGAGGCACTATAGCTTGTGTCTCCAATCGAGCTAGCTTTGCTAACTTCATAGAATGAAATGAGTAAAGGCTAGCCGTCGAGCTAGTTAAGGTTAGCTGTCTAACACCAGCTAGCTCGCTATGTCCCAAACTTGTCAAATAATAGCAAGACCTAACTAGCATTAACGATCTACGGAATCAATCTCAAGTTCATTTGCTCACTAGCCAACAAAGTCAATAGCTCACGATTGTCCCGTGCCACAGGAACGAGCCAAATCAAGAATCCTTCTTACTTTTTAAATGCAGATCACACTTGGGTTTCCTTCAAAGCCTTCTGCCTGTGCCGCTTCAGCTCGTGCGGTAGCGTTAACGTTATTTCGAACTCGTGCCGCTAACGCTTGGTTGTTTATTACTGTCAAAACGATAATATAGCCAGCCAAGTGGGATTGTCCCAAAGTTTAATGTTTCTATCATTTAAGTTCAATAATGTTTGACTAAGCACATGAGTTATTATTTAGATATCAAGAAACATTGAAAAGCTAATAGTCAGCAAAGCTGCTCACAGGAAGCCTGTGGCCTCAAACACCCAGCTATGGGGCGGAGACCAACCGGGCGAAAATGAGGCACTTTAGACTACAGCTGCGAGATTGCTCTCAACATGCGTTTCTACAGTTTCTGGCTAAAAAAAAAAACATATCTTAGTTTAAGAAGTTTTGATACAAGCAGGTACGTAGGATATAGAAATTGGCATCTGAAAGGACGCTGAATTATAACCAATTTCACAAAATTACAACAATTATAAGCCGAGTCTTTTATTAAGATCAATTGAACAGGACGTCCTCGCGTAGGCTAAATAATTTAGGAAAAAGATGAGGAAGGAATCAATAATATCAGTAATCTCCATCTCCCATACATTGTTTGCATGGGTGGGCATAACCTGCAATAGATTAAATCCACCCACTTTATTTGCACGATCTTACAGATTTCACTTAAGTCAATAACCTGTGATATATATGTTTTGTGGACTTTTATAGTTTTTTATACTTTTTATAGTTTCTGTAAATAGATGTGTGTGCATGTCTTGTGTTTGTTAACACATAGATGCTTTAATTTCCTTCGGGATAATAACGTATCTATATAAGCCTGTGTCTATCTATGGTATTTTCTAATTATGACAGCCACACGAAATAAGCCTATCAGCTTCACATCTGTAGGCTATAACAGTACACCAAATACACACCTGATACATTTTGACCTTCTCTAAGTAGTTGGCCTAGTAGCCACGAACTATAGGCTAGGCCCATACAAAAACCTTAATAATATCGAGTTGATTTTCCCACTTTAAACTGATATTATGTCTGATGTTAAAAATACGATGTTTTCTGAATTCAGGGCATAATGCTGAAAAAAATCTTAAACTTTGATATGGAACATTGAGATCAAACTTTGAGACTTGCTAAGGTTAGATGATACAAACGAGATATATGGTGTTGATATGATATAAGGTTTAGCTGGGGAAACAATGGTGCCTCGATATAGCCTACTAAAGCCTACATTTTACAATTTAACGCTGGTACTTTCTCTCATCTGTTGTGCAAGGCAAGCAGACTTTTTATAAATCTCAATATAGTCATAAATGGACTATGTCGTGAATTATGAGGTTTGAAATATGAGGTTTCATTCTCATATCTCAATGTCTCTCTGTTCTATGAGGTTAGGAGTCAAGAGAGCTACTCTAGAGTATAAATCTGTTTGCACTTGCTGTAAAGAAGTGAATCTGTCTTTGTTTTCAACAGGTGCGTATGTGTGTGACCATCTAGGTTTATTATACGGCTCTCCAAAATGCTGCGGGAAGTTGATTGGACCACCGCTGCGAAATGTCATCAACGAATTTTTTGCCAGACTGACATCTGTATATCACAGGCCTACCGCGAGTAGATATCATTCCCTTATCACAATGGAACTTCGTTGAAAATGAAAGGTGATCAGCTGCGTTCTACAGAATGTTTCAAGTTCAAGTTGCGAAACGGTAACAACTTAAAAGACGTCTGTGTGAAGTTTTCTGTCGTCGTGGCAAGTAGTCGTACAATAAGCGGAATAATAGGCCTATTGTCCGCCGGTCATTATACGAAAATATTTCCCTTCAGGACGGACCAAGTCCTATTCGTCCTGTCAAGGAATATGTTCCTATAATGACAGGGGACGTTAGCTTATAGGCTCCATTATCCCTACATAATCAACCTAAATAAAAATGGAAGATTGGAGCATCTACAGCTGTGCAAATGAAAATTACTATATTCACTATCATTTATTCACAGTGGCATAGTAAAGACCGGCCCAGGTGCATCGGCCCCACTCCCAACAGCCGCCACCAGCAACCGCCCGCCCCCCTTTAACGTAGGCTCAACAACATAACTCTGTGTCAAGCTCTTTGAGCGCTCGGCTTTCCCCAAAGAGTATGGGCTTCTACGCTCTTCGTTGCCCCCCCCTCACATATCTGACATAGCCTGGGCCTAATTTAACGTTCGCATTATCAACTTGTAAACAGCGAAATAATTTGCAGACTGTATAGCCGCGCTGAGCATGGGACAATGTCATGCAAAGCACAACTAAAAACGCCTCATCAACATGCACCAACAGTAGCAAATTAATATGCAGATAATATATGCCCAGGCAGCTAGAACATCAAACGCACAACACGGAACGTTAAGCGACGGCTGTCATATAACCATAATCGCTATCGTATGAATTAAGCAGTGACTAAATATAGTCTATATGCTGCAGTAAGTAGCCTATGCTAACAACTCCACAATACTTGATTCAACTCCACAATCGAGGAAACCTGACTGTAACTCACCCTTACAAGTTCGCTTCGCCTTCCATTCAGCAAATTTCTGGCTCCATGTCCAGTGCGAACAACACCAAAAGAAACAGCTCATGATAAAAATTCTAGGCATTTCTTCTCTTTAGATTAGAATTTGTGGCAGCTGTCTTCAAACTGATGTCTTTCTCTTCTGTGCGCAACTTCGTTTGCTAACATTAGGCTACCAAGTTTTAATCCAGACAGATGGTGTAGTCTATAACATTCAAGCACGTTACGTTGGCTATGTGTTCTATGCTATAAGACCTTGCTCGATTGCAGCTCGAAAACAAATTTCAGGTCGCTTTCAGGAAGTTTTGGTAAGATTGAAAACACTAACAAAAAAGGCATTAGGCTTTGGGGGTTCTGCTCTGAGAAAATTTGCAAAATAATGGCTAAATTACATTTTTTACAGTTTCAAAGAGAACGCACGGCCTGATATCAGACCATATCGGTTTTAGCCTGGACACTAAGTGCGCATTAGAAGTAGGCAATGAAATGATTTATTAGGCTACTCGGGGGGTATTTCCCCGAGAACAGTTTTAGCGTTGTGCTGCATGCTTTACGCAAACTCAGACAAAAACATCATGCAATTGAGAACAATAAAACACGTTCTCATACTACTTTAACCAACGCATAACCACGTTAGACTACATTTTCCACCTGAAGAAAGTAAAATTCGCACGAATGGTCTAGATTGAACCTCCCCTTCGCTCTCATTCATTTTTGGGGTTGCCTACACGCTATAGCATGCATAGTATAGACCGTATTTTTTTATCAAATAACAAAAAACGGCTTCTAAAGGCCCGAAACTTCAACATTCTCTAGCGATGGACAGGCCCCTAGTAGTCAGAGGCCCTGGTGCGGCTGAATCGGCTGTAGCCACTATTTATTCATTTATTTATGCATGTATCACTATTCGAGTTAGATATGGATTTAGCTGTAGGATTAGTCGTAGAGCATGTGCAGAGAAAAGGCTGTTTTATCGTAGATGTTAACAACATTCCTTATCTCTTGTCTGAGTAAACCTTATGACCAATCCAAGTCAAATAATGTAATCACTATGTGATATGGGCAGTGTTTATGTATTTCTTTGTTAGGCAACCAATTTTATTGACATGGTATTTTAAATGTAATTCTGTCAGATATAAAATAAACATAGCAATATTAACAAAACCCTACTCACATGTATTCATTTCAATGAAAAAAATCAGTATTTATAAGATAAAATAGGCTGGGAAATGTCATGTGTATTCCAACTGCATGAGACATAAATCTATAGGCCCAACACTACACCTTTCAATTTGCATACATGTTGAGTGCGGCTTGAATGTTAGGCATTGTAACTGACTGCTGGGGGCAAGAATGAACTATTTACCATACCTCATTGGCCCACACCAGCAAGCTACAAATGTAGGAAGAAAAAAATCATTTTTATTCTCCACAGATAAGACTGCTCAACTTTTTACTGAATATATTAAGTAAGGACCATTTGTGTAACACTCACAACAACATATTGCATCAGAATTAATAGTCAACAAAATTGAAGTCCAGTGTAAGCAGCTTCATATCCATGAATGATTCTCTCTATTAATGGCCTTTTGGAGATGTCTGTTTTGTGTTGTCTGTCTTACTTAGCTGGAAAATTTCACAGCAGTTCACTAGATGCTTATATGCTTTGTTTGAAGGGAGCTTAACATGAATGAATGAATGAATGAATACACAAATAAACAAACAGTGACACCTTGTGGTCCATGGACTGTCCATGGAGCGCCCATATACTTGAGAAAAAAGTGAGATGGATTAGATAAAGGTCTCAGAAGATCCGCCAACATAGTATAGCTTTATTTGGCTTCAGATTTATTTTAGGATCGCATAGTATCGTACCATGCCAGTGCACATACATAATCATCAACATAAACATGATGCCCCTTTGGAGTTCCAATTTTCCAGATAGGTATTGTAATTATGTAAACCCTCAGGCTCAAACAGGCTGAAACAGTAAGATCTAGATATTATGCAAATGCTGACATGAGGGAAAAAATCGGATACTGGAGCTAGTTACTGTTATTGCCTTATCTACGAAGTCTGGCATGTTAGGCAATAAAACATGGTCAGTGAGTTCTTGTCCATGACGTGATCAGTGGTGTGCAAGCAGCTTTAGGAATAGCCAACAAGTGAAGTGGCTGAAGACAAATGATAGGGATGATGATGGCTCTGGTAACAGTATGTTAAACACAGAACAGTCTGTGGAACTTCAATTTATATCTGTCATTAACAGTAAGGTCTGTCCCAAGTTAGAAGAAAATGTCAGAATGTGGGATATGTATACATTCAGATATATATAAACAGGTCATGTGATATTGTGCCAGTTCCACGCAACCTTAGTCTGTCATGCCATATTGTTCACATGTCCTAACATTCACAATCCATGGGGCCAAGTACCACTGGTTTTATTGTCCTCAGGCAAGAGTGATCAGGCTGTGAGATGTGAGTCTTTTTAAAAACAGAAACCTTTGAGCACATGGTTGCACAGCAATAATCACCCACAGACATGGCAGCAGGGATACCCTGGGGCATTCTCCAAAAGGGCTGGTCAGCAGTCCCAGAGGGTTCTGGACAGTGTCAATGGGGGAAGCTTTGAAATCCAGTGTTGCCAGCAACAGGTGTAAATTTTTATTGTTATGAAATGGCTTGGCACCCACTCAAAGCCGAAGCAGAAAAGTGTGAGGAGCCCCACAGCTGTCAGTCAAACCTTTGACATCTGAAACGTGGAGGCAGTCATGGGCCCTGAAGAAAGTTCTTAGGGAAAAACAAATAGAGGAAGAATGTCACATGACACAACAGTGCCACCTGCTGCAGATAGTTTTAACTTGCAGCTGCAGTAAAACTCAAATGCCCTTTAAATACCTGACACTGATGAATTATGCATTTATTACAGTAGATTGAGGGGTGATTCAGGACAGAGTTCTAAAAGTTTGAGATGAGCGCAATCAACTCTCTGAGATCTGTAGGTCACCAGCAGTATTTCATACCCTTTCTCAGATGAAAGTTAACTTTAAACAATAATGACAGGGGAACAGGATGGGGGGATTCTTGCACAGAGCAGCGTTTTCAACTTCACAGGGCTTTGAAGTGTGTCCTCATCAGTTTCGCTTCACATATTTCCTCACTGTGAGAGTGTGAAGTCAGCAACCTCCATGGTTGCTAAATACCCCAGCATGCATTTGTTCAAATTTACAGCTTTGTAGTAAAAACAGAGACAACTCAGACGCCCATTATTCAGGAACTCAGACCTGGGTGTCAGATGCATGTACAGTAAACCACACCATCCACGTCATAAAACTGACAAAAACAAACAGGACGATTAATTTCCTTACACGACAACAAATCACTCAGGCTGTCAGGCAGCAGAATATATTGCCAAACTGCCCTGCAACTGACATCAGCATTAAATAATGATTCACTGTCATTACATGTCATTACAAGTCCCCACTCATTACCCCACAAGCGTGACAGCTGTGGGTGAAACAGCAGTGGCAGTAGCAGCAGCAGCTGCTGCAGGGTGGTATACAGGAGTGTGACTTTGGTTATTTATGAAGTGCCTCTTTTTTGCTTTGAGGGAGTCACTTCGGTGGGGACGGTGCTACAAGGTCAGTGGGTCTGGACTGGCTCGGAAAGAGCAGCTCCATTCCTTACCACATCAGATAGGAAATCACTGGATGCCACAGCTTCACCGCCTGAGCAGGCGTTAAGCAAAGCCACAAATCTTGTCATGGCAGTCACAGGCCTTTAAAAGAGTGTGCTGCTACTATTCTCAGGAGAGGGAAGGAGGAGGATAGTGGCATTGAAGGAGGTACACTGATCCTCTGTGGGCTTTTGACTGAACTTGGGCACAACATCTAACTTTTTCGAGGCAAGATAAACCTTAAGACTATTGGCCCAATGGTTATTCAAGGGGAATGATTACTCCTAGTGGTAAGTGTATGCATTACTAATTCCACTGTGGCTTAATTCATGATGCCATGTTATTCATGTTAATTAGTATCCACTGAACTCAAGGCTCAAAGTCCACACAGATAAGAGTCTGCAACTGGAATAAATATGTTTCCTCAAAGGCCATTCACAAGTGCAATGTGTCTGACCTAGTACTTAGGTTACTGTATAATATTTAACTTCTTACATTGATTATATCTATAGTTTCAAAATCAACTCACTAGCATTCACATTGTAACAAATTCCTAAAAGATTACTTGAAAATATTTAAAATTGATTGGAAGATAGCCAACTGTATGTTGACTGACAGCAGTAAAAAGACAAATATTTTCAGTAATACTATATTCTGATAAGAGATTAAGTGTATTATCATTTTATTTATATAGGCTACATAAAAAGGCATGTGTCAAATGTTTGTCACAAAGATTTCAATCAGTGAGCAGCTACGTAGATACTTACGATCACTACAATCATGTGAGCCTTTGTGAACTGAAACAATCCCTTAAAAAATAATCCAATGTTCTGCCTGCGAGTAAAGCAGCAGTATTGACAAATGTTCAGGCTTTAAATGCATGTGAGGGGTGTATTGTAAATCTCTTCGTTCCCCAATACCCCCACTCAATGAAAGAGGCAATCTCTAAAATGGAGCTGAATCGACCTTCCTCCAGCCATCTGACCTCATAATGACCCAACTCCCATAACTCATAATGCCAGGTGGCTACTGATCTGAATATATGCGGAGCTGCACACTTTCAATGCGTGAAGGCCACAGACCATTGGCCAGTGTTGCAGCACTTATTGTTTTGACTGGGCTGCCCACAGTGGTCGCTATGAGTTTGTGTCGACAGGGTTCTCTTTGCGTACCGCCAGGTATGTCTTTCATTAAGATTTTATTATATGGCAACACACTGCATAATTGTGTCAATCCATCAAACTGTCGAATTACACAAAGATGTTTTGTGTGAGATTGAATGGGAGGGATATGTGTATAGTGGTGTTTAATTTAATGCATTTGTGACGTGGTAATGCTGCTTAGTTTGCTGTGTTCATTTGGGTTTAAGATGAGAGGGAAATATTTTTCTTAGAGACAGCAAAGGGTTAGCATTCAGAAAACACCTAAATCACTGGTGTGACTCTATGTCTGACTGTATAAACTGTTGTGCCAAGGATATGCATCAAAGGTATGCCTTCTCTATTCTTATCCTCTCTCATTAGCAGTCCATTGAAGTTAGAATACAGCTGCATTTGTCATTGTCAGTGACTCGTATAAGACTTACACAGTCACAGGTATTATTGCATAAGGTAGAATATCTCATTTATTCAGTGATTCATGAATGAAGTCCTGAAAATGTATGATGATGATAATTTTCATTTTTAAATTTAGGTTGTGTCTTGTGCAATGGACAAAACCATCCAAACTTCCAAAGTTTCTAAGACTCGTCTTGTGTTTTAAAATAGCTTGTATAGAAGTGCACAGTACAATTCAGATAATAAAATGATACCACAAATGAACACAAGCAAGCACTGAACATCTATTCATCTATTCAACCAAGAACATCTATTCATTTTTATTTCTGTTACCTCTGAAAAAGCTTCATGGGACTTGCAGCTTGGAATTAAATTTCATTCATCCATACAGGGAGGGATACAGATATCCCTGGGGATTGACAGAGAGGGGGATCAAAGGGGTCACACAAACATGACAAGTGTCCAAAATTCTCTATGTTATTTAGGTCTTTCCGACAGACTCATCAGAGTCCCTCCTCCAGCCAGCATCAACACCACCAAGGAGCTTCAAGAAAGATGTTCTTTGTTACTGGAAATAAGGCTGGACAGAGCTCAGGAAATGATAAAAAGTAAATCCTTATGTGTTTGACCATGATTCTATTGCAGGTATACTGTACAAGTAAATATACATCCTTTTACATAGACATACAGTACATGAATGAATGCTTCTACTTAACATCTGACTTCATCAGTATATTTTATTTGAGTATCTGTTCAGAGAGGAAGCAAAACAGGGAGTACAAGCTTTTAAGTACAAGAAAACAAAGCTTTTTATTGGTCCACTTAATAATAATTTTCTTGTAGGTATGTAGGTCATTATGGTGGAATATAAGATAAATAAGTGGAATGAGACATCAATCTGGACTATGAAATGTGTCTCAGGAGCCTTTATCAGAAGTTCCGCGGGTATGACCTGATGGACAAGAAGAGGACGGAGACGGCTCTGAAGGCAGGCGAGGACAGAGCCATCCTACTGGGCCTCAGCATGATACTCTGTTCGGTCATGATGTACTTCCTGCTCGGCATCACAATGGTGCGATCATATGCTGAGAGGTGAGGGACCATCGACATAGCAATTTTCTGCCACACATCTCTCACAGCTAGCTGTACATGGGCAGGGACTGTTGCCAGAAATATGGCAATCCAGTTCAGAGGTGTTAGTAGTCTTGTTTGTTTACCTCAGCAGTGAATTAATTTTCATCGTCTTTCATCATGATCTTGAGAAGAGACAGTAATAGTAAATAGTATGCAGCAGTATAATTTAGATTCTTTCAAATGCTGTCTGTGTATTTCTGACTATTGATGTTCAAGTCGACTGATGCTTAACACTTCTGGCTGAAGCAACATGAAAAGTTCAGGACTTCAGCCGAGGTCACCTGATTGTCAGTGGGTCCCTTTACCGCTCTTCCAACTCACCCAAAAACTTTTGCTACCGTTATGCTCATTATGTCTATCATTATCATTATTATGTCTGTAGATTAAAGTAACACATAGTGGAATTCCCCTTTTGTCAGTTTTCAATGCTAGATATATATTTAGTGTGAAGGGTGAAAGGTTTCATGGTCCCATTCAGGACAACAACAGTGCACAGCAATACTGGGCTTTCCAGGCACACATCACAAAGTCAGAGATGCTCAGAGATACTGCTTACACATATTTACAAGTCATTGTAGCATCAAAAGGAGTTTGAAGTCTTTATTTTAAGTAATAGCTGCTTTAAAGATTGCTTTGAAATAGCCTGAAATAACTAGAAAGCTTTCCCCCCTACGCAGTGTGTGGACAGAGGAGACGGTGTGCACTGTGCTGAATTCTACCATCACAGCAGACATCAACTGCTCATACAACTGCGGCGCGGAGTGCTGGCGGAGCTCGAAGTTCCCCTGCCTTCAGGTGTACGTCAGTGTCAACGCCTCAGGCCGAGTGGCCCTGCTGTCCCACAATGAGGACACACTGGAGCAGAACGCTGAGGTGAGGCAGCAAGGATAGAGTGGGAAGAGAGGCCCGCAGCTGTGGCCAGCCCTCCCCGGGGAGTTCCACCATCCCCAACAGTATAGCAGCTCAAGCTCTGAATATTAAGATGCTACCTCTGCAAATCTTGTTGTAGTTTATTCCACTTCAGTGTAGAGGGGCAGACAGGGGGTACATTTGCTGTTGCATTTATAAGCGAATACATGATTTATTCACTTTATTCACATATTGATGGGGTTGGCCTGTGTGCACACAGACATACACATTACTCCTATAAGCATGCTTCTCAAAATTCTATACTTTTGTCTAACAACAACAAAGCTCTAGATGACTGGTCTGCCAGCTCTAGTGGTCAGGTCTACATGCCAGAAATGGCAGCTGTGTCCAGCTAAAATAATCACATGGTAACTACAATCTATTTCTGTTCACAAACATACCAGCCACATATCTATTTCTGTTTTCAAACACAACAAAAGGATTCCAACCCCTGATGTAGTTGTGACGATAAGATGCTTTTTCTTGCTTTGTTCTCTTAGTGCTTCTATGTACCGAAGTGCCAGAAGGAGCAAGCTGTGATGCACGCACTGATTGCGAACATCAGCGAGCGTCTGCGGGTGCAACAGCAGGTGTCGTGCTTCCACGACCCACTGGAACGCCAGGAGGCGGTTCTGCTGAGCCAGCTGTATGGCCGTGGCGCCGTCTTCCAGTCGCTCTTCTGGCCCTCCTGCATGCTGGTGGGGGGCCTGCTCATCATCCTCATGGTCAAGCTTACGCAGTACCTCTCCATCCTGTGTGAGCAAATTGGCAAGATCAGCAAGTAAAGGCAGATAGACAGATAGAAAGGCTGGGACAATGGGCAGGAACAGTGGTAGGCCACTGGACAAGTGCCTTAAAGGAGAAATCTGGTGTAAATCAGCCAATAGTCCTCTTGTTCAAGGTCACTGAATGCTGTCTTTAGGAAAAAGAACCAGAACATCTGATGCAACATAGAAGGAATAACAACCCATAAAAAATGTTAACTGAATGGGGCATAGCAAAATAATGCTGAAAGTAGGTAACTGTGCCCTATTCACTTGCCAGTTCACTATTCAGTCTATGTTGTATCAAATTTCCTCATTCTTTTTCCTAGTTTAACAGGGACTCAACAATACACACTACCTCCAGGTTTGAGGTCAAAATATGGAAACTGTTCTGTGCCACAATTGGCACAAAGTACAGACAAACGCTGTATACAGCAGCAGTAATTTTTAATATATTTTACCCTGCATAGGTGTACAGGTCTTAGTTCAGGAGTGTTTGAAAGGATCGCCTCATTATTAAATGACAAGACAAAGTGAGGCTTTTAGAGTTTTTAGAGTCTAAACATGCTAGAAAAGCATTTTTATGTGAATGGGACTTTGATACCAAATCAATGTGCACAATGTCTTAATGACTGACTTTGTCTCTTGAATGAAATATTTTTTTTTCTGCGTATGCATTTCTGTAACCCAAGAGTTATTTTTAAAATAAATTATGTGCAGATGTCATCTGGTCTTATTTGTGCTCTAAATGTGTCATTATATCAGTGTATCTGCAGTATAATAAAATGCAATATACTGTATATTGTTCTGTGCAGTGAAACAGCAAAGCCAGCAAGCCTTAAGGTCATAGGTAATATCTTCGAGTTAAAGCCAAAGTAGAAACTGCCCCCATTCCTTCATGGTAAAGTTCATTATTTTGAATAAGAGTGTGAATATGTGACCTTGTGTACTAGCAAATGCATTATGCCTATGGAAATGTATTGAAATGGTTACCTAAAACTGATTTCTCAAATGCAGAAAATGTGTGTGACACGCTGATTTCAACGGTCCTGCGTTTTGGGTTGTGTGTCATTCAGGGCTTGACTTGTGGGCTCCTGTGGAGATGAGCTGCAACCCCTCGGCCTCCAGCTAAGCAGCTGGTACAACTTCCCATTCATGACTGCTGTCTGGGTCACCAGGTCCTCCTGGCTGTTCAGCTCGGCACACAGTTGAGCCAGCCTCTGGTTGAGCTTCACCAGGCCCACCAGCAGCACGCCCCCGCCCAGCATGAGGCTGGGCCACAGCAGGTACCACAGCGTCAGCCACCTGTTGTACTTCCTGTACAATATGGCGTCCTCCGGGTAGCGTTCGCCGCTGAAGCGACACCGCAGGGCCTCGCCGCGGTGCTCGTTCAGAAACTGTTTGATCTCTTTGGCCTCCTGCAACAGATCTGACTCATTGCGCTGGCATTTTGGTGTGTAGAAGCACTGGAGAGAGGCATAAAAAGGCTTTGTTGGGATCAATGAGGTATGAATATGAGGAGAGAAAATGGCTTCCTAGAAGGATCCAGGTGCAGCTATGACTGTAGTGCATTAATTTGATTAAATGAATACAGTTGTGCTTGTGCACAACAATAATATACGTTAACAATTGCTACAAAGGTGCGAAACACACACACACACACACAAACTATTTACAGTCTGATTTATGCACTGTATATAAATAATTGTGAGAGCAAAGGGGCCTGTAGATTTTTCTACCTCCACATTCAGGTCAATGGATTTTTCATCAAAGTGCAGACGAGCCTTCGTTCCGGAAGAAGAGATGTTGACAAAGACTTGCACACAAGGGAACCTAGTCAGCCCTCGGCAGTCAGCCCACTCATCCAGAATCTCTGCCTGGATCAGCGTACAGTTGACCTCCTGGCCTCTATCTCTAAGATATTAATCAGGGAGAATTACTGATGGCTGGCAAACACATGTTTATCAATGACTTATGAAAACTGCATATTCATGAGTTATGATTTAACATACACTGTGTGGGCTAACTCTATGCCAGATTGGTCATTATAAAAGCATCTAACTAGATGTCCCTATGACATTAATAAAAACACTAGTGATGCTCTGTACTATGCCTTTGCGCACAGACACACACATGCACACACACACACACATACACACATAAACACAAACCTTTGTAGATGAGGTTTGATCATTACAATTCCCACAACAAAGTACATAAGAACGGAGAAAGTCATCATGGTGAATCCCAGGAGAATGGCCCTCTCATCCCCCACAGTGGACACAAGGGTCTGGGGCTTGGCCCTCTCAGTGCAGCGCCCATTCCGGCCATACCTCCTCTGGGACTCATGTGTATGACCTTGATATAATGCTGCACTACAAAGCAGAGAGAGAGAAAATATCTGTATATCAGTTCATCTGATAATCGGAATAATAGGAAAATTGCTTCTCTCTCTCTTTTTCTCTCTTATGTGTGTACTATGATCAGGATATTGACCCTTAAACAGGCTTACAGTAAATATCACAAATACTGTTCCATTATTATTACCATAAAACTGTGAGATATATTTATCTTTTCTGTTAAAATTATATAACATTCCAACACAATGAAATCTACATGTGATGTGCATATGGCAAGCTACTGAACCTCAGACAAATGATTGTGATCATGCCCAGCTAATTACACAAGGAACTGGCAATGACTAAAACATGGGGAAAACTTCCAACCCAACACATATTCATGTTTGTCAGTGCAGGTAGACTACTGAAGCACACAAGACACTCTCCCGCAAGGCTCATTATCAGAGCCGGGAAACTCAAAAGGCCCAATTTCCAGAGACAACACCTCAAAACCACACTGGAATTTCATGTTGATCAGTCATCAAAATGAAATGCTTTCTAGACATCACAATTCTGAACTCCCCAGCCTAACACTGCTTTTTTCATTCTGCCAGCTCATACACTCTTGATGGATACAATTATGGGGGTATTTTACTGACAACAAATACAGAACAATTCCATCAGTGTAGTGAGCAGTGTAGTAGCTTTCCATTCTTACCGTGTCTGGCGTCTTCGAGCCCCCTGCAAGTTGATGTTAACAGGGATGCTGAATGAATCCCTCGGGGAGGGTGCGGTCACAATCATCCCTACTCTGACCCCCAAAAGCAGTAGGACACGGAGAGCTGGACTACCCCAAATCTCTGGACCCTCAGACAAATTAATTGCTTCTGCATACCTGCTAAGCGTTATCTGATATGGCATTAGCAGATGTGTTTGTGGCATCACTGAGAATACCTGTGGGGATTGTTTGTAGCCTCACACATTGGCTGGAAACTTCTGGAGGTATAAACATTCAGCCCCTGCTCACCTGATCTCACCTGCATCAAGCCTGAGTTTCTATAGAAACTCATAACATTGCCAGGTAAGTTCATAATTACATCCCACAGGACTGTGTGCATAGACTACCATTAAAGCTGTTGTGTATTGGTGCATTTCATTCTGTGGGATGCAGCAACAGAAGTCAATGTTTCTGAGATACTAATGAGGGTATCTTCTAGATGGTTGAAAAACAGCTGTTGGCAAAAAATTCATAGATGTTCTAGGTTCATTAGATAAACAAATTAACACACACTGAATGTGTCCACCTAGGTTAAACCTAGTTAAACCTATAGACGGGCTTTTTACCAGACTTACATGAAGTTGCCATAGATTTATCAGATTTAAATGAAGACCAGAAGTAAAACATAGACCTTACCTTATCATTTGTGTTTTCCAGTGTCTCCTATCCATTTTGACAAGATTTTTTTTTTATGTGGGGAAAACATCAAACCTTTGGGTTTTAACTGCTTAGTTCTTTCATAATTGATAGGATGCATATCAAATAACATTAATAATTAATGTAATTTTACTGGTAGAAGAATAACAAGATTTTAAAAGTCTGCGCTTGGCACCTGCTGCGTTTTGTCCATTGCACCTGCGGCAACACAGTAGACTTGGCCTATAGCAGTATAGAGTATAATAGAGAGAACAACATATCACCCACTCTAAGAAAAGTGCTGATATTATCAAATGTTAATGTTAAATATTCAAATTCAGCTGTCATTTATGTATTGTGTGTGTGTCATGATTCTTATGATAGTATCAAAAAGGGAAAGTAGAATGTTGGACAGGACTCAAAGGTTCAAAGGGAGGCTATAATCTGATTATATGGTAGGCTGTTAACAAGCCCTAATATTAGGGTACACATTAAAGTATAGGCAGAGAGGGTATTCAGGTCGTATTCAGTGATCTTTGGTATAGGCCTATCCTGTGTTTATCTTATCAGCAGCGTCACCATAGACCTACTCCTGCCAGGTTGCTGATTCTAAGCAACATTATCCAGATGTCCAAAATTGGAGCATTCAACAATAGGCCCAGTCACAATTTATAGACTTGCTGTCACAGGTGAAGAGCGCCTGTTTGCAACTGGGAGACTAGTGACTCACTTAGTAGGCCAACCTACTCAAGCTATTTGATCATCATTCCCCTGAAACCAAGAGAGTGTGCTGAAATCCAGTCCTACCTGACCGTAGGTAGGCCTATCATGAATAATGTAGACTACATAATGTAATTCGATCTTGAACTAGTAATTCAGAACAGCCTCACAAAAAGTAGCTTTCTCGTGCTGTTTGCCTAAAACCCAGAATGTTTAAGCTATATTTTTCAAGAAAATGTGGACATGGAATCAACTCAAATCAAGATCTTGATATATCAGTCCTCGCCTACACTAGGCAACTTATTCACAGCAAATTCTTCTACTATCAATGCAATGTAAGTTGTTTTCTTCCAAATATAACCACCCAAGCGCGAGTGCAGGGAAATCGAATACAGTTGCTTGTATAAAACTGCTGGACAAAAAGCAGAGTTTGTCGGCTAATTAGGAGCGTTGTGTGTTCCATTCAACCAATTTGTTCCGAAAGGAGAGGATGTAGTGTGACCACAATGTAGTGAGTGGCAAATGTTAATGCGTCAATAGGGAACGTTCAAACAAACGGATGGATAACCAACAAAAGAAAAAACTTTCATTTATCACGATTGGATTAATATTTCTGTCGAGTGGGATTGAGTATGGTGAGTAACGTTATTCTATTGTGTTTTTCTAAATATCTTTAGGCTGTTAATAAAAAATGTTATTCTATTGTTTTGATTCCTACTAATTGTTGACCGACATCGTAACGTTTGGCCTTTGTCTTTTAAAGAAAATATAATAGCTTTGTTGTCAGTTTTCTGGTCTGATAAATAGCCTATAAACAAATAACCTAAAAAAGAAAACCTAACAACCCAGTAAATTAATGGTGCCAGGTTTGAGTTTCAGGTTTAAACCTAGTTAATGACTTTTACGACACATTCCTGTTTGTAGCGGTCATCCTTCCCACAATATGGAAGTATCTTCAGATACTCGATGCCCCTCCGTACTTCCTCGGTTTGGGTCTATCAGCATTCAGTTTAAGTGGATTGCTATCAGGACCATTATTTGGCCGCTGGTCTGACCGGACTCGTACTACAAAGACCATCCTCCTCTTCTCCAACGTCTTTGAGATAGTAGGTTGGTAAAATTGCACTTCATGATCAGTCTTGTGTCACATGAGCACGGACGGACAAGTTACCTTTCTTTTACACTTGTCGGTCTCCGGAGATTGATAATTTGTGGTCTTCTGTAGGGTTGGACTGCATTAGTGTAGACCTAATGAATGCCACTGTCAAAAGATGGATTCTGTGAAACATTTTAGCATATAATGTGAACATCTGCTTTTCCCACAGGTAACTTCATGTATTTTATTGGTTATTCTAAGTGGCTGTTGTTGTTAAGCCGGCTTGTTGCAGGTGATGTATATTGTTCAATTTGTTTATGGTTGGGCTATTTCATGAAGTAGGCTTGGCCCACAGTGAAATTTACAGTTACAAAACCACTAGATCTACTATATTTGTGGTCTGTGTTTGATGTCAGACATATGTAGTGGATCGTGTGTTTACATATTCTATTTGGCAACATGTCTGCTGATAGGTGTTGGTGCTGGAGCGGGTTCCTCGATCTTTGGGTACCTAACACGCAACACTGCCTCAGAGGACCGTGCTCAGGTTTTCGCTGCTGTTATGGCATGCCGCCAGGCTGGGCTTCTGATTGGTTAGTTTCTTTGTTACCATATGGTTGCTTTTATGAAGTGAGATCTGTAAGGAAATTGTGCTCTTGCCTTTTTGTTTCTGTAATGAGGTTACAAAGATTTCTTAATTAGTTAATAAGTTTATTGCCTTATGATGAAGTGAGTAGCCTTCTCTAAACAGACACTGTTTCTTTGTATTCATAGTCAAAAGCAAATAGGACATTGATTGTGCTTTGTTTATTTAAATCTGGTCAGAATGTTTTTTCCATTCCATGTTCTTTCCTTATAGCAAGTTCCTCTTTAGTGGATAGTCTATTAATCAAATGGTGACTTTTGTCTCTTGTACTATCTCCCATTTAGGTCCAGCTTTCAACATCTTTCTGAGACTTTTTGACTTTAAACTTGGGCCTTTTATGGTGAACAAGTACACTTCACCCGGGGTAATGACAAAACCAGATAAATCCTCCTTTTTAGAACTGTTTTGTTGGCTGTATCATGATAGGTGTTCACATGAAACGGCTTATATGCAACTCACAGACTGAAGGATATACTGTTTGACCTCAAGCTTGTTTTAAAGGAATATGAAAATTCATTTTGACGTAATATTAAAAAGGCCTAAGCACCATGTTGTTCACACCCATGCACATGCATGTTCTAGCATGCAAATCAGCCAACATTGGGCCAGTGTGGACACTGTATTAAACATATTGCAAGTGAATGTAAAGCTTGGTCACGAGGACTCAAAACTTAAGGTATTCCCTGAGAACAACACATAGCAGCTGTAAGGCTTTTTCAGCTCCTTAGCCTCCTCTGTAGCCCTAGAACATTTGTGTACACATAAAGTGGTGATTGATATTACTCTATTATTATTATTCTCTACTGGCATGCTTGCAACACACTTGTGAAAAGCAGACTGTAGGTGTAAACATACCTATGTTATTTATATTTTTAAGCATATACCAACACAATTGCTTGTACCATTTGGTGCTCAGTATGTGTCTACATAATAACCCTACAGTTAAGTTACTTTGGGCTTAACTTTAATGCATTACACACACTGTGGGAAATGAGTGCAGGGTCCACTCATGTGTGAACAATTTCATTTCACTGCTACTGTTCAGACAATTTTGACATTACAAAGCACTTCAGTGTGTGTGTGTGTGTGTGTGACATTGTCCTTGGCCCTCTGTCCCCGTCAGCTCTTCATGTGTGTGCTGTGGCTGCTGCTGCAGCTGGCCGTGGCCCTACTATACTGGGACTTACCCCCCTCTGAGAGCAGCGAGCTCCAGACGGTGGTGCAACCAAAACAGCGGGATGACAACGGGGAGGAAGAGGAGCCGCTAATGGGTGCCGAAGAGGAGCTGGTGGACACCTATGGGGCTGTTATTGTCGATCCTCAGCAGCCGGAGACACAGTGCTCCCCCGAACACTGCTCCCCTTCCCCACCCTCTCCTGCTTGCCTGACGGCTGAGGCGCCCGATCCCTTTGAAGACTTCAGCATCAGGAAAGGTAGGCTCCGGGGAAGCTCCATGCTTTTGTTTGGAGGGAAAAGAAAGAGTGGTCTTTCATCTTTACTGATGTTGGTTTTGAGAGATACTGGTTGTCAGGAGTGTGAAGTGTGAGTTCGATCTCTTTTCTTCTCTTGTGCCACTCCATCTTAAACTATTCTCTTTCTTTTACTCTCTCTCTCACACTCACTCTCCCTCTCACTCCCTCCTTGTTTCTCTCTCTCTCTCTTTCTCTCTCTCTCTGTCTCTCCCGCTAGAGTTCCTGAGAGAAGAAGTGATAGTGCTCCTCACTGCACAATTTATAACACTCTTCAACCAGACTGCATTGGAGGTGAGAACTATCAGTTGGAAAATTGCTGGGGAATCCCCACTCAATCAGTGAAGGCTTCATCTTTGTCACACTTGCACAGGTTGCACAAGTCATTTTGCAGTATCTCTCTTGTCTCTGTCTTCTCTGATATCTCTTTCCCTTGCTTTCTTTTTCTGTCTTTCTGTCTCCCTGTTATCCTCTGCCCTTTGACCTGTGTCTGTGTTATATTCTTTTACTGTGAACACTGCAAAATTTATAGACCACATTTTCCATGGGTTTGTAATTTCTACCTCTTCAATGTGCTGCAGACGATGGTGACCCCATTGACCCAGCGCTACTTTGGATTTGGGGAGCTTGGTAACAGTGTGATGTACAGCCTGTGTGGCGTGGAGGTGATCCTGGGCTTCTTCTTTGTGCGTTGGCTGAGCTTTCGGGTGGCCGACCGTGTGGTGCTAGCCATTGGGCTGGTCATCTGTGCCGTGGCCTGCGTCTGGTGTCTCTTGTTCCTGGCCAAACCACGAGGTGGGTCCGCCATGGCTACTACCTCCTCCCTTGGCAAGCTGTAACTGAGTGCCAGCCCCTCAGTGCCAAATGGGCCCGGGTCCGCAGGAACACAAACCACCCACATCACTGTGATTATGTCGTCTCAGTTTGGTGTGGCATGGTTGGGATAGGCAGGGGAGGGGGAGGAGGTGGGGAAGTGGGAGCGAAACAGAGGCTACAGAGAACTCTGTTTGCCAAAGGATTTCTGTGTGTATAATGAATCATATCCAGTTGGACGCATAACAGTCGCACACACACAGCTTAATATTAACAGAGTTAGTAATGAACATACTTGCGTGTAATTATCAGAAACTTTTCTGGGGGGGAATAAATATTTCACTGCCCATACCAAGGATAGTATGCAGAAATCTATTCACAAGTACAGACTGTGGATTTGGCAGCATTTGTATGCCATGTCCCTCTCTTCCCTCTGCTTGGCAAACACCTGCCCACTGGCACAGACACAACCCTCAGAGTGGAGAGTGGCAGACGGATGAACCCCTCCTTTCTTCTAATAAAGATACAACAGCTTTAATGAGTTACCAAGAACCCCCAAAAAAACAGCAGTTGTTGTGGTTTATTATTTTACGTTTATTATATGTTTACGTTTATTATTAGCGTTTGCATGGACTGCCTTAGGGTGATGGAGATTTATTTCTTTCACAGGTAGTTTGTTTTCACTTTAGAGTGATGACAACCTGCTAGCGCTCTGACCTTTCAAGCCATTTCCCAGAGGTGTTTTGGAGTAGCATCAGTGAATGGGGCGGGTAAAGGATGAATTGTGCCTGCCAATAATAACTGCACCTGTTAAATGTTCCATGGGGTGTACTAGCCGGCAGAGATGTGCCTACTTGAGAGGTGCTAATGGATGTTTCTGGATGCAGGAGTGTACTCCGTGGAGTTGGCGGAGTTCACCATCGGCGTGTTCCTGCAGCTTCTTGGGCTTCCATTTGTTGCCGTCTCCCAGGTGTCCCTCTTCTCTAAGGTGACGGCGGAGAAGACGCAAGGTAGGTGGTAGCAAATCACACAGGGATAAGCACGCCAAAGAGTCTCTCTGATCGTTGCACCTTTTACTTAATGTACCCAGGGTACGACACACACACACACACACACACACAAACACACAGGATTTTCATTACTAAACAATTATACCAGATTACATTCATCCAGGACCTTCTCTGACTCTACCAATGCCTGTCTTGTCTAAAGGTTTCAGTCAAGGGGTGAGGCGCTCAATAGGCGGTGTGGCCACCATCCTGGGCCCTTTGTGGGCTGGAGGGCTCACTGGGAACCTTTACTTGATGCTGGGAATGATGATGGCCCTACTCCTGCTCATCCTGGTCAGTGTGTGATGGCTGAACCTCATATAACCAACCTCTGATTCACTAAGCATAGACGCATGCTAGACATGGAAACTGTACCTCTCAGTGTCGATTATGAGACAATGTGTGAAAGAAATTGTAAAGGATTTACTTGTGTATGGGTAATTTTAAAAGCTCAAATATCTCCTAACAATATCAGCTCTTGTGAGTCATGCATAAATATGATGCAGTTATATCAGATAAATGTTGATACAGTATGTTTAAGCACAGCACAGAGTCGTAAAATTGATGAGCGATACTTTGTTCTCCCTGGCTGTGATGGTAACATGATTCCTCCCTGCTCAGGTGATGATGGTGCTCTCCTACGAGCGTTTGGTGGAGCCCCCTGTGGTCCAACACGCATGCGACAGCACAGAGAGTGAGGGCTAGAGCAGAACATACACAGGAAGTCAGAGGGGAAAGGTGAGGTATGGAGTTGTGCTTGACTTCACTCAGTAGTAGTGGGCAAATTCACTTAATTATTTTTACTGCTCCTCCTGTCAATAACATTTCACTTTCAGAATAACTATCAGAATAACAGAATAACATTTGACCTGCAATACTGAGAGACTTAAGTTACTTCAGTGCTTCAAGACTAAAGGATCATTCAGATAACAGCTCACTTATTTGTGCTCAAGCCTTTAGCCATCAGACTCAGACAGTCATGGCTGAACAATGTCCACTTGTCTCTCCTTCACAGTGCGCTCTGTGTGCGCGGCGTCTCTCTGCCCTGCAAACTGTCAGGGAGCTTTGTGGATCTGGGTTGGGCAGGACAGTCTGAAGGGGAGCAGATGCCAGAGCGGTGGGAGGTGAGCGCTGACGCCAGAGGTACCCCGACTCTCAGGGGTGCTCCAGTGCCCAGCGCAGCCCAGGCTGTGGTGAACGCCCCCGCAGCCAAAAATTCACTGCACTTTACTGACGCTGGCATTTTACAAACTCATTTATTCCTGTGAATTCAGTCTTCCCAAAGTCTTCCCAGAGCAAGCTATCATAATCATTTTATTATTTTACATTTCATAGCATCTAGATTAAATAACATGATATAGGTTAAACACTTATGTTTTATTGTACATTTATTGATTTTGTGAAAGATATGTAAATATATATGAATATAGATATAGGCTATGTATATATCATTAGCAAGTAGCGTTTTTCATTCTGAAACAAAAGAAGAATGTAGCCCAACTCACATGCTGATGTGCTGCGTTATCCAGAGTGGACAACCACATGAGGGCGCACTTGCTTCAGTTTTTTCAAATCAAACTCCTCAATGTGTGTTTTGTATGTATGGGCATTTGTGGGTGTTTTTGTCTGGCTGTCTGTTTGATTTTGATATTGTATACAGAGCCTATTATATTTAAGAAAAATCATTACCTCTACTGGAAACTAGAAAAACTCATTGCTTATTATTCTTATATTTGATTTATTTGGATTTGAATTTGAAATATTAGCCAAATTAAAATATTTGTAAGTGTGGATAGCATTTGGCCACATGCCCATATTTGTGATTCAATGGTAGAAAAAAGGAAGATTTTGGAGCACCTCCAGTGTGATTTGGAGTAACTCTTCACCTCATCAGAGTCTGTTGCATTTAATCAACATTTGGTCTTCTCCCATTAGTGCCAGTGGCTGCTGAGCCAAAGTGTTTTAGCTCCCGCCAGCCACCGTCATCAAACTAGGATGACGGAGTTTGTGATGAACTATCGCTGGGCCAGTGGCCTGAGAATTAGCCGTTAACCTCCTAACCTCACAATCCAGATTATCCGTCATTCCTGACCTTCGTGCAACCCCAACTGAAATGGAGTGAGATTATCTCTGTTTTATCCGATAGAGATATTTGTGGAGATTAATATGCTGTGTGTTGTAGGTCAATCTGTGCGTTGAACATAAGTTTTTATATAGGCTGCTGTTGTGTATAGTATGGAATGTGTGTAACAAAAATGCCATTACATTGAAAGAATGAATGTGAATGTCACCATGATATCATTTAGTCAGTTATAATATCCATTTAGTTCATAATTAAACAGAATGACATAAACATGTTAGGCATTTTTGTAAATTAAAAAAAATCTAAGGCCTTCAACAGTGAATGTACTCTAAATCGTAGTCCTTATATTATTCAACTTCAGTAATGGCTTGCTGGTAGGGGGCATTTTATAGTTGCTTTTTCGCTAGGTGGGCATGAAGCTCCTTGGCAATGTGGAGGAATTCAATTGAGGATGTAATATGAAATCAGCAGGACCTGACTCTGCTTGCAATGGCGGGAGTAAACAACACAAATCTCCTTTTAGGGAGAAAAACACTCCCAGACATCACAAGCTGTCAGGGTGGATTAAAGGCGTTGGCCAAGCAAATATAATGTCAGAAATGCTGGCAACTAGAGGGCAAATCAATTGACTTGAGTCCAGTGACATCAGAGAAAATAGGCCTGGAGGGTTGCCCAGAAGGTTTAGTGGGTCTAGTCTCCTTTATTTGTGTTAGCCTTGAAACACTATGATAAACATGTCAGTCATGGGCGTTGGACATAGAAAGTAGAGGGCTGCCTTGCTTTAACCAGGTACTTTGCATGTGTTTCGTCAGACACGTGGCTCCTTGAAGACCCTTGCACCTCAAGGTCTACTCTCTACCTTTGAAGTGAAATGGCTATCCCTTTTGGCCAAAGAGCTCACTTCAGGGGGTGTGGGAGGGCCTTTCTTTTGTTGTGAGGAGCTAACCTGACGAAAACTAGTTAGAGCGCCAGAAATACAATGAAATCTTTTTAAGGAACATACTTTTGAAATTAAATCAAGGCACACAGAATTATCAAAATCCCAGGCAGGCCCTACATGCTCAAATCAATTTAGCTTTTTTTTGCATTTGATGTCATTGCGCAATTGCGCAATTTTTTTTCCAAAGAAGTCTTCATAGGAATAATCTCCCAGATTATTTCAAATTGACATTTTGTATCACATGCCCAAAGAACACAGACAAACAAGTTTGTCTCTCAAACTGGCTGGCATTCTTAAGAAAATTGTTCTGATAAGGCTTACCAACACAAATGACACTGTAAAAATGTTTTAATGACTTCTGACAAGCATTCATTACACCAACACCAACATATCCAATACAGCTAGTAGTGGGTATGAGCTTTGAGGTGATTTGGCTCTGCCCGCCCGTCTGGAGTTTGACAGATAATCTGTACATTTTTGGCTTGGGATGTCTATTCTACAGGATTTCATCCTCCACTAAAGTCACATGGAGACAGCTGTGGTCCAAGGTACACTCCTCCACATACAGAGCCAATGAATGTCCGTGACCAGTATGTCCCTAACTGGTCATTACTTTCCGAGAGATTCAGTGCATCATGCAAATCTGGCTCGCCATCAAGCATTCTATCTGATGCCTCTGTTACAGTTGCTTCTCATCAGACTTGCAAAGAGATCACTTCGTTTGAAACTCCAGATTTATGGTGTATTTATGAAGGAATGAATCAAAGGCGGTTACCCTCCCCTCTCTCTCTCACTCTCTACATATCCGTAGAGCCAGAGTAGAGAACTTCAGCCTGCCCCTTAATTGAAAGTTAAATTACTCGCCTAGGACACGGTATGAAAAGGGAGTATTACATTTTTATTCCTTTAATTATGAGTTGGACAGTAGCCCGGATCTTTCCCCATTTTCTGTTTCTATTACTGTTTTGGAAAGTAGCATGATTAATTCTCATTTTAAAGGCACCATAGCCACCGCTTCCAGTCATGTCCTCACCTAGTGTGCGTTACAGATCATACGTAACAACATGCTCTTATGTTTTTCACAGCTTTGTTGTGTAAGTGGTTAAAGGATATAAATATATTTCTTCCTCCTCTGCAATGAAGCGTGGCACTCATATGCTCTTACATGTGCAATACACAAGCTCTGTGACAAGAAATAGCTCACCACAGACCATGCTGCTGTAGCCGTGGCTAAAGCGAGTTGCATTTGGACTCTTTTGTGTGGAACAGACGGGGACAGATATGTCTGTCCAGGCTCTTTTGCATGGCCCAGTTTGCTGCCCTGCCTTGCCTGGCCTGGCCTGTGTTTCAGGGGGTGCGTATCATCATCTGGCTGGGGAATAGAGATGGTTGATATACATATCACTTTGTGGGATTAGAGGATTAAGCAGCCTCCCGCTGATACGGAGAGGGTCCGCGGCTCCAGCCCCCACAGCCCCCTGGGTCCCACGACCCCCCACCTACATGCCCACAGAGCTTTATACTAAAAGCTTTACGTACACGCAATGGGGAGGGCAGACAAAACACATTCATGGGCTCATGCATGGATGTGATGAGAACCTCATATATTCCATAAAATATCTAGATTGTGTGTGTGGGTGTATGTGCAGTGGCGAGGGTGTTAGGGTTATCAGTGTCCTCGCACAGGGATGCTCAGTGCTGCATTGCTGTTTGTGAGCTCACTGTTCACGGCGACTGCCGGTCTCTCTAGTTGTTTGACACTGATGCTGGGACATAGACTCAGGGGCTCTGGCTTCCCAGAGCAAGACTCCAGTGTGTGTAATCCTGTCTAACATGCATGCAAATCCCATCGCCAGCCCCGCACAATGCAAAGTCTGTATGAATCCCCCCCTCAAGCACACACACACATACATACACACACACACAGACTGACCCATCTCCAATGCATCGTAGGACAGTAGCAAGCCAGCCGACAGACAGCGCTTTTGTCAGGAGGGGTCTCCATAAAATGAATTTAGTGGTCTCTGTACCCCACTAAAATCACAGTAATCCACTGTGAGATTGCCTTTGTTCTCTCTTGAGTCAGACAGCACCAATGCATATCGCTAAAAGTAATCTAATGTCTCTTCATCTGCAAGGCTAGAGCGAATGGCTGTGACTATGCATTGATGTATTGCATTAGAGTCAAAATTGGCCCATCTGCGCCTTGATAAAATACCCTCCATCTTTCCCTCAGACTGTTAGGAGAGGCGAGTTAGGAGAGACGCTTGGGCTATAGTACCAAATATGGAAAGCTGTCTGCTATTTTTGCAGGTAAATCTCTGGACAGCTCTCATGTTTGATAGTGTGTATGTGTGTGTGTGTATGTGTGTGGAAGGGGTGTATGTGCCCTTTTCTCAGGCACCTCTCGCATTTTGATCACTGTCGGGGACACAAAAGCTCAGCTGGGGGTCTTCAGTCCAATTTACCATTGTGCATCACCGTTTCTCTCTCTTCAACAAACATGGCCGCCCTCCAGCTGTCCTCTTAGCGGTACAGTCAAGCGTGAGCATCAGGGTTAGCCATTTTAAGATACACGACAAGAGCTAACTTGCACGACAATGCCTGTCTTTTGGTCTGTGTTGTGCCTGGGGGTTTCGAAGACACAAATTCTCTCACCTCACTATCCACAAGTGATCCTTTAACAACACACGCCATTTCCTATAAATCACTGAACGAACACGTATCTGGTCCTCACAATTGCAAATTTTACGAGCTCAGTTTCACCCTGGATGAAAACCTTGCATGGCAGCACAATTGAATCTCATACATATGTGTCACACTGTCAGTTATGTACAACTGCAAGACTTACACAAATCCCATCACCACAGAGGCAAAAATAGTGAACATTTTGACATATGCCTCCATCCTGCCAATGCTGTAACACCAAGATACGGCACCACTCTCTCTCTCTCCTATTAGTGCTGCCCGTTTTCATTCCAAATAATCCACAAGTAAATGAAGCCAGCAAAATAACTAGCATTGCTCATTGCTCAGGATCCCCTATGACAATAACATTTTCTATTAGTGTCCATACTGCCAGTCCCTGGGCTGTCTTATCATCAAGGCGTGGTTGGTAGGAAGATGAATAACTCAGTGGCACTAACCATGTTGTCTCCTGAAACCCACCAGATCCACGCTCAGGAGACCTACACAGGCCAAGTGCAGGTCACTTCTGCTCAGATCCTGGATGTAATTCAATCTGCCGTTCCCTTAATACTAACTTCATTTCCAAGGCCTTGTGTGATCCCCCACATGAATGCCTGACTTTGTGTGTGTGCCGTTGCAGCACACAGGGTCGTGACACACGGAGCAGCTGAAAAATAAGCATTGAATTGAGACTTCCTGAATTGGATTATAGTCCTACCGGACCATTACAGTATTCATCAGCTGATCAACGTTTTAATGGAGAACATACTGTTCCTGTTTTGAACTGCCAAACGAAGTCTATTGGATTGAAGAAGACAGAGAGTTTAGGGTTCACGACCAGCATCACCCTGTTGCTTCCTGTCATGCTTTCTTTGGACGACAATTTGCAGGTTGGGAAAAAAAAACTTGTCCCTGGAAACTCTTGTCTCGAGACTGTGCTAAGACTGCTGTCACTGAAATATCTTTCTTTACATTTCTTTACAAGGAACCCTGACTGACTGACTCAATCAATTTAGCGGACCTTCATTCCAAATCTGAATGCGAAGGAAATCTTTCAATTTGAAATAACATTTCTACTGTGAGGGCTTGAGTAATAAGTAAATGCCTTTGAATTCACTGGGTCATGAGTGATTTTTGCCAATCGCCGACACAAACATACACACATGAACACACACACAGACACACACACAGACCTGATATGCACTTTCTATTTCTCTGTAATTATTCACTACAATAACTGCATTTTAGTGAAACAGAATATCGAAAAAGGCTTGTTTTTACAGTGTTATTGGCCTCTTCAAGACAGAACTAACTGCCTCCCCTCCTTCTCTGTCCTTCTCTCTCTTATTTTCGTTCTCACCCACTGCCTATGTCTTTTGCTAAATCCCCCTTCCCCTTTCAAGGTTTTCTTTTGTTGACACCAACTGTGTATCAATAGACTCTTTGTGTGTGAGAGGGTTTTCTCTCTGCAAAATCTGATTAAAGGCTGGCTTAAGTCCTGTATGGAGGCCAAACCTTTGATGACAGCCTTGCAGGAGAGGCTAAGAGAATTCTGTCCTGCTCAGTGTTTGGACAAATCATATAATCAATCCAATTATAATGTTGAAATGTCACTTTACAGATTGGATGAAAACCAGAGTCTTTCTTTCTCTTTCACGGGCAACTGGTGTATATGATGCATATGTCGAGAGACTGTGTGCCTCTTGGTCACATTGGCATTTACAATACAATCTTATTTTAGACTGAGCATGTTACGGGTGTATTTGATTTTGTATGTCCATTATAGTAAATCCATTAGTTTGAAGATTCAGAGGGAGCTGCATTCGAAACACCATCTGTTTCCATGAATTCACCAACTTTGCATTGTCATTTGTCTGTGGAGAGGGATTTTTATAGCGCAATTGTACATGCCCGCAGCTAAATTCAGGGTCACTGATGTCTCACAGTGCAATATGCCCATGTTGTTTTATTTTGTTGCCATTTCAAACAGACATACAGAGCAATTCCCCATAAGGTTCCACACAGCCTGTAGCAGTACCAGCAGCGGGTCTGACAGATTTGTCCTAAGCTTGAGTGAAAGCACGCATGACCTTGATGTGTCTGACCATTTAGTGCTGTTGTTTATGAATTGGTGCAGATGCTAAACCATGCTGAACTGACACAATGTGGGCCACCAGTGTATTTGTCTAAGCTGTTTGCTTCAGAGTCCAGGCCAACACAGCTGTTGTGTTCCGTTATCTTCACACGCAAACAGTAAATAACATTGATAAACAGTTGACAAGCTGATAACACTTTATTTTACTGATGGGTAATAAAAGGGTAGTTTTCATGGTACTACACAACTCATACAACTCATAACTAGTCACGTTACCGAATAATAACTGACTAATTTGATGTTATCTCTAAACAATAACCCAGTATTTGTAGTGGTAATAAGTCAATAACAAAATTGTAATAACAAGAAATTGCTTTGTTGTTATGGTGAGATTTGATGTTAAAACTTAAAATGAAGTAATGAAATGGTAAGATCCAGTATTAATTTCCAGGAATTACCCAGTAATTACCCTTGTCCTTTTATAGAAATTACATGGAATCAGAGCTGTAAAATACATTTTTGCCTGTTTAAATTTTATTACAGTGTAATCATGTTTTTTTTCCATCTTCGTAACATTAGCAAACTGAGATCTATGGTGTCTTACACAGAACTAGAGATGCTTCTTCACGCTTTCATCTCTTCCCTCACTGATTATTGTAACCCTCTTTTCTCTGCCCTAACTAATCTGTCCTCTCTTGCTTACAGTCAAGCAGATACTCTCACATTACTCCTATTCCCAGTCCCTCCACTGGCTCCCTGCACAGGACAGGATTCAGTTTACAATCCTTACAATTACCTATAGAACACTGCATGGTCAGGTCCCCGCTTATCTAGCAGACTTAATCCACCCCCACACACTGGCATGCTCTCTTAGGTCTGACAATCAGACAATGCGTTAAATTACATTGAATCTGGAACTGGATCTCTTTATTGTGATGACGATAACCCAAACAAAATAAATATTATAATATATTATAATATTATAAATATATTAATAAATAACCATTTTGACTAAATATACCATTTTGATTAATATTAAAGTAAATATCTAGATCACATCATGCCAAGATGATCCTTCAAGAAAAGCACAACTAATTAGTCAGTTTAACAGCCATTTACCCATTGCATCTTTGACTTATATCATGTCTACAGCCTACACAGCCATTTCTATTCTAGTCTAGCCTTTATCTGTTGTGTGCAGACAGAACAGAGGAAGTGGGGCTGGAAAGGGGAGAGGTGTCAAAATTGGTGTGACAGGTCTTTAGTTTTACTTTATACAACTTTATACAAAATACAAAAGTATAAATTGATGATTTAGCACAGTAAACATCTTAACAGTCTAAACAACCTAATATTTTTCACTACTATTATCATCCCCGTTAGTGTCATCATTAGTAGTATACTGTGTTGATGGATCTTTTATTTTGACACCCACTTCTATTTCCTTCTAGTTCCTTCATACCAAGTGTCACACCACTTGCCTTGTTCAATTATACCGTTAACACCTGATTATGGGAGTGCACAGCAGAATGTGCACAAACTTTGTTTTGCTGATGGTTTAGTGTAGGTCAACTTGTACATGCCCTCTTTATGTTTCAGTGGGATTTAGTAGAGTGTTTTAGCAGGGAGTTAAAGTAATTTGTCATACATGGGCAAACTAGCTTAGCTGTCCACCCAGTGCCATTTCATGATCTACAACTCTATGATTATGTCCTCGTTTCTGTTGAACTGTCATGATTTGTGTTGAATCCTATCCAAGATCAAATATTATGTGATGCATTTTCATTTTTGGAGTAGTTATTACACTGTAATTAAATTAAGAGAGGGAATAATGTATTTACAGGCCTGATTCCTTGTCATTTCTGTAAAAGTACAAAGGTAATTACTGGAATTAATACAGGATCTTCCCATTTCATTGCTACATTTTAGATCCTATCAAAATCTCACCATAACTACAAAGTAATTCCTTATTATTATTTTGTTATTAATTTATCACGTCAACAAATAGTGTCTTATTTAGAAATAACATGGAAATTACATGGAAATTATTCAGTAATTATTCAGTTATTATTCAATAGCTAGTTATGTAGTTATGAGTTGTTCACATGATTTTACCAATGTACCACAAACTACACTGTTATTACCGATCTGTAAAGTAAAGTGTTACCAACAAGCTCATAATGATACTCATTCCATGAGTGCAATAATATTTTTTTCCATGAGAAACATGGTATGACAGTAAAATGTATGACAGTAAAGAGCATAGAGTATTTGTTTGAAAAGATTAGGTTGCTTATGATTATTATTTTTACTGTGAGTAATGTTCACTGATAGAGGTAGACACTGAATGAAAAGAGAAATAAAGGAAAGATGGCATAAGAAACTGTAAGATATCTAGGGTATGTACAGTCAACCGGGAACAGAATGTGACGTTCCCAGTTGATATTCTATCTGCAGAGTCCAACATGCCCTGCATTCAAATGCCACCGGCTCAGCATTTTGCAAGTCTTTGAAAAACACATTCTGGTCGGCTGGTGGGTGTACTGCACCTTATGATCCATCAGAAATCCTCAAGGCACAGAAATCTGACGCTGTTAAGGCGTCTGCTATTTGGACCCTCTCCCCCCGGAGGGGGCAAAGAGACGTCTTTAATCCCAGCCCATGCCTCTGGAACACATTGGGTCATTTGTGCGCTGACTGCAGTGGTGTCCCTGAAGGGATGTGTAAGGCATGGAGTCACGTCTGTTATGGAATCATAAGCAGTAATTAAGATGCTAATTAGCCAAGAATTTAGCCATGTTTAGACTCATGATCGACATCCTAATGAGTCTAATTTCCTTCTCAGTTATCATATCAAGATGAAATGTCACTTTGCACCAATTACCTGGTGATATACATATACAGATATACAGATTCTGAATAGGCAATGGTGAGAAGTGCTGAGAGCATTTGAACCAAACAAAGAAATTAATTAAATTTCCAATTGTATTGCTCCATCAATCAAGACTTACCATCATTAAGTGTCTTCCACCAGCTACAAAGGAGATTCAAATATCTATGAATAAAACAATATGAATTGCACACTTGATTAAATTAGATTCATCCTTGCCTTAATGGTCACTGTGAGAAGACAAGTCTTTTTCAAGGAATTGTATGATTCAACAAACCCATGCTGCTTTCTCTGTCTGCTGTCATATGGCACCCATCAAATTGCTCCCTCAGAGAGTTTTTTGGGTCTGACTGTGCCTCTGCCAACAGCGCATGGCCTTGGACAAGGCTGGTTGGAGAGAGACAGTCCACTCCAAAACTGATCTGTCATCCTTTTGCTCTCCTGCAGTCCACCTCCTTCTGCCGTTGCCTTGGCAACTGCTCAGGCAAGGACAGTGGTATTGTAAAAATCGTAGCTCTGTGTAAAGGAAACATTACCCGTCTACCCTCATCTCTCAAAAGCCATCAAAACAAAAGACCTGCATGCTCGTTCATCTTCCCAGATGCCCAGGCCATCGCTGACATTAATTGGTTATAATTCAGGCTGGCAACAGGGATCGATCGGGCCGAGAATCCCCCACCCTTTATTAAGTCCTGTTTAACCTCTTCATTTCACCTCCATTTAAAATCAGGCTGCTCCAACACTCAATCTATTAACTCCTTTGATAGCGTGTTCATTTTGCGATCTTATTGAATTTTCTATTCTCCTTCACATGCGTTGACTGTTAAATTCACCCCACAAAAAAAAAAATCTAAATTCAGTTTTTTGTTTTCCGCTTTGCACAGACAGGAATATTTGTCAGATACTTATTGTTCTGATATGGGCAAGTATGGTGCGATTCAGATTTGCTAGGCAAGATTGTTTGCATGACCTCACCACAAGGTAAATCAAGCCCTTCTTGGCTTGCATGACTAAACAAGTATTAAGTGGCAGATGTCACTTGTGGAGCTCAGATCAAAGTGACAAGAGTCAGGTACTCAGGGAGCGGAGCAATGGGGGAGGGGATCAGGGATAAGACCCTGTTGGAAGAGGCTCCAGTTATTCCACGCGTAGATTTTCCAACGCTCCCCTCCAGACCACCTTGGAGAGGCTCTGGTGGCAGACCCATGCGTTGTGAATTAGCCAACATTTGCATTATTCACCCCTGCCTCTCCACCCCTTACCCCCAGAAAGTCCTGCCCCCAGACACACACACACAAACACACACACATTACCACACACCTCTGGAATGGAATGAAATGAGTGAGGGGGAAGGAAGATAGGAGAGGGAATTAGGCAGCTGCGTGGGATTGTATGTGGTTAAAGCCTCATTCCCACCTACTGTACGTTGGTTCAAAGGCTAATGCATCCAGCGCCTGCTGGGTCCTTTTCTTCCCCTGCCTCCTCCACTCCTTCCTCACTTTGCCTTCCTGACTTGTAATGCAGGCAGGAAGGCAAGTGGGGGGCCCCCTGTCAGACCTTTCAGGCCCGTAAGCAAACAAGAGTGGGCTCATATAGGGGCCTAATCTGTTCTTTGTTTCCTCCCTCATTCTAATTGGCTTTGGGTCGACTGTTGTAGTGAGCGCACTTACATTTGCCTACCAGACCCCACAGTTTGACGGACATGAAAAATAGGATGAAAGTAGTTCATAGATGCCACATTTCAAGGGTGCACTTTTGTCATTTGTAGCGTGCAAAAATGGCTTTTTATATATATATATATATATATATATATATATGTGTGTGTGTGTGTGTGTGTGTGTGCCCACACACTGAGAGAAGAAAAGGTCAAAAAGATACTAACAGAATAAGGTCTTACATAGTCTTTTTAAAAAAGTGTTTAAATTGAAGATCCACACCGACGTAAAATCACGAGCGTTAAATGCGCTTTTAAATCTGGCCCAGAGGTCGACTCATTTTAATCATGGAGTGGTTGAGTAGCAGAGCTGTGGTAGAGTGGTGAAAGTAATAGGCTGGAAAAGAACGAGAAGCTGTTTGAGGCCAAAGGTAGGGCAGGCTTTTTTGCAGCTCCTCCGAGACACTTTAATATTTCAGGGTAACATTTAAAAAGGCATTCATATCCCTGGTAAGCATTAAACACTGGCTTATTGTTTTTCGCCCTTCCTTCAGCAGCTTACTCACAACCAGCAGTCTAAACGCAAAAAGCTCTGTGGCTGCCATTTTGTTTCAGATCACAATGTCCTTTTCTTTGAGAAAAGGGCATTCATGTGGTAATCGATTCAAATGCCCCAACCCGGAAGGGTCCTAACCATTTAGTCATAGGAGGGAGGACATCTCCACAGACCATCAGTGACTGTTTAACAATGTAACCTTCTGAGCCCCAAAAGCCTGATGGTTAAATAACAAACAGACTTGTGATGCAGCACAGAGGATTCTCAGCCATCAGTACAGGCTGCAGATGAGGAGAAAGAGCCTATTATTACTGTGATTTGCAAAGGCCCAGGCATCTCATGCATTTGTATACATCGAGATGTCATTTAGAGAGAACAGCAACAGCATGCTCACACATGACACTATTGAGTGGGATAACCACCAGGAAAGCATACTTGACTGTGCCCTTTTCCATAGTAGTCAATTATTAAAACATTAATTATTAACATTAATCAGTCAATTCATCCATTAGTAAGCGATTGTCTTTGATCCCATCTATTCTGCCATCCAGCACATCAAGAAAATGAGGGCATTTTTAAACTTACAAAACTCTTCATAAATAATGCTCTACGCATACTTAATGATTTTCAAAGAAACTGCTGGGCAAAAAATACAGTGTAGGGAAAGAATAAGGCATGCCTGTGTTTACACAAGCGCATGACAAAATTTGTTCACCCATTTTCCAACTGCATGACACCCCCTCCCCACCACTCCCCGCATCTGATGCAACTCCTCTCCTGCCTCTGCATCTTTCTCCCATGGGCCTGTGCGCGGCTGCTCAAAAGGCAGCTCCGCTGGGGAATTATCGACAGGCCGGCAAAGCGGGGACATGAATGCTACAAACGGCATTATGATGGCGCTGCTCGAGCCTTCTGCCGGCGCGGGTGGGTGGAAATCAATAGCACAGAACAGCCGTTCAGTGGGGGCCAAAGGATGACGCAGCAGTGTGGATGCTTTAATGCATATTTATGAGATTTAGAAGAGGGGGTGGTGGGGCTGAAGTGGCAGAGAGGGTTGTCTGTATTTACCTGCTACTTTCTGAAACAAGGTGAGACCCAAAGGATGGATTGGAGGGTGCTGCCAGAGGGCGCTCAACTAAAATGCCTCTGCCTCTAGTATAGTTACCATGACCAAACAGGAGTGATTGTATACACATAGAAAGAGAGAGAGAATCATAGAGTGATTCTTTGAGGATGACCCCAATTTTTTCTTAAGCATCCTCATGGTAGCTTGCTTGTGTGTGTGTTCCATGGCATCAATTCCATGCTGATGACAGAGGGAGAAAGGTGGGTTAACAAGCAAGAGGGTGAATCTCAGAATCTCATGCGGCAGTAGAGGCAGACCCTGATATGAGACTGATTCCACCAGCAAGCTGTTCTCCCTGATCTGCAGGCTTGTGCAGGACCAATGTAATTGGGAGGATCAAACCTTCTTTTGCACAGCATCATGAGCGAAGGCTTTGAGCTTTGGGGCGAACTGGCTGGGGAAATCAGAGAGGAGAGGGGCGGAACACACAGCAGAGCCCACCGCCGTCTACCTCAGACCGTAGCGGCAAATCTCCAGCGATTCCACATTCTGAGAAAATGAATTACTGCCGTAATTTTCGAGGGATTATGTTCCATAGCATCACTTCATCTTTGAAACATGTTGGACACTTATCTGACATATGTCATTCAGATCAGCAGAGAGACTGATGCACAGGACACAGTGGCATGACTTTGAAGCAGCCATTGCTTTCCTATTCAGTCTTTCAAAAAATGTTCAATGTTTTTTTTTGAGAGAGTTTTTTATTGTTTTAATTATTTACCTTTACGAATGATGCATATTTTAATAGAATAAAATAAAATACTGAAAGGTAATTTCCATTAAGCAACAGCTATCAAAGCAATAACACGCTTCACAGATGGGATTCGATCACAAAACCTCCAGCCTGGCATGCATATGAACCTGTATCGCATACCCACAGATATGTTCTCTCTGTCACACATGTACACACACAAACATGTCACTCCTCACAGACCCATCCACACACACATATACTGGATACACACACAAACCAACCCTTCCATTATATACAAATACATAAACAGGCACCCTCAACACCTACCCATATGTGCGCGCACACACACACACACACACATACGTGCACACAGACAATCAAACACACTCACACACACACACAATTCTAATTACACTTATTATCAGGCCTTAGGATCATTTAGTCATAGGTCACAGTCCATTGCCATCCATGAAGAATAATCTCCAAGTAACATGGAAGACAAAGCAGAAACACTAGTAGACAAAACAAAAAAGATTATCAGCAATTATGGCAGTCACTTCAAATCAGCTTTCCCTATTAAAGGCTCCACCAGTTCCATTTACATGTTGAAGCTGAAAATTCTGCTCAGACTTCTCTTTGTAGCTTCATTGATTCTAGCTCTCAATTGCTTTTGTCTGTCTCTTCTTCAATATGAAGACCAGATTGAGAGAGAAAAAAATGTGGAAGATGTCACAGATGTGGCTGCAATTCTCAGAACAATCTCTTTATGCCATTGATCCTGTAACACTTTTTCTCCCATCAAACATCTTATTCATGTTTTTAATTGATTTTTTTTTTCACAAAGTTAATGGTCATCCCTCCCTTCAGAGTTCCATGTCTGAGAGGAAGGCAGAGTCTGGGAAGAGGAGTGAATGTCAAGTGAGGAAGGCCAAGAGAGAGAGACTAAAAAAAAAAAACCTCCATGCAGGCATGCAAACAGAACCTGAGAAAAAAGTGTCATTTTTTTTCTTTTTACATCCGTATTAGGGAAATTCAGTGCAAAAGGTAACCTTGGGGAGGAAGAGGGTTGAACAGTAATACCCTGTGGGTACTGAGAGACAGACTCGGTGAGAGATCTGTCTGCCTTCCACAGGCTTTTCTCACAGTGCTGTCAATCCACTGCAAAGTGTCCTGCTCGTCACTGACTTCAAACCCACTGTACACGTCTCTATGAAGAATTAAATGACGGCTTTCTGTACACTGAAGTAGTTTAGTCTCTTCATGTTTTCTTTTTTCTATAATTTTCCAAAGGAAGGTCTCCCCGCAGGTGGCCTGGAAGATGGTCCTTCTTGTGTAGTCCACCCGTGACCCAGTGCGATTTGTAAAATACAGGAACTCAACGTCTGTTGTACATGTACTATTTGGACACAGCATTCCAAGGGGAGACACATATCCAAGGAGTCGATTTTGCAGTCCTTTGTTTGTGGGTAAGGGGTTCTCACTTTTGTCTTGGTGATGTAGCCTACTTTTTTCTCTGGAGGGCTCAACCTGGGATCTCCTCTCATCTTTGTCTTATCATCTGTACCATTCTCTCTCTCTCTTTCTTTCTTTCTTTCTCTTTCTCTGTCTCTCTTTCAGTCCATCTCTTGTTTAGACACGAATCGGAAGCGTTTGGCTCATCTGCTGCCGTATGTCTTGCGTGCCACCTAATGTTAAGCTCTTCCTCTGATGGCCAGGCAGTGTCCCGCCGACCTGCAGGAGATCCCTGGGGACACAAAACACACACACACACACACACACACCAGAGATAAGTTCAGCATGGGGCATGATGGATGCTTTTGCCATTTAAAGAACTGTAAAAACAGCGAGCTGGAGTTGAGCAGGAGTAGTGAAAGGTTTTCTAATCATGCAGTACTTGCACACATGGACAATTACACACACACACACACACACACACACACACACACACACACACAGACTCTGAGAGGCAGCTGCCTCTTTGTGAAGATTATCATTGGGCACCACTGCAGTCGTTGTTGGCGTATGCAGATGAAAACATAAATGAATTATATGCATGCTGAGTGCATGTGGCCACACACACGGAGCGTGACACGAATTTCCTCCACCCTGTTTCAGTGGGGGCAACGTTGATGAGATCACACGCACACACACACTCACACATGCATGCACGCACAATGAGTCCCCACTTCCTGCACGTTTCTGACGCCACATTAAAAAGCTCATTAGCCAGCTAATTAAAGCCATTCCTCTCTTTTGGCTTCTCCTCCGTCTCTCTCATTACGCGCTCCCCCGTCACCTGAACCACTGCAGCAGCGAAAGCTAAGCTAAGCTCGGCACAGCGGCCGGCGCTCACGCCCTATCACCTCCATCCAGTGGGCAGCCGAGAGGAAAAGGCCATTCTGCTAGTCGGCTTTGTGCTAGTCAGCCATTAAAAAGCTCCCGTGGCAGTGTGATTCAGTGAACACACACACACACACACACACACACACACTAACACATCTGACTCAAGCTCAAACAAGAGTGTCTTTTCGAGGACACACACACACACACACACACACACACACACACACACACACACACACACACTAACACATCTGCCACAAGCTCAAACAGGACTGTCTTTTAGAGCAAACTCAGTGAAAACAGTAACAGTGTCGGCAACTTCCCCTCTCCACATGCTGCGAAGCTGAACATTGTAATGAACAGCAGCAGTGCCGTCCTTCAGCATGAAAGATTAATATTGTTAAAAGTATGGCTGAGAGGGGAAAAAAATAGAACACTTTCATGTGTGTGCATGGTACTGACAATGCACCGATGATGAGCACTGAGCACTTGTCACATGCTAGCATGCACACACAGGGAGGTACAGGGATGTGGAATACATTATCCCAGGGATTAGGAAGACCTTAAAGGGATCTCTCAAACATTGATGAAATGTAAAGTTATGCCTCCTGTGCATTGCAAGAGGCTTTAGATTCCTGCTGAGAGTCTGCTGAGAAGGAAGGGAAGAACTAAATGGACATAAGAAATGTGATGCAGGTCTTTCATTTTGAACTACTGTACCACAAAAGATACAGCAATGCTCAGACACTGATAGTACATACAGCAGCTGGCTCACAAAGGGCTATACAGACATGCATTATGCAGATTTAGGTCTGAGTGTTGACAGTATCTACTGAAGTTAGATTTTTTTCTCCCTGTGGTTTGCTGGTTGTCTGACTGTGCATGTCTATGGTTTACATGTTGTTTGTCTGTTCACTCGTGACTGAGATCTGAGTGCTGTCAGTCTTGTCTATGTCACGGTATCTGGGTACTGTGTGGATCAGCCCTCTCGACAGTCTGCATGCTATATGTGGAAGACTCCTCTCATTGAAAGTTCTCGTGCAGTGCTTGCTTAATTTTTCAGTTCATCAGTCCATTAAGGGCTGTTCACACCAGGAGAGATAACAGTAAAGATAACAGTAACTATAACATTAGTGTGTGTGTGCACACTGCCCGAACCTTCAGCTTTTTATCATTCTTAAAAGTGAAAGTGATCTCCAATGATTTTGTTCTTTATGTTGTTATTTCATCTAATATATGTACATGTACATGTAATCTAATAACAACATTAAGATATAATAAACATAGTGGACTCTATCATTCATGTTCATTAGAGCTATACTATCATTATTGTTCCTGGTGTGAACAACCCTTAAAGGTCCTTTAAGGTCCTTGGGGCCTTTTCCACTACCCCATGGCCGAGGTCTCTCTGCATCCCCCTCTGCTTACCCTGAGTGTGAGCTGGTGACCACCTTGAGGCTGGCGGCGTTGCGTAGCAGCTTGTCCAGTGTGCTGACGATCTGGGCAAACTTGGGCCTCTGGTTCCTCTCCTTGAGCCAGCACTCCAGCATGAGCTGGTGCAGCACCGTGGGGCAGTCCATGGGCGGGGGCAGCCGGTAGTCCTGCTCCACTGCATTCATCACCTGCATGCAGCAAAGCCACAAGGGAGCGTTGTCAGATATTTAAAATTATATACTATTATACTGGAGTTTATTTACAGGGCAGTGGCTGTGCAAGGAGGAGGAGGGTTCATTCATCACGGAAGGGTAACACAACAAAAAATTATTAATTGTCGCAAAATGTGGCATAATTATTGCTCACAGGCAGGGAGCAACGAGTTGGATAATAATACTCAACATTAGTTCTTGTTACAGTGTACCTACCTACACCATGAATTACATTGTAACCAACTTTGTAATAAAATGTAATAAATTACACTTACATGAAAGAATTTTGTGTGAACAGTAAAAATCCCATTACTCATATGGTATGCTACATTGGTATGCTAATCCCATTACTCATATGGTATGCTACACTGCAATTCATGATGTAGATACACTTTAACAATATAATACATTTAGTATAAGAAATATGCACGTAATATAATATAATACATTTAATTAAGACATCTAAAGATATCCATAGGCTATGTGAGATATTTAATTCTATATTCTATGAGTCTTAATTATAGAATATAGAATTAAATATTGCACACAGCCTATGGGAACTTTTGATGTTGATTTATTATGTCATCAAAGGCTGAGAATCTGACTCACATCCTGGTTGCTCATGTCCCAGTAAGGTCTCTCTCCAAATGACATCACCTCCCACATCACTATGCCATAGCTCCACACGTCGCTGGCTGAGGTAAACTTGCGGAAGGCAATGGCCTCTGGGGCGGTCCAGCGGATCGGGATCTTTCCCCCCTAAAGGAGAGTATAGGCCAGTTCAGATCAATGACTGACACAGAGCCACTGCTAAGATCCACAAAGCCAGGAATGTTAACTTGTCAGATCTGGATGAGCTGAGTATAGCATATATAGCATATCTCTCCAGTACATGCTAAGCTGTGCGTTACAGTTCAGCAATAGGGGTAAAGCAGGCCACTTCCTTACTGTAAGTGGCAAATACATTTGGCCATGAATAATGCAAACAAAGTGCTCTAACCACAAAACAGGTCACAGTACATCACCTTGGCACAGCACGCGACACATACCAGGGAACTAGTGTAGGTAGGGTCGGAGGAGTTGTCATCCAGGAAGCGAGACAAGCCGAAGTCGGACACCTTGCAGACCAGGTTGCTGTTGACGAGGACGTTGCGGGCAGCCAGGTCACGGTGCACATAGTTCATCTCGGAGAGGTACTTCATCCCCGAGGCGATGCCGCGCAGCATTCCCACCAGCTGAGTCACAGTGAACCTCCCATCATTCATCTGGATCCGAGTGGGAGGGAAACAGAAAGTCAATTTGGCCAGGCACAGCCGTGATATAACTCCAGCCGTAAATAACTGTTTACTGTAAGATGAGCACTACCACGATGACTGTGCACGGCTTCCGGTAAAGTCTTTTCAGCAAAAAACATTTCACATCCCATTGGATTTTCCCTTTAATCAAAAATTGTTTCGTGTCTTTCAGGGACAGCAAAGTGAACGTGCCTTCTGCATAATCATAAAAATAACGGCAACTGCCAAAATCTGTTTATTGCTTTTCATGCCATAACAGATGAGACTGCAGGGTTTGTCATGGATTAAAAAAAAATTCTTTTAAAGGGGCTTTTGTCACACCCATCCCCATAATTTGAAACTCCACCACAAGAGGCTATCTACACTACATATACATCTATGGCAGATGGATGCCTGCTGCTCTGAGCTAGCTTACGTTACAAAAGCAAGCAGGAGTCAAGGATGAGATTCAAAATACTTCTGTGGATTCTGCCACACACCCCCCCCCCTCAAACCCCAACCGTCATGCAGCATGATTCATACTAAGCCTCTCAGCAGCATCACAGGTAATCTGAGTCCATCTTTAGATCTCTCCGACTTCTCGTGGCTCTCTTTAGCTGTGTCCCTGGGTAGCCTGGGTGAGTGCAGACTCTGAGAACATACAGGCCCCCGCCTGGCTGCCCGCCTGCCCTCCTTCACACCTGCCTATCCTCCAGCACGCCTACTCTGGGGGCACATGTTGGAGGGAGTGAGAGTTTCAAGTTTTGAGTCATAGAGCCCTTGGCGGCCGCGTCTACATATCTCGGGTCTCGAGTCTCTGGGCTTTTCAGATGCTGGCTGGAGCGAGTGTGCAAGGAACAACCGAGCGGTTTGTTTATGGGGTGACGCGGTGACGGCACATGAGCTGTGTCCTCTGCATGAGTCAGTGGAATTTGAACAGGGAAAAAAATAGGGGAAAATTATAAAATATAAAAATTATATTTGCCATTTTTCAACATGGGCCGATTTTATGGTCAATAAATCTGAAGAAAATCTCGGTGGATGAGAAACTCTTCCCCAAGAGGTGGTCATGTGATGTGTTGTTAGCCAACGGAAGACTGTAGGAAAATGAGGTCACAGAAGGCTATTCACTGCAAAGTGTTACTCCAACACTCGTCATAAACCACTTTGACTAATATCACCATGTGCCCCGCCAGAAAAATTCCAGAAGCTTCTACTCAAAAGAACTGCTGATTAACCTCAAGCATATTTACATTTAAATTGCCTTCAGGCATTCACATTTATGTGTATACATACATATATAAATATTAGTGTATATACCTTAGGAAATTAACTGATTTTGTTAGTATTGTTTAAGTTTGCATCCATTCACTGTAATCAAAAGTGATTTATGCCAACAGCTATATTAAGTACCTCTCACCAGCTGTATGAAAAGGTCATACACAATAAAATCACACATTTTAAATGTAAAGTGCTAAATTCCAGTGCTAAATGACCAAGTGTGAGTGCCAATCCCCTTTTGATCTGAAGAGTGTAACAAATGATTGAATGCACACTTTGAGAAGATATGGGCAATTTCTACAAGAGTTTCACCATTCAATGGGATTATATGTACTCAGATTAGTGTTTATATATTACTAAGGTGGAGCTCATTGTACCATGCTATGTACACGACCCAGGTTTGTGTACCTCCAGTAATCACCAGTAATAAGAAGTCATTTCTTGAGAACCCCCCATCTCTTTCCTTTAATTTTCAGTCTACTGCCCTAAAAAATGCCAGGATAAATATCAACAACAAAAAAATCAATCATACTAGAGAGTTCAGGTACTATGATTCATTCTGGTGTGCAATGCTGCAAAATCAGCCAAGCTTACCCTAAGGAAAGAGTCCAGTGCTCCGTTCTCCATGAACTCAGTGACAATGAGCACCGGGCAGCTACGGGTCAGCACACCCTCCAGATGGATGACGTTGGGATGGTCGAACTGTCCCATGATGCTTGCCTCAGCCAGGAAGTCCCTGCGCTGGCGCTCGGTGTAGCCCGCCTTCAACGTCTTGATGGCCACGGCCGCCTCTTTGCGGCCTGGCTGCTTCAGCCGACCCCGGCACACCTCGCCAAACTCCCCTGTGGCACAGGGGGGGGAAGACGGGAGTGGTGAAGGGGAGGAGCGTGAGGGAGGTCGAAAGGGGGGGGGGGGTCTGGTCACTGTCCACTTGGGGAGTTGGGGGGGGGGGGCACTGGGTAGGTAAAAACTAGAGCTCTCTGCTCAAATAATGTGCGTGTGTGGTGGGAGTATCAGTAAGAAAAGGAGAGAAATGATAACAGTTGCTGTTGATGGAAGCACAGCAAATGGGAGAGGAGAGAAATGAGGAGGATGAGAAGAACAGAGAGGGGAGGGTGGAGGAGGGGAGTGGCAGTGAATGTTAGTGGTCCAGGAGGCAGGGGACAGATGGAGAGAGGGGGTGGGCGAGAAGTTTAGGGGTGGTGGCAGTGGAGAGAGGGGGCCGACACAGAAGCTTGGGGCCAGTAAGGGACTGACACCTTGGATCTGAAGATGAGGGATGGTAGGAGGAGGAGGAGGTGAGGAGAGGCAGGGAGTGTGTGTGGTGGGGGGAGTGAAGGAGGAGGGGGAGAGGTGGTGGTGGTAGAAGAGGAGGAGGAGTGAGTGAGTGAGCCAGGGAGGGTGGAAGCCTCGTTAAAGGTGGAAAAAAAACGCAGCATGCTCACGGACGCAGCGACGTTAATGTTTATGACAGGGAATCTTTTATTACGGCATTAATACTGAGATGTGGCTGTGAGGAGGTTTCTATTTACTGCCGCGCACAGAAAGCATCCTCCTCTTAAATGTCACAACAAGAGCTGCTTTGTAGGGCACTTGATGCGATGTTGCACACACATTAGTAGAGAGACAGTGGCTTGATTAGCTCACACAGCTGCAGTTTGTTTGTGGTTAGCTGCTGTTATATTAGCTGTGCTTGTTTACCTGCTCCAATCACCTCCTCGATCTTGACGCAGGAGATGTCAATCTCCCTGGCAAACTCGTGGACGGCTTCGTTGGGGTCCTCGTATGTGAAAGGGTCAATATAGACTTTCACACCAGGGGTGACTGCAGTGGAAGACAACAAATTGGCTTTAATTTGAGATTCACTCCATTTCAGTATAAAGAAAGAAGAAGATCAAGTCTAATCTTTGACAGCTGTGTTAGGCAGTGTCCCTGCAGTTCTTTCTATGCTCATGGAACACTGATTTGTGATTCTAAAGGCCTCCACACACCGGTTCTGACAAAGTACGGAGTACCACGCTTCTAACTTTCTATTCTATTGTTTTCAATACAACCGCGCACACAAGCGCTGAACTCTGCCACTGCTGCTTGTTGATTATAATTCAAGTCAATTTTGTTGGAGCCGTTCGATAAAATCCATTGGTGATTCCACAGGCTACTATGCTATGTTCACTGCCTGCAGTGCTCCACCAGTGTGTGGAGGCAAACGAAATTGTAGAATTCGAAAGTGCTCTGCAATGCTGTCGGAAGCGATGTACGAAGGCCTTAAGTTGGCGCCGATGTGTCTGCAGGTGGCCGTACCATACTGCTGCAGCTTCTCTGTGTACTCCAGCTCAGAGCTTGTGCGCTGCTTCCTACAAAACACACACACACAAAAAACAACAAAAACAAACACACACAAACATGAAACCCATGTTTTGAAGTCACAAGATCAGAAGAATCTCAAATAATAAAAAAAAACAACAAAAATAAAAACACGTAAAACTGAGACCAATGTCGCGAAATCAAAATCAACACAAACAAGAACAATTTATAATTTTAAAACAATTTCAAATCTACTGTACACGTTGGTATGCAAAAAAAGAACCTAAATATCAAACAAGTCCCTTTAATCACCCCAAAAAGTGAATTAAATTAGTATTTAAAAGCATTTCACGTTAGTAAACTAGGAAAGAGGACTAAGAGACGGGGGTTAAACGAGGGGTCAGACAGGAGCCACATTCCCAAGGGCATGGGTCAAGTGCCCTAAATTGAAGGTCACATTCCGAAGACCTCAAGTCATTCCTAACTGCTGATGACACAGCAGGTGTCCCTCGCCAGACACAAACTTGAGTTCTGGACCCACGGACGCTTCACTCTCTGTTCCCTCAGATGCTAACTGCAGATGCTCGTCTTGCCACCCAATTTTGTCAAGCCGATTAGTGGCATGAAAAAGTCCCTCTCCTCTCATTAATGTTCCATTGTTTTGTCTCCCCCGCCTAAGCGGTGGCACAGTGTGACAGGGCCCTGCAGAAGGGACCCTATTGGAATTCAGCATCCGTGGGATTCCTTTTGTTTCCACACAACCTGTGATAACAATGATGCCAGCAGCTAATTAGCATCTCATCTCCAACTGAAATGCTGGGCTTAGGCGAGTGACGCCTTACTCAGACACACACACACACACACACACACACACACACACACACACACACACACACACAAACACACACACACATGAGGCACACTGGGACAGAATGCATGAGTGAGAAAGAAGAAAGGCAGAGGGGTAAGGGAGGGGTTAGTTTGGCATGACAAGGCTAAGCCTGTCAAGGGGAATGAGGAAGCATGGACACAGTGTCAGTCTAGGGACTCAACAGTCCTGCTCCAGCCCTGTCCTCTGTCCCCATCTTTGTGTGTGTGTGTGTGTGTGTGTGTGTGTGTGTGTGTGTGTGTGTAAGGGGTTGGGGAGATTCTGTGACAAAGCAATGACAAAAATGTGAGCATCTCTACCGCTATTTGAAGACATTGCAGAACACTGTTTCTTCCTCGAGCTCAAGGGTGTCAGTGTGGTGAAATGTGTGCACGTCATGCAGAAATAGAGAGCTTATTTTAAATCCAAAGTACGGATCAGTAATGGAAGAAGACTGCATGAGGGACTTTTTTACCTGAGGCAAACGACGGCGATGACAACCAGGGCGATAATGACAACAAACCCTGCCGTGGCAGAGCCCACGATGAGTGGCAGCTGATCTTGCACAGACCTTTCTGGGTCACCTAGCGAGACCAGCGACAAGCAATTAGCATGACACCCCCATTGGAATGACAAAAAAACAAAATGACAGCCGTTAAAATTCCACCACAAACGTCAGCATTCTCCCACTGCCAAGCACATAGACAATTTCAGAAAACATGACACATAGCATTAACATAACAAGGTAAAGCAAGGCTACCAAGATAGTTGAAAGAGAGCAAGACAGAGAGAGAGAGAGGGAAAGAGAGAGAGAGAGAAAATGTTCCTACTGTGTTCGTTGGTACTGAATTCTACTGGGAAGCTGTAGCGCCCATAACCAGCTACAGTGCGAGCTCGGACCTGCACCATGTACACGGTGCCAGCCTTCAGCCCCTCCACCCTGGCAGAGCTGTGTTGGGCAGTCACTGTATGGGAAAATGCCTCACCCTAAGGCAAACAGGCGGCACCAATTAGAAATGGACAGATAAACATTTATTTAAAAAATTTATTTTATGTTACATACATTTCTACTTCACATAAGTTATACTTCATGTTGAGCTTGCTAGAAATTCTTTGATGTGTTGATAAAAACACAAACAAACCGATCAGGTCTCAACATTAAAAACAAAGTGTCTTGTTTAAAAAAATGTAAACTAATTTGTCAAGGTCATATTCATATGTAATTATGTTTTGAAGTGTATTCAGCCTCTAGGCATTTATAAATTACTGGTGGCTGAGGTGTCGCCTTGTGGCATGTATCACGAAATATCAAACCTTGGCCAAGTAAATAGAACTATGCAGTAGTTGGTCCCCTGCAAAGCCCCTGGGGAGCGTAGCTCTGCAAATGAAATGAGTGGCCATGCACTGTGCATCTTTCACGTGGGTTTGCGTTGTGGGGGAAGCATGCCACCACAGAATGAGTAATTCCACCCGCTGGCACAGTAAGGAAAGCTGAAGCTAGCCGTCCTCAAATTCTTGTTTGATAATTACTCTGAAGAACTGTGGATGGACACAGGCCACTTTAGCTAAAGTGTTACCCATTTAACAGACTCGGCAGCACCACTCATTTCAGTTACTGTAATATGTGCCTAGACCGTTCCTCATACGCAGCATGGTTAGTCTCTGCATACTGTGTAAGGGTAATGTCTAACAGTAGGCTCTCGCTCAGGGCTGTTAGCCAAGCACCCCTCCAACACTCCCCCCGCCACACACACACACTCTCACACACTGCTCATGATGTGAAGTAATTCGCACCTTTTCGTGGTATTTAATCTCATAATCCAGGATGACTCCATTGGGTTGTTCGGGCGGCAGCCAAGAGAGGCTCATGGTCCCAGCCGTGGCCCTCATCAGTAGCACAGTGGGGACAGCCGAGGGAGCTATGCAGGAATACAGAGAGAGAGTGGGGGTGGTTAGTCACAACCACATGGCTAACCTCATCTGGCACCATTTGCAGTAGTTCCACTGCGCCTGAGAACAACTCAGGATCAGAAAAGAAGTCGCTGGAGCACACAGATGTTAAAAATATGCCTGTTTAATAAAGAAGGTGCAAAATGATGTCTTTGTCTTTTTGTACCATTTTTTTGTTGTTAAAAAAAAAAAGATCTGTGCACTCCAGCGACTTCTTCCTTACTCGCCTGGCACTATGTCAAGGGGGACTGAAGCCATATAACTGGACTGACATTGGGGCGCGCAGAGATGGTCTGAGCAGCTCACTGGCTGACTAGCGCTTCTGCAGATCACTTGGCAGAGCATCGGTGTGAGCTGTGCCAAGGGCATGGGTCAAATCCCCCAAGAAGCACATACACAAAGAAAATGGAGGGAAAATGCTGAATTTCGAGTTCAACTTAGGCTGCAGACAGAGTGCTGGCACTACAGCTGATAGGCCTTTAGAAGCTTCCTTCAGAACATTGTCCTGTTTCTTTGAGAAAATGGAAATGTTAAATATCAGGATGTACTGTAAGAGTGTCGGAGTGTATGTCTTCTACTGTCATCCTTGCTTAAGTTACTTGTCTGGCAGACTGAGTGCAGTATAGTGTAGGCTGGCCTAAGCTCTCCCGCACTATCATATGCTATCATGCAGTTGCTGTGATGAGGCCCTTACCTGCTTGGTTGGTGGTGATGTTGACGGTGGCGTAGTTGGGTGTTGCTGGGCTCTTGGCTGATACGCCATTAACGGCCTGGATTTCGAAGCTGTAGCGCGTGTGCGCCTGCAGGTTTCTCACCGTCGCCCAGCGCTCGGCTAGGCCCAATCGCCGTGGCGACACTTCCACGTTGCCGTCACAGCGTGAGCAGGCGCCACCGCTGTGCAGGCACTTCTTGCACACCACGTTGTAGACCACATCGCGGCGGCCACCCAGGTCCCGTGGCTCTGCCCACTCCAGGGACACGGACGTCTCATTGACGCTGGAGATTACGTTCCGTGGGGCAGTTGGCACAGCTACACACACACACACACACACAGCAATGGGAGAGACAAAACAGGCAGGCTGTAACACATTTTTCTGTGGCATACAGGTCAAACCATGTACATATCCTTCAATGTCAATTCTACTCTGACAGTCCCACTGGCACATACAGCGATTATTCTACATGAAACAATGTCTAATTCATTACTCTTCTGATGTAGGGCATATTCTGCTGAAACAAGTGCCTTAGGGTATGGACACACAATGATGAGGTTGAAGCGCTTCTGTCATGCCATGTTTCTTTCATGAAGCAGCTCCATTTTGACTCCTGTAGCTGCATAAACCAAGTCTCTGGTGGAACATTTATGAACTGAAAGTGTGTGTTGAGTGGAATGTAACTACTTTAATTTCAAATATTCAGATTTGCTCCCGAAAGCCGGCTGGCACCCCGCCGGTGTGGTGATGAGCTTCGGTGGAAAAGGTGAGGGCCCCTGTGCCATTTCCATGCCATTCAAAAAGCCTCTTCGGTGCCCCCACTGAGCATTTGAGGTGGTCTTTCACACAGCAGAAGCATCATGCCATTAATTGACAGTTTGGGGTATAAAATCATCTGAGTGCGCCACATTCAGATGTCTAATTAAGGGCTGATTACAGCTGTACAAATGGAGTAAACAAGTGAAGAAATAGCTCTAAAAGGATTACTGGACCTCATACTGAGGGAGGGTGGATTTCTTCCTTTTTTTCGCATGCAATGTGAGGGACGGTGGTGCAGCAAAAACAAACAGTAGATGCAATGCAGTCAATTTGGATGAAATAGGCTGCTAATGTTGCCAGCTGTAGATCGGTGTGGTAACCAATCAGGTCCTTGCAAAATCCTCCCGGAGCTTGGCATTCCTCCCGCTTGTTTCCACAGACTTTACAGATTCAATTAGTTAGTCACACACACAAACACACACACAAAACATCAACACATGCACTAAATTCACAGAGGAGTGTACACAAACACCTAAATTCACACAGATTAATGCATGCACACACAGTTTCTCTCTCTCTCTCTCTCTCACACACACACACACACAAACACACACATTTGCACTCCAATCCCCTCAACGCATGCAACTGCCCCCCCCCCCCCCACACACACACCAAATAAATTTGTTCTCAAGCAGAGCTCTAAATGAGTAACAGATCACAGCATACCAGACATCCTCACGTCAGTTTGGATTTGGATCCGCTGAATCCGCAATAAGAATATATTACGATACTAACAAATTTGAACCAGAAACTCGAGAGAGAGAACTTAAGCCAAAATGGATGCCTTTGAGCTTTCAACTGTCCATCACTGCTTGTTCACTTACTGGTGCAAGGAGAATCCGGGGAGTCCATGTCGGCCCGGTGGTAGCCATTTTGACACGGGCAGAGGTTGGAGGCTCTGGCACTGGTTCTGCTGTTGGGTGGGCAGGGCGAGCAGAAACCCTGGCCCTGCTCCGACTTGAAAGTGCCAGGAGGGCATGCTGTGGAAAAAAGGAGGAGAGGACGGTCAAATCTACTGCTGTGCAAAACATACAGATTGTTTAAAGTAAGCATTATTATAATGCTTTCCATAGCAGAAAGAGGAGGATCACGCTTTTATTTTGCCTGAATATAAAGTAGCCATCACTGCATTTTGGGGTGAGACACAGAGGGGATGCTGATTTAAAGTGATGCTTTGCTTTGCTAATGTAACATATGGTAAATAATCAAGGGAGCTCATTATTTGTGTTAATGTAATATGCATTTCAGCGATATTTGAAAACGACTACTCATCATTACGATGAGCAACGGCCGAGCTTTTTGGATGATGTTCCATACCGTGATCAGAAAAAGGAATGTGACCTGTATTACAAATTGCAAACAAAACAATCTGCACAATGTTATCAAAAGTGGTTGCTAATGTTATTCCTAAACTGTAATACTACAGCCAAAACCTCAAAATCTTCCCATATTAGTTTGTAATAATAAGCAATGTTTCTGTCATAGGACAATAACCAGAGGAATGTTATCAAAAGTGTTGCTGTTGAACCATGATAGTATAGCTAAAACGCACAAAATCTTCCCATATTAATTTTCAAACCCCTTTACAGCCTGAAGTCTATCACAGCCTAAAGTTTATTTTACGACTGAGGGTGGAAGCAGGAGAGCATAAAGAGGTGGAAAATTCCAACTCCTCTCTCTCTCCCTCTTTCTCTCTCTCCGTCCCTCCCTCTCTGTCTCACTTCATGGTGCTCTGCATTCTCAAAGTGAAAACAATTAAGACTTAGTTGGTGATAAAATGCCAGCCCTGTCCTCCATATAAATGCTACCAGAACCCTAGGTAAGTGTATGTATCTGTATGTGTGTGTGTGTGCATCAGCATGTGAGTGTGTGTATGTACGTATTTGAATCGATGCAGGGATGTGCTTTTGAGAGTATTTTGTGAGTCTTGTGTCCTGATGTCCTTGTGCACTAAGTACCTGTGCAAGTAGGTGTACACTGTGAATGTTGGCTTACTTTTGTGTTTCTGAGTGTGTGTGTATATCTGAGTGTGTCTCTGTGTGGCACGCATGTATGTGTTTGTGTGTGTTTGAGAGAGAGAGAGAGAGTACGCCAGTGAGTACAGCAGTGAGCGGATTACAGGCAGGGAGGTGATAAAGGAAAATTATACTTTCTTCTGTCCCATTGCTGCGCAGCTTCCTGGTGCCCTGGCTGTGCAGCAGCCCTAGAGAATCGTTTATCAGGCCTTAAAGGCAGGCTCTTAACCTTGAGCAGGCCAGATGGAAACAAATGAGCTCCTCGGCGAACTCACACAGGAACTTAGTTACCTCTTTTCTCTCCACACCTCTGCCCAAGCTAGGGGACACTTCAGCTCTTCACTTAGCAGAGGGAGTCGTTGCCATCTCTTATAGATGGGCCTTTTGGGCTCCTTCTTTCTACCCTCTTACCGCAACCACCCCAACCCCGCCCCCGCCCCAACACACACACACACACATTAGTCCTCCTACACTGTCTCTCATTCGCTGCCCAAACACTCTCTTCCTCCACCTTCCCTCTCTCTCTCTTTGGCGCCGTCGATTCTGCTGCCCCTCTTTTCCTACATCTGCCCTTTTCTCCCTCCCTTCCTCTCGCTCTATCTTTTTTTCACTCTCTCTCTCTTTGTCCTCTCTAGTGTTCTATCTTTTCTATCTGTCTTCTCCCACACATTCTGTATCCCCCCTTTCTTTATCTCTCTCCTGCTCTCTCTCTCTCTTCCCTCTGCCTTCCTCTATGTATAGACTCCCTATCTATCTTTCTCTGTCTGCTCTCCCTACTCCCTCACCATCTCTCACTCCCTCTCTGTCTCTGTCTCTCTCTTGCACACTCTCTGCAGCGTCATCCATCTTGGGCATATCGTTCTGTTATGGCCCCCCTATCAGATCTGTCAGGGAAGCGGCTCAGGCCGGCGCGACTGGCCAGCTTTGTTCTCTGACACCACTGCAGTCCTGCTCCCCATTATCAACACCCTGCCATCAGCGTGCCGAGAGGCAGCGGGAGTGGCCGGGGGGGTGGGGAATCACCTCTGGGTCATTACCAGCCACATGCCGCACTTGAAGAATCAGAGCATTATAAGTCCTCTCTCTCCCAATATATATATACAGTACATACAGAAATACACACACACACACACAGACTGTAGAGTATACACTGTATAATACTGTAGGTGTAATATGTGATGTTCTTCTCTGATTCTTTTTGCTGAACAGTTCACGTTCACGTCACAGTGCACGTGGACACGATGTGTTTTACTGCGGCTCTCGTGACATGACTTTTAAACATGCTGACATGCTCTTTGCCCCTTGCGCAGTGGTGTGGCATCACTAACTGGTTCTCTGGCTGAGCATATGGTGCTCTCTTTCTCTCACTCTGCTCAGTTTGCTCTGAGCACTGGAGCGTTCTTTCTGAGCCAGCAGATCAGCACTCTCGTGTGTGTAACAGTGCCTCTGTGACCCGAGTGTAAACCCGCAGTGACTTTTTTCGGCAGCAAAAAGCCCTCGTAAATCACATAGCTGGGGAGAGTAGGAGGGAGAGTAGCACAAGAGGATTTGGATGGATTAGTATGCATCCAACCCATCACTTACCTTGGCATTGTGTGTCTTTCATGGCAGGTTCAAAACCTGCCATGCAGGTGCAGGAGCCCACGGGAACCATCCACTCGCCGTCCCCGTTGCAGTAGAGCTTCAGGGGGACGGACACCTCGGCGGCGTTGGGCACGCAGGCGCCGGAGGCTATTACCAACGAGGTGGCCTCGGCGCCCGTGGCCGTCTCGGGGAAGACGGCAAAGCTGGCAATGGTGGTGGCGCACTTCTTGAAGAAGACCCGCGCCGAGATGAGCGACATGCAAGCACCGAGGTCCTGGAAGGCCAGGTAGAAGCCCTCCTTGGAGAGCGGCCCGAAGCTGCGCACCTTGGTGTTGACGCGACCTGACACCAGTAGCGAGAAGCTCTCGTCCGGCGCGATGGTGTCCACCTTCACGTAGGGGTTCTCTCGCCAGGCGGGGCTGGATTCAGTGGCACTGTCCCGGTCCGACTCGTAGTAGAACAGATTGAACGTCTCCTTGCACGACCCGGGGATGTTGGGGATGCTGGCGCAGTCGCGCACCGAGAACTTGAGCTCCACGTAGACGCGAAGAACACCCTTGCGTGGGATGAAGTCGGAGCGCAGCCAATTGTTCTGGTTGGGCTCCTTCACGTTGCACACCTGGTATGTCCGGATGGGGTTCATGTTGTCATCGTAGCCACTCACCTCCTCCCACTATTTGACAAAAGAAAGCCAGAGGGGGTTTGTGAGTCCTGCCTCGAGTCTGCTTAGCCACTTACAGTGGGGCATGTCGCCCAGAAACTGCTTGCAATACTTAACACCCTGCCAATTGTGAGCTGACCCAAGCGTTAGTAAAAACAGAACATTAAAGCTGAATGCAGCACAGTGGAGCTCTTTAAAAACACCTTCAATGACCTGGCTCCTTGGGAGAATCAATTAAACACTGCAGGACCAGGAACACTGAGATTTTCACAGTGTCAAAGAATAAAGACAGAGCTGTCAACTGAGACAAGTGACACTCCCAAACACTCAGTAGAGGGGCTAAACAAACAGCACATAACAAAAAGTCCTGTAATTAAAAACACTCACACATAACAAATTATGCAAATCATGCACACACACACACACACACAGGAACACAAAGACACACATGCACATACCACAGTCCTACACTAATTTATTTTTGTTCATGGACGATAAATGATATATATCCTAAAATCGAATGTTTAAAGTTGTAGATAAACATGAATGTAATATCTTATGCTTAATCTCACCAAGATGAAGGATTTAGCCACTAATCTCATGTCTTTTTTTGGTCTTTGTTTACACACTTAGCCCTAACCACAACAAATCTGGCCACCACCTTCCCTGGATTGTGTTTTTTCATAAGGTGTGGAGGCACAGCAGCATGAATATTTCACGCCATTGTCAAGTGTAAACACATTTCAAGTCAATGCCAACCTTTCTGACTTCTCACAACACAATTAGAAATCTTCACAGAGAAGGGGGAGCATGTGTTTATCTTGCAAGAGCGTGCGAGACCACATTACTTATGATGATGTACGGCTTTTGAAATGCAAGACACTGAACGCGAGCCCAGAGAAGCAGACTTGAACTGCTTAAGATTGTTTCCATGGCAACCCATCGTTTTCCATTGACTGACTTCGCATGCACATTCCCACAAAGACAAATTGCTCCAGCCCCGGTGTAGTGGGGGAGGTCTGTCAAGCTTAAGGTCAAAATCACGGTGGTTAATTTTTTACTCTTCTTATGAGGGAAATCAACTGCCAGCCGGTGTTTGAAAAAGTCACTGTGCAAATGGAGCAGCCTCCTGGTAATTTTTCCTCATTTGTCATGGGGGGCATGTGTTCTGTCTCATTTGTTTCTTCCCTATGCCTGCACGAAAAAAAAACAGCAGAGAGCACACAAACACCCTGGCATAGACACGGCACTGTGTACGGCACACTGGCAAACAGAGGAGGATGCAAGCCGGCAAGTAGATACAAACACATACAAACACAACCATTACAGGGCAAGAACACAGATGCAAACACGGAACACCACCACCACCACCACCACACACACACACACACACACACACACACACACACACACACTGTTATATACATATTTATGCAGGCATACGCAAGGGCATATCATATTTCATCACATCACACTTATGTATTCACACAAACATACATGCCCTCACGTCATCAAACAAACACACACACAAACAGACACGCAGACAGACAGACACACACACACACACACACAGACACAGACACACACACACACAAAGCCATCATAAACACTTGCTTACCCCACTTTCTGGATAGGTGGTCCAGGCGAGCTCTGTGGTAGCCCACTTGCTGTCCATAAGAGTTTCTGTGTGGCCAAAGATAATGAGACAGAAATCAGCCAGGAGCATTTTCCCACTGATAGTAACTAACTTCCTCCTCCTTGATTATCACCGGAACACAGAGCTGTTTAATGACTAATAAAGTACCCCCCCTAATGTGGGCTTTGTATGTGTGTCTGTGTGTGTGGCTTATTTGTTAAGCTGAAACTAAATGAACAATATCTCACTCTGAGTTGAGTCTTTCGCCTAATTAAAAAGAGGATCTCTTCTCACCACCATAGTGTCAAACCCCAAGCTTTACAGTTAACAAGTGGCTGTGTAACAGTCTGCCTCCCCCAGTAGGGCCCCCACAACTGATGCAAGCTTAGCTTAGCTCGGTTAAAAAGCACACACTGATGGCCAGATCCTAACGAGGCAGGCAGCAGTGCTCAAAGGATCCGCTTGCCATCCTTGGGGATGTTGTCCACATCATATTTGCACCCAAGGCATTTATTGTTCTGGATCGCCTTTGATCAATGAGGCATGAAAAAAAAGTGTGAAGTTCTACAGCAGCTGGAGAAACTGAACGTATGCTAATGTTTTATTCACTTTGTAAGTTAGTATTCTGCGAGGGGAAGCACTCTCTTCAAATTAATGTGACACACACATCTGCAAGCTAACACATGAAATATTTAGAGCATAACATCAACTCAGCTGATTAGAGCAAAAGCAAATATGCCTATGCAGTTTGCTCTTTCTCTCTCTCTTTCTTTCTTTCTCTTAAACATGTTTCTACAAAGCAGAGAGCTCCTATCACACATGCAATCATTTGTACACACAAACATGCACATATATATGCATACACACACACACACACCAAAGAAGTTTTGTCTCTTTCACTTACATGCTCTCTCCCCGTTTTTTTTTTTACACACAAAACACCGGTAAACTGTCTTGCTTGCAAAAGGACTAAACACACACACACACACACTCCATGCCGATTTAATCAATCAAACAATGCTTGATATATAAAATACACACATACACACACGCACACACTTGGCCATACACACGCCAGCCATTTTCATTTGACCATCCTTTAAATGTCACAGGCTGACACTGGGTCTGGGGTTTATCATGACTAGAAGAAACAGGGCATCTATCTCCATAAGAACATGCATGCAATTAGGCAGAGCACTGTGGAGTGCCGCAGAATCTAAGGCACACAGCTTTGATCAACTCATAATGACCTCATTTGGTCTTTCCTTCAGGCTGTAGGCATCCAAACACTTGGCTGGGCTGAAATCTAGAGCTAGTGTCACAACTTCTCATTTTCTCAGATGGAGAAGTTTTTCAAGCCATAATAAGCAGAAGCATTTAGATGTTTTTAGTCAAACTTATTATTCTGCCAAGGACTAGCACTTTCTTTGAGTGGTGTGACCTCAAGAAACTGATTTGCTCAGTAGGAAACAGCGAATAAATGGATTGCACACACAAACAAAAAAGATTAAAATGACAAAGTTAGACCTGATAGAGCAGTGCATTGTGCAAACGGTTCTGTTTGAATCTTCCAGGGAACTCCAGGGATCTTTCAGAAAAGCCCCAAAATGGCCCATACCAAAAACAATGCATATACCTGACACATCTCATCGCCTAACCTATAAGGAAGAAAAGGAGTATAAACATGATCCCAAACATGACAACTGACTCAGACCAGAACATCACCTCTGCCATCACAGTAAGGACGTGGCAGTCGTCTGTTGCTTGGAATGTGTCAGATCTCTGATTTTATCAAAACAGTTGTACAGACCACTTGTCTGTGGTCTGGACTGGGTTCTACAGTCTCCCTTGATAACCGAGTTTGCCAGTTTGAGGTCACAGACCATTTGTATGTAGCCCACTATGTTTTTTATCCTTGTTTTACTATTTAGTTATGAAGGCTGCATTCTTTAGCATCTATATCTATTTTCTGTACTCTGTGGCCAGTATAATCCTTCTTGCAGCATAAACCTCATGAAAAAATAGATTTTAAGGGACATGCTACTTATAGCCTGATACCACTATAATATGACCTGAAGACAGTTAGCATTAGGCCTACTATAGAGCATCCTCCACTTTAAAGACTTTGAGAATTTGTGCTCTAATCATGGTAAGCTATAGCTAGCCCCAGGAACACTGGAACAGGCCTGTAAGGTGGGAAACAGTTAACTGTTCTCTGCTAGGTGAGAGTTCACTGATGTGGCCTTGCTGGCTGGAGATGCATTGATTTACCTTCTGACACTGAAATTGATGAGAAATTGAGTCAACTGTGTCACAGTATGACTGCATATGGCCTTGGTTTGGCGGAGCACAATATGAATGCAATCATGAGGACTGTGATGGAAGTATTTACAGGACATACATTAGCCTTATAAACTTTAAATCAATGTTATATGCTTAGGGTGCACCAATCTTCGACAATTCTTCTAGTGAAATAGACTAAAATCAGCAATTGAACAGTGTGAACTCAGCCAATGGATGTTTTCCTTGATTCAAGAGGATTTGTCAAATACTTCATATATTAAGCCTGTCATACCTAGCCTCTTCATATTTTTTTTCACCAGGCTCTTCATTTAACGCCCTGTCTACTATCCGCAGGGCAGGGATGCTGCTGCCTCTCTCACATGCACTCATGTGTGAAGCTTGATGTGCTTAATTTGCGAGAATGCCAAACAAAAAGACAGCAACTGAGCCAACCTATGGAGTGCAACACTGAGGATCGGTTGCAAAGCCATTTGTTTAGATTGAAAGGCTCTATGGTGAGAACAGACCCACCCTCAATGTCATTTGAATAAGGAGAAAACATCAGTCTGCTCTCTCTTAATTTGCACTGTGGCCAGAGTGAGGGATGGTTTGCTGACATCCCTTCACTGCATTAAGTGCAAACCAGGCTCACATAAGACCAGCATAAATCAATGCGAAAGCTGCACGAAACTGTTACAAGATTAACATGTACCCAATTAGAATTGCAACGCAACAGATAGGCTACATACACTTAATACACTTCCTTACCCCCCCCCAAATAAAACAGTGGTTTTAAGTCAAAGTTAATTACATGCGATTAATTGCATTTTTTTTTACAGCTCTACATTTACTATTACTGACTACAACAGTTCTCTTTTTACAAAAAACCCAAGGAACAACTTGTAAATTCCACCGATACGTGAATACTGCTGAGATGTCTTCATACACACAAAACCTCCAGACAGGACTGACACAAACCACAGGCACTTAAACAGACCCTCAACCTAAGCGGATTCGGGCGATCGCGTTCAAGCGAGCTTTGGATACTGTGACAGAAAATGCAAATGCAAAGTTTAAACGGTGCACTCTGTAACCGTGATGATGTGTTCATTTTCAAGCCTAGTCTCATTCTAGCAGAGATATCCCATCTTTTTTGGTGTTAGAATGTGAGAATTCTGGACAACAAAGGGACACGAGAAATGTTCACACACAGGTAACAAAAGACTCGAAGGACATTCTTTGCATTAAATACCAAGTACCCTAGTGTAGCCTACTCACCTTCAACACCAAACACCACCGGGAGCAATAAGCTGCATATTAACAGCAAGTAATCCATTGTCATAAACCGAGTTCTTGCAACATGAATGGGCTACAGGCTACTTGACCGTCGGGATAAAACCTCGAAACAATGCGAACTGGTGGAGAAGGAATGCCCAAGCCTCAATCAAAAACAACGATTAAAACCCACGTCTATTTCCAGTCTGTCGGTTTGAGCGACCCGTTCAGTTCTGTTCAGATCCCGACCGGCAGCCCAATTCTTTTTTATCCACACAGTCTTTCAAAGAAAAAGGCAAATCCATCGGTAGTCTGCTTTGCCATATTTGTCGCAAATGTTGTCCAATAGCACATAAAACACTGGAGAACTAAGAGCAGAGTTAACCTCACTCCGATTCATTCCACATTCCGGATAGCTGTTGCTTCTCTGCGACTATGCGTAGGAGTGACAAACGAGGAAGAATGAGCGAGAAATGCGAGAGGGATGGAAGCGGGGAGTGGAGGGAGGGGGGTAGATACCCCCCACCACCCCACCTCTCCGGTACCACTAGTCTGTGGCACACCCCTGCGGGAAAAAACGTGAGGTGCTGCCCTCAAATCGCCGTGGAAAGTGGTCTATGTTATTCTGCATTCATGCCAGAGGAAGGGAGGTTCTGGGTGAAAGGGCTAGGTTTGGTTTCATTTAACTTGATTAAGTGTTTGATATTTAGCACACCTCATATTAACTTTAAAAATATAGCTTTCCGTTACTTACCCCAGTAGAAACATTTCAGCTGCATGGAGGCACAGCGCCCCTTGGTGTTTATTTATCATGGAACTGGGCGTCTGTCGGCAAAATGCCCCAGGCATTAACGGGGCTCTTTGAGTGATAGCTGACCTCTTAATGAAATTATCTTTATCCTTAAGATAAAAATGCTTTTTTGTTAAAAGGGAATAACATCCTTACTCTCCTCGACTGGTCTGATGCAGAGTTACGGAAATGTGCCACCCTAATTCTAATCACTAGCTACATCGATAATCATAATGATATCATCTTGATCTTTGTTTTCAGTGTCAGCGATTTTTGGGAACAGTTAAATTGATGTGCATGCAATAATTGTAATGCATATACTAATAAATCCTTTATAATACATTTGTAGGCAAAGCCATAACAGAAGATGTCCATAATAGATCCTGAAGAACAAATGAAAACTGAATAAATCTCAACAAAATGGAAACAATTACATTAATCATAACCATGCCTTCTTCCATTATTGCCATCGCTTTATTATTGAACTGCTCTTTGTGTCTGTGCCAAACTTTTTTAAATGGCTTTGGCTAAAGCTCAGTATCTTGGCTGCATTGTCTCTTTCAGGGCTACTCTGTCATCAGTATAAATCGACTGTCTTCATATAGGTGAATGATGGCCATGCTTAAATTGACAGAATACTGCAAATGCAATGTAGCCTTTTAAGCGAGTAGAAAAGCTTCCCCCATGCTGCTCCCCCTCTTTCTCTCTGTCTGCAGCCTGGGCTGTGTTCAGCTTACAGAGCCGACAGAAACACTACTGCCGGGGGCAGGCCAGGGAATAGAGAGCAGGAGGAAAAGGGGTTGTGGGAAAGCATTGCGCTTGTGCCCGAGGGGTAGGTGCTGTGTCAATACGCTGCGCTGACAGAGGTGCATGAAGCATTCTCTCTGTCAGCGCTGCCTGCTTTCAAGACACCTTTGAATTATGAACTGATTCAGACTGTCAGTGCAGCATATATATAGATGGGGAGGCAGCGTTAGTTCAATACCGAGGCCAAACAGAAAAAAAACATTGGTGATACTGGGTGGTGGTGGTGGGGTTACTGTACTTCATGCTCTGATCTCACAAGAGGATTAACTTTAAATTGGGCGACCGAGTCATACAGAGGGCATCGCCTGTAGGTTTTTTTCTTTTTGTTCACATTGGCAGCTGATGTAAACCTGAAGGAAAGCTCATGGTCGGCTTGGCTTGCTGTCCATTTGTTAACTTAAATTGCTCTTTTGAGAGTTAAAAAGAAACAAGAAGTCAGTAGACCATGGAGTTTGCTATCCTCTTGTTGCCAAACTCCCTTCAGTGTGGGCTTTCCATGATCCTCATCCTCCCTCATACAAACACATATACCAGTTGAGATCTAGGTCAAGCACAACCAACAAATCTCTTCTTATATGGCCACCCATATAGAAGTCCCTAGCACAGGAAGTGAGGCTACACCAATGGACAAAGGTCTAAACTGATTGATCACCAGTGTTCAACGTTTCCCCGAAATGCAGGCGTAGACAAAGTGTGGGAATGTGGGGTCACAGGATCCGCTGGTGCGTCAGGAAATTCCTCATGTACTCTACTTTGTGTGTGTACTGATTTTGTCTTCAAATAAATTGAAATGATTACTGCACCCACGATTCAGGCCGACACAAATTAATATCTTGGCAGTTGTAGTAAATTTTGGCTTCTTTTATCTAAAGACTAATTTATTGCATTATTATGATGTTACCACACATGGCAGACAGATAAAAGCCTACATTGCATTACCATTTTGAACTGAAGGCTGTCACAACACCCTAATACCCAGTTTCCTATCTCACAAAAAACCTTTATCCTAGCTGATGAAAAGAAGAGTATAATTAGGGAACATTTCCAATACCATTTCATATAGTTTTTTGCACCAGACCTTCCCAAAATGGGATTATTGATGATTCTTCACATTTTTGTGCTGTTTTTCTGCCATGCTGTTCAGCCATTATTCATCCACTCACTTTTTAATCTCCAGTGGGCTGACTCAGAATTCATTTTCCATTTGGAAAGCGTTCCCCTTCTTTGCACATGTCTATAGCATTGATTAAGTGTGCCCTTGTGGGAAGGAAATTATGTTTGGATTGTGTTTTAATGGTATTATAGAGCATTTTTTCACCAAAGCACCTTGTACTGAATTCAGATAAGCATCTGTGTGGCTTTGTCCAGATAGTACCTCCTTGACTGTATCCCTGTGCTTGCAGCTAGGCTGCTTCCTCTTTATTTTCTGTGTGATCAAAAAATTACATCAGTGGAAACAGAGATAAACATGTTGTTGTTTAAAGAGAACAAATAAAAAATGTACAGTGAGTCAACATACAGTACTGGCTTGTTAGTAAGCTACCACGAGAGCAAGATGTGCATACTGCGCCTCTTAGCCACTCAGGATCATCTAAAGCTCGAGTCCTCTGTTGCATTAAGTAGCCATCTGTACAGCATCAGCACGTTGCCCCCCCCCTCGCCACCACATTTTTCCTTTTTTTCCCCAGATGATCCTACTTTGGTCCTCCAACTCGATCTACACAAACGGCATCATGGTATTTCAACACATACCACTCCACCATAGGTTTTCAACAACTTTTCTCTCTTAGCACACTGTGCTGGCCTTGTGTCTGTGTATGTGTGTGTGCGTGCGTGCGCCTGGAGCAACTAAGGTGGGTGGAACTATAAATCTAAACGCTATGGAGCATCTGGCATTACTTGGCCCTGTGTGTGTGTGTGTGTGTGTGTGTGTGTGTGTGCAGTGGAGTGTGTGCAAAAAAGCGGTTGCATATGTGTGTGTGTGTGTGTGTGTGTATAAACTTTGTATATATGTTTTTGAGAAAGCCTGTGCATGGGGATATTACCAGTAGAAAACACAACAAGCTCAGAGGGAGAGGAACCCAAACGTGACTGGCAGCACTGAGCTCTGGTGCTTGTGCACTTCAGAAGAGGCCTTCCAGAATGTCATGGGAAATAAAACGGGTCTCACCATAACACAGACTCATGGAGACAAAAACTGACATATGATATTTGGACATTCCCCGCACAAAAACAAACCATGTAATTGCCTTCATGACTTCCATGTGCACACGTGAAATACTAAACGTTATAAAGAGGGGCATCTATTACTTTAATTTGCCCCATGATTGTTTATGTGGACTGTGTTTGGGATATTTCAGGGTCGTTCTCTTTGTTCTTTTACTGTAGCAGACGCCTGTCTCCGTTTGGCCTGACTGCCAAAATTCATTCTAAAGTAAAACATGAGAAAAAGGGAGAAAGGATGGCTCTGTATACTTTCTCTCCAGAGCTGATGCTGTCTGTATGATCCTCTCCACATCTCAAATCCAACAACAGCCTCTTGAAAGGTTTTATACTCCTGTGCATTAACAGTGACTTATAATGTACCACTGAGCAGCAGGAAGTCCTCTCTATGGACCTGTGCAAAGTACATGCTTCAGTAAAATATGTGCATAGGACTCGGCAGTGTAAAACCATTCTACCACTAAGACTAATAGCGATAGTGGCAGCCACCCAAAAGACAACCCTCAGTGTCTCTGTCAAGGGTGGGAGAAGGAGCCTCTATTCCAAAATGGCCGTTGCTTTGCAATTTTTTTCTTAAAACAGCACCCATTCACGACTTTTTAATCCTCTGATGAAGCATCCTATGTAAATTGAAACAGCATGCTGACCTTGTCATTAAGCTGTAAATTGAGAGTAGCTTTCGTGATCGGTATATAAGGGAGATTACACAAAGCTGCTGCTTCTGAGGCTGAAATGAGAAAAAAGTCTCTTGATTAAATGAGGAGATCTCACTTGCGTGTGTTTGGCACATGTCCATATAGTGGGGATTGTGTTTACTAGACTTCTGTTTAAAAGCCCCTTAAACCACATCTATTGGGAATACGGTAAACAATAAACATGCATGCGGGATTTTGAGAGTATCAGACTATTCCCAGTAAACTTTCAATCGATTGGGGCCAATTCATTTGTTGTTGCCTCTTCTATGATAAAAAGGGCATTTAAGATAGAACCCCGGATCTATGGCACTCTCAGTGTGTCTTCAAATGACTGAGTTCATATGTATGCGTGCATGTCTGAGATTGTGTGCTTGTATCTTCCCACCACTCGAACAGCCTGGTCCTGCTGTCTCTACCCACCATTGCCATCTGCTCTCTGAGGCTTTCCTTGCCGCTGTATGCATTCATGTCATAATGTCTGACTCTAACATGCTGCCTTTACTGATCTCACCAGCTGAGCAGAGAGAGAGTTTGTTGTAAAAGCAGAAAGCTTATATTTTTTTGTTAAATGAATTTGTCCCTGTAAACTTTTACGTCATATGCCAAAAGTGAGTCAGAAAGGCTTCAAGCAAAAGACAATGCACAGTATAGGTGTACTAAAAGAACCAGAACAGCCACATATAGTCAGACAGTAAAGAGTTGGCATGATAAAGACAGCTAGTCAACAACGATCAGTTGTTCGGTTCTGTTTGCTTTGTTATGCTGTCATTGTCAATGTAAGAGCGTCAAGTGTGTCAATACTTGTCAAGGGGCATTCGCAGAGGATGAGTGAACTATTGTGAAAGGTAGACACCTAGTGGACATGAAGTGAACAGGAGTGTCATTTTACTCCAAGAAGAAAAATCAAGCCAATAAATCATACCTTGTTGTCCTGCTGAGGTGAACCATGCGTGAACCCTAACGAGACACGTTTTATAGTTTAAAACTTGTTACCTCGAATTTTTACACTGGTCTTTTTAAATCCAACAATGTCCACAGTACACGTGAAGCCTACTTTGAGCGACATGAGGTCTGACCGCAAACTGCGAATAAACATTGAATTGTGAATAAACACTCCATAAGAAGAGCGAAGCAGGGAGGTTGCTCTTCTCAAAGAGCAATGGAGCGAGGAGGAGAGAACAATTAACACTAAATGCGTCTCCAAATACTGTATGACTACTAAATTATTAGGTATAAATATATGTAATATATAATCAGTCTAAAAAAAACAGGGAGGAAATGAACATGAACATATGCTGCTGCATGCTGATTCCACGTTTCGGGTAACTGTCTAAGAAAACTATCTACATATTGCGGGCCTTTCCGGTCCGTGGAACAAACCCCACATTCATGTGAGTGAGCTGCCAGACAAAATCCCTAGAGAGAGACACACTCAAGGAGGCGGTGCAACTAACTACACACTACCGAATTTGACATTTGTTCAAAACAGCGGAGTACAATGAGGACTATCATTCTGAACTTCTTTGTATCGCTCTTCTTTATCGGGATCCTGACACAATCCCACCGGAGGTAAAGCCATGCTCATAGTCAGGAAAACTTTTAATCGCGTTTACCGATAGAGTTGCATTTAGAGATCCCAAGTGAGCAATCTGAGATTTAGAAATTCGAGTGATCGAGGCTTTTGACACGTGGAAAGAGTCGATTAATATTGAGGAGCTATTCAAAATGTTTCACATTCAATGGACATCAGAAAGGAGATATGTTTACATTCAGACTCATGTATTGCAATGTCAACACGGAATAGCTTAATAGTCTTCTTAATGTATGCCATGTTGCTAATACTTTGCATATTTCAGGCCTAAACCGGTTTTTACCTGCGGTGGAAATCTAACTGGGGACTCTGGCGTCTTTGGTAGTCAGGGTTACCCAGGTGTCTATTCACCAAATACCAAATGTGTGTGGAAAATTACGGTGAGAATAAAATCCACGTTTTATGAGGAAACAACTTGCACAATATTGGATTGTCTACGACAAAATGTGAATCCTTGCTGTCCGCATAATTGCTCCATGTCAAAATAGGTGCCTCGCGGGAAGGTGGTGTCGCTCTCTTTCCGCGTGCTTGACCTGGAGAGTGACACCTTGTGCAGGTATGACTTTGTGGATGTGCACGACGGGCATATAAATGGTCAACGGCTGGGGCGCTTTTGCGGGACTTCCAGACCAGGTGCTCTCGTCACCAATGGGAACAAAATGCAGGTGACAATGGTTTCGGACGCCAATACGGCCGGTAGTGGATTTCTGGCCATTTTTGCTGCTGTGCGTCCCAACGAGAAAGGTGAAGACGCCCAACACCTTTTTACACATGATGATTTTAGCTAAAATAGTGTCGCTGTAGTCTGTCAGATTACTTGATTGAATTCAGACTAGGGCAAGGTCATACCATACCATACAATTTTTTTAGCCTTAACATAAGCATTCTGTGTGGCTTTAAAATTCACGTTTGTTTAACACTTCTCAGATGTTTCAGTCTGTTGTTTCTGCTCTGCCTTGGCCACGGATTTGACAGGTCTTCCTTTTAATTCAGTGCTTGAAGCATTGGAAACAGTAAACGGTTTTACTTATTTTACTAAATTTTTCTCTCATCGTGTTTTGTTATTGTGTTTATGATATGTGGTCAAAACGATTTGGTTTCTGCACTGATTTTATCTGCCATTGCTTTTCAGTTAGACAGAAGGACCAATTCTAGACCAATTCCAGGGTCATTGGACTATTATTTTACCAGGGTCTGATAGAACGTTTTCAGGCAGTTACAGAGATTGCTTTCCAACGCTATGTTCTCAGATAACTTGTGGAGCCACATTGGTTTATGTGAGTTCGGTGCTCCCTTTTAGAGAAGGGTTTTAATTGAAAAGTTAAACTGCTAGTCAGTGTTAGTGCTAGCCAGCTGAACCATCTGGACCATGGAGGGTTATAAAAATGGCTGCACTAAACTGAGCGCTTCATCTCTTGTTAAAATCCTCCTGGTAGGGAATCGATACTGTGGAGGCCTTCTGGACAAATCATCAGGCTCCCTGAAGACTCCTAACTGGCCTGAGAAGGACTATCCTGCAGGCATCACTTGCACTTGGCATATCGTAGCCCCCCAAAACCAGGTGAGATTATTATGTTTTCAAGTGAGATGCTTAAAGAAAGATGCAGTCTGGAATTCCAATCCAGTATGCTTCATGTAAGTTTCAGGAAGTTGCTCCTTGTGTTCCCATTAGGTCAGTGCTTCTCAGTTATTTTCGGTTACACACCCCCCCTAAGGAAAAAAGAAAACAGTTTGCGCCCCCCACTCTCTGCAGCAACTATAAATAGTATTATTTTTGTTACACTTTATTCTAGCACGGCAAAAGAAAAGCATGTTCCCCATGGTCGTACGGCCATCATAATGGGCCATTAAGCTAATAAAAACAGCAACCTTCACCAGAATCAGAGACTGTACTTTTGAATACCCTGTGATTCTCCCCAGAAAATCTGTAGACCTCATCACGGGGCCCTTCTCTCATCAGATCATTGAGCTGTTGTTCGAGAAGTTTGATGTCGAGAGGGACAACTACTGTCGCTACGACCACGTGGCCATCTATGACGGGGCAGAGCCGAGCGACGCCACACGGATCGGAAGGTTCTGCGGGGACAGCCCACCTGGGTAAGACACACATCTGTGCTGTAATGCAGCTGTGGTCAGTGGTCAGTTCCCGTTCGGCCCAGCCTTTCCATGCTCCATATCATATGATGAGCGATTGTCTCTGAGAGCCACTTCACTGCACTGCACTTTTGTGCTTTAGTCTCTGATTTAAATGTAGCAAAGGCATGTGGTTTTGCTGCAGCTAGATGTCTGAGGTCTTGATGATTTGCATCAGTGTGCTTAGACAGTGAGAGACCTTGTTATGCCATAACCCATGTAGCAAGATGTGTGGTAGAGGGACCTTGCCAGATGTCTTGCCATTTGTCACTTTGGATAAAATTGTCTGCTAAGTAAGCGTAATCGCAAACTCCATCTTTACAGTCATTTCAGACATTTATTTTGTGTGTGCTCTTACATAAAATGTTAAGGCACTTCACTGTTATCTTGTGTCCTTGTAGCCCAATTTACTCTGATGGCAGCCATCTCCTCATTCAGTTTCTGTCTGACCTGAGTCTAACTGCGGATGGCTTCATTGGTCACTACCAGTTCAGGCCAAAGAGCTCCTTCAGCACCAAGGCACCACTAGCCGTTGCCATCACCGCCACCCCCATCACGCCTGCTGTGACTACAGGGCCAGTGGGTATGTTCACTGTGCTCATCGTTATGCCTGCTGCATCTCATTCACACTGAAACACTGCTCAATTTCCCCATGCTCAGAGGAACTCTAGGATTTACTGTGATGCTGATGATGATGAAATGTCTCTTTAAGATGTGTGTGTGTGTGTGTGTGTTTGCTTGCATTTGTGGGTGGGTGGGTTTGTGGGTTTTTATGTATGAGTGATATGTGGTTGTGTGTGTTTGGCTCCTCGAAATGTAATGTCTGAAACCACCATAATATACTTTTTCATATGTTCAGTAAATTTATGTGGCCGCTCCAACATGGCAGCCCAGCTGAATTACTATACCGTTGTGCAGGTGATGCTAAGTGCTGTGAAAATGTGGCTAGTCAGCATGCAGCGAGATAAATATTTGATTGCTTCCATCTACTCTTGCCTGTTGTCGGGGCCTGAAACAAATAGGTGGTACATTTAAATTTATGAAGTTTACTCAATTCAATCTTATTTAAATAAATCTTGTAGTAATGTTGCCCCTTTGAATTCCCTCTCCCTCCCCTCCCTCTCTGCTCTCATCCAGCATTAACATATTCAGAAGCTCTGTGCAGGCAGAAATGCCAGCGGACCGGGGTGATTGACAGCCACTACTGCTCGAGCAACTTTGGTGAGATTTCTGCGTATGAATGAGTTTATTCTCAGGCTTCCTCCCGTCATCATTAATCTCAACAGCGCCCACCAAATCTCAAATGACGTTCAGTGACAAATGGTGCACACGCTGTTGATATGGAGTCCGTCTCTGTAGTAACCAGCGAGCGTGCCAGGCGTGAGCAGGTCTGGAGTAGGCTGTCTCTCCCATTTGTCATTTCAGCTTCTGCTTCTGCACCTCCTGTGGTCCTGCATTAAGATGGTGCAGAGTGTCCCATAGGGCATAAATATACATGGGTTGTTAAGGAAGAAAAAAAACAGTCCTAATGTAAATTCTAACGTAAGACTAGAGCAGTCTGCCATATATCCAGGGGGAATTTCTGGACTAGTGTGATTGTATTTGGGCTGTCTGCCTGAGCAAGAGATGTGAATCTCATAAGCATCACCACAGTTATGTATTGAAAGCCAAAGAAGCTGACTGAAGTACTGCTAGATCCACACACATACAGAACTGCCAGTAGTGCTAAAATGTGTCTTTTATACCATAGTAGAAGTCAGTGGAGGTTTTAATCCAAAGTATCTGCTTATTATCTTTTCCTTTAATACTGTGTCGAGGTGATTGTGTGTGTTGTGGGTGTGTTCTCCCTTCCTGGTCTAGTGGTCACGGGCACAATGGTGTCGGCAGTCATGCGAGAGGAGAGCGTGCATGCTGTCTTTGCCATCATCGGCGTGTACAAGCAGGGCAACCTGGCCATCCAGCAGGCAGGGAAGAGCCTCAGCTCCCGCGTGGTCATCCTCTGCCCCAAGTGCCCCCTGGTCAGAAGAGGTGAGCTCCAGAGCCTCAGGCAAAGGCAGGCTTTACAGCAGCACATATGGAAACAGACAGACAGAATGTCTTAAATCCACATGGCTGGTTGAATAGGACTTGGAATGACAGATGCACATGCATGTACATGTGCTATAGGCTGTTGACAGATAATCATAATGAGTAATGAAATGGAAAGCAGAGTTTAGAAGAAAGGATATGGATGCCATTATAGACTTGTATCCTGGAGAAAAGTCAGCATCCAATCAGAGACATTGTCCTCTATGCTGCTGAATACTGATTGGCTGAAATACTGTATGGCTTAGTTTTTTTTTAAGAAATAGGCATTTCATTTTTTATCAATTTAGTTAGACCACCCCCAGTCTCACAACATCCATACATTTATCACTTAATTGCCATTTTTCAAGTTCACTGTGAAACCTTCTCTGTAGGGTGGACCCATTAGAAATAAGAGTTGTTGTTGTGAATATACATAAAAAGACAAAACTGAAATCATTTTCTACATACAGATAAGTGTTTTTTTTAACAGTGTGTGGACTATTGCTGATAGATAGTGAAGTATCTGAGCTCTGCAACAAACTGAAAACAAAGTCTTCAATGTGGTGGGAATATATTGCGTGCACTATATGTCGAGTTGACATTGCAGTTTTCTCATATCATGATTTTTTCAGTCTGCACTGCATGGCCAAAATAGCCCCTGACTAAAACTGCAGGCTTAAGTGTAGTAATGGGTGTGTAGTACTGCTGGCAGTGTCATATCGTACATGCAATCATGGTTCAGTTAGCACCGAAAAGGTGCTCTTCCAACAGAAATTTTGACAATTGAACAAAACTATTTTGTTTTGAACTAAAGGTTGCCCCAGAGGGTTTAGTCTAGACCCACGGGTGCAGACCACCAGGACACTGTCACAGCTGCACTGGAACTAGGTGCCTAGCCTGGGCTCATTTGGCAGAGGAGACTAGGAGAGCTGAAGGGTGTGCCCCTCCGCTAGCAATCAGAAGAGTGACAGAAATGACTGTATGACAGTTGGTGCTTCAGATTTGACCTAACTCTTTGTTAGATCAGTTGGGTCTCAATTTTTTTCCTCACGCTCTCTCTCTCTCTTTCTCTGTCACTCTCTCTCTCTCTCTCTCTCTCTCTCACACACACACACACACACAAACACAGACACAGACACACACACATCTATTTTGTTTCTCTCTTTCTTTCACTAGTTTCACTGATGAAAGTGTTCTGTTTTTTCCCTCTGTGTTTGTTCCCCAGGCTTGAACTACATTGTTATGGGCCAGACGGATGAACAGGGAAGGGGGGTGATTGCACCCCACCACTTTGTGTTGGCCTTCAAAGGCAAGAGACACAGAGAGCTGAGCGTGCTCAAGAATATTCACTGTTAAAACCCCAGCTGAGAGAGAGAGAGAGGGAGAAAAAGAATGAAAGAGAGCAGAGCAGCTCGTCATGCTTCAGCAGACGTGAGTCGCCTAATTTCTTTGCAGTTCTTAACAGAGAAGCTGAGCAAGGGTTGACAAGCTCATTTGCAATGAGCTATGATTATATCACCCCAACGTTATGACACGGCTTATTGATGGTTGCAGTGTAAAGTAGAAAACCAGGCAAATGTGAATTCATAAATATGGGAGTGTTTATTGGGTATTTATGCATGCAGGATGCCCCAGTTGTTGTGCCACACATTTCATTATAGGTTAGCCTCTTACTGTGAAATTCAACAACTACTGCATCTGTGGATTATGCTGAAGTCTGTATTCAGGCAGTTTTATAGTTTTAGTAGATGTGAGGAACTGACATTAAAGTCCATGACTGTAGTTGGTACATGACAGTAGAATGTCTCCAAATGATCCTTTTAGACAATCAGTAGTTTTATTTATGATATGATTACATGGCCTGCAAAGACATTAAGCTTTAAGATTTTGATTTGAGATGCAAAAAGGGTAATTTGAACTACTTTTTCAAATGGCATTTCCCTCTATTTCCACCCATTCCAATGTCACAGCATGCTATTAAATATTTGTGTACACTATTGTTACACAGAGTAGTAGTGGTTCATCAATCAGATGTATTAAACTATTTATTTATCATATCCAGATTATGTGACTTTGTGTTTTTGTGGGTTGAAAGCTACATTTTCAGATGGTCACAACTCTTTTTCACAGATATTTTCGCAACTGACATGTCTCTATTTGATATTTTGTTTGATGATTTCCAATAGTTCTTTGGTCAGTAGTTTATACTTTATATTATATATAGCTTCAGAGTGAAACCTGGATAAGAAATGAATATAGAGAACTTTGAAGAAATTACTAAGTATATGTATATCTGCAAGAAGTGTTTTGGAATAAAACAGAGAGGTAATATAAACAAAGGAAAATATTTCCTGCTGAAATTAAAGTCACGAAGGAGACGCTGGAAAACTGGCACACTTTCCTGGAAAGTCTTGGCCATGTGACTCTTGGATGTTTGGGAAAAATCCCATCTTAATTTGATGAGTGGTTTCGTCAAACCTATAAATGGAAAGAGAGAATGACTATGAAAGTAGTAGCACATTAAATTGGACTTGGGGGTACTAGTTTTTGTGGAAGGGCCCATATCATGCCCTCTAGGTGGGGCTAGAGAGATGATGACATTTAAATTCCTTCAGGAGTGGACACTTGAGTAAGCCCTAGGGTCAAACTGGTGGTACATTTTTTTTCTTTTGTAAAAAAGGAATAATTATCTGGATTAAAACGCAATGTGATTGTAGTGGCATTTGCATTCATAGGAGCTTCCGGCCTGAAGTTGCCCAGTTTTCTAAAGCTTTGAATTCCTGAAGTAAGGGTAATGTGGTGTTAAATCACGTGGTGTGATTCTTGGACAAAAGCATAGGGAGTATAGAGGGATGCCCTCCCCCCATTCCCACCCTCTCCCTCATGCTTCCCTGAAGACCGCCATGCGCCTGGAATTTCACGATCGCTTCCAGATTCCAAAGCCGAGGCAGCACAGGATCCCCCTTGTAGGGGGATGGCTTATGGTAAAGCTGGACTCACAGCACACTGCAAATACTCAAAGCTTAAGTCAATGTCAAGCCTTTTTCTTATATACTTCAGGTGATGATGATCCATCAGGTCTGTTGGGAAAGGGATTTTGCTTTCCTTCAGCTATTTTCCAGCTCGAGCCTCCGCAGGGGAGTCATGTTGTGGCTTTGTGAGCCATTAGAGGTGGATTGAAAACTGGAGGCTGTTCATTTCATTGCCTGCACCTGTGCTACCTGTTTTGCAAAGCATGCAGAGAATCCCATTCATCCTGGCAAACCTCAACATGTTTAAAGCGCCATAACAGTCCCTCCAAAAAAAACTGTTTTTTTTCCCCCCTAAGGCTTTGGTTTCCCGCTGTGCTTCATGCGTCGTTATAGTCAGGGCAAACAATTTATTGCGCACTCTACAGCAGGGGAGACTGATGAATTGTCCATTTGATATCAGATGGAATCAGATGGGCTTCAGCCCCAATCCCCCCCCAACCACCACCACCACCACCACCACCTTCTGTTCTCAACCAATCATTGTTGGGCGATTGTATCCTCTCCAGCTCCAACACAATGAAAACAAACTGTAGCGCATGGCTGATGGCCCGCGCTTGATAAGCTCCGCGTCTCCCTCCAGCCGGGCTAAATGCAGACCAGACGGCGGGCTGGTTCCGGCTCCTGCTGCTACATGCAGTGAGCCACTTAGCGAGATCTAGAGCCGGGCCAGGTGAGGAGACGGCTGCATGACATCAGACCATTTACCAGAACACAAATGGGAGGAATTTCATACACTCTACACTTTTTCACTTAATGTTGGAGATATCCTGTGTTAGAGTTTATGTTTTTACATTTTCTTTGGATCCCTTCATATTTCAAGAGGATGTTAAGATAGTTGAGGTAACTGAGTAACTAAAAGAGACTTTGATCCTTGGGAATCATCTACAGAGCTCTATGCTTGTACAATTCAACATCCCAATAAAAAGGCAGTAACGGAAGGGCTGTGTGTAACCCTTGTCCTCATTTGGTAAGTTTATTGAAATTAGCCATTAGAAATAAATTAGACATTTACAAACATTTTAAGATATGTGCAATTTTCAAAACAACCTGTAAGAATTACACACATTATTTGTCTGTGCAATCCTTTAGAAGCCTTTGGGCATCATATTACTAATGTCTCTCTACTATTACAAATCTCAGACAATACAAAAAATAATGGACCACTTGTAGTGATGCCTGGACAGCTGGTGAGTAGGAGTGCGTGATGAGAAAGGGAAAGAGAAGGAGAAGGAGTGGGCCTGAAAGAGAGTGAATAACAGTATAGGGGTTTTAAGCATGTGTGCATGTGTGTGTGGGGGGGTTGTTTCAGCATCTGGAAGTGTCTCATCTGTTGGATTTCACCATGGATCTGCCCATCAGGCAGGCAAACACTGTCATCACCATTTTGGGCTTCACCTCTACCACGTCTTCAGGTAACGCGTACACCTTGGCACCGATCTTCCTGGCAACGGAGATGGCGTACCTGTCGTGAGGGAAATAGATGGAGTGAGAAGTATAGAGACTGGAGTCAGAGACAGTAGAGAGGGCATTAGATCTTTAGCCCTGTGATTTAGAAAGACAGAGAGAGAGAGATTAATAGTTTTTTGTTCGTACTTTGCATTTTTCAGCTTGTCCTCAGGGGTCAGGTTGTCTCTCTTAACCATCTCATTTTTAATTGCATTTGGAGCGATGGTAGCAATCAGATCAATCACTGGAAGACTGGTGCTGATTGATTTGTCCTGGAAAACATGACTGCCTCATTAGTAAGAGACAACATCTTTAACATACCAAAATCTCCAAGATAAGATCACTCAGATGAAAGAAAGAAAGAAAGAAAGAAAGAGATGAAATGTTCTTTCATCTATGATAATAGGACAAACACAAAGACATGTTGTCAAAATGTGAATAAAAGAAACAGAATCTTCACTTCCTCACCTTGAAGTTACTAATGAATGTGTCTTTGCCACCTTCTTTTAATTTAGCATTCACCCAGTTGATGATAGCTTGATCATTTACTTTCTCACCATCTCCAAGCTCTGACAAAACCCTCACAGTGTATCTATGATGAAGAGAAAAACTCAACTCAAGAGAAAAACAGAGCACAAGGGAAAGTGACAGGGCAGAGGAGTGTCCAAAAATACAGACCAGTCATTTCAGACCAGCCCTAAACTAAAATAGGCTTTGTGTTATGACAAGTTGGAAACTTCAAACAGGCTTGCAACAGGCACTGACAGATTCACTAATATATACATATGGTTTCTTAGCAGGCACTAAAAAACTTAAAATATTTTATTAAAAAAATATGTGTTATGTATATAAATATATGTGTGTGTGTGTAGTACAGGTAGCCTACCTTCTCATTATTTGCCATAACAAAGCCAAGATGTGCAATGGACTGCCCTCATTGATGTTTATCCCACCAATGCCCACCAGAGAGAAGTTAGTTTTCTCTTTGGCTAGTTCTACAGCATAAGTACAGTTCTCCAGCTTCAAAACAAAAGAAATAAACAGTAGATATTATTTAGCATAATATGCATAATTTAGCATAGTCATCTGCATCAATTAATCATCTGGATTTTACTGTTGGAAACCCTTCAGCTATTTTGAATAATACATAGATAATTATGTCATGGCCTTGAGGAATGTAATATGTTTATCATGACAAAGAAGAGCATTTGATTAGGAAGATGATTAGAAAAATTGCACAACACAAAGTATACGATTAATAATTCGCAACAGGGCTCTACTGAACTTTTCAGTAATTCCAGTATGAATGTTTATTTTTTTTTAGGATGTCAGTGTGTTGGCCGTACATAATATGTGTTCTAATAGTACAATAGATGTACCATATATAGAGTATCTGCCAAACCTTTTTCATGTTTGCACCTAAAACAGGATATGGAGGCCTGTTGACTTTGTTCCATTCCACTGGAACATTGATGTGTCCGTATAACTGGAGAATGATCAAAGCATCCACCAAATCGCTAGGTTGAAAAACACAAGCATCAATGTCTATAGCATCCAAAATGGGTAATTTCAGCAAAGTTGACACGTCACCTCAACAAAGTACAGATTTTATTTGTTTTGTCTCACATGTACAAGTGGTTGACATAAGGAGCCACTCCTAAGGAGTTCATCCAGTTCCGGAAAGTGCGCTCTTCCCTGGACTCTCCTGGTGAAACAAAAGTGAGTCTCAGCTATAGTTTACTCATTCCAACTTTATATTACATAACTGACAATTTTATAGGAGGCCATTTTTTCGTCTTTACAGTGACATTCCTCAGGCTGTCTGCCTGTCAAGAGGGGTATTGTCGTAGCCAAAGCTGACATCACAGCCTTTGAAATGTTTTAGAAATCTCCTCCAAAAGACTGACTGTAGATATTCTTTTTTTGAGACCAGCACAACCGATACCACATGCCAACAAATGAAATAAGAGATTATGTACAATATTATTGCATACCCACATGTGGCCATCATGCTTGGCTAACCAGAACCAAAAAGGACACTTTGGAATTTGTGTTACACTCGTAATGACAGTAGAGTGTGTACTGTTCCAGTAAGCAGTTGGCAAAGTTCATCTGTGGTCTCTTGAGCAAGCGTAGTGAAACCACGTATGGTAAATCGCTTCTGAGCGGTGGGCTAAAACCTCTTTCAGAATTCTCTGAGTATGCGATTCAAACACACCAGGTGAATGGCAGCATTGTTCAACAGCGTCCAGTAAAAAAAGTCATTCTTAAGGAAGGAGAGGAGAGTAACAATGGAATGTGTGTATGTTTACGGCTGTCTGTGTGTTTGTGTGTGTGTCTAGACTACCTGTATGTGGTATGTGTTATGGATAGCTATGGATAGACTTGGAAAAAGCAAATGACCCAAAGAACATAAAAACTGGATGCAACAGCCTCATGTATCGGTAGTCTACTCTGCTTGCTAAGCTTATTCACCGGAAGTTATGCCCACATTCCCCAGTAACCATCTCAGGGAACTTGTAGATACCTTCTCTCCCAACCCTGCCACACAAAGCACTCTAGTACCCCTGGTGGCAAAACTTATGAACTACACCTCATTGTTTGACCTATGACTGTACAGCTTACCAACTCTGATCTATTAAGTTCCTTCAGTGGAACTCATTAACTAACTAATCAAATGTCTGAGCTGTCTTTTTCATCTGAGCTACATGAGTTAACTTTAATGATATAGGTTGAGGTATGACAGTGCTCTTTACTACAACATTTTGCCTTGCTCACGTGCCTGTAAAGACCTGTATTAGTTTTTACTTTCAGTTTAACCTTAATTTTATTTTTGCCTTTGCTTTTTGCCTTTAATCAGACAGGACAATGGGGATAAACAGCAAGCGAGTGAGAGAACTTGAGTCCTCAACCTGGTTGAAACTAGTTGTGCCACAGAACCTGCCAGACTTTTAAATCACTGCCTTGGCAGCTATTGGGCAGCTGCCTCAGTTTTAAGGTATTTGCATTTACTGCCACACCTACCCTCCAGCATGGTGAGGTCGATGCCATTGCTGGTAGGCTTGTTGAGATTCGGATAAAGGTTGTACAGGTTAGCCACGAAGGCTAGGTTGAGCTTGTGGTTTCCGGATACCACATCCTGAGGAGTGACAAACTGCCTGGCGTCCAACCTTTCGGCCTGCCTCAGCATCAACTCTGCACGCTTCTCCGCATCCCGCTCCTAGGGAGGGAAGAGAGACAGTTCACCAAAGCCTTAAGTGGTAACCAGTCAGGATAACCACCCCTCCCTACGATGTCTTGCAGATTTACAATGCAAATCTTTAGTAGCCCTTTCTCTCTCTCTCTACTTTCTTTTCTTTTTTGCTTGCTTTCTTTGTCACATACTCCCTTTTTTCTGTCTGCATGTGTGTTTCTGTCTCTCCATGCTCTGGTAACATTAGTGTCTACATAGCACTTCCAGACGAGGACACTGTTTCTCCTGTCCTACCACACCTGTGCTGCCTGCATATACCAACCCTGGTGTGGGAGGCCAAGCTAAACACTGGAGAGTGTAATAGACTGAGCTAACAGTTTCAAGCACTACTATTAATCAGAGTAGGCACAGCAGCTGCAGTGAGGTTAGAAAGATTGTCTGCAACTCTTGTCTAATCTAAACTCTTGACAAAGGTCCATAGAGAGCCCAGCTTTTATATGATTTTATAATGTACTCAGGGCTATTAAAGCATAATGTTTTTTGTTGTAGGCTGTTTTCCTGCATGGACATGATTCAAACATGGCTTTCAGTGAGTGAGCTTGGGGCTCTTGGGCAGACGCATTGAAGATAGCAGTGAGAGAAAGTTGTAGAATAGGTAATGTGCTGTTTTCAGAAACACATGTTTTACTAAACTCTGTGAACACCAACAATGTTCTTTATGCCCAAGTTCATGTGTAGAGACCCTGAAAATACTGTGCCCAAAGTATCATGTGATGTCAAGACTTCCAAGTGTTTTAAAAATGGTGTTTTCAATGCATCTGCCCAAGAGCTCACTCACTGAAAACCATTGGGCTGAAAACGCTAAAACTATGGAAGGCTGCTAGTGCCTTAATATTCTCCTCACACTAATGTTTGAATTGTGCCCATACAGGAAAACAGCCTACAATTGAATACTGCCGGCGTTATGCTTTAAGTTCCCTTATCATAAATCTAAGGGCTGACCTCCTCAGAATGTTACATCCTAACCTTAGGTATCCTTTTTTAATCCTTAATCGTTTAATATGGGACAAACTCCATTTTTCAGATGTTAATCAAGGTACACTGACAAACAAAAACAAGGTCAGGTGTACACACACACACACACACACACACACACACACACACACACATACACACACAGTATCCAGTCCCCACACTCACATTCATTCCTGTTATGTCAATGTCAATGCGCATCTCGTCCATGTCTCCTTTCGGAGCGATCTGGTTGAGCAGGTGAAAATAGGCTTTGGAGTCCTGAGGTACAGGAAAGCAAATTCAAAATATAATGTAAAAAAAAAGAGCTGGTGCTCTTGAGTTTATTTCACATGAGGCACATGAGAACATAGTAATGGATGATATTTCAGGTATTTTGCAGTGTTGTTGTTTAGATGTGACACCATTCAAATTACCTTGATGTCATCACAGAAGTTTTTTATGGGTTGCCAGCCAGCATTGTTGAGGTGATAGTTGACCCAGCGCAGAAGCAATTCTTCTGGGCTTATGGAGAGCAAGTTGTCCAGATCCTCTCCCTCCTGCAGCAGGGAAATGAGTGCTGCACACACACACACAAACAGAGAGAGAGAGAGAGAGAGAGAGAGAGAGAGAGAGATAGATAGATATGCCATTTACACCAATATGCAAATACATCCAAACCCACACAAACAAATAACCTTTGCTAGCTAGAGATGAGATCAGTTCTTCCTTTAGTTATTTTGCAAACATGCATGTGTATGAACCTTCATTTCTGGAAATCTCAATATCTGCAAAAAGCCCAATCTTGATGATTTGCCAGAGGAGGCCAAGCACCAAGTGAGGCTTCCCAGCCTTCAGGTCCTGAGGATCAATGTTGATCACAGTGCAGCCAATGGCTGAGGCAGAGTTTAGAGCTAGATTCAGGTTATCCTGTTGGTGAGAGGAGAGAAAAAGAGACAGAGAAGAGAGAGAGAAAGAGGGTGAGAGAGAGAGAGGAGAATGAGAGACATTTGAAAACAACTGAAAAATGTCTTAATGAGAGAAGATGACAAATTTTAAAGGTCACATTAGACCAGACTTGCTGGGTGTATTGTCACATTGGACGCTTACATTCATAGTAAAAGTTGTTAATTTCTTTGTGTTTATCACTCTCTCATCGATTGTTTCTGGCTGGGACAAATTAATCATTTTGCTGAAAAACAAAAACAAAGATGATTAAACCCATGAACAGATGGCAATCATTTATTAGCTCATCCCACTGAACACATTGTCTAGGCTTAACCACCGCCAGGCTAAATGCATGTCATAGCATCTGTGTTCACAGACTGAATATCAATGCTCTAGAGGATTATGCACGGCTAGCAGTCATGGATGGTACTGTACCATAGCAATATCCCATCCTTGACGGACTTAAACAGGCTGTCGCTCTCTGGATCCATGGGAACAAGGTGCGTGCAGTCTGGATCTTTGCCCAAGGATTTATTTATCCAGTTCACAAAGGCCACTTTCTCCTCATCTGGAGAGACATCAAAGAAAACAACACAACTGCTTTACATAACTACAAAATTGGGCTAAACTAAAACTTTGGAACTGTCACTTGACATGAAATGTTCCTATTATGGTGATGGTCACACTCTATACACTGGGCTCTCTTCTCTTAAATGTCCTTGTTTGACAAAAGAATAGTTTACTCACAGGTCGTAAAATGAAAACAGCCTATCAAATTATATGACAACACACTACTAAACACAAATGCCAATGCAAACTACACATTATTTTCCACAGAATGAATAATCTGTTTTGGTTGCTGAGGTACAGTGCTATGGACCTTGACTTTAAAACTGCTACTTGGTGATTAGGGCTGCTGAGTCACTCCTCTTCCTCTCACCTGAGTAAGAGTGTTGAGTTCCCTCACTGGAGATTCTTGAAGTGCCCCCAAAAGAATATATCCCATCTTTTCGGGAAACCATCTTGCGGAAAGTCTCCCTGATCTCCTTGCTTTTCAGTTCTTGGTAGATCTATCATATTTAGGAGTTAAAAAATCAAAATGTTTTTTTTTGCAGTTACATTCAAATGAATGCATTTGAAGTCATGCTTATGTCCTTATACATAAACATGCTATAGGGGGGACATTCTATAGGATCAAAATATTTGTGAGGACATTAATTTAGGACAAAGTGAAATGCCTCATGCCTTACCCCAACAAATTCATCAAAGCTTATCTTCTCATCTTTGTTGATGTCTCCTGCAATAAACTTTTCCACAATTTCGCGCACCTTAAACCCTGGCAAGGAAAACCTGGCCTCCTTGAAAAGGTCCTGCAGCTCAAAATCACTTACGTAGCCACTGTTATCAATATCTGCGTAGATAAAAATCATCAATTCAAAACATTTAATTACAATATGTCTCCATGACTTAATCTCTAACCCAATCTAACACCAGCTAGATAACTAACTTGGCAATTATGAGATCATTATGTTGTGTTACTTAGATTCTGGAGATGCATTATGTGATCATGTCTTATATCTGGTAATGGTTGACCACTCACAGGCGTCATCTGATTAGAATATTCCAAACTTTCACAGTTGCAAATGTACTTCTTTCACCACATATGATAATTTTAATACTAAACATTTATATACAGTAAAGTAAGTAAATACATACAGTACAGTACAGAACAGTAACAGTACATATTGTATATTCAACACATCGGGTCTGTGCAAAGTGAAAATTAGTAGATGCATAGAAGGCGATTATTATGGCATTTCTTCTCTGTACAGGATTTGCATGAAATGTGTGTTTGTTTTTGTAACCATCCTGACCGATCTTGTTGAAGGCTTCTCTGAGCTCCTCCAGGTCCTCTCTTGAGATCTGAGTCACATTTGCCATGCTGAACTATATTGTTCTGTTCCTTTGGTCCAATGAACCTGTTGAACGATTACCACACAAAGAAATGCACTGTGAGAATGAATTCCATAAAACTGACATGAGAATGCTTATAGACATTTTAGTGTTTACGTTTGAACACATTGGTCTGAAAGCTCGAACAGAAAATTAGAAAAAAAAAGACCTTGGCAATAATTATACTATTGTTTTTAAGGATAAAGTCCACGGCAACACCAAGCAAAGCAAACCTGTCCTCTGCATGAGTGCAAGAGTGCCATCTGATCCAACTACAATGAACAAATGAACACAGAGCTCTTCTAAAGCCGCAAAAGCAAACACAATACCTTCAGGTGTATGCCTTAGTGGGTGACAGCTGACGGGTTCAATGTTGTTTTTCCTTGACAAAATGCAGAATACAAAATGGAAGGGTCAGTTGGGAGTCCCCTGACGTTCAGCTGAGACTCACCTGACGGACTGGCCTGACACCGGGGGGGGGAGCTCCCTTGGGTAGAAGTGAGAGTGAAACAGAGACCTTTGGTCTTGCTGACCGCCACAGTAAGAAGGTATGGGTGGTGCTGGATTGGAATGGTAGCACAAGTTAACGTTTAACAATTGCTGGGTCATCAGCTGTCTCCTTGTTGCCTCACCTGACATGGAAAACGCCCATGCGCTAGGCTTGATAATGCTGATGAACTTGGTGAGTGTTTTAAACTAATAGGTACATTCCCTATACTTTTTAACTGGTCATATCAAGGTCATGCAACCACAGTGTGGTAATTATTTGTAATTCGTAATGCACGATAATGTGTAGTTCTTGCTGGACTCTTTGAGGCTTTTAGCTCAGCATGAACTCTAATATTATCAATAATTCATTATGTATTATAACAATAAATTAACAATGTATTAACAATAAATGTATATCATTAATAGCTTAATGTATTCCTGTAGCAAATGTTTTTTTTCCTCAAATCAATCAGTTTAGGTAAAGGATCGTTGCTACAGTGCCCTCACTGATTAGCATTTGCTGACATTTTGCTATTTGGTCTCTGTTAAACCACACCAAATTTTACAACATACTGCACTTGGTGACGTTTAACAACAGGGCTATGGGTTGATCTGTGCTGGAATATCCCTTTAAACAGTCTTGGATTAAAGTTCAGGCCTCTTTTTCCTTTCGTATCTTTAATCATGTTTCAAGACAATAATACATGCAATAGGTTTGATCCAGCACCTTCTGGTGCATACCCAATTTGCATTAGCAAACCCAAGTTTACTATCCACCTTAAATTCTTACAACAATTTATCATCCATTTATCAGCTTTTTTTTGGCAATGCACTGTTAGACATGATGTCTGTGATATTCATTCTTATCTAAGGTAATAGTATGTCTTGACAAACTGATGTCAGCAGTTAAATTTGGCTTTTGTTCATCTTTAAAAATGAGAGAGAGAATGAGATGGGGTTTAAGATGTATGAGATCACACACTAAAGAGCAAGTACATTAGTTACAGTAGTATATCTAAGTTGTTCAGAGCCCACAAAACATTGTCATCATGCGTTATCATGACAAAGTGGGCACAAGAATCAGTCTAGTACAGCATTGTAATGATTAGATTAGTGATATTATAGGACAGTAGTGTCACACCTCTCTCTCTCTCTTCATTGCAAACTTCATTATTATTCAACACTGATGAGCTCACTCAGTTTGGAGTCTTACGGGAGTCTTCATGTGACACTTGTTTGGGTGGTTCAAACAGTGTGGAAGTAGTATCAATGGTGCTATATGGCAATGGTCCTATATTAGTAGCTTAAGCACTGGTGAGGTCCACATTTCACTGTCACACAAGTCACAAGAAAAAAAAGAGCCAAATAGTGCTAGCATCTGTTTTCAAATGCTATTTACAAAAATACAAAATGAAAAAATGAATATATGAATTTGTTGAGTGAAAAGTACAATTTTTAGAGTCTAATGTGAAAAATATCCCCAATGTAATTCCACTGAAAATAATACTGCTTATTTAAAGGCAAAATGTGAGCAATAAGCTTATTTAAAGACCTTTCAGAAAAAGTCCATTACAAACACTAAATAAAATAGCACCAAACTCAAGACTTACCATTCACATTCAGTTAACAAAAATGTCCTGTGTCTTAGCGCAGTGAGATGAATGTAATCAACTCAGGTTGTGTTCTAAAACCACTGGCCGTATTCCATAGTGTGGCCAGACTTAACAGTCCAGCTTGTCTGCCCTGGTTGAAAGTGAATGACTCTCTGGAGAGAAAATCCGTATGGATGAATGAGTCAAGGGGAGCCGAAGGATCACTTCCCCTGAAGCCCACGGCCATTTTGCTGATACCCAATCCGGCGCCGCTTCGTTCCTTCAAGAGACATTCATCAGGCCTTTGCATCGTCACCAGTTACCCTGCATTATTGATCAGCCTGAAGACAGGATCAATTACCTGTGAGGGCCTCTGAGAAGGAAGTGGGTCACAAAAGGCACACGGCTCCGCTAGTTCCTACCTTCATCAAAAACAGCCCTCACCATGGCAACTCATTCAACTGCCCACCTGTTTCAAGGATTGTTGTGCAAGTCATTTGTGTAGTGAGCCTGCCGTAAAAGTGGTAATACTCATTTGCAGGGTTAGGAGATTTTCGGGTCTTGCTGCAGTGGGATTTATAATTATTTCAGACCAGTAGAAATCGGGTGCTTAGGCATGTAAAGCTGTAAGGCTGAGATAAGAATTGTTTGGCAATACAAATGTTTCTTTTCTTCAGGGGCCAACAAAGCACAAAAGACTAAAGTTTAAAAGTACCTGACTCCACCTTCTTATACAGGGACAAGTATTACAGCTGATTAATTTTAAAAGATTTTGAGCAGTGACAGTGACAATGACATGAGGACAAAAAGTAAATGTGGCAATAGTAAGTGTTGTAGAAATCTCAGTCTTAAGGAAACACTTTTTAAGGTAGAACTGAAAATTATACACATGGAGTGAATACAAAGTCAAGAAATTCTACAAGGAGCCAAAACTACTGCAAAATTGAAATTAAGATTATGCACTGTATCGGCAACAGTACAACAAACTTTTAAAAGCTTTTAAAGCTACTGTAAGCAATTCTAAGATTCTAACACAATGTCAACCCAGAATTATTATAGTCCCTTTAACAACTGGCCAACAACAATATGTGTAGAATTCAATGGCCTTGCACATTTGTGCTAGCAAAAGACGAGTTGATAAGGAGATATAAACATCAAAGTACTGATGTAACATTGTGAGATAATTAGCTTAATAATTAAACCTATACAACTGAATTACTCTGATTAAAGTAAAATTAACCATGTTACTGTCCTAACCACTACATTGCACTACACTACATACACCACTACATACCACGACCATATTTCCACTCAGCTCATCATACAAATGTGGTGCTGAAGAGCAGATATTTGCTAAAGTGAGGAGAATAATCTCCACTGCCCTCCACTCCGCAGCAGTTACATTTAAAATAAGACCTGAGGTGAGGTGTAATGACTGAGTTAAATTATAACGCTGGACGAGTCAGTGCGGCGAGGAGGAACTAATGCGTCATAGCCCAGGACAGGCTGCCAGCGCAATGGCCTCCGACCACTAGACCAGGCTTTTCTTTTTTCCTTTTTTGTATTTTTTTTTAGCAATGCACCTAGAGTGTGGGGGCAATGGCTTGGACAGTCTCCAGCTGGCGAGGGCTTTAGAGAGAGAGGCAAAGTGCCAGAGAGGAGATTCGTATAGGCCGCCCTGTGTGTGACCATGTGATCCATTGTGCCAACCTGGTTTCAACTGCTTGGGTTGTAGCCACAGAATTTACAGAACTGCGCAGGGAAGACCAGATGGTTATAGCTGTGCAGCGTCAATAAAAAAGGGGTGTAGATTGCACAATGCTGATGTTTAGCCTGGGCTGTGTCCTGTCCTGTTCCATATGGGAGATATTTCTATTGTTTCAACATTAGCTCATGTGTGGTGCAGTTGGAATAGCCCCCAGAATAGGAGGGCAGCTCAAGCCAAGTACTCAGCAGAACTGATACAGAGGTGGGGATCAAAGGGCAATGGTGTGAGGGGAGAAATAGGGAGCTGGTCGGTGAAGTCGGAGGAGACACAGAAAAGGATGGAGAGAAGGGCAGTTGTTATATTGTGTGTGTGTGGGTGTGTTAGTGAGTTCCTCGGATGCTTATGCGAGCTCTAGGCAGTTCAAGCTCACCCATATGGCAGTGAGCCAGCCTAATGCAACACTGGCATGGACCTTCTGCTACTCTAATCTCTTTTTAAGGAGGGCCATAGAGCTGGTAGACAGACACGCTCACACTCAGACACACACACACACACGCTCACACACACACACACACACACGCTCACACACACACACACACATTCCACTTCAATAAGTGGTTAAGAGTGGACTGTGCTGCCACCTATTTTTGTAGTGCAAGACAGGTATAACTGGATTTTAAGAGAAACACCACACAAAAAAAATCATAAAATCAATATTATGTAGTTGTACCTGGGACATACAGTCAGGAAATTTAACTAGAATACCCTGGTTAAATTTCCTGACTGTAACATGGGGAGAGGGAGAGGGAGAGAGAGAGAGAGAGAGAGAGAGAGAGAGAGAATTACAACAGTAGGTGGCAGTCACACACAATATGAATAAACCTGGGTAAACCTGGGAATAGACCTGGGTGAATTAAGTAACTCTTACATAACCCATATATATATATATACAACTTTGTAGATAAAAGTTGTATAGTTATGCAGCCTATAGATAGATATATGCAGCCTAACTCTATACAAGTTTTATCTATGAAGTTGTGCAACACATCTGAAATTCTATTGCTTATATATTTTCACCATCTAGGCTGGAACAACATGGAAAAATTCTCATGAAGGGGTTGCCCCTCTTTTTCATTTAACTGAAGTTATTACTTTTGCTGTGATGCTGGCAGTGGTTTATAAACACTATCTGTGTGAGTCTATTTCAATTTCATGATCACGACTACATGGATGTACCATGGTCGTGCTCTTAAATGTTCACGACACATTGGTGAAAGATACAGCACACAGTGCTGTTGTATCTGACCAAGAACAGTCCCCCCGAACCGTCACGACATAAGACAGACGTGCGAATGGCCTGTTATATTTGTCGCCGCTTGACTATTCCCAGGACCTCCAGCAATCACGGCTTCAAGTGGGAGGGACTTTGTTTTGCCATGCTGTGATTGAATTCGAGCAGTTTCAATTAGTTTCAGATGGTAGCCTACTGCACTATCCAGAGGTCGGCAGAAGATTCCCTGTTTCACTTATATAGGCGATTTCCCTGAAAAGAGGGATTACAGTCACGGATATTGAGAATTATTCTGTTGCTGGAGCCAAATGTGTTGGTCCGTCGAACTGATATTCAAAGTCTGTGGGGTAGCCTCCCTCTTTGGTGCTGCTTTGTTTACCATAGTCTATGCCGAGATGCATCAGCGAACTAGGGGATCCGAAACGTTGATTCTCTGTAAGTACATCTTCACATAGATCTGTCGTTCTCGAACTGAGGCATTACGAATAAGAGCACTTGCGCACTGCAGTAGCCTTGTGCTTGTTTACGTTCTAACGGGTCGTGGAGGATTTGGCAGCTTATCACTCATTTTGCGAGAAACGCTATCGATGGACTTGGTACAGACGTTTTCCTCCAGATGTAGCACTGCAGCCGCTGCATGGAATGTTACAGTGTTACAATTCTAAACACCACATCTCAATATAGTTACAGTCGTTTCAAATGAAAAACAAACCGTATCAGCTCAAATTAACGCCACCATGGGAGAAAGATGTTGGATTCGGCAGGAAACCCAGAACATACCGGAACAATACGAAAATCATAGCAAATCCAGGATTTGTTATGAAAGTATTGCGAAGAAAAAGAATTGTCATGTTCATAGCATACTTTCTTCTGATAGCTTTGACTATGCTGAACCTGGCTAACTACAAATGGACTAAAGAGCCACAACAATGCAACCATCAAATGCAGAGCACGACTTTTCAGAGCAGGTCAGATATCCGTTTTCTATATAAAGCCCCACAAACTAGAAAAAGACAGCTGGTTTATGTGTTGACGACATGGCGATCTGGGTCGTCTTTTTTCGGTGAGCTGTTTAACCAGAACCCAGAGGTATTCTTCCTATATGAGCCCATGTGGCATATATGGCAGAAGCTCTACCCCGGTGATGCAGTGTCTCTTCAGGGGGCGGCCAGAGACATGTTGAACTCCCTGTACCGCTGTGATTTCTCCGTGTTTCAACTTTACAATAGCCCAGGCGGCAAGAATGTAACTTCTCTCGGGGTCTTTGGTGCCACTCTCAACAAAGTGATGTGCTCTTTGCCTCTTTGCTCAGCGTACAGAAAAAATGTGGTGGGAATGGTGGATGACAAGGTGTGTAAAAAATGTCCTCCTCAGAGTCTCAGGGTGTTGGAAGAGGAGTGCTTGAAATACAACACAATAGTAATCAAGGGAGTACGCATCTTAGATGTCAATGTATTGGCACCGTTAATGGAGGACCCTTCCTTTAATCTGAAAGTGGTTCATTTAGTAAGAGACCCCAGAGCTGTTGCCAACTCAAGAATAAAATCTAGACACGGGTTGATCCGTGAGAATTTGCAGGTGGTACGCAGCAGGGACCCCAAACTTCGCCGTATGCCTTTCGCTGATCCAAGTCATAAGGGCAACAAAAAGGACGGCTCTGACTACCATTCAATCGGAGCTATGGAAGTGATATGTGACCGGACATCAAGAACTCTAAAAACAGCTTTGAACCCACCTAGTTGGTTTAAGGGGAAATACATGACTGTGCGTTATGAGGATTTAGTGGAAAATCCCATTAAAACTATACGAAACATTTATCGCTTTGTCAATCTTTCAGCAAATCACGACATCGAGTCTTTTGCCTTGAATATGACAAGCGGGACTACATCATCTTCAAAACCGTTCATCGTGTCCTCCAGGAATGCAACGCAAGCTGCAAGCGCATGGAGGACTGTTCTCAGTTTCCAGCAAATTAAACAGGTGGAAGACTTTTGCCACCACTCGATGTCTTTGCTTGGATACATTCGCGTCCGTACATCTGGAGATGCTAGAGATCTGAGTAAATCACTTTTGACAGTACCCAAACTTTGACTTTTTTTTGCCACCAAAGACAGCATGCAGTTTCAACGTGTCTAACTGTTGACGTTATATACAACTTACATGGTCCTTACAGGTGTTTATAATGTGTGTTCTGCCACATGCATTGCTGGAATGTTTAGCTTGGTTCTGCTTGTAATTTTGGACCACCAATGCTAATGAGATTTTTTTTTAAAAAAAAGGTCATCACAAAGGAGTGATAAAAGACAAAAGTTCTGTTGTGTCTTATTCACATACACACTTTATTCATTAATGGCTACATTAAAAAAAAATACCTTATACCAAACGTTCAGGTTATTTGTAGATTTTGGTGAAACATAGGGAACTATTAGTTATGTCATGTTAAACCACCCAAAATCAAATTTACTAACTTTGTTGCAAATAACTACAACCTGTAAATAGATATGATGGTCATGGTCTTTAGTTTTTTAACAAATTAACAATACTTTGTTTACATGACAATAGCCTTTATATGAATGTGGCAAGTATGGCTTGTTACAGTAGGCCAACATGAAAAAGCAAGGTGTAGAAGAACACTGATATACATTATAAAATGTTATCGTATTGTTTAATAAGTATTTTATTATTAAGCTAGTGGTGTGTTTAGTGTCTTCACTCTAAATTCCAATGAATTGTAAACTTGTCTGTATACAACAGTGCTATGGAGAACTACTAACAATAGTTTCCAATGGGGCTTTAAAATCTTGAGGAGCTTGTGTTGAGGCCTCCTCCATGGTAATGTAAAGAGAATCAAGTACTGTACAAGTTTATTTTTTATCAGTACTATTTACCTCCCCATGAAGCTCTCTGCTGTCTCTTAGCAATGTAAGTCAACAGAAATGGACACCATACCTTTTTTGGTGTGGTAAATGAAAACACTATCCCCAAATATCTGCACTAGATAGAAGATTTGGTGTGGGTGGAAGGGAGCAAGTGAAAGCATGTAGATTCCCAGATCCCCAATAATGGATGTGTGTGTGATTTGTTAAAGCGTATGGTGTGTGAGCCTAAGGACTCAGAGGCAGACAATTTTTAAAGTCCCAGGCAGTAAAGACAGACAGAAAGGCCCCCATTGCTTTTAGCTAATTTCTCATAGTTCAGATAATGTCAGTGTAACACGCTCAGTCTCTGTGTATGGAGGAAACATTATGATAAAACCTCTCCTGTTTCCATCACAGAGTTGTTTTTTGCCTCGGATTGCAGTGTTCACTGACCTAAGATAATGGATGCAGTACTATTAGCAAAGTGACAGTGCTAGCGAGACATGGATGACTTATAAAGGAGTTGTAGATTCTCATTAAGTTAACAGAGCTACTGTACATCATAGTGTAGGCACAATACCCAATAAGCCCTATTCTAGGACCTGTGGTGGACTTTGTGTAGTGTGTCTTGGTGAGTCAAGGTGCTGCTGCTCTGGTAAGGAGGACTGATGTTTGAGGTCTTTCTGGCTCATCAGTAGCACTGAGCATTACTGGCCCAACATTATGCCATAGTTTCTTAATTTTGAGACTTCAGGCATCCTTGCACAAAATTGATCATCAAGTGCCAAAATATTGACATCCCTGATCACAATCAGATGGAGTTTGTTTCGACTTATTTTATCATAGGTTGTGTACAGTGTTTTGGCACGAGGTAAAACTATTTGTGCGATTTGTGCAGGATTTGTAATTTTGTAATTTTGATTTAATTTCTGATAGAATTGTCAAAAGTGAAGCTTTCGTTCAATATCCCAGAATTCACCTTAGGATGAGCACTGTGCAGTGTTCTAAAGCTTGATGCTGAGCTTTACTGTCTGTCATACAAGGAGAATGACAAGAATATATACTTTAGAGCTGCACAATTAATTGTAGCCAGTTACTTGTGCTGCCCGGCACATTTCTCATGGGCACATTTCACATATCCTACGTGTGTGAGCAATGGTGATATCAAGTATGTTGCCTACTTTCGGTCCTTTTCCACTTTTTGGTTAGGACATACTAGAATTATAGGACTATAAATTACAATATAATATACTCATTATTATCAATACATAATAAATGCATTAACATGATTCCCTTTAAATATACAGTATAAGAAGCCTCCTTACCTCAGTGTGAGTATTTAAGTACCTTTGTGGATTCTGTTTCTGGGTTGCTGTAACAACCATTAAGCCAGCCATCATTACACCTTCCTTTCTACAACTGCTTGGATGATGCTCTCAGCTGTTGTCATAGTTACAGGAACCAGGAATACTCGTCATTCAGTTGTGGCAGGGTAGCTTTAACAGATGGTGGCGTAACCACTAACACTTAGGAGAAGAATGGGGATGTGATGGAGCTGAGAGCAGGGCACTGGGAGGACACACACACACACACACCTTTAATCTATAGTATTGTTGCTGAACAGGGAGTGGTGTTCTAATTGGTAATCTAAATACATTGGTATCTCAAAAAATTCTCCCATAATGTTTCTTGCAAGCTGTGCATTCATCTGGATATGTTGCATTCATCTGGATATGTTGCAGAGAAAAACAGCACTAATGGATTTCAAATTATCCTTAACTTTTTCAAAATAGGGATAATATTTCTCTGGACTATTCATATGAGCAACACGGTTCAAGCGATCACCTAAAAAACTATTTCCTCAAAGTGCGTCCCTTTCACTCAAAGTATTGTGTATTTCAATCAGTGTATTGCCTTCAACCAATTGGTTGAATTCTCTGCCAATGGCATTTCATACAAGTTTACGCAACTGACAGAAAATCTCAATCATCAGTGCCTTGAATGACAGTTGAAGTACATGTAATAGTACTTTCATTGGTTGAACCTGTGCAACCTGTTGAGAAACAATTACATTTTTATACATTTAGACATTTTTATGTCAAGTTATTTCAAAGCAATGCAACATTATTCAGTCATTTCAGTGTCCCTCAAAGAACAACTTTGCTACCACACAGCATTCCTTTGACCCCATGCACTAAACCTTTCCTTACAGCTCTAGCTGTGTAATCTGACAGTTCTATCTATCAGTCTGCCAGACAAATCAATTGCTGTCTATCATAGACATACTATTAGACAGTTAAGAAAATGTGCAGAGTTGGATCATGTAATGTGTGATCGGATCCAACTGGAGGGAACAGAGGCACTCTTGTGTTTTGAATGGAAGACACATGCCTTTAAAGCCTATCGACAGTTACTGAGCCATGAAGGTCAGACATCTCAAAACCCTGCTCAACTTACATTATGCTGATCATCAACATGCTGTAGTGCGCTATCTCTTTCTTTGGCATTCTCTCTTTTGCACACACACACACACACACACACACACACAGATAAACACACAGATGTAGACACATACCCAGTATAGCACAAGCAAATGCATACTTATGGTGAATGATTTGAGCGATTACCAAAAGGACAGTAAAAGCAGATTATACATTTTTGCTCCTGAAAATGGCTAATCAATGTGAAAAAGGGTCGTTACTGTACTGTCTTGGGTATCACAAACATTAATGGAGAAGAAATTGTATAAATTGTCAGAGAGGCTTCATAGGCACCAGATGTGCTGTGAAACTCATGACCAACCACAGAAAATGTATCTTTGGGATTTGATACCTCACTACACATTAGTGGGTAATTCTGGGATCAATACAGGGATTGATCTGGTAAAACCAGTCTTAAGTATCATAGATAGCCAGACTTCGGTAACACTTTCTATGAACGCAGCATTCATAATGTGTTATGAATATAATGAATATGAATATGATTATAATGCATAAAGCCTTTTAACAAACTATAAATTAGCATTTGTAACTGTTTATACATTCTCACGACTGTACTCATAAGGCATTATAATTTCATCATATAAGCCTTTATAACTTGAAGTGTCACAAAGCATTATAGATTTTTTGGTAACAAATGAAGACCATATCTATAGTGCATTATGAGCACATTCATAACAAACTATAATGCGCATCATAATTACTCAAAATGCATTATTACTACACTCATAATGCTTCATGATGCATTATATCAACAGTTATAAATAACTATAAATCTAGCTTATAATGCCTTATAAATCCAAGGGTGTTATGAGTGTTCATGACTGGTTATGAACTACAGGCTGGCTGATGGGGCTTATAATACATTATGACTACTAATACCCCTCTATGCACACACCTGGATGATCAACTGTTGTAAGGGCTCATAAGTTGCTATAATGTTCCAAGCTTCAAGCTACAAGCTTCTCCCTATTGCAACTCATATGTAACAATTAACGAGTCAGTTCATTGTAGTAAATTGTTCAGGTTAAAGGGGAGTTCCGTCCAATTTCAACATGCAGTTGTATACGACATGCAGTTGTATTGCTCACTCTACCCTTGACTTGTCAGTACCCATATACCAGTACCCATAGTTTTTTTGTTCAGCTGTTTCCGAGATCCTGGTCCCCTAACCGGAGTCATAGATTGTTTACATAGTGTTTGAAATGTCTTAACATACTCCAAATATCATAGTTCTGTGTAGTAAGGTGTCCTCTGATGTTTCAAAACTTTTGGAATGATATCTGGAGTATGTTAAGACGTTTTAAACACTATGTAAACAAACTGTGCCCCCGAGGGGGGTCAGGATCTCAGAAGGGCCTGAACAAAAAAATGACTGGTCTTATGGTACTGACAAGGTAGAGTGAGCAATATAACTGCATGTTGAAATTGGCTGGAATTCCCCTTCAAGGTTATTGAGATTTGCCTTTGCAGATTTTGCATTTTGTGAAGTTTTTACAAATGTTTATTTTGTTTGATGTTTACCATTTCTTTTGTGTTTACTTGGTTTCAGATGTTTTGACATTTTTGAAAATAAACCAACTTGAGAACATAGATTTAGTCTTTTTCTTACTTAAAATGTATCATTTATGTTTTATGCCATAACGTTAGCAGACAGATCTTGATGTAATTCTGTAGTATCTGACATCATGACTTGCCACATAGATTCTTATAAATGCATGCAAATGTGTTACACTTTACTTAACCCCAACAATAAAACATTATGATGAGGTGTGCTGCATTATAGATGCATCCATATGAACTTTACTTTACTTAAAGCACACATTGACAGCTTATGATCCCACATGGAACATTATAGCAACTTATTAACAACTGTCTGTGACGGAAGCACTGAAAGAGGCCAGAGCGGCAGGTCGATCCTCTGTGCTCATCCTGCTGGACCTATCAGCAGCATTTGACACGGTCAACCACCGCGTCCTACTGGACAAGCTGATCAACATGGGTATTGATGGCACAGCGCACTCCTGGTTCAAGTCCTATCTTACTGGACGGTCGTTCAGTGTCTCATGGCTAGGACAGACATCGGCACTTCACCAACTCACCACAGGAGTACCCCAAGGATCTGTACTGGGGCCCCTTCTCTTCGCCCTGTACATGACCTCGCTGGGCTCAGTTATCCATTCCCATGGCTTCTCGTACCACTGCTATGCTAATGATACCCAGCTCTATCTGTCCTTTCCGCCTGATGACTCCACGGTGTCAACACGGATCTCAGACTGTCTCTCTGATATATCTGCATGGATGAAAGGACACCACCTCCAACTAAATCTCTCAAAAACTGAACTGCTGGTCCTCCCAGCCAAACAAGCCATACATCACGATATCAGCATCAAGACCGACTCCCTGGCTGCTCGCATTAAATTCAAGGCACTTACGATGGCCTTCAGGGTGAATGATGGCTCTGCTCCCATCTACCTGAATTCTCTCCTGAAGCCCTATGTCACCCGACGACCTCCATCCACCTTCCTCTAAGGAACGTTTTCTAGCACGGCCAACACCTCGTGCAGGTCAATCCAGACTCTTCTCATATCTGGTTCTGCACTGGTGGAATGAACTCCCAAATGCTACCAGATCAATTGATACCCTCTCCACCTTCAAGAAACTTGTGAAGACCCAGCTCTTCCAAGAATATCTCCTGGCGTAAACTTTGAGAATGCACTTAACAATTTAGTTTCTCTGCACTATTGCACTTTCAACTTAAAATGGTGCAGTTTCTATGTTAGCAATATGCACCCCTTGTTTGTTTCTCTCATTGTGTCGTAGCTTGAATGTTATCGTCTTTTGTAAGTTGCTTTGGATAAAAGCATCTGCTAAATGCCTAAATGTAATGTAATGTAAATGTTATGAGCCCTTATAACAGTTGATCATCCAGGTGTGTGCATAGAGGGGTATTAGTAGTCATAATGTATTATAAGCCCCATCAGCCAGCCTGTAGTTTATAACCAGTCACGAACACTCATAACGCCCTTGGATTTATAAGGCATTATAAGCTAGATTTATAGTCATTCATAACTGTTGATATAATGCATCATGAAGCATTATGAGTGTAGTCATAATGCATTTTGACTGATTATGATGTGCATTATAATTCGTTATGAATGCGCTCATAATGTGCTATAGATATGGTCTTCATAGAGTGTTACCGATTTTTTAATAGCCTTTTGATACTAGGGAAACATACCACTTTACTTGTTTTCTGTGATTGTGCTTTATTGATTTTCATGAGAAATTATGTGTTCATCTCACTTTACTTGTGTATGAGTATACAGAGTATGCACTGAGCGCTTGTAACACTTCATTATTTGGCATGAGCAATTGGGCATATAAAAGGACAATTAACAAATTGAAGCTTTATTATGCTTTGTCACACTTTAGGTTGTAAAAGATTATATTGATTACATGAACATTAGAATGCCTTATGACTATGAGATTTTATAAACATTTATGAACAATAATGATATTACCTATAAGACTTTATGAATTTATTATAACCCTTTATTAATGTGTTTATAATGCTTTATAATGCTTAATACTGGAATCATATAGAAAGTGTCACCCAAACTTCTTTTTCTATGTTTGATGGAAAGAAGAGTATAGCTGTAAGACGCTATAAGAATTCTGGGCCTTGTATGTGTGACAATATTGCGCTGGCCATTACACTGTGCATGAGATTCAATAGGCCCAAACCCCTGTTAACAATGAATAGCTAGGGCTTCCATGTTAAAAAAAGTAAGGGTGAAAGACGGGGTGCCTTTCACCAACATTGTTTTCTGAAACAACAATGCACTGGTCTTTTCCTCATTGTATTGCTTCAACATCTTTCTTGATCACGGTACCGTTTCCCAATAACGTTCACTTATAGTGTGCTAAGATGTCTCTAAAGATGTACCTTACCAAAATTGTTTACTTTTCTACGTGTGTTTTTAGACTGCCATTTTTCTGCACATTACCTTTGTTATCTATCATGCTTGCTTACAGCTTGCTGCCTGCTAGGTCAATTAGCGACTTTTTATGGACGATACACCTTACCTTATGTGTTTATCCTGTGTGACTATTGGCCTTCTTGTGTGAATCAGTAGTCCAGTTGTTGCTGCGGGACATGCTGCTCCATTGTATGAATCTGCGTCCCAGTTTGACTAGCGTTATCTTCAATAGGTAAGCCTAATGTTACCTAAGTGACTGTGTAGCCTATTCCACTTTACAAACTTTCAACTCTGCTGTCAACAATTACGAGGATGGAGATGAAGCATTTCAGGCTGCACATCCCCACCCCAGCCTCCTTGGACTAGGGATATACATGATTTTTGACCATGCATATGTTTGCATATAAACAAGTGACTGCAGTGGGAAACAAACAATGGGTGATGTGTGTTCCACTGAGGGACTCTGCAGTAGTGTAGACCATGGTTCAGTATTCATAATCAGGCCTAATACAATTACATGCTCATGTATGGTCTATAAACTACTTTTCTTTGTATTATGTGAATATATCAAGATTAATTTTTTAAGGTATGTAAAAATGGTATGCCAAACAGGTGCAAGATACATACAGTGGCCATAATGGGTGCCTCATGCCTCCTTAAATCAAGTAGGCCATATCCCCAGCTCATTCTGAGAGTAAGAGGATCCTGTGTACTGCTGATGTGTCGGGGGTGTATCTACATCATGCCTGTAGATGGTGGTTGACAGCCACTCCGAAGTCAAAGCATCATTCAACAGGGACGGGTTCCTGTACTTGCACAGCTCTTTGTTTTGTGCATATTTCTCCACTCAGGGCTGCTCAAGAGAGCAAATGCTTATTTGTTTATTGCTGTGATGCGGGCTAAAATCTGTCTTGTCCGTCCCACAGCGTTTATGCTGGCGGGCACTAAACAAAAGGAAGTAACTGTTCTCAGTGACTGCAGGGAAAAAACTACTCTCAGGGCCATTTCCTCCTCACTACTCACATTAAAAAGGCAAAAATGTCTACTTTCTGTGTTTTGTCTCTCACTCTCTTATGCAATTGTTTTTCAAGTGCATATTTATTGGCATGACAAATAGGAATCTATATTGCCAAAACTTCATTACCTCTTTCCTCCTCTCCAAGCCATTGCAAACTGTGCTTTTGTTTCTTAATGAGGAGTCAGGTGCTGCCCGCTTCGTTCCCAGGACATCCTATGTCCTCCTTACCAGAGAACTAACAGCAGGTTTTAGAGAGGAAGGGTAGTCCTGTTTTATGGATTATTGCACTCGCCATCTCTCCACCTTTCCTCTCCCTCTCTGTTTGTCTTCCTCTTTCTCATTCTCTCCTTTCCAGTGTTGACATCTTAAACAGAGCATTGAGCGAAAATTTTGCTGCTGCTTTAAGGTCAAAGACTGGTCACAGGACTGAGAGGGCCAGTGTGGTGCAGCGTGGTTGTGTGTGTGTGTGTGTGTGTGTGTATGATGTTTGTCTAAGTGTGTGTGTGACTGCATGTGTGTATGTATGTGTGTGTGTATGTGTGCAACTAGGTGAGGAGAGAGAATGGATGGTTTTAATTGCTTCAGCTGACATGGGCTACACTCAGGGGATAGATGGTTATTGGGAGAGTGCTGAGTGATGCTGCCTGTTTGTTCACTGCAGGAGGGAGTGGGAGTGGGGGAGAGAGAGAGGGAAAGATTAAGAGAGGACTGAGATGGAAGAGAGAGAGAGAGAAATGGGGGGGGGGGGGGTTGAGAGCTTCCTGGCTTTGTTGAGTTATGTGCCAATAAACAAACATTTAGCTGTCTCCTCCGCAGTGCACAAGGACTTCATGACACTCAGAGAGGTGGCAGGAAACAAATGGCAGCAAATACCCTTCAAATACCACAGCTCATGTGTGGCTCAAGTGTAAAGCTATACAAATATGACAGGTTAAAGCTGCAGACACAATCCTTTGAATAAACAAATAGTGCGACCGATCATGTGGTTGCTCTGTTTTTGTAGCTCAAATACTTTTAAATAAACTGAAGTTGCTGTTTCTTGTCTGTCACACATAGAAATATACAGGAGTCAGGAGTGGAGGGAGGACACAGGAACTCAGACTTCCCCCCTCCCCCTCCCCTCACAAATTTTCTGTCCAAATCCAAAACCACTTACAGTTAGGGGTGTTATTGATCTGTGTCAAGATGGGGCAGTCTGTTGGTAAGGGCTTCGGGCTTGTACTCGAAAGGTTGCCAATTTGATCCCCGTCCAGTAGACATGGATGAAGTGCCCTTGAGCAAGGCACCTAACCCCTCACTGCTCCCTAAGTGCTGCTATAGCAGGCAGCCAATCACCCTGGGTTAGTGTGTACTTCCCTGTGTGTGTTTCACTAATTCACAATTGGGTTCAATGCAGAGACCAACATTTCCCTCACAGAATCAAACACAATAAAACAGAATCAAAACTCAAAGAGTACAGATTATTATTATTATCATTATTATTTGTCGATTCATTGTTGTTTCATAGTGCAAGGTATTGTGGGACATTTTCTGCATCCTTTCATGTCATAGGGACCACCAGTGTACACTATGCTAAAGGAGGTTTGAAAGCATGTGTGACTCAGATAGTGAGGGTGAAAGTATAGACAAAATATAGGCTCAACACAAACATTTCACCCACTTCATCTTTGCAGTTTGTTTGTGTCTGATTTAAGATGAGGCTGTTTTTTTAAATGCTGGTGGGGATCTAAGAAGCCAGTGAAGATGAGAGTGAGCCCTTGCCTCCTGAGACTGATAAGTTCTTGTGTAGGCCTCACTAAACTTGCTGAGGAACTTCAGGCCTGCCTCTGGCATGCTCCCAGAGTGCTGTGTGAGTGCAGTCCGAACAAATTCTCACCAGCCTCACACACACACACACACACACACACACACACACACACTTCCAATGAGAGAGAGAGGCTTGATGAATGTTTGATCTAAATCTGTCTTGGGCAGCCGTCTCCTTAATTTACAATGAGACGAGGAGCTGGAGGGATTCTGAGACCCTTGCTGCAAGCAAGAGCAGGGCCTCTCTTAGACATCCTCTGATGGCCGTGTATGTCTGCATGAAGGAAAATGTTCTGCCCCTGGAACAACATTTATTTGACTGGCTTGTGGAAATGTATTTAGCATTCAAGATTTCAAGAAATCAAAGGCTAATGATGGAGTAATCTGGATGATGATCTGAGGATTTCTGAGGACTAGCATGATTAAAAGGTTGCACTGCATTATGTATTTTACCTTACTCACACCAGTGGTTTTCAGCATTTCAATGCACTTCTAATCCCACTCTGACTTTATTCTGACAGAGAGATTCAAGATTCTCAGATGTCTCGCTGTCTCCAGAGGCTCTTCTATACAAATGTGTTTGTTTATGTATGCGAGGCCAGTGGCTCCTGAGGGGTGCATTGGTTCAGACACATGCAACCAGCTAGAAGGCCATGCTACACAGGTAGCATGAATATATCTTTAAAATGACATCCCTCAAGGGCTCACCTCCACCCCCACCTTCCCAAGCAAGACAATAGGTGCCGCATCACTGGTGGACATAAATGTGTGTTGTCTGTGTAGATTTGTGGACGAGCCGGCAATGTCCTGCTGAGAGGGTTAGCCAGTCCACAAAGATAGAACAGTGTAATTTGTGTCCACCAGTAGTGCGGCGCCTAATTGGCTTGTTTGTGAAAATAAAGGCAGATATGAGCATATTATGCCAGACAGCATTTTTAAAGATGGCAGTATCCCACAGAGATTTTTGCATGGATTAGCTAGTCTTGCACTGGCATTGTTTCCATCCATCCTCCCATATGAGTTCAGGCAAACCTACACTGGTACTTGACTGAAGTCTAATATGCAGATGGCTTGAATGCCGTGAGAAATTACCCTTAATAAGAAACTTAAAATAATAAAAGCAAAAATTAGAACATTAATTCTGCTGATAATGTATTACTTTGTGTTATCAGTGTAAGTAGATATGCATCACCGACAATGTAAAGGTATCGTAGACACCATGATATAACTTTATATATATATATATAGACAGATAGATACTTTAATGGTTCAAAAGGAAATTTAGATATCCTTTAGCTTGTAAGACACATAGTTATACATTCATCACACACAACAACGGGGAAAAGAACAATACCAATAAAATGGGCATTCATGGTGAATGTCTGTTCCTCATTCAGTCACTGTGAGAGCACCAGTAGAAGGACAGTGCTGGAGCTGGACCTCCTGTAATCCACCACCGTCTCCTTGGTCTTGGTGTTCAGCAGCAGATGATTCGCCCAGCACCATTCCACAAAGTCCTTCACCAGGCTCCTGTACTCCCCCCTCATGTCCATTCCTAATGCATGCCACAAGAGTGTCATCAGAGAACTTCTGCATGTGGTATGACTCTGTGTTGTGGCTGACGTGTAGAGGGTGAACAATACAGGAGACCAACCATTTCCTTGTGAAGCACCCGTGCTACTGATCACAGCCCCAGAGACACAGTCCTTTAGCCTCATAAACTGTGGTCTCATGGTGAGGTAGTTTGCTATCCAGGAGACAAGGTGTGGGTCTACCCTCGTCTGCAGTAGCTTATCTCTCAGCGGAGGCTGGATCGTGTTGAAGGTCCTGGAGAAATCGAAGAACATGATTCTCATAACACCATTTCCTCTGTCCAGGTGAGGGTGAGCTCTGTACAGCAGGTAGATGATGGCATCTTCCACTCCTACTTTCTCCTATGCGAACTTTCTGCTATGCGAACTGTAGCTGAGCGAGTGCATGGCTGCCTTGGAGTCTGAGGAGGTGTAGTGGTAGCTGCTTCATTGTTCTAATTATGTGGGAGGTTAACGCAACAGGACTGAAGTTATTCGGTTTAATGGGGTGTGTCTTCTTTGGAGCTGAGATAAGGCATGATGTCTTCCACAATGTTGGCACCCTCACAAGTTGTAAGCTTAGTTTGAAGACATGCTGTAGAGGCTCACCTAGTTCTGCCACACAGACTTTCAGGAGTCTGGGACACACTCAGGCTGCAGTCTTCTGAGCTCGCCTCTCACCTGCTCTGTTGTAAAGGAGACAAAAGGAGTAGGAAAGTGTATCTTTTATACAAAAAAGTGTCTTTTAAAAAAAATAAATGGTATCTTTGAATGAGAGAGATATGCTACTTTATGGCAGCCCTTTTAAGAGACATCGGAGTCCAGACCTAATTGCCGGTGGACATTATCATGTTCCTCTTTGGGAATGAGAACCAGTCTCACTGGACTGGAACTAGGATGGCAAAGGGATCATATTCCTTGTTATGGTTTTCATGTTGTTCTGGGAATTGTTGTACCTGACAATGGTCCGAGTTATCACACTGACTGACTGACTGAAAAGCTATGCTTTGGCTTCCTTCCTGAGCGCTTCAACTGAGAAAAGAAGAAGGGCTAGGCCAGCACGCAGTCTGGGAGTAGGTGACCTGGAAAAGAATGGGAAAGTAGGAGAACGGCTGGGTGGGGGAGATTAATTATCAGTGTGGTCTGAAACACAGGAAGGAGTGACAAAGTACCTGATAAAGTAACGAGTGAACTGTTGTGCATGTTATTTTATATATGTCATATTTTTGGGGGGTGTTTAACAATCACAGTGGAGGGGCTGGCTGAGTGCCTATGTTTCAGTGAGTACACTGTTCTCCTGGGATATGCCAGTTATATTCTGAACACAATGGCTTTCTATTGTCGCCCATGTTTTTGGCTGGGTTAGATTTCTTTGTTGGACAATGTGAAACACCAAAACTAGATACTGCCTGTGGCAACTAAGCCTTCATGCCAATATTGCTATCACATCACATTTGCATTTAATTTTCAGCACAAACCCATTTTTATGGAATTTAGATGCTTTTGTATGTCAGCATTGCCACAGATTTTTTTCTAATACTATGATACTGCAATATGTATGTGGATTATGTGGATTAAATCACATATACTCCAGGCCCACATGCAACAGTATAAAGCAGTACTTACACATCTAAATGCAATGCTGTGTGTGATAAAATCATTTAAAATGATGACATTGTAAAATTAGTGCAGAGGCAAACATGAGAATAAAGTTGCCTACTATGGCAAAGCTACGAGTATTTCAACAAGCATATATAGTCAAGTTTGATTTCCTAACAGTAACTGGTCTTTAAAAAGGTCATGTTTATAGAGAGAAGGAGGCTAACCTGGGCACAAAACTGTGATTGTGTAACTGAGCTCCTTCAGCAGATAATACAATTATATTTGTGTTTAAGAGAGGAGCCCAAGAGGATGAACAGTGAAAATATTTTGCTTTGTCCCTGTAACAAGACCACTCTTTCAGTTGTTTGTGTGTGCCTGTTTGTGCACCTCTTGTTTATTTATGTGTTCTTTGAGGCAGAGACTAAGGGTATGTGTTTGAAAGCCAGGTATTTACCTGTTGTTGGGAGTATAGCTGACACAAGGGCAGAGGCCATTCATTGAGAGGATTGATGGATTAGCACGTGACTGAAAGACTATTAAAAGCAGTTATTGTGCAAAGGAGAGGCAAGGTTGCACACTCACATGCTGAGGAAATCTCTCAGGTTTCTGGTCTCAGGTCTGCCTCTACTCACACACACACACACACACACACACACACACACACACACACACACACACACACACACTCACACAGAGACACACACACACTTATCTTGTGTGCTTCCCTTTCGTAAGCAAGTTGTGGCAGTTCGGTTATTTTTAACTGCCCAGGCTGTGCTGAGGCCTCTCCCTCTCTCTCTGTCTCTCTCCCTCTTCATGCCCTGGCTTAATCATGCATAGAGAGGCCGAGGCACGTGGGACGTGATCCTGGCAATTAGGCGCCAGCCAACCCCCTCTGTCCTCCCCCACCCTCCCCCCTATCTTATTGGATTGCCATTTAGTCCTTTCCCCCCAGTACCACCACCACCAGCCCCACACTATCCCCTCCCAGCCCACCATCACCCCCGGCAGGAGGCTAATGAGTGTGGGTTGTTGGCCGTAGATGTGGGAGGCTGCTGGCATGCTGCTGGGCCTCAGCTGGATGCAAGATCTCTCTCTCTCTTTCTCTCTCCCTTTCTGTTGCTTGCAGTTAAGTTCAGTTTCACTGAAATTAACTTTATTGCCATGACATTTTTTTAATTGCAAAGGCAGCAGAGTCTTGCAGAGACATGCAGAATACAACGATACAGCAAACAAATGTGTAAACAACAGACATAAATTAACCTGGGTTTTTCTGCTTTTGCGCCTCCCCCCTTTCTCTTTCTGACACACACACACACACACACAGACGCTCTTTCTCTGTCACTTTCTCTCTCGCTAACACTCTCTCTTGCCATCTGTCTCACTGTCTCTTATCCGCCTCTCTTTCTCTTGCTTTCAACACACAGCCTCATGACTAACAGCAGCCACTCTATCCACTAAGCAGCTCATCCATGTAAAAGTAATCAATACGCATCTACCAGGAGAGTAGGTAATGGCACAACAGATTTTGCAATGTGGAGCATGGAATGGAAAAAAGGTTACAGTGTTCTACAATGGTCTGTATGGCAGAAGCACCAGTCAGTATGTTTTTATAATAGGGGTAACCAATGACCTCAGCTCTGGGGGTGTTGCTATTGAATGCATGCAGCCTTTAAAAATATAAACACCTTGTGGCAATATTGGAAATATTGGCATAGTGTCCAGTAAAATAATAGAGATTGCTTCATTGCACATTGCTTGTGCTTCATTTTTTTATATATTTTATTTTTGTGGTAAATTTTCTGACTGTGGTTTTCTTTGGTTATGTAACAGTGCAGTGTGTTCTTCCACCTATTCTTGCTCCTGTGGTGGTATTGTTTCAGTCAAGCTCTCTCCCGCTGGTCAAAAAAGTCCACATGGTACGTGCTAGGACTGAGAATGATTCAAGCAAAGTTCTCTTTTCTGAGAAGCAGAAGCATTCACAGTGGTGGCAATGGCCTACCATCCATAAAAGCACATGGTCCTCTAATCTGAATAGCACGTATGAGTCTAGACCTTGCATCAGGTCATTGGACAACACAAGTGTTTATACCTCTGCCTCTGTTCAGCTTTCTCTTTCTTGCTCTCTTCTGGTGAGGGCATTTTGGATTCACTAGGTATACAATTCCAGTACAAAGAAACTCACACATAGTGTATCTTCATGAGATGGAAGAGCTGTCAAGAGCTTCCATTTGTTAATTTTCCTTTTATATGTCATGCCAAATAATGAGGAATGACAAGTGCTCAATGCACACTCTAAGTAAAGTGAGATGAACAAATAATTACTCATGAAAATCAATAAGGCACCATTACAGACAATAAGTAAAGTGGTATGTATCCCAAGTATAAAAAAGGCCAAAGAAGCTTATAAGGCTTTGTGACACTTCAAGTTGTAAAGGCTAATATGATAACACTGAGTACAGTCATGAGAATGTATAAGCAGTTATGAATACTAATGTCATTAGATATAAAGTGTTATGCATTATAAACCTTTTATTTATTATTTATAAATAAATGCTTTATGAATACTGGGTTCATAGAAAGTATTACCTATGTATATCACTTTATCTATCTTCAGGAAGTAAGTGTTAAACTGTGTGTGTGTGTGTGTATGTGTGTGTGTGCACATTTGTGTGTGTATGTGTGTGAGCACACATTGGCTCATGGCCCACACTACGTGTGTGCAGGAGAGTTTGAATGCAACTTGTTTTCACTTCTTTCTAAGCCACATCCTCTTGCGACCTAGTAATTCCCCTGGCCTCATCATCACCACGCTGCCCTTGATCCACCTCTGCTCTCTGGGGCTTGAAGGGTGTCAGCCGTTGTTATGGTGCAGTTCTACCACAGCCTGTTCCCTCACGTGCATGTTTGAGTCAAGCCGTCCAGAAATATTTTCTCACCTGATTCACCTGGTATGCTTGGTTCAAATACTTGGTAACCAGTTTTTAGCCTGGCAGACACGACTGGATAAAACACTCTAGAAGCAGTTGCTTGCTTGATTTGCTGCCAGAGAGTCAATGGGCCAATTGTTAACTCAGTCATTACAGAACCCTACTTCCTTGGATCCCTTGGTGTTAGCAGCTAGGAGTCTGCATGTGTGACAAGGCCCCTTGCATAATTGAGATGGCCCTGTGAATAAAGTTTTAATTAGAGGAAAAACTCCAGTACACTCTCTCATTGCCTCTGCCTCTCCCCCAAGGATATGTCCTCTCTCTCTCTCTTTCTCTGTTTCCCTCTGTTTTGAGACGTGCATGTTGGTACACGAGACAAGACTAATCCAAAAGGAACACACTGTCCAACCTTTCCTTTTTTGTCAAAACAGTAAGAATTTTCAAATGTTCTCTGTGTTTCACATCTGTGCACACTACAGAAAATCAAAACAATACCCTCACAAAGTCAAAGGACTCTGCACAGAATAGGCCTTGGCACAATAATTCAACAACATTATTGTTCTTTAAACACAATAGCTGTCAGCTTCTCATACTTCCCATGAATACTGTGCATTGACCGTCCTGTCTCAGAAGACACAACTAACAATGCATTGTCTTCTCCAGTGTGGCAGAGAAATAGAGTGCTGCATAAACAGAAGAATACTGTGAATAAATAGAGGAAGAGAGGAAAATGGACAGCTATTGGCCAGGGCCTGGTAGAGAAAGAGAGAGGGATCCGAGTAAACCAGACAGGTGCCACCTGACACCTGTCTTGACCAAGGAAAAGACAACAATGAAAACAAGCCCCATCCCCTCTGTGTCTGAGCGAGAAGTTCCCAAAAGGGCCAGAAGAAAGTGTGTGTGTGTGTGTGTGTTTGTATGTGTATGTGTGAGTGGGGAGTTTACATTTTTCTTTATGTGAGAGTGTATGTTTAAGTCTTAGTACTTATAGTTACATTGTCTTGTGGAAACATGGTGCATCATGAACACTAAACTCACTCGTGAACACTAGACTGCATCTAACTGCATCATCACTCGTGGCAGATGAAAGCAACATATTCTCCACCCAATTAGAGGAGAATCTAGGCTGCCATGGGAACGTAAACAGTAGACTGAAACTCCCAGAGGAGTGTTGGTGTGCGGTTGTGTGTAATGGTCTGTGTGTCGGGGGGGTTTCGCTGCAGTAGCGTGTGTGTGTCTGTGTGAATGTGAATAACTGTTTGTCAGGCTATGTGTAGATGTGTGTGTGTGTGTGTGTGTGTGTGTGCATATATCTGTGCACCAGTCTTGCCCTGACCTGTGTCGAAATGCTTCAACTGAAAGAGAACAGAAAAATTTCCAAATGATCCCCAACATTTGAGCAGGAATGTATTGCAAAAGCATTTATTTACCTAAAGAAAAGAAACCCCCAATGTTGGACCAGTATCCTGAGGCAGAGAAAATGACAGCTCGAGCTACTGTGCCATGTCCAGGCACTGTTTTTCTTCTTCCTCTTCTTCTTCTTCTTCTTTTTCTTCCACTTCTATCTTTGCCATACTATGGTCTGGCATGAGTGATTTATCACTGCCATTGAGCATGGTTGCTGGGTGCTGTTGTTTTGACTCATGCATTATGGAGAAGTGTTAGCTCGAAGCTAAACGACCTCCACTGCATCACTACCCACCACAGGACAGCCCTGGCCCCTGGCACACAGGTGAGGACGCGATAAATGTTTTAAATTGAAGTCGTATGGGCATGGGACTGTGGTGTTAGCGCAGACGTGCAGGGTGTTACTGATCATCTTGGGTGTTATTATCTGCCTCAACAAGCAGGTTGGCTCATAAAGGGTCATCTTTCCTCTCCATTGAGACGCTTGAATAGATCCTTTATCCAAAAAATGTCAATGTGAGAGTCTTGAGTGGAATGTACTGTGACTGTGACAAAACATCAGATCAGCAGTTTCAAGGTATTTGGGGGCCCCAGGCAAACAGGAGATGGGGCCCCCATGTGTTGCACCCTGATGTTTTTTTATGTTTGGAGAGAACAATTTTACTAGAATTTGCAGTGCTTTTTTGCAAAAATCCTTTGACAACCACCCACTATTTCTGGTGCTAACCTGCAAAACATTGGTATTATTTATTCAAAATAACTAGTAGCTTTTCTTTTTTCTTTTCATCCTCCTCTTGCCTTGCCTCTATTTTCTCTAAAGCATAGGTGAGCTTCATTCAAAGTTGCTGCTTGGAAATCAGTCTTTTTTGGCAGCAAGCCAGTGGGTGAAACCTCTTTAGGGTTCTCAAAATATGACTGATGATAAAATTTAAAGGGGTGCTCACACAGTTGTCGCTGCTATGGATTGATACCCAATGAGTCATTCTCAGGGGCTCCCCTTTATTTTGGGGCCCCAATTGTTTGGTTTGCTTGTTGCAATGTGTCAATATTCCACAGATTAATCTTAAGGTCTACTTTTATCATAATTCTGAGCTCTAGCCTAGACATAACCAATGTTGAAGCTCATCCTTGTGGACTGCAAAGCATTCCTGTAGATGACAGAAGCAAGGTGTGCACGCATTGTGCCTTCCATAGCCCAAAGCATTATACGCCCACAAAATAGCATTTTAGTAATACACCACTGACTTCAAACCAGGTCCAAATCTGTTGCTTGTGGGCCGTGTAATTCAAAACGTGAGCTTTGTGCTGGACCACACCTCGTACTTTAGCTGATACGCCTATGAGGGTGCATGTTCATATGTGCATGTTCCTATCTCCTCTGGTGGAAAAACAAACAATGCACTTGTACCAAAATAGTAAAAACAGGTTGTGTCGGCTGCGAAAGCACAGTGTGTCTTCCCACTCTAGGGCCCTATGTCTAAATTGTCCTTGTCGTGTTGCATCTGTGAGTAAATGTCTGGTTAATTACTATTTAAGTTATGTCTGAAAATGTTTTTTATTGCTCTGCATTCCCTCTGTCTTTTATAACTCCACTCTCTCCGTATGCCGCTATTCCCTCATACATCTTTTTCTTCTGTCTTCTCCTTTTTTATAAATTTTACCTCCCCCCCCCGGGCCCCCCTCTCTCTGGTTCTATATCTCTGCTTGACAGAGACTGTTTCATTCCTATCTGTGAATGGGAATCAGTGCCTTTCTCCTACAGTCTTAAGCTGTATCCATCCCCCTTCACATGGATAGATGGCTTGTATTGCTGGACGAGGCACTCATACAAGAGCCCATACAAGCTGCCTCAGCGGCAGATTGTCAGAAGAATCCAGGCAAAATGAGGTGAAGTCAGTGTGGTCTGGGTTCGCCCAGGTGAGTGTAAGGTATGCAAGTGTGTTTATGTGAGACAAGTCACTGCACGTCAGTAAGACACAGAGAGGGCGACATGTTTCTTATATATGAACACTTCTGCTTCCTGTAAAACAAATCTGAACAGCTGTGCTTAGTCTGCTTTAATCTCTCTCATTCTGTTTCTTTCTTCTCACTGTCTCTCTCTTGCACACAATCATCCTACACACTTGCACATACACGCAGACCCAATTTGCATAGCCATTCTATATAACATAAAATCTATACTTCTAAATTATTTTTATTATTATTATTATTACTACTGTTATTCTACCTGTGTCTTTATCTTTCTTTTGCATCTATTCCTCTTTTAGAAATCCTCACGATATTATAACCTGAGCCATTGTTTGAGGGTTAGCCAGTCCCAGTGTTACGGCTTATGCCACAAAGAGAAATAGCTCCTGAGACTCCCACATGTGGTAAGTGTTGAGAGCACAGGCTGAAATGCCCGTCTGCAGCAGTGTGGGGGAGTGTGACAGCTTTCACCAAGATCATTTATCAGTGTTATCACACAGTGAAGGAGACCGCATGAGATCGGTTTACACCTCAGCCCTGGCTCTGTGTGAATATAGCCAAGGATGCTGATGCCCAATGCCAGTGTGTGCAACAACAATGGCTAATATAACATGGCAGCGTCTGATCTCATGAAAGGCTCATGGATGTTTTAAGCAGGGGGAAAAGGAGAGAATCCACAAGCACACACACACACACACACACACACACACACTCACAGACACATGTTGTGATTGCAATTTGACTATTGCATTTTTGGTGCATTTATAATGTGTACATTTGTCTGCATTTTGGATTTTTGCATTTTTCTGTCAAACTAAAATCAAGAAAAATATAAACATCATTATAGTCATGTCTTTATTCAATTCACACATATTAGCATACAATGCTGTTTCAAGGATATCTAGCATATTTATAGGCTACTCACACACACACACACACACACACACACACACACACAGGTGCAGAGAGAGAGAGAGAGAGAGGCAGGCAGTTGTCAGAATGCTCTAGGCTTATATAAGCTGTCTGAGCTCATGTCAGTGCCTGGCTGCTCGCTCTCTGTCACTCACAGGAAAGACAGCAGAGTGACGTGGGGTTTGGGGGACAAGGGGTGATGAGCAATGACAGGATATGGCCTCACCTTTTCTGGGGCACATTTTTTGAAGCATGAACAACAGCAGAGTGGGATGAAGTCAAAAAACAAACAATTCACTGATGCAGACGCACACACTCACACCACTCGTGTTGAGGTTAACTTCACAAAGATAGGGTGAAAGAGAAAGATTGTTAATGAGAATTGGGAACACAGACATTTTTCTCACATTGGGAAACAATTTTAATGAAGAACTCAGCAAAAGAAACCACAGAGTAGAGAACTTCCATGCTGAGTTCCCACTCTGATCATACACCAGCGCCTTGCCTAATTCAGCAGCCATTATATAATTATGTGGTTTGATCTTCTGCACTCAGGCTGAAAAAGCCCATAATTGCCTAATCATCCTGCCATAACACAACTACCAGCCAGTTCTGGGCTGTCAGATGAGGTATGCTCTCATGCAAATTCGATAGTTTAAAATGCTCCCACAGTGTCACCACTGTCCCGCTCAGAAAGATTATACATAAAATGGTCAAGTAAGTAAAAGCTTCTCATAAATTCTTTTGGCCACATGTGAGTTGTCTCAGCAAGTACAGTATAAGTATGTTATAATGTAAGGTGGTATTCATATTGCATGATAATGGATTTAGAAAATTAGCTTCTGTAAATCCATATTTTCAACAGATTTAGCTTACAATTTTATCTAAAGCACCCTCTATAGAACCTCCCCCTATAGAACAGTAAATTAAATGTATACTCCTGTGCTCCAGTTTAAATAGCCTAATGTTTCTTTTGCTGAAAAGCTGTCTTGATAGATGGTGGATGAGACTTCAGATTTTGCCAACTATCACAGGTGCTGCACACATGCACACAATGTTATTATGTTCCTCAAGCAATTCCTGACCATAAACAATGGCACACAGCTATTAGAATAATAAAGCCACGGGTAACTAAGCAGTTTTACAATTCCTCTATTGCCAATGCTCTTAAATATGCAGAGAACAGGACCACTGACTCTCTCTCTCTCTCTCTGTCTCGATTGGAGGCTCTTGAGCTCCTGAGACCTTTCCCTCTCCAGGATTTCTGATGGGAGTGTTAGAGCTCCCCTCTCTGGAGAAGCAACTGCTGGTGCTTCTTCTCACACAGCTGTTCAGGAAATCAAAGTCTGAGAGTACCCTAACTAGTGCTGCAGCAAAATGCAGAGGTGGGCTACTAACTAGCTCTGCCCTGGCTGCTAGGTCCACCTGTAGGTTAAACGGCATTACTAGGAACACGGTTAGCAGAAGTAAATCATCTTAACATTCCACCTCTGTAATCTAAAAGTGCTAATGCGACAATCCCAGTGACCACCGACAACCCAGGTTACACAGAGACGTCTCTCATTGCAACAGGGGCCATTAAACGGTGTTCAAACAAAAAATTATCATATGAAGGGAAATGGCTTCTCTGATAAACCATTTTTGATTAAGCAAAACCGCTCTTTTTTTCTCAAACGCCTGAGCACTCTTGTCAGAAACATTACCCGCAGTTGTGCACACAGACGAAGTCAGAGAGTCAGGTTTAATGGAGTGTATGCATAAAAATGCCATTTCTATTTATGCCGTCACGCTCCACCACGTAGATATGACTCTGCTGAGAGAGAGTAGTTTCTCTTATCCCGGCCTGTTGACATTTATTGGATGGCATTCATACATTATCCCTCTCCGGCCGCTGCCCTGGCTCAGAGCGGACAGATAGCACAGATGCACCTAATGGAAAAAGAGCTATTCTTTTATTGACTGGCTCAGGGGGGCGGATTGATGAGTTGCATCTCAGAGCCTGGCTGCAAGATCAGCACTTCGGCACAAAATTCTAGTTTACGGGTAAAAACACATTCTGCATTTCCAACATTTATAGGGAGATTATACTACTGACAGGACCGGGGAGACGACTGCTTTGAATAGGATCTTGACGGGAGCTTGTTTAACGATTTCTGGGAATGCTGCTGTTTTCTAGGTTGTCTGTTCCAAGTTGTAAATGAAATCATGACTGTGTTCCAACTACCTGTGAATGCAAAGTCAAAAGCACGATTGTGGCTGTACCAGCATTATCTTATATGAACTTAAAGGAAAAGTCTGACATAAATCAACCCGTATTACTGTTGCTTGGGCGCTACAGATAGTAAGAGGAACAAGACAATTTGACACAACATAGATGAATCTGGTAACTGTCAGCTAATGCTAACTAAAAGAGACAGAGGAAAATTAAACTGAAATAGTTTTCTCGCCCTCATTAGTTAGCGTTGCGCCATTTCGCTATTTGGACCTCGCTCTCCAAAATTTTTTCTCGTTCCTCTCACTACCGGTAGCACTTAGCAAGCTCGGGCAACAAGAATATCAGTTGATTTATGCCAAACTTTTCCTTTAATGTTATGAAGGATGGTATAGCAATAAATACAACACATTTTATCTTGCACAAATGTGATGTAGTTACACAGCTATAAAGTGGTGTACTGAAACAAGGATCAGTCCTGTAGGATCTCAATGTGAAGGTTGCAGTGATGTTTATAGGATAAACAGAAGGTAATTTACATGATTATATATATATTCTTTAAATATTCTATAACATTCTTTCACATTCTTCCATTACTCTTCTCTTTAAGCCACTGCCAGTGCTACTGTCGCAGATGGAGATGAATGAGAGCTGTGTGAGTGATGAGGACCAGCCTCATCCAGAATGCATCTGGAATCAATTGCCTCAATGCTCTCCCACCATGATGCCCCGCCTTGCTGATCTTTAACAGAACAACATCACTCCTCACAGACACACACACACACACACAGAGGTGGTGGTGGTGGTGGTGATTTCTGTTTTTAGTTTATTACTAGTTGGTCTTACATAGATGTGGGGAGAGATTTCCCTTACTCCAGTGCAATCGAGGAATGCATATTATCATGGAGTCTGAAGTCTGTGAGTCTACTTCCATTCATTTTAATGTAGTTTGCTGTTGACAAACTCGAGATGTGGGTAAACGCACCAGTCTGCAGTTGACGAACCTGCGCACTGAGTTCCTCCTTTTAGTGCTTTTCAATGGAGCCTTTGGAGACACCCTGGAGTGTTGCCGGTTCCTCAGACAAAGCTACAAAAAGGCAACAAGAAAAAAAAAACAGAACAAAACAATACTGGCGCTTAATCAAACCTTTTTATCAGATACCTAATGGCAAACAATGGGGCAGATTACATGGTGCACTTAGTGAGAGGATTGTGGAGAGTGTTTCAGAATGAGAGAACCACTCTACAGCCACCACAGTCTCCAGCTGATACACTACATCTACAAACAGCAGATTTCCTTGGTGAAGAGAGCTCCATTAAACTGTCAGACTCCCCTCTGAGAGGACTGGTCTGAAAGCAGTGTTTGCATATTGCATTACATCAGGGAGAATTGTTTGATCCAAAATTACATTGCAAAACATCCAGTTGTTAACATAGAAGAGCTGGGTTGATGAAGCTTACCAAAACAAATGTACTTGAACAGACTGCAACCATGGAAAAAGGTTTAATGGCCTATTCTTGTTCATAACCACTGGCCTGTGTCTATATGTAAAGCTATATGTAAAGTCATGACCATCTAAATTTAACACTGGCATTGTAGGTCAAATCCAAAATACTAGACTTGTGGGTTGCCAGTTTTAGGAGTGTAAACTAAAGTAAGCTCAAGAGCTATTAAAGTATTTTGTCTTGTTTGATACAATGATAGAGCAGCTTGTATAACTATATCCATTAGTTATTTCACCTCTTCATATTGAAAACCTACAACTATAACAAGCTTGCTAGTACCACACCACCAGCATTCAAAATATCAACCAATAAAACAACCTACATGCATGAATGCCATGAATACAGTGATGTGGATTCTAGCAATAGCCAAGCTGTCCTTTTTAAGTAAAGTAGGTTACATGTATAAGGTACATGGGCTTTGACATGTAGGCTAACCAAACAGGTCTTGGTGGACTAGAAATGGCACATGCACTAAAACTCTAACTAAAACTAAAACATCTATGTAGACCTATATAGACATACTGTCTTTACACTTAGAGGTGTTGCTGCGTTCATACCAGCATTGTTCTTCATATCTCTGATGACAGCACGATACTTATATTCTTATCAGCCTCCCAATATCATGTGTCCTAAAAAAACAAAAACAAAACAAAATATGTGGGTGGACTAACATAAATGACACTGTGTCTTACCTCTTCTTTCTATTGTCCTCTGAGATCTAAAACTCCACCCAATTACATCATAAACAAATACCTACACAAGTGATGGATATGAGCCTAAAGAGAAAACATAACCGTGGTGGAAAAAGGTCATACACATAAAAAAATAATAAATGCCATATTTGTAAATCCCAAAGAACTGAAGCATGGCAGAACAACTCAGAAATGCATGTATATTGCATGAGTTTTGCAAGTGAGGCCTTTCCAGGAGGTCAGACTGCCAAGATGAAAACCCTCAATGAAAGGCATCTTTGATCTTCAGTACACTGAATATGTACAGACCTTTGAAATGTCCGCAACAGATATTCAAAAGCCTTCATTTCTCTGGTCCACTGAAGGCCAGACTGAATGTGGTACGGGTCTCAAAGGTATCATAAAAGCATGGTTAGGTCTTTCATGTTTATATCTAAAATACAAACAATAGCAGAAGTGCCAATATATACATGTCCACAATGATAAAAAGAAGCTTAGGAGCACGAATAAACATTACACCAAGAATACCCCATTAACAATTACCAGAATGTACTGCTTCCGGTACAGTGTTATTTTTAAAGGTAGTTGTACATGTGCACAGAGCCTGCAAGGGAATGAATCTGAAATTAGAGTGCCTTAGCTGATACAGTATCTCATTTACATTCAAAATGCTGGCACAGCGCTGTTCCACATCCTCTGGTAATGACCCTTCCACCTCTCTTCCTAGCATGGGGCCATGCGAGTGTGTGTGTTCGTGTGCTTATTTTTTAATCAGTGTTTTGATTTCTCTGAGATGCCTTTTTGACCAACAAGAGTAAATGGTCGTGTGTGTGTGTGCGTGTGTGTATGTATGTGTGTGTGTGTGCGCGCGCTTATTATTTAATCAGTGTTTTGGTTTCTCTGAGATGCCTTTTTGACCAACAAGAGTAAATGGTAGTGTTTCCAACTTCGGGGCAGGTGATTTAATCATCACTGTGCCATATCACGTGATGCTTTGTGTAAGTCTTTGTCAAAATGTCAGTGTCTATTTCATGCAAGATAATGGGATGTGCTGTGAAGCTCCATGCCTTGAAACATCAGGGTTTCTCATTAAGACCCTGACTTCAGTGAGATGAATTGCTTTCTCTTGCACTTCAGCTACTTCACTAAGCATGTGGGACATGAGCATCATCTAGTGGACACTGGAGGTAAAGCAGGACGTGTGCATTCAGTGAAGCAATAGGTAAAATCAAGGATTTTGATGTTTGAAATATATATGATTTAAATGAAGAAACATAACATTTAGATTTGTAGTGGATACAGTGTTCATTACAATATATTCATAATGGATTACATACTTTCATCAACTTTGACAAAACGTTCAGTCCTTTTAGTAACTTGCATAGTAATATACACAGTAAAGAAAGCCAACAGAACCTAACCCTAATGAGGGTAAATACATAGATGCACAGGCGGTTGGAAGAGATGTGATCATTACATGAACAAGACATTCTGGTTCTAAAAGCATAGTCCTGTTGAAAGTCTATTACATGCTGAACTCAACTGCTAATCAAATACATCCCTTCCTCTCTGTTCCTGGAACAACATAGCTAATTGGCTAGAACTGCGTTTGGTTAGGTGATACTCACAGATCATACTTTAACTAGTGTCTTTGTTTCTCATTCACACAGCCAGAACTGCTACCAGGACATCATGGTTTCTTCTCTGAGTAGACACGCCAGACCAACAGCTAGTGCAACATGAGGAGAAATAAATGAACATTTGTAGAAAAATGTAATGAATTACGATCAGGGAGTAAACCTTTAAGCCACACCATGCCTGTTCAGCAAGAGACTTTCCATTATGGCGCCAAAACAGTAGCCTGATACATTAAACACTTTCACATCATACATTTTGTGCTAAGCGTCTGAAACCTCTCAATAGGGATACCTTTGCTTTGGGCTGTGGTACCGTAGCGATTAAGGAACCTGGCTAGCGTGCGAGTTGTGGGTTCAAATCCCACTGTTGGGCACTTAACCCTAAGTTGCTCTAGGGGAGAACAATTGAAAAATTGCCCTGAATAATTGACAGTTGACAAGAAATGTAAGTTGCTTTGGATAAAAACGTCTGCTAAATGCATAAATGTAAATGCTTCCTGGTGTGCAGATGCTTTCTGCTTAAACCAATCACTACTGCTTGGTTGTGTACGCAACACATATGTTGTGTGCCGGAACACCCCACTTGAATTCAACGTCTCCGCATTCAGCCCTCCCTCTGTTTACTGATTGGTCCATAAAGTCCAGAGTCGGTGGAAACCTAAGCCTACGGTTAGATCCCTGATGCAGTGGTGTAGCTAAATGAGAAATTGAAGCACTGGGTGGCACTAGCCTGGCTAACAGTACAGTATGGTGGCTAGTATATGGGTTACTGTCACAGAATTACCTGGCTTTTGTCATGACAACTGAACTGACTGATCCAGCTGGTGTTAGTTTCCATCTGGCTTTTGGAGAGCTGAAACTCCTCCTAAAGCAACTTCTGCCTACTTTACCAAACTGTTTGCAAGAGAAATTTCCCACTAAATCAATTACCCATGCAGCAGAAGGACCTCCAGACACCACAGCCTTGCTGCTCAAACAAAATGCTTGATGACAGATGCTTCGGCAAACAAAGCAAATGATGCATATTTGTGCAACAAGCGCAAATGGGTGACATTCCCCATCCACACGCAAAGGCGTGCATGCACACACACATACACACACATGCATGCACACACACATACACAGCCTGCAAGATCCCCATTGCACAGCAGCTAAAGTGTGAGGTTGGTCTTCACTGCTGGCTAATTACCTTGATGCTAAATTAAATTTGAATGCAGCTGCAAGAACCTGGTTCCCCGATGGCGAGCCACTGAATGGACACGGTAATGTGATGATAGCCTTATCTTTTGCAGGCCGGGTCCATCTGGACCGTCAGCTTAATGAGCTGAATTCTGCCAGGGACAGCATCCTCCTCTCCCTTCTACCAGACTAATGAGACCCACTCATGCCTAAGGCTGACACATTCATGGTCTGTGAGAAAAGCTGTTCTATCCTCAGGGCATAATACCTAAATTGCTCCTGTGCAGCATATATATATATATATATATACACACATTCGGTATCTAATGATACCCAACTACATACATACATACTAGGGGTGTTACAGTACCTGAAATTTAGTGATTTAGAACCACTCAATACGTTTTGAGATTTTATTAAAAGTTTAGAAAATCCTTTCACTTTTGTGAACTGCCATTGTTTTAAAAAGTGACATCACCTGGTTGAATCTTAATCAAGGTTAATCAAACTGTTGCTGCGTGTAAACACCATAAATATCAACTAGGTGATGTCACTTTTACCAGAAGTCAAAGTGGAATTTTTTTTTACCTGTGGAAATGTTTTTATCATATATTAATTCTGGTAGCTGTAGAGCACTCATCAAGGCCTGTTATCTGAACCATTCCTGCTACATGCTTTCTTTCCCCATTGCCTTTCCATGATATACTGACCATGATCATGTTCCTTTTTCTTGTGGAAACATCTAATATATAATACATAATGCACTACAGTGTTGACTGCAGAAATTTCCAGCGATTTCTAAATTTTATTACTCAGAAATGACTAACTGCTTCATATCAATTATTCTGGTATATTCTACTGCTTGTTTTGATATATGGAAAAGGCTATCCATGGACGCAGAACAGCAGAAGACTGTTTTTTGTTCTGTTTGAAGACTTCTGTTTGAAGTCAGTTTCTGTCAGAGGCACAAGCTAACTAGTCCAATCTGAAGCACGGTAACCAGTGAAGTGTAGACACCTCTATAATATTAACACTAGAGGGCATCCATGTAAAGGGAAAGGCCAACATGGCACGCTCTCAGGAATCTTACTTGGAAATGCATCAGTGTAGAAATTTACATTCAGTTGCATTTAAAAAGCTGTTGGGTTTGTAAAATGCAAATGTTATGAGTGTATGAGCCCAATATACAACAGCCATGAAAATCCATTCAGATATATTCTTGTAGGACTAGTGTGTAATCTGTGCTTCCGTGTTGAGACACTGCAGTTGTGTGTAGGTTGAATGAGCTTGTCTGTGCTTTAGTGCACAATATAGAGTACTGACTCCCACTAACTCTTGGCTAGAAAAAAATCTTAAGATCTGTTAAAATATTCATTGTGATGTTCATTCCCGAACGATGCGAATGTTTTGTATTTGTTTGCATCTGTTTGTGTCAGAAATAGTCTGTGCAGTGAATGATTCTTGTTTTCCATGACAGATTACAAGTAGACTAGGGTTTAGGCTACTGACCACGTCAATGCGTGCGAGTCTGAGTGTGAAACCTTTGGCTGACCCTTGATAATTACTGAATCAATTTATTGGTGCATAGGCTACTAACTATAGTTACAATAAATAACATTGTCTGCACTAGGACTAAGTCTGTTACAGTTCAGCAATGGCTACATATTTTCAACTTTATTCGTATCTTAAATTAGAGACCAGGTCATGCGTCGCCGACCGGCCCGCCCCATAATCGCCGAGGTACTCTTCAGTCTGGGGGGGGGGGGGATTATTTGCCTACCTTCTTTGTAAAACGAAGCGCACATTTTATTAGCAACGTCTACAAATCCCCGGTGTCTTCATATAATGCAAAGAGGCAACAAATAGACTCGCATTTAATTACAAGGGTTCAAAGACCAACCAATTGAGTGTTCGCTGCCTAGCAACAAATGCAGTAAACCGACAAGGGGGTCGTAAATACTAAATCCGGAGCTGATGAAGGGAAAAAGTCGAAGTAAAAGCTATTGTGCTGCTGCTTGAGTAAGAACCATAGAGCCTGGATTACAAGAAGGAAATGATATTCAGTAGGCTAAACTAATCTATGGGAATAAGGAACTGGAATTTACGTGCGCTCAAGAAAACTGAGACCTACTGCGCCGACGAAGACTTGCTTGGTCGGAGAGGAGTTTAATATCGATCGCAAATGTGTCCTCTTCTTCTATCCAGTTGACAACTGGACTGTTTAGTTTTTATACAGGTAGGCGATGACTCAAAACGTTTTGGAACCCTTGTAACGTTACTATTTCTGTTCGGTTCCCCATTCATCTCCCAGGACTCAAATATTTTGATCTGACTAAATGTTTTTGCATGCTTTTACTAACTTAACATATGGGGAAAAATACATCGGAATTTGAAAAAATCTCGTCTGGACGTAGGTTAAACCGTGAAAGCACGAGACTCTTTTGGACATGTAACGTAAGGCTGAAGGAGCCATGATAACAGCGACGTTAACGCTACGTTAATGTTATAACATTGTGGTCCACGAAAATATGAAGGTTTTCAAGACTAAAAGGGTTTGCTGCTGTAAGCTTGTCTTACTTTTTCAGGACTTCTGTCCTGTGAACACAGGGACGATGTCGAGTCGAGACTGAATAGGCGGTGAACTTCAAACGAATAGCCTGTTTTTAGAACATGTTCACTTAATGAGCGTGTATAAGTGATTTGTTTTTGCAATCAATTTGATGACCATCAGCTGATTTCAGGGTAGTTTTGTTCGGACTGTGCAGCTAAATACGAGACAGTAACTTACTTGTAAGCTAGTGTTACTTTGTCGACATTCAGTATGAGTTATCACAACAGAACAACTACTTGTCGCTATCTCTGGAAATGGATTCACGAGTTCATGAAAGAATCACATCTGCTCTGCTATTCAGTGATCACTTTGGTAGCCGATTGCACCGTGATCCTAATGCTACTGTAAGTAGCCTATGCATGTTATTAAAGATTAAAACTCGTCGAAACAGTTGCCTAAGATCTGATTTCAGTGATTGCATGTCATGTTAGCACGAGAATGTCACAAGCAAGCGAGAAGCGACAGCTCTGTAGGCTTATTTGTCTGCATTATGATATTATTATTACGCGATAACTTATTCGCCTATTTTTATGCTGCTGTGGGGATGGTGGTATTATGCGTCTTCCTAAAGGGTTTCAGCAACAGTGTGCATACTGCTCATGTGGGTCAAATTGGCCTACATATTGCCATTGCCATATTGTTAGAATTTAGAGCACTACGGAACTGCCCCGACTTTCTCCGAAATCATTAATCAACCAAGGGACAGTCCGTGGTAAACAGTTCCGGAGACATCTGTGGTAAGTGTGTGATGGAGGCAGTTTTTTTCTTCGAGTATGGTTTGCACTTTGGGGTGCATAGGATTGTACCAAACTGTATCTGATTTTACTCATCCATTTTTTACAGTTCTGGCAAGTAGCTGCAAAAGCTATTTTGAAATACTCCCGAAATAAAATCAGTCTCGATCCATTAATTTAACAATATATATATATATACATTCATACATTTACATTCATTCATACATTCATACATATATGAACCTATTAATTCAACAATTAGCTTAGGTCGTCGGATATTTAGTGCGTATTCAGTATTCACAGACTGCCTGTGTTTGAAGCCTACATAGGCTATACTGGAAAATGTTTGACTACTGCCTTTGAGGTGAATCATCTGCTAGGTCTTCTTCCCTGTGGTGGACTACATAGCCTACTGCATAACTAATATCACCTTTCCTATGTTGAGAATCTGAAAGCTGTCTGGGGGGTGGTAATTCCCATGCTGAATGCTTATGTGGTCAAACATTATTGACTCCTGCAGTCAATAAACTTGGCAATGTTTGTATTTCTAATAGAACAATGCAGTACCGTAAACTGCATAGGAATGAATTTAGACAGAGTTCATTGCTTTGTATTAGCTATTGATTCTGTACAGTGAAATAGTCTAGCAAAAAAAAACCTTTCTCCAGCTCTAAATAATTTGTTTTTATTTCTAGGGAAGTGTTTGCTGCCCACTCCTTGCCGGGGTAAACCTGTGAAGCTTTGTTGCCTCTTTCTGAGCTGCTATTAGTTGCAAGAGTTTGGAAAGGAAGCTTAGGACAAACAGCACTGACAAAGACTAGGGGAAGAGCTGAGAGAGCTGGAAAAAAGCCACTGTCCTTGCAGTTACTATTGTTTTATTTCTTAAGCTGAAAGGATATACCTAAATCTTTTTAAGTGGGACAGTTAGTTGGACAAAAGTTGGACAAAATTGGCATTGATGAGTCATGTGTTTTTTGTTATTTTCAGCTTTTCTGTACTGGCTTCATTTGCTGAAGGCTGCACCTCCCACCCTACTGCTCCGCAATTGCTTAAGCCTCTGAATGAGCCTCCCTCTGCTGCCTTGTGATGAGTTTGGATGCATCCAAGTGACATCATTCTTTAGGGTATTTTTGCCCTCTCCTCTCCTTGAGTAAGGAGAACTGATGTTTAGTCATCAAAGAGAGCAGAACTTTCAGAGCAGTTTCGCTCGGGTGGACTGTGGAACATAATGGAGTGGCTGCGTTTGCCAACATCTGTGTCTGTGACATGGCAAGCATGCTGCTGTAGAGGCTGATCAATAACCCATACAAGATTAATGTTTAGTCTGGCAGAGCAACAACCAATATTTCATTTCAGCTCGAGCACAAAATGAGGCTCTCTATTCGTGTTGTTGTTTTTCTTAGTATGTTTTTAAAAAATGGAGTGTGTGCATGCACCAATTTTTAAAGCTCACCTTTCTGCTCAAGGAAGGCTCTGCATCTGATTATTACTACAGGTTGTGATTGATTTCCTGCTGATTCACACTGAAAAGTAATCCCAGCTCAAATAACCGAGCGTGTGAATTCTTTCACTGATAGATTCTTTTGAAAAAGACAAAAGAAACCACAAAAAAGGAAATTGCACTGTGCCTGGTATGCTAATGTCAATTAAATTTCCCCCCGGACTGCTTCGGTGCCACATAGACCAAAGGAACTTTGAAGACTAGCCTGGCCTAAATCAAAGTACTGCAGCTGGATATTCATGACTTTTATTTAGGCATAAAGTAATGCCTTGAGGGACTAAGTCAGTGTCGTTATCTCTGCTTGGCTTGCACCTGTAATCTACTAGCCCAGTTTCATTGATGGCATCATTAAATCACAGTACGGTGGGGTGTAATGTACTTAAAGTGCCGTGGCTTGTCTTGATCACCTGCCCCTGACTGCTGTGTGGGAGTGTGGCTTTACTGGTAAAGACACTTCCATGTTTATTCCTTATTCATGTTTATTAAGACTGCTCCAATTGGAGATAACGCCCCTGTGTGGGCCACTTGTTGAGCCCAGCACACACCTTTTTTTTGAGGTGGCCTCAGAGAAAGTGAATTGTTTGTCAAGAGGTTTGAGATTCAAACCTCTAATTATTTAGAATTTCATGTGACCTAATTTGTTAATTTGTGATGAATGCCTTAGAGTGCCTCATTCTGGCAGAAATCATTGGAGACATTTGAGCGCAATTATAAATTCTTGTGCTTGAAGTCAAGGTATTAGGGCAAAATATGTAAACTGTTGCCCAGTGTTATCCAGAAGCTTTTCAAGATCATTATCCCAAGCTGCTGTTATCTCTATAATTATCAACAGTTAATTATATTGCCTTGTTCTTGAATTGCAAAGGCTAGATATGTAAACCATTGTCCAGCCCAGTCTCTAGCAGACCCCGATATCCATAGTTCTCTGTTATCTCTCCAATTATTATGGGCAATTAAAATTTATTGTGATAATCACATAGTCGAGATTGTAACAGCCCTTTTATGTATTGTGCTGAATTCACTTAGGATTTATAATGAAAAGGAACCGTGAGATAAAGCACCCTCCCTTGTAAGTAACTGGCAATTTCTTGGCAAGAGTTATGCTCTCGTTTATGATTCAGAAGCAAAAAAACTCGCAAACTTTTAATTGCAGAGCAGTTAAATGGAGAAGGACATGCTCATATTTTGCCTTCTGAACATTCAGCATGCTCAGAATAAAACAAATCAAAACCTTCCATGTGTTTACACTGGGATAGGACTTAAACTTGTTTGTCTCTTGTCCACTGTAAAAATTTTGGCTAGTTCATAGGAATCACAAATTCAGAGTGCCTCATCCTCTTTGCAAAAACAATACCCAACTTGACATTTGATTTGATATAAAAATGCACATGCCAGCATGCAAACCTAGACATCCTAAAGGTTTTAAAGGCACATCAGACAATGTTTTTAGGTTAATTTATCAGTTTGGTAGTCACTTAGATGATTAAATAGCTCATTACGGGGTGAATGAAGGCTTTCATGGTTACCAGACCTGCAGGATCTGAAACACTGGGTTGGAGGAAATGAAACTGAAAGTGAATCACATCGAAATTGCATTTATTACCAGCTTGTCAGTCAGTGTAATGCACAGACATGATCATTGCTGGCTCCTATTCTTTGGTTAGCAAGTAAATTCACATGGATTGATTTGAATGTACAATGTTGTTGCTATTTTTTTTTAATTGGCCACTGTAGGGGGCACTCTGGAGAAAAAAACGCAGTATTACCTGGTATGCCTGTAAATGTATAATAAAGGCCTATTGCTGAATATTTCTCCTGAAGGATAGAATGAGAAAAATCACAAAAGCAGACTCTTAAAAAATTTAAACCAAGTTTGTGGCACAGAAATGGTTTGTTATGATAATATGCTGATGTGTTAATGGGCTGGTAATGGTGAACTCACTTCATGTTGCATGTTCTATACAACAGTCCTTACACAAAACCTTGTGTCATTTCTGAGCAGGAAGTTTGTAGTTACTGTTGAGTCGCTGCACTAAATGATTGCCTGTGGACTGTGGGTGAGTGATGGCAGCCTTTAAGGTTTCCAAGTCTGTCCAGCTTCTAGTGAGGAATGTGGTCTTTGGTGTACCTTCATGTTTTTTTTCCCCTCAGCCCTAATGCAATTAGAGCAGCATGAGTTGCCAGACTTCCAGCACTGTCATCATACAGTGTCAAAGTGTTCAAAAAAAAAAATGGGAACATTGCCGTGTGGACGGCCTCTGAGTGGATTTGTGCCATTTCTTTTAAAGGAAACTCTGTTCACCTCACTTTGTGCATCATATTTTTTCAGTTAGATGTATTGCTTTGTGAAGGACCTTTTTGATGACCGTCTGCAGTGTTATAATTAGTATTCCAAATATGGACATGTAAAAATAACAATATTTAACACATCAGGAAACACTGTGAGGATTGTTCATATATATGATTTATATGAGTTATATTAATTACAAATATATATTTTGAATGGTGATGTCAATGGAATCTTTATGGGTCCCCTTCAGAGGACCATATATATTTTTACTCATGAAATCTGTGCAAGTCTGAGATTTAAACGATCCCCTAAGGTTGTGTGTGTTGTGTGTTTTCTGTCAGGAAAGGCACTCAGGTGGAGGCTTATCACCCCTTGGAAATGACATTGGGAAAAGTGTTCCCCAAGCTGCTCCCCCAATCCTGCTGCATTGCTTCCCACACAGAATTTTTCAGATGCCAGCAGTGGTGAAAAAGATGAAGGTGAAGACGTCAACGATGACTGCAATCTTGATGACGAGGATCAAGATCTAGCTACTGCAGCCACAGCCGCCGATGATGTTGATGATGAATCCTAGACGCTGACTGCGTCTGATACCTCCCCATCTCTCCCTGTCCCTCTCTCTCCTCTATTCCCCTCTCCCCATCCTCCACATCCCCATTTCTGACAGCAGGTGCTCGGCGCTATGCTACGCTTCCTGTCCCTGAAGTTTGGTCGCCTGTACCGCTGTAGCAAGTTCCTGCTTTTGGCGGGCCTGTTTGTGATGGTGTTGATGAACACGCACAGCCTACTGGCCTCTTTTCAGCGGAACGAGCTGACCGACCGGCGCTTTGTGGGCCTCAACAAGTGCCCAGCCTGCTTTGGCACCAGCTGGTGCCGCAAGTTCATGAACGGGCAGGTGTCCTTCGAGACGTGGGGCCGCCTTCGCTTCTTGGACTTCTTCAATGTCAAAAATGTCTACTTTGCCCAGTACGGCGAGCCGAGGGAGGGCACCCGTCGGGTGGTGCTCAAACGCCTCGGCTCCAACCAGGAGCTGGCCGACATCGACCAGAAGATTTGCAAGCGAGCCACGGGCCGCCCACGCTGCGACCTTATCCAGTCCATGTACAAGACGGAGTTTGCACGGCTCAACGGAGACGTGCGGCTCCTCACCCCTGAGGTGGTGGAGGGCTGGTCAGACCTCGTGCACTGCCCGTCCCAGAGACTGCTTGACCGGGTGGTGAGGCGTTATGCCGAGACCAAGGACTCAGGAAGCTTCCTTCTGAAGAACCTGAAGGACACGGAACGGATGCAGCTGCTCATGACTTTAGCTTTCAACCCAGAGCCTCTGGTGCTACAGGTAAGAGTTCTGCCAGCGTCTCTGTTTCCATAGTCCATTCTTCATAGTGAAAAGAGGAGGCATTTATACTCGTATGACTGCACATTCCACTATTCCAGTATTATAACTGTGGATTCACATAAATTGCTGCTGATCTGGAACAGTCAAGCCAAGGGTTTAGAGAATTGGCAGGCCTTATTATTTGACTATGCTGTATTCCAAGCTAGCAGCACTGAAGTCTTTAGTATGATATTCATTAAATAAGACCATTTTGATTTATTTTAATGATCATATCCTTTATAAAGACCCTGAATTATAGTCTGCTGTGCTTTTTTGGCCCATTAGCAAGTTAAAGGGAGTTGTCCATCTGAAATGCTATGTGTCCATTAATAAAAGGTCTCTATATTTGTATAATTGCTCACAGAAGCTAGCATATCCCCAAACTGCAGAAACGTTGGCTTCAGATCTTATTGGAAACAAATGATTAGCAAAATTAGAAGTTTTACATGTATGGATAGATATCAGAGTGCTGTAATGATTAATATGTAATGATTGACATGAATGCATGCATGACCCTGCATGTATGCCTGAAAGTCATTGATTACAGTTGCCATCCGCTTTTATCGACCGTAGCTGTCTGAAGAGACCGTAAACAAATCCACATGTTTATTTTAAGTACTTGGTGACCTCTTTCACTTTGTCAGCTCACTCCATCCGTGACATCTTGACCAATATTTTGTGTGTGTGTGTGTGTGAGTGAGGAGTAAATGGTAAAATCAGCTCCCTCTCAGAGTGTGATCCATTGAATGTGATTAGCCTTGTTTGTACCTCCAACCCCCTTTTAGAACCTGTGCAGTGATTCCATCAGTGTAATGAAACAGCAGGGCAGCTCAGCTACTCAGTGTGGCCACTGATTGATGGCGTCCTGAACCATTGACATTTGTTTGTGTGATACTTAATGATTATCAAAGCCCTTGCCCTCCGAAGGTACATGGTTTTATTCTCAAGTTAGGCACGAGAAAAGCTAAAAAGATGCTTGCCGGTCGTTCCATCACCAGAGCGCTGAGTGAATTCGATCTCATTCTGGAAAACAAAACCACACACTTCTGTTTCTGACTAAAGAGTCAGAGGGTGAAAACAAATTCCATTTTCCGTTGGTTTAAGTAATTAGCTGAATCCCCTTACAGGGTTCTGTGACACTAAAGCACAATGCCCTTTGGAAGCTTTTCACCTCTGACAATGACAGCATATCAAGTGTTGACACTTTGCTTAGCAGAGAGGTCATTCCATTCTCCTCACAGCATGCTTCCTAAATTGCTGGCTTCCAGCTTTTGTGGCCATGTATTTTTAGTGTGTCGATGGAAAAACAATTTGTTGTCCCCTTTTGTTTGTGGAGTCGTGTAGAGGGCAGGGGCTGGCCACTTTGCTCCAGGCAGGAGGAGGAATATTTCAGCAGAGGGGAAGGACTTAGATTGCCAGTGCATTGTGTGACAAGAATCCTAATGCTGTCCATTTTATCAGCTTGTTTACTTCTCTTGTTCACCTCATGCCATTTACTTTAACCCTCATTGTCTCTTCTCTCTGTGACATGGGCTTTGTGTACATTCACCGTACGGTCCACTTCAAGAGAAGGTGCCCATTGACCATGTGCATGCATTACTCGAAATCCACTCCACCCCCCATCCCCCTCCCTATTGAGAGCATGGCCCATCTGTTCAGTCAGGCTGAGAATAGCACAGGCCAAGCCTTCGGGGTGGTGGGGGGCGGTTGATGTGACATATCCATCAAGTCATTAATCTCTTTTAGGTCACAGAGCTGGACCAGCTCCCTTCCCTCACCTGACAGGGAATTCACTATGCTGAAATGCCTGAGGGGCTTTTTTCCCCCCGTCTTCCCCTCTGGCTTCACTGGGGCCGAATGCCATAGCAACATACATTGGGTTTTTTTTTTTTTTTAAAACCTGACCAACAGGTTGTTTATAAACTCGCCTCCAAGGCTGTTTGCCACAGCGGTCAGTGGTATGGAAAGTAAACAAGTGTAGGCAAATGGACGTCATGCGTTTACTTAAACTCTGGCTTGCTCGTTTGCCCATTTGTGTGTGCTTCCACTGGAGCTGTTGCAAGACGAACTCGATCCTCTGCACAGACCGCCTGGATTGAGTTTCCTGCATTTCCGATTGTAACCAGTTTGAGGTGCCAGCAAACTGGTGCCCGTAGTTTATAATGTATTTAGAGGATTTTTTTATTTTGCCAATTTGAAGGTCAAAGAGCATGGCATTTAGGTTAAGTCACTTAAAATGTAACAGTAGTTGATGTGATCAGTCACTCTGCCATTTTTTTTCATTGAAAACACCTGGCTTTTTTCTGTAATTGCACTGTTTACAAATTGTCTTCTGCAGACATCTGCAAACTAGATTAGATTAGACAGTTTCCAGCACTCTGGAAAACAGTGTATTGAATGAGTATCTGCAAATAACACAGTGACTGTTGTTTTTCTTGTTACATAGTGCATTTCATACACAGAAGTAGTTCAGTGTGTTTGACAAAGATAAAGGAAAACATTGAATGATAGAAAATAAAACCACATCAAATAAAACCATAAATGATAAAAATTGTAGATGTCAGTAAATCAAGTCATAAAATAAAGTACGATTTAGGGCTGGTGCATTACCAGCATTTCAAACTCAGTACTGACACTCACTCGGACTTGAGGTCTAGTGAATTGACTACAACACGACTGACACTTAGGAAAATACTCAGCAATGCATTATATTACCATTGACAATACCACAGGAGAATGGATTACAAAGTGGTGTTTTCAATCATAGGACCTTTAGCACCAGCATTTGCCCTGTTTGGCCAGCTCAGTGTTCGGAAGTGAGGTTATACTCTTGTCTGAAACTGCTGTGTCAAGGTTGAGGTTAGGACAGCACAGTTGCTATCAATACTAAATGACTAGGTATCTAATCTGATACCAATTTTTAGTATCAGTATCTGAGTATTTGTTGACTTTATAGATAAAGAAAAAGATTAATTCAAGTCTGCTTTTCTGACATACCAAAGGATGCAAATGATAAACCACTACGAGAAGAAGAGGAATAGAGAAAGAGCAAAAACCTTGGATCCCTCCTTTGTAGCTCTGCTGACATAGAGGCACGGTGCATCCTGGGCAATATTGCATTACGATCCTTTTGGTCCTTGGATCCTGTAGATCCAAGGTTCCTTTAACAAAGAGGCTGCAACTTTACAATGCCTGCTATGTTTCCATTATGCTTTACAGCTGCAACAGCTGGGCAGCACCAAAGGCAGCCATGGACAAGCTCGACGTCTGCCACCAAAAACATCTACATGATCTCACAGGACAAGAGTGGTCAAACAGTATGGTATCAAATGACACCCTATAAGATATGCAACACAACACCTATTTCCATAAAAGCGGCTTAACTTAGTCACTGTTTGGACATGTTCTCAGAATGCTGCAAGATACATCTGCGCAGAAAGCCTTAGAATTTGCAGTACTGGGCTCCAACAGATACAAGGCCCACAAAGGACGACACTGTATGCTCAGCACGCTGACAACGGACCTCAAGTACACTGACCTACAAAGGCAAACTGCAGTAACCACAGATTTTGTCAAATTTGAGTTCAGAATTGGCTTTGTGACATCTGCTCTATCTTGTGACAAAATATCCCAGTCTAATCATGCCCCATTTTTGCAAAAGCCTGGCCAATACCAAAGCTTAAGATCAATGATCAAAGTTAATATGCATAAAAATCCCTTCTAAGTAGACACTGCATGAATGATGAACCAGTCATCTACCTACCACACATATTGTAGGACACTGTAAACTTTAAAGGCTTTTTTCTCAGGTTCACGTAGAAACTGCACTTTGGCTTTGTAGGGCAGAGGACAAGGTCCCCTTACAGCAGCAAGAAAACTCCAACAGCTAAGGGAGCTAACACAATGGATGGTGCAGTGGAACAACAAATTGTAGAAAGACTGATTGCAACCGCAAGACATATAATTATGTAAATGTACTTGCAGGACCCAGTAAATGATATCTGAGTATTGTTTTTTTGTCACCCTTAGTTTTGGTTTCTGGTTGAGCAGAATTCTTTCTTTTGAGTGGGCAGTAAGTGCTGGCCAGCACAGTTGCCTTAAGCCAAGCCCCATCTGTATGGCATAGAGTTTAGCACATTGATTTGCCTGAGCAAAGTGCTTAATTTGCTCAGTAGAAAGGGTAGCACTAAAAGTTAAACGTTTTACTGATTAAATAGTCACTGTTTTTCCTCATTAAGAGCCTTGAGTGCCAGAGGAGCTCATTAACAACGCAGGACTCTGCCATCAGTGTATACTGTATTTGTGTGTGTGTGTTAAACATGGAGGGGGGTGGTGGTGGTGTCTCTGTGTGTGTGGTGGGTGCTGTAGGAGTATGGGTGAAGTTGAGGCATGACATGGTAAAGTTTGGATGCCCAGAAAAGTTTTAAAAAGCTTTTCAATGCAACAAATATTCAGCCATACTTTTCTACACATTCCACATATTATCATTCCTAAGGGGAAAAATTTACCAAATTGAAATAAAGTTTTAAAACCAAGGATGCAAGTAAGGATCAAGGAAGAGATGGTGGTTGTTTGGGTGTTATGAAAGTTTGAATGGACATTTGGCTGGTGAGTTACATGGAAACCAACGGATGACGTAAGGCACTTAGAAGCAGCGATTCAAGGCAAGAGGCGCTCAAGGCATGGTGAAGAGTACTTGGAATATAGTGGTCCTGTGGTATTGTGATAATTTTTTCCATTAGGTTTGTTTTTCTTTACATTTGGTGATGTTTTGCAAAGACTTTTGTTTGTGTGTGTGTGTGTGTGTGTGTGTGTGAGAAAGAGAGTGAGCTAAAGAGAGAAACTTGATGTTCTAGCTAGTTGTAGTTTCCTTGTCATACCACAGTTCTACCCATTAGTAGACATGCTGTGTAAATAGACAAATGCAACATCACATGCCTTAGATTCTACCTCGTCCTCCAAAAAAGTCTCTTTGTGTGAATTAGAAATGGTGGGAGCAACATAACTACCTGTTTTCAGCTTATTGTACCAAAGCATGGACCTTCATCTTTGCATACTTCACATCTCCATGGTGTCCTGGGTAATCTGGAGCATTTTTGTCAGATGACCTTGTAATTCTGTAGGGCTGTCTGTGGGTTGTCATGCATAACGACAGTACAGCCCTACTCGGCATAGAAGTGTCGGAAGTGTGTGGGTAGCCATGTCCATTTCCCTTTGCCATCTCGTGCATACTCAATGTGTCTGTGGGACGGGGTGGGGTTGGGCTGTGGGTGGGGATGGGACAGAGAGTGCATAAGTGCCTCTGCTTGTATGTGTTGTGTCCTGAATTATTGGAGTCATTTTATGAAATATTAAAGAGCTATCCATTTATATTTCATGACTCCACTTGAAATAGGGCTATCAGATATCCACTGTGCTTAAAAACTTTGTCGAGGTAGACTGTCTGTTTTTTTCCCCTGAAAGTAACAACTGCTTGCAATGTTGGCCTGGACAATGAGAGAAACTAGAAACTTATTCTTCAGGCAAAGCTCCACTCTCTCCAGCCCACAACAATCATTTTGCTTGTTAGTCTGAGAAATCATCATTCTTTTAATGATTGTTTTATTAATTCCGCTTTTAATCTTTAATTGCCTTTGCCTTGCAGTGGGTGGGTATTAGTGAGAAGACGAACATTCCAGTGAGTCAGATATCAAAACCCTGCAAGGCTTGAAAGCATTAATATTTGAGCCTCTTAGTGTGGTGATGTGGATGGTAACACAATGATGTTTTTGTGTGCATCAGTTTTGTCTTTTTTCCCACCAAAATGCAGCTTTATGAAAGGGGAGCTTTCCTGGGTTGAATGGGCTTACTGGAAGAAAGTTATGTGTCATTATCTAATCTCTGATCATGTTCTCTTTCTGCACCCTCCACCCCCAGAGTTTCCCATCTGACGAGGGCTGGCCCTTCGCCAAATACCTGGGTGCGTGCGGGCGGATGGTGGCAGAGAACTATGTGGGCGAAGAGCTGTGGAGTTTCTACAACGCTCCGTGGGAGAAGCGCATAGACCTGGCCAAGCAGCTGATGGACATCGCTGAGCAGCTCACCAACAACGACTTCGACTTCGCCCTCTACCTGCTGGACGTCAGCTTTGACAACTTCGCAGTGGGTCCACGAGATGGCAAAGTCATTGTGGTGGACGCAGAGAATGTCATTGTGGCAGATAAGAGACTCATCAAGCAAAGTAAGTTGGAATCTCCAAGTTGACTTCAGACCTATAAGCAATAATTCCAGATTGTGTTCAAATACGAGGTTCAGACTTTCAGTTCTAAGGTTCATTTCTGATTCTATCTCACAATTTGGACATTTGAATTACGATTGATTGAGCAGTGCTGTGCTAGTCAGAATGCTTTTCTTGTAGTATTTCCAGTGAGTTCTCTGCTGGTAGGTCCAGTCCATGTGCTAATTCTAGCTCGGGTGCTGAATTGACTTTTCAAAAGGTCCAAGAAAAAATAAAATCAGGATGAGATGCTAATGGAATTCATGAAAGGGCCTCTCTAGCTGACCTTGTGGGATACTGATGAATAAACCAGTCTAAATGTATAACAAATACTTAATTTTTCAAGTTGGAAGCAGTGTTAAGTGGTAAAATTTTGAGTCATTAGACATTAAAGTTGTGGTTGAAAGGTATGGTTCCTTTTGTTGTATATTGCAGGATTTGTTCAAGGGAAGGCAATTAAACAATAGATTTGTATGGGAATGTGACCAAAAGGTTTGAGCTGTTACTGAAAAAGTCTTGTTTTAGTATAGTAAGAGACAGCACTGACAGTGGGGCTTGTGGTAGTGTGTATGCCAGTGGTTTGGCAAAGCACTTTGCAAATATGCCCTTATTTAATTTGGGGTCAGTGTTTTTGTATCAAGTTTTGATATCGAGTCACAGAAACATGAGCCACATCCCATTTCTCTCACTCTGTTTTTTTTTCTCTCTCTCTGTCTTGCTCTTTCTCACTTTTCCTGTGGTGCGGGAATATGCTTTCCTTCCCTTCCCTTTTATTCAGTGTGACATCTGCAATGTCAGCTCCCCTCTGTAAAACACAGTGGCCTGTAAAACACCAGATGTGCTCCATGGTGCTAGGACTCTGATCCTCTGTCTGGCTGCCTGTATGGCCCATTCTACTCCTTTCTCTGGCTGCCGTATGGGGAGGGCCTTATGCTGCTCTCTGTCCGGCTTCCTCATAATTGGCCATGGAGAGATTGATTGGCAGTGTGGTGACTTCATTTTCTCTAATTAGTTATTGGCATGCCATTGACTTGTGTCAAGTGACCGGGAAAGCGGATCTGTCAGTATTTATGGCTGAGTGGCCAAATATAGTTTTTGCTGATGAACTGGGCTCTCTTCCTGTTTGTCATAAGCCCAGCCGTTTAAGCTTTTTTTTTTGTTACCTCTAGCAACCTCCTCTGATATTCTGAGGACTGAGAAATACAATGCATTCCTGCTTCACTTGCACACTCACACACATTTTGATCCCCTTTTTTAATATTTCCTCCGTATGCTTCCTTTTTTGCCCCTCCTCCCTCTCTCTCCGTTCACTCTCTCACTCACTCTCTCTGGTATTGATTGAATGAGAGGGAACACTTGATTGGACTGTGATGAGTGGACTTGGCCTCGTCTTCATGGCTTCTGAAGCTCTGACTCTCGAGGCCTTGATTCCACTTGATCTCCTGAATGCAGTGTACACTTGGCTCCATTAGCAAACAGACAAAAGAGGAGATGGGAGGTTATGTTCTTTGCTCCGCTGCTCTCAACAGACGGCGCATTTCAAAATAGGTCATTGCTTTTCAATGTGTGTGTGTGTGTGTGTGTGTGTGTGTGTGTGTGTGTGTGTGTGTGTGTGTGTGTGTGTGTGTGTGTGTGTGTGTGTGTGTGTGCGTGCATGGTTGAGATAGAGAGAAGGCCCAGAGGGGGAAGTGGTTTTGATTTTTTTTTTTTTTTTTTTTTTTTTTCTTTTGGTTGTGCTGTCGAATATGTAAACTCATTGGTTTGACACCTTGTGTGTGTTTTTGTGTCTTCAATCGATGTACAGCTGGTGCACTTATCTCTGCAGGGACACATTATTGTTCAACAAAACAATCAATCACAGTATGACACACAATACACAATAGCACAGGATGTGGATGTCTGGTAACAGTGGGGATTTTATCAGTAAAGTAGCACATTAGGTGATTGTCTCTCTCTATCTCTCTTTCTCTCTCTCTTTCTCTCCTTCTGCAGATAAACCAGAGAACTATGATGTCTGGTATGAAAGTCGTGCAGAAGACTGCGACAAAGAGACCTGCCTCTCCTTCTCCAAGGACATTCTGTGCTCCAGGGTCACAGTGGACCACAATTATTACGCTGTGTGCCAGAACCTTCTCTCACGCCACGCCACCTGGCGCGGCTCCACGGGTGGCCTCTTGCACGACCCCCCCACCGATGTGGTCAGCAACGGGCGCCTGGAAGTCCTGCTGGACGAATGTGCCAAGCCCAGCAGACAGTACGGCCGCTTCCAAGCCGCCAAGGACCTCCGCGAGTACCTCACGGAGCTCACGCAGGCCCACAGCAGTGGCCTGAGGTAGTACAAGGAAATGGGGGGTTGGGAGGAGAGTGTGACTACCTTATAAGACCCCCACACAGCCTTACATGCTCCTCTAACTGAACACATAAAAATCAACATGAGGTGTCAGGGAATATTGTGGTAGTGGCCCCTCAGCTGTCCCAGCGCGCACACACACACACACAGAAACAGACACACACACACAGACACACAAAGACACACACACATAGGTGAGGTCCTTGTGCTCCGTCTGCACAACTGTGCCTCTCATCAGAGGTGATTATTGACAAGATGACACCCCCCTGTGCGTGCAGGGGATGCTTGAAGATAAAGGGCTGTCAGAAGAACACCAGACTGGACAGATGGACATGATGGATGCACGTGTCGATGGGGGGGGTGGGGGGTTGGGGTGGGGGTGGATGCTTGTGCCACCGGTCTATATGGGACTGATCAGCAGGAGCAGTTCCAGTATGCCAGACAATCCTACCCACGCACCCACACACACGAACATGCACATCCTTCTATCGGTTAAGGCTACTCCTGAACCCAATGGCCATTTGGTATTAATGTTTGAAAATCATTGAGCTTTGTGAGCTTTGTGGTGTGCAGTGGGAAGTCCACAGCAGGGGTTTAGCTCAACCTCTGAAGCCAGGGTTTCTGGCTTAAAAATTCTGCCCGGTTTCTGTATCGTGATGTATGTAATGCTGGTTTATGATCCATAATCTGGCTCTCTAAATGTCAAGGGTAGCTAATGGTGTGCGCACAGCCAAACTGCACCAAGCCCAGAGAACCACAGACCGAGCAAGTTAGGACATCCACTGACTTTACCAAAGATTAATGTCAATCCAATCCATCCCATCCCATCCCATCCTATCCACATGATTTTGTTTGTTTGTTTGTTAGTGAATGATGTTGAAAGGGAATATTTCAGGATTCTCTTCACAAGTTCACCGTCTGTAAGGCTCCCCAGACTTACTTGGAGAGACTGAATCGTAAACAGCCAGGACCAGTTTGTGATTTGCGTTGGACCTCAGACCAGCCTAGTTCAGAATGTGAATTTGTACTGCTTCATCCTGATGTTTATGTTCTTGTTATGTTTGAAACTCATTCAGACACCCTCAACTCGATATGTGTATTTTGACCAGATATATTTATGTTAGGTTAAGGGCGGGGGACATTTCTTTGCCATAGTGTATGTTCATAGCTACAGCTATGTCTAAGTCTTTGTGTTTAGTTATTTCTCCTTTGTTCTATGTGAGGCTTACATTCTGTGCATATTGAGTGCCGCCCCCATCAGAGTTTATTTCTGCTCATTTTCCAGGGCGAGTCTGAAGGGGTTCCATGTGAATTTGAATTTAATGGCTTTTTGTGCCATTGTTTTTTTTTTTTTTTTGAGAGTGCAGCTGAGTCTGGCTTTATTGTGCCTTTCCTTCGAAAGTGGTGTTTACAACTTGTTGAAATCCTGAAAATATATTAAACTATCTCTCTCTCTCTTTCTTTCTCTCTCTCTCTCTCTCTCTCTCTCTTTATATATATATATATATATATACACAAGCCATATTGTTGTAAGAGAGATTTATTGTGTGTGTGTGTGTGTGTGTGTATATATATATAAACATACACCTGCTACTATTTGGGGCATGACTTCTTATGGATTATGGCTGACGCATATCCTTCTCCAGCAGGCCAAGGGGACAAGCAGCACAGTGTTCGTAGTACTGAGCGGTAAATACGATCATCCAGTCCAATGAGACTGCTCTGTAGGGATAAATGAAACAGCGGGACAGACCACATGCATGCATCCCCTTTTGAATGCACTCATGTATGCTCTTAATGGCTTTTCTGTTGCACGACCCCCTAACACACACACAGAGACTGTTGACAGGAGGAAACTGGTATTCCAGTACTGTCAGTTAGCCTTGCGCTTGATGTTTCATGAAAATAAGCAGTAAAATGCATGTATATAGCTTGTATATAGCTCAAATTCAAGCAACATAATTAACTACATGTCCTTTTTAGTGCTTTTTTGTTTACTCCCACTCTCAGTTCACACTGAGAAAACTTTCAATTACCACAAGACTCAAAGTTCACTTGAAACCTGATTTAAGCTATAAAAAAACAGCCATAAATACTTAAATAAAAACATACTATATATAATTATTATTGGCTGATGTATTTGAAAAAATATGACTATATAAAAATATAATTAGAAATGGTATGATTAACCTGGGATGAGTAGAAAAGGCTGCAGAGGAAAGAATCAATGAGCTGACCTATTATGCACTCTACCCCCAGCACAGATAACATCACATCCTGTATCGTATCCCTTATCTACCTCTGCCACATTCTCATTCTCTCTCTCTCTCTCTCTCTCTCTCTCACACACACACACACACACACAAAGAAAGGGTTCTGTCCTATGCACATTGCCAGAGGACCACAGGCTCTGGGCAGTCACTTAGTGAGTGACTCAGTGGGGTATCTGAACAGCTGTGGCCCCGTTCAGCTGTCAGGCATGCAGGGCTGGCCCACTGGCCTACAGGAAGGCATTAGTATTAACCTGAGTGACAGGCTGCCCAGTGTCTGCACCCTCTGGGTACCACTGGAAAAACGGGAAAGTAGGAAATGAGAAAATATGCCTGATGGACACTAATGGGCATCGTTTCCGATGAGTGTGTGGATGTGTGAGTGAGTGATGAGAGACTGAAAGTGTGTGTGAGTGATGGTGAAAAACTGAAATTGTGTGTGTGTGAAGAGAGTCAAAATGATTGGGTGGGATAGAGAATCACACACACATATACACACACTCACACACACACATAGAAAAGGATTTGTGTGTAGTCTACACACTCCAGCCTTCCCTGCTGGGTCTCTCCCTGACCCTCCCACTGACCTCCATCTCTCCAAACCTCTAAACCTCTACCCCGGGCTCCAGAGAGGCTCAACAATGTCACATTGTTCTCCAGGGCCCACTCGTGTCCCCGCCAAACACACACAGGCACACACCCAAACCCACACAGACACTGTCGCCACCGCGCCTGAAGAGGTATTGGCTGACTACCCATCCAGTATTGGGCGCACATAGCCACCCCCAAGCACTAACCCGACATGTGACGTAAATGAGGGATCTTGTGACCTAAAATAAGTTGATCCAAAGGCTGAATGTGGTACAATACACTGTGGCAGCATAGTAGTAGTCTACAAAACCTCCAGCTATCCGTGTTCTGAAATAGTTTTAGTTTGTTCTAATTCTGAAGCAACTACAGTTGGTGGATGGGGACAGAATTGTGGGCCTATGTTTGTTTAAGTGTGTGTGTGTGTGTGTGTGTGTGTGTGTGTGTGAGCATGTTGTCTTCATCAAACTTGCCTGCAACTTAGATAGCGATTGTCTTAGATCAAATGCATTGATATGCTGACTCAGTCGTGGGACTCTCTCACCCACACATACACAATCACAATCACAATCACACAGCCAGCAGCTGCTTCTTGCCTGAGTGACAGGATCAATGGAGCGTCCTGGAGCTCAGCACAGACCCTCTACTCTGCTTTCTTGTCTGTTTAACTTCACATCCTTAGCGTTCTGCTATGCTCTCTTCTGCTTCACTGTTTCTGCGGCCCCCCCACCACCAAACGTAGTGTTTCGATTCTGCTCAGATCAGAGTCAGCTATGCCGCTGAGCCGGCGCTTCACCCTCTAGCAACTCGATCAAATCTGCTGTACTAATAAAAAAGAAAAAAATTGTAACAGGAACACACACACACACACACAGCAGCTTATTTTCAAGTCTGTGAACAAGAGAAGAGACCGCATGCATTTGAAATCAATCTTCTGGATTGCTTCCCTTTGGCTCACAGGAGCTTAAATTGGCAGATTAGTCTGGCCTGCACTGGTAGATCTATATTATTACAGTCCCATTCCCACAGTCCTTTAGCTGGTTCCTTCAAACAGCAGGCACACTCTTCTATAATAGGGTGCCGTTCTGTGCGTGCTTGTGTGTATGTGTGTGTGCGTCAGTGTGTGTGTGTGTGTGTGTATGTTTGTGTGTGTGTGTGTGAGGTCTCTTCACCAAAGGAAAGATCTGGCAGGCATTCTGTGTCATGGCCTGTGGTTTAATGTCCTGAGACTGCTATGTAGCGCTCCCACAGATTAGCTCAGCATAAACAACAGCAAAAGAAAGTGCATTATTCAATAAAGAAACGCATGACAGCAACCTCGACTGCCATCCTCTGCCACGTTATGTCAGAGGCAGCAAATTACATGTGCCTTGTGAGCACTGCTACCTATAGCCCAGCCCTGAGCGTTTAGTTGCAGTGGGGGTAAAATGATATTTTGCTGCTATCTTTAGTGAGGTATAATAGGAGCTGAGATAGCCACGGCTACCAAGACAACACAAATTTAGTTTGCTGTAATTACACACTGGGGTGGAGCTCCGGCTGTTAATAAATAGATAAATAAATAGATTATAACAAGATAGCCCCCGAGACTTCACTCGAGTTTCTCACTCGAGTTTCTATTAATGGGAAAGTCACTGGCAGTTGGTGATGGTATGTGTCTGTGTGTCGTGGGAATGGAGGTGGGGATTTGACAAGTTATTTCTGGTGTGTTTTCAAAGCCCATACACCACACTGATGAGCCAATTTCAGCTTAAAGAGAGACACATTAGGGAGTGGCGGTTGGGGGGTGGGGTGGGGTGGGTGAAGCAACAATCCTGCTCTAAAATGTTCATAAAAAAAAAGAAAAAGAACCATGAAACGGGCCACTTGGCCTCTTCTCCTCACACATTTGAATAAACACTTCTAACAGGTCAAGGATATGGCCTCCCTGTTAATGGAGTTTATTGTTAGAATTCAGTGTTACATTTACCAAGCCTGGAATATACTCAGTGCTCTTGTGAGACAGACAGGGCCTGAATTTCTCTCTCTCTTTTCTCTGCGCATTTATTTGTCATGGCAACTCTTGTAACTCCTGCTCGTGCCTGCAAGCTATTCATAGAAAGGGGGTAAGTATATACTTCACTCCAAAACTTCATTAGTGCCCCTGTAACAGAGACAGAGTGCTTTATCCATTTTCTAGCTGCTCATCCAAAACACCCATGACTTTTTAGACAAATATATGTCATATCCAGGCTTGATGCAGAAAAGCCTGTGTGTGGTATTTGATGATTGGGGCTCATTAGTGTGCAAGCTTCCTGCAGTTAGGGTGCCCAATGTTTTTCTTTCCTTTGCTAAACTATTTGAAGTACTGAAAAAAAGATGTGTCACAAAAAAAGAAGAAAGAAATAGGTAGTAGTCAGTAGTAAGTAGTCAGACCACGCTCTCATAGATCTCTTGTCTGGGAGTAACAATAAACATTGTGCTAGTCCGTCATGGCCAAAGTGGGCTTTTATGATTGACTCTATTTATTTCTTTTATCAAGACTCTGCTTGCAGAATAAACAGAAGAAAATCAATGATAATCACCAGAGTGATCAAGATGGTATATCCAATTCTCCACGAAACCTTTTAAAAGCCACATTGTCCATATCCTACAGCAGGGCTAAAAAGACGCTTACATGCCCGGATGGAATGTGTGATTTCATGTGAGAAGCATGAGTGATTGACCCCGCCAGCACCAAGGGAGCTGTTTTTGAAACTGCTTTCAAAGCACTTTGGAGGTAGACGGCCTAAGGTATCAGTTAAGCAAGCTGTTTTAATTTGCGGAGCCACACGCGAGCCAATTTAGCATGCAGCAGGGCTTGTGTCGATTTATTCCTCCGTGGCACCGCCTGCTTCTGCACTCATATTTCTTAATTTGAACACTTACAATAACCAGAGGTTTCCATCAGATGCTGTTTCTTCATGTTGTACTATGTCAATTCAGTGCAGTTAACATAGATATTTTGTTTCAGTTTGAGTTGCATTCACATATCTAAATAAACAGAATCACTCCATGGGTGAAGAACTGAATCAGTTCTCCCCAACTATTTGCACCTAGAGTGTCCTTAGGCTCAGTGTGTCTCTAAATTATCAACAAATATTTTGCACACACACAACTCGTTAAACAAACAACTTGTCTGGTTGGTGTAATTTAGAGCTCAACATTTTGTACTAAGTATGTGAATAACATTCAGTCCATCAGTTTACACGGGACTTCTTTATGGGCAGTTTCATTTATGGTGCATATCCATCCATAGGCCTTTTTATGACATGAAGAGTTGCAGCATCACTGAGCAGCCTAACATCAGCATATTTGGTAATTGTTATCCATGTCTGCTGCAAACACTGGACTCAAGCTAAGAACACTGGGCTCTGATCTCCTGACAGCCACTCCTCGTGTCACATCAGAGTGATGGCTTAACAGCATTCTGGCTTCCCGCTTTTAAGTGGAGCCCATCAGAGCACACAGAAGGAGTTAATTTCATTTCTTTCTAACACGAGTGACCGATTTGGGAAACTTCACAAGTCACATGAGAGAGAGAGAGAGAATAAGACTAAGTAAGTCATAGAGAGAGAGAGCCACATTAAGCCCCTGCCCATGCAAGGTGGCACTGCATGGGCCTGACAGATGGAGCTCTCCCTCTCGAAAGAGTTTCATAAATTCCTCCCATGTCACCCAATCACAGAGCAGAGGGGAAGACAGGCTGCACTGGCTAAGAAGCTTACAGCGATCGCCTTGGCCCACTTCTTTGCCTGTGAAAGGATGAGAGAGTAAGAGAGTGAGAGAGAGAGAGAGAGAAAGAGATGGTGGAATTTGGTGTCTTCCTCTGACCTAATGCAAGAGAAGGTTAGTTAGAGCAAAGAGTAAGAAATGGGGGCATGAGAAGAGGCTTTCTGAGACTTTAAAATACTCAGCCAGACAAGCTCCATTATGACGGGGTGACGACTCTTCTCTCCCCCCTTTGAGGGAAAATGATGAGCTCCAGACATGTGTCAAGAACAATCTCTTGGTCAGTGGAGGCTCTGTGTGTGTGTGTATGTGTGTGTGTGTGATTAAGTAAACTTCCAAGTGGCAAGAGAGAGGTGAAGGAGTGTGGACTGCATTCAGAAAGCACCAATTACTCTTACAAGCACTGTTGTCAACCTAGGAGGTGGGATGCTCACAAAAATTTTTGTCTTTAGTTAGATCTTTAGTTAGATATGCCTTTACTTTTTTGCTATATAATCCCTTCAATGTAATGTTTAGCTATGTTCAGTTTGGTGAATATAGACACAATCCTTGTTTCTTTTCACACTGTAGTTTTTTTTCCCTCTGTCTCTCTTTCACTCGGGCTCACAGGAAATAGTTGATAGATGATAGACACAAAAGGAATATTTCCCTCTATGATGACTGAATTCAATTGTTCAGCAGCATAAAAAAATCAAAACCCTCTTTACAAGAACACCCCCCCCACACACACACTCCTTTAACAACAGACAAGCTGTGAGCTGTGTATGTTTTGCCTAATGCATCAGTGTTCCACATCCCCGAGAGGCCCGTTTAAAGCAATTTGTCACATCTTTATGCTGGGAACTCAGCACTGTGGGTGTCTCACTGCTTGTTATGGCAGAATTGGCCTTTGTCAAACCATCACGATGACAGTCTCAGAAAAAACATTCAGTCCCTGTCGATCAGTTTGTGGTAATCATGAGCAAATCCATGATGATCTTCAGCAGAATGTGGTGATGTGGTGTGGAGAATTTAAAAACTAGAAAAGCATGCGGAAATCGCAGACCTCCCCCAAGGCAATATAAGATCACTGAAGCAATACAAATTCCAGATGGTAGTTCGGATCACCACCAAAATTTAATTATCTGTTTCTTGTCCTAATACCCACACTGTCAGAAAATTTGTATCCAAATCCGTGCAGTACTTTTCGAGTCATTTTGTACACAGACAGACAAACAAACAAACACCAGCGAAAACATAACCTCCTTGGTGGAGGTAATAACTTTGGATTACTCAGGGCCCCATCTCTGTTATGGCTGATAATTCAAGGGTTCAGAGTTCAAGGGATCGCTGAAGGACCTCAATGAAGGTCTCTCTCTCTCTCTCTCTATCTATCTATATATATATTTAACAATTAAAAATAAGGACTTCTTTCTTGTGCACTATCTCATCTGACTCTGATCAAACAGAAAGCGTGTGATGTTATTCTGAAGCAATCTAATATGCAATCCAAACAGTAGAACCATGTTTCCGTCTCTCGGTGAACCTTTGATTTAGACCTGTGCAAGCTGAGGAATCACAAACCTCATCATTGATTTGTTACACCATCTGCTTGCCGTCTGCTCGACCAGAATAACTGAATCGCAGCCAATCTCTTTAATTATCCATATGGGTAACATCAATTACATTGAGTGTTTATGCATTAGATTACATTGAGTGTTTATGCATTTATGCATTAGATACCCAAACGTGTCTCAATGGCTTTCATGGGCAAATTCTGAAGATGGCCAAAACATCACGGCTATGTAACCTGTCAAAAATGGCTGGCAGCCACCATTTGTCTCACCATTTCTAACCTTTGCCATGAGTAAGTGGAAAGAGCTGCAGTGAGACTACTGTACCTTGGTCTGGCTGTTCCAACAGCGATGCATGAAAAATTAGTGAGTAGGATTGCACTACAGGATAAAAGTGACAGAACTCTTCCTCCGATAAATACCAGAGCTGCACTTCCTTCGTGATGACAGGGCTTCTGGATTCTGCCATTCCCTTTGTGCCTGCACATCTCCATGAAAACCAGATAGTAAGTGTCTAAGCTCTGTCTGAAATGGTAATGCAGTCTCATTAGAGGTGACATGCATGTGTAGATTGGACTCAAATTTATGATAATATATACACCAAAAATATCAGGACTGAAAAATGAGGGCTAGCAAGCAGTGTGTCAGGATGAAAAAAAGAGAGGCAAAGCGATCAATTGCATTTTATATGCAAATAAAATACTGGTGTGTGAGATAATGGCCATAATATCAGAAGTTCAGCTTTGTGAAAAGGAGACTGAGTTACAGTCATGTTAGAGAATAGCAGCTTTTAAGAGATGACAGACAATGCTGTTGGGATATAATTATTCTTCCTTCATTCTCTTTGCTTCAACCACAAAGCCTTGGTTACTGACTGAGGCCGCATCCCATTGAAGAAGACAGGGACAGATCGCTGCACAGCACCCTACACTGAAACATTTGTAATTCTACTTTTTTATTTAGTCTTTATTTTTAACATTAGAAGGTGTGTGTGCACACATGTGTGAGTGTGAGTATGTGTGTGTGTATGTCTGAGCATTCTTTGAGAAAAGGGGTGGTGTTTATAGCATTGCTGGGCTAAGAAATTAGACTTGGAAGCCTAATCAGTGACTGATTAGTGTTAATGATTGTACGGTCAGAGCTGCATGTTGCTAACACAAAGAAATCACCTCCTTGCTAATTTGGCCTTACTTACAGTGAGTGCTGTGCACTGAATTCTCTGCCATTAGCTTCTGCAGTAACAGACTTTGTTTTATAATCAAGCTGTTGCTCTGGAGTTCACATGGAAGACCCTCATCTGGGCTCTCCAAACACTCTGTGTCAATGAGGGATGGGAATTCCTTTAAGTGGCACCCTGATTGGACAGGAGTGAGAGTCATCTGCAAAGCAGGTCTGCCAGCTATATTGTTTCATTTTTAAGTGTCTGGCATTAAAGTAGTTAGAAGTGGCAACATGGTTTGAATTCTAGAGAATAAAACAACCCACAGCTTATTCCTGTGGCAATGATTTTCTTTGTCATCTCAAAGACCAAAATGGAGTTATGGGATGACTCCCAAAGACTGGTAAGAATGGAAAAGAAATCAACATGGCCAGCAGGAAGAGGTAACATGCAGAACATGCCTGATCATTCTTGACAAGCCTTAGAACAGCTGTAATTTCCCCATGAGTGTTATAGATATAGGGAAGAAAGGGACCTTTATTAAAGTTTTCATTTAACAAAAACAGAGAATATGCCCTGCAGCTTCACTCTTTCCTGGCTTGGGGATCACAAACTGCTTAATAAGATTTGAACAAAATGTCTATATGTATATGTGTTGATATCTATCTGTTATATTACCTTGTCAGTCAACATGGCCTTTTAATATCTTTACTGGCTTCTATCTTACTTCTTCATGCATTTACAACACTTGCAGGTTTTTGACATGGCAAACGAAACCGAAACTAAATGAAACTGAAATAATTTTTCTTACCTTGCCAGCAGCATAACTCAAAAAAATGTTCATCACTGGTTCCTATCTTTCAGTTTGCAAACAAATCCACATTAATGTGGATCCATGGTTGGTCCAAATTGGTGAGAATTACTGACATTGTTTTTAATTAGAAAAGAAAATTGGTGACTGTAGAGGGAGCACTCTAGGTGATAAAAAAACACAGGCTTGCCTGGCATACCTTTAATAAGGGCTCTACTGAAAATATTATTTCTCACAGTTTGAGGTGTCTCTGAAAATATGCACAGCTTACTGTTGTTGAAGTGAGCTTCCCTAAATACTATGGTATAATTCCCATCTTGCTACTGTGTCTCAAACCAAAGTGGTATTTACAACAGGTGTGTAAAATACATATACTCCATCACTGTAGGGGGAGCCCAGCAGTTTTGAATGGATACGATGCTTTTAGAACAGAATCAAATTTGCTTTATCATACCTAAGCCAGATAGTCATGTTCTGGTTATCCATGGTCTCGGTCATAGCTAAAGGAATGTAGAGTAATATAAATGCCAGGTGAGATTGTCTTGTGCTAAAATTGTAAGTACAGAGGATAGGTATGGGTATTATGGGTACTATAATCATGAAAATGTGTGATATTGCAAGGACAAAGAGTCAGATTTGTGCAGCAGTCAGAGAGGTAACCTGAACAGAGGCTCCCAATCTGGATGGCTTAAAAAGGAGGCATATTTTCAAGCAGTAGTACTTCTTCACAGGAAGGAATCCCACATGACTTGGTTTTGCTGCTAACATCGGTCTTGTAGCCGAGTTCCCTGTTTAGTCAGCCTAACATGACTGTCACTGGCCAACAATGGCAACACCCAGGGGACTGTACTCTCAGGGGGAGTGAAGTGCAAGCTGCCCTTGAGAACAAAGCTAGGCATCATCTGCTGCAGTGCTCTGCTTCTTCTTTGAAAGCAACCAGGGAAGTTTTGTCGTGGCAACCAGCCTCTCCTTCTTTTTTCTACTCACATCATCATCATCATCATCATCAACAGCAGCAGCAGCCAGTAGCAGTGGAGGCAGTGTTAAGGTAGTTATCCCCCTCATTGTTCTATTTTGAAATGTGAAATGTCTCTGTATTGATAGATAAAGAGGTTTGGTTTGCTTCAGATATTTCCTAGTGCAGGGGTTGGGAACCTCTGCGGCCCTCTAGCGCCCCCGATGCGGCCCTTTGCCTCGGCAAGAAAGATTAAATAACAGTAAACATGAATAAATGTTTTATGCTTTTTATTTTCCTAGGAAAAATATGTGGCCTGTACATGACCTAAAATGTTTTTTTCTTTTCTTTGTCAACATAAAGTATGAAGGAGGTTACATCCTGGCCGCGGATATTTGAATTTCCTTCTCAGACTCCGGTGATGGAGGACAAGTGCTGAAAGGGTTTGCACTTGTGTAGAACACGTGAACACGTTCATAGAAATCAAAGGCCAAAACCTCATGATCAATAAATAACATCTAAATTCGTTAAACACATACTTGAAAAAGGAGCGCACATCCACTGGAGTAGCCAGATGTCAACTTTCTTTCTTCCCATCTCTGAGAGAGTTCAGAGGACCGAATAATAGGCTTATCAAATATCGCCATCGGAATACAAAAAGGTTTGAGAAGATGCGGTGAATTCTGAGAGAAAATGAAATACACTCTCTGTCCCTTTCATGTCCCTGTTACATCACTGTTAATGTAACCAACTAAAGATATTTGGACATCAAAACTAAGATTGATACTTGGGCATAACCAGAAAAGGGCGGACTTGCGTCTGAAGCATGCAAATCCCATTATCAATATCAACATGGAGGACGTGACATAGTTCAAACTTTAATTGATTAAAAATGGTTTATGATTTCCAGATATCCTCCAGAACCTGGGTCCTGAGAAACATTCCATTGCAGTAATACCATGGTCTGTGAGGCTTTTCTATTCAGAGAGTCTTTACTTTATGACTGAGTATGCAAATTATACATGGGACAGACACTGAATGTGGAAGATAATCATGCATTATAGAGTGTTCAAGCCCATCACAGAATTTTCGGTTGTTGAGCCCCCCCCCCCCTTCAGAATGGCTGCATAGATGCACTGTTGCAATCTTTCCTAAAAATGCTTGTTCATTTGTGAAGATGTAAAACTCACCAAGAGGTCAGTAATATTCACTGGTACACTGACACAAAAATCACCGCAAAGTGTAACTTCCATCAGCTTGTATTTCTTCAAACTCTTTACATACAGGAAAAAAATTGAGAATGAAAGGTCAGAAACCTTTTGGACACCCTACCCTTTAATGGCAAATGTTCCATTTTAATCACATATTCCCTCTTTTGTAAAGAGACCTACAAATAATAGCTGAAGCAAGAAAGATTATAATTAAATGACAAACTAGTACAGATCACTGATAGGAGGACCATAATAAAGCCAGGTAAGAGTCTGTTTAATACAGCATGTACTTTGAGAACTTTATTGGCTCTATTGTGCCCTGTGCATTCTGCCTGAAGGAGCAGAAACTCCCAAAAACCTGATTTTTTCCCCCAGATGATTATCTAAAATTACCTCAAAATGAAAAAAGAGAACGTTTTTACAATATTTCAGACAACAAAAACTACAAACAAAATCCATATGGTCTTTGCCTCAGAATGTCATCTTTTGCTATACTTACTGGAAGAAGCTGTACTACTTTGCACTCCACTCATTCTGAGTCACAGAGCTCAGCAGAGTAGAGGTGATGATTGGTGAAGAGCTGCAGTTGTGCACGTTGACAGCTGTACTCTCCCCCCACCCCCCCATGACAGTGGGCATCAGGCGCGACAGACTGGGTCTCAGGGCTCAGTGGCGTCTGGTGCAGACACATCTACCAGTCAGTTCCCCATGTCCCAAGCAGATGCCTGCCCACCCTGCCTCTCCTACGCATGGGCCTCATTAGCAGCACTGGAGACACACAGTGATATGCGCGAAGAGAAGGAAAGTAGGAGAAATGGAAGGGGGGAGAGAGAGGGGAATTGAACAGGAGGTGGCAAGGGTAGTATACAGAGAGACGGAGAGATATGTAATGAGAGAGAGAGAGAGAGAGAAAGAATGGAGAGAAGGTAGATGGCAAAATAGGCAGGATAGAATGACAGAGATGAGAAAATGAGAGGTGTGGAAAGAGACAGAAATGGAGAATGCAAACACTCAGTATGTTTACATGCACTAAGAGAAAATCGAATTTTTGTGCCTTAGTCCGGCAAAAATCGAACTTCTAAAATGCATGTATACACATTACTCCAGCTGGAATGGAAATGAACTGGCCTGCTCATAATTGAGCTAAGACACCCAGATAATCCGTTTGGAATCGCATTTCTCTCAGCAGGCAGGCAGGCAACAGCTAAGATCAGACTGACACACCCCCTCGAATGACGAAGCCATGGCGAGGTCGGTAAACAGGCTCTGGTAACGACAGCTGCTGGCAACAACTGACAACTGCTAGCTTGTGTACATGTACAGCGTGTGTCTCACGTGCAAAACAATTAAAAAGTATGTATAAAATGCAACTACAGTGCTGCAGCTTTGGCCATCTCTATCGCCATAGTCTTCAAACTTGGACGTTTGTGGCTTAGCGTAACATCTTTCGATAGTCATAGACAGTAAAAGAATTAGCAACAACGAGGCTGGTAGAAACGCGGACGGGAGTATATCGCCACCTACTGTTGTGGTGTCAAACGCACTTTGGTCAATAATTTATTTTTCTTCCTGTGCATCTATACTCAGATTGCTGGGATCCTCAAGTTAAATCATTCACTTGGTTACTCCCAATAGCTCAGTTTAGATGTGCATACACATGCACTGAAGGCAAAAAGAAGATCACCAGATACTGACCAAAACTAAATGGAACTTTTACACACTGCCTGTTACTTTTACTAAAACACAGGAAGGTATGAAAATTGTCAAAAACAGAAGAGAAGGTGGAAGAAGGAGAAAAAAAAGAAAGGAAAAACAGACCACAGACGATCGGCTAGAAATTATACCTCACACACCAAATGATCTGTGCTCTTTCCCCAGGGCACTTCTACACTTCTTTTGATCTGTGTGCTGCCGAACCTCATTCAAATGCACCTCTGTCAAGCTGTTACCTTATCTGGCTTATACCTCCCAGTTATACGGAAGCAGTAATACTCATATGTGGTTCTGTGCCTGAGGGGGTGTTCTTTTATAGCACACTTTACCAAAGCTAATACCTAAGGTGGGAATAGAGTTCAGATTCTCAGCTGAATGGGACACGAGTGTTTGTTGTTTATGTGTGACAGTGGAGGCTGCCTAAGTCTACAACTCTGGCCTGATGTGCATGAGTGAGTGTTTGGTGTACATAGAGGCAGAGGAAGTTAATCTACAGTATGACAACACAGCATTAAGTTTATGTCTATCAGTCCCTTTCTGGATAAAAACAGCACAAAAACTGCACAGAATAGGGTTGCAATTTCACTTTCAATGATCCAGGAGAAAACTAAATGTAGACCTACCTAATAATTGTGCATGCCATGCCCGTTCTTAGTGTAGGACACTTCTACATGGCTGGTGTGATCTCCACAGAATAATGTCTTTACATTTTGAAGAAGAGAACATTTGATAAGATTCTCTGACAAAAACGGCTTAGTTTTCTTCATATCTTACTGTTTTGTGAAAGGAAGAGAAGAGCAGTCCTCAAGGTCATTCATGGAGGAAGACCGAGATGGTGATACTTTGACTGTTATGGATGCTGTGACCCCCACATAGACACAAACAAAGTCATACATCAGAAGTATTGGCCAAAAAGTGCCGTGTGCCTGCCCTACTGGTTGGCGCAATTGCAAAGGCACAGTCACTGAAAGATATTGAACCTGTTCCTCCATTGAGATAAAACCACAGGAAGTTTAAATATGCCAAGTTTCCAGTGGGTCAGTGAAGTCTAACTATTTGTTTTCAAACACTGTATGACTGGTCATAACAATATTGCACCTCCTGCCTAGAGGAATGCTTCTGTGTGTTATTTGGCTTTAGGCTGGTGGAGTGCTGAACAAAGGAACTTCGAAAAGGTCATTTGTGTTTTGACGATGACTTTTAAGAGAATAGTAATAATTACTGCCTTGCTTTTTAATTCAGTTACTGGGTCCACCTATTCAACTCAATTACTTGGCTGATGAAAAGCAAAATGGTTTGTCTGACAGATATTTGCTTTTGGAGGTGGGTGTAAAAGCTTGGAAAAGTTCTCTAAGTTCCCAATGTGTCATATGCAGTACTTTTCACTGAGTTCAGGATTTGTTAGAAAGAGAATGAGATCAGGACCAAAAGGTTTGTTTATCCAAAATAAAAGTCATGCCACAATAATAATTAATACATCTAAATCATGGTAGGAACTCAACATAGACCACAGACTAACTTCAGAGTTGTTTGTAAACAATAAATCATCATCCATTGAATGGTAAGAAAATAATATTTTGAGATATTTTTTCTATTCTTTACCCAGGTTGGTGGTGAAAAAACATTACTTCATATAAACCATCAATCTGTTTACACAGCAAGTGTGTGGAAACAGTGTTGTGCAATATTGAACGTACAAAATGACAAAGAAATATACTGAGGTATACAGTTAACATTTCACACAAAATGTTGTTGAATTTGTGTCATATCCAACAGAGGAAGGAGGATCTTGAAAGAAAGAGTTAATCTCACATCAAAAATCAACAAATGCCATAGGCAACTGCACTGGAGCTTGCCCATATATCAAGACGTTAACCAAGTCATTAGAGGAAGCATCTGCAGTGTCATCCTCTTCATCCAATATGATGCTCATCTCCCATCATCTCCCATCAGAGGCAGTTTGTGGAGAGAAAGAGAGAGAGACAGAGAGAGAGAGACCTGGCAGTCTCCTGACTACACCTGACAGTGTTGTAGTTCCATGTCCATGCTTGATGGAGGAGATCCATCAGCTCTCCAGATTGCCATTCCCTCCCTGGGGCTGGGCCCACTGACACAGCAGGGGGTAGGGCAGGTTACTGGGCTGCTGAAAGGTCTGAGCGCAGGCAATCACTTCATCTCCACAGGGGAGCGGGAAGAGCAATCTGTGTCGGTTGGGTCGGCACGTAGCGTGGGTGGACTGGCGAAGAGAGCATTTTCCTGGGCTTCACAAGCAGGGGCTGCGGGCCAGGCGGGTTCTTGAGGGCTGCCGTCGTGGGTCAGAAGGAAAACCACAGGAGACATGGGAACTGCTCAGCTCATCTATCACAATGATACTTCTGGACCTGACAAACGCAGTAGTGAATTTTCACCACCGATTTAGCGCTAAGGGTGTGTGTGTATGTGTGTGTGCCTGTGTTTGAATAGTCTTCTTGTAGCACAGGGGCACTACATATTAATCTCCTTATGTATGTTGACTGACCTCAAACTCAGGAAACCTCACCCCCAACCTCAAACTTCTCAGACCATCATCTTGGTCAATCATCAGGCACATACAAAAGAAATCCCTGGTAGTTGTTCTCAAAAAAAGCTTTCAGACTAAAGCTCTCTGAGGCTGAGTTTGAAGTGTAGTCTCTCTCTCAGCCATATGATGAAAGAGAAAAGCTCTGAGGAGAGGTGTGACTCATAGGCCCGAGAGAGGCCACAGTCCTGGTCTGATGAGAGGTAACTGTGTTTCAAAACTAGCTATGCAGGTTTCAGACACTTCTGAGATGGGCATGGATATTGACAACTGAGTGAGCGTGACGCATTGAATTTCCCTAACAACCGGCAGTTTAGACTCTGCAGCTGAAGTGGTGTCTTGGTTGAGATGTCTGTGTGAAGCACAGGGGAAATACACCTGTCAATAATTTGCAACTGTGACTGAATAAATCATCTTCAAGATCTACATCAAATGATGCACTTAAAATGCTGTTTCTTAAAGGAACAGAATTCATTCTATTTCTACCAGCAATCTGAAGGCTCAGACATGGTACAAAATATTTATTTTTGTTTTCACCTCTCTGTCATGCATCAATAATAACCCCTTTAGACCAGTTTTGGTGCCCGATTAATCTTGCCATTTTATAAGAAAATGCTCAGGAATGGGAACCGAGTTTCATAATCATAACATGTTATAATTTATGCAGCTAATTAGTGAAAAGTTATATGCAAACATTCATGTTCCTTATGAGATGTTAATGGGGTGAATGCATAGGAGATGAAATACCCAGCATGACACCAGCCCCAAGGCACTCATGATAATGGATTTGGATGATTTACTAGGTAAAACTCCCCTAAAGACACACACACACACACACACACACACACACACACACACACACACATACACACACTCTTTTTCTCTGTCTCTCTCCTCACAAAAACCCACATTTTGCTCTGACTAGATCTTTATGATGATGATCCACTTTGAGCAATGTTGCCTGGTAACCACACAACAGTTACATGTCCTGTGGTTAGATGACCATGAACATTTGCCTACTGATGATTTTGAATTGTATTGACAGAGCATGAATCCTCAATGCAAAGTAACTGAGGCAATCTTGCAAGGTCCAGCCCACGGCTTAAACCTGTGACCTCACAGCAACACCAGATTGGGAGTCAAGCATGCTAGCCAGTCTACTGAAAGGCCCGGGCTGCCTGTCACCTGACTAACAGGCTCTTGAGATGTTGGGAGGGAAGTTTACTAACATTTCACACAGCTAGGCTAGCTGGCATTCGTTACATCAGCAGACAAAAAGCTTTCTGCTTCAAATTGAAGGGTAAACATACCTGCATCATACTGACATTACAAATCTGCCTCTGTCAAATATAATTCTGCTGGAATCTATGTAGCTTAATGTAATCAATGTTTTTTCCCTACAAATAATCCAAATACAAATACTCTATAAAAGTTCAAACTCAGTGTTGGGCAATAAATGATGGGCATTTATTTGGGCAGAACTATATGTTTTTAAAGGGATCCCTAGCAAGACATGATGGCCTTATAAGATTGATGTGGGTGACAGCTACATAAAAACTTAAAACTACTTGAAAACACTCAAAATGTTTTTGGTTTTCTTTAAAGTTTAGAAAATCCCTTCACTCGTAAGCTGCCATTGTTATAAGAAGTGCCATCACCTTGTTGAACATAGTCAATGTCCAATCAAGGTGATGGCACTTTACCCAGAATGCATTGAGATGTAAATGCTAACCCTAACCCTAACCCTGGCAGCTTCAAAGCTCTGCAAATGAGGGGATATCTGAACGTTTTAATAAAAAATAAAGCATTTTGAGTGTTAAATATATCTGATACCAATGTCAGTCTTATAAGACCAATGTCCCTAGCCAGGAAGCCTTCTAAGGCCCAGCACAATTTTAGTGATGTTATTAGATCCCGGCGTCATGACTTTTTAATGTGGAAGTGGAAGTTCCAACAATCGTCTTCCTCACAACTTCCCCTTTTCTAAACAAAACAACATAAAAAGCCATTTCTCCTCTGTTCCTCTGCTGTTGACGATTCTGTGCTATTATTCCACACTGAGTGGCATGACTGGGGTCTGGCCCTAACTTGCAATCAAAATCACTTCAGACTGAGGAGCTTTGAAAATCATTCCTAAATATCTTCTGGTCTTTTCACTGGCTGTTAAAGCAGTGGATCACATCTATGCTATCAATGGGCTGCAACAGTGTCAAAATGTAATGGTCACCAACAAAATACTAGTGACCATGTCAACCACCATCAGACCATATTTGTTTTTATGTACTCTCTCCCTGAAACCTCTCTTACAGTAATACACACATGCATACAAGCACACCCACACATGTCCATGTACAGAAACACAACTGCTTTCTGATGTCAAACCTTTTATTACCTTGTGGAGGTACACATGTCAATATGCCAGTCAACAGAAATTGAGCTCAGCAATGCACAGCTGTTTCTTTCTACCAGCAGATGATCCCCATGGGTCCTGGCCCAGGCCACTTCAGCAGCTTTGTAAGCTATAGACTGTGCTTTAAGTTGGCCGGTACGCACCAGTACGGAGTACCGCCACTTCTCAATTTTTGCCTACTGAGCGTACTGAGACTTGTTACAGTGACTTCTCATGAGCTCATAGTACCCTGTCTTGTTCTATTTCTCTCCTTGCGATTTGTGATACTTATACTCCTATCGCTATACTACATTACCCAGTCTGGTACGCGCCACACACCTGCCCCTCGTGAGACCTCGAGAGTCGAGCCAGAAAAAGAACGCGAAGAAAAGATCTCGCGAATGTTTAATGTAGACATTAGAGTGAGTTTGAGCTGGTTTGAGATTATGAGTGCCAGTTCACTTGTGCATCAGCCTGTGTGCTACTTCAGGGCTGCCCCCTGAAACAAATTTATTCAGTATCATGTCAGTAGCATCAGTAGCATGTCCTATTAAATATATAATTTAATGATCTGCTGTTACCCACCACCTAATTTACCTGGCAACAGTCGAATAAGGGGAGTACCAGCACTTAAAGCACTGGTTATAGAATAATGTAATTTTAGACTGAAGCCACTTTACATCACATACAGCATGCAAAATATCATCAATATGGGATTTGAACAGCATAAATGAGACATTTACAGAATTAAGAAAACAGTAACAGTAATAGAGACAAACTTTATTTAATTTACCCCAAAGCCCAGTTCAAGCTGTCCTTTACTGTTTGAGTTTGTTTTATTTTTGATGTGTGTTTTTTTTTTAAGTAGTACCCAATCAGGGATCACCACTACATGTCTGATGTTTTTTTTTTTTTTTTTGTAATGTAATTTTATCCATTCATGTGCAAGTCTTGGACAAATATGATGCTGTGAACAGGTTTACACATTGCAACAGTATTTGTCATTGTTAAAAATAAAAATAACCTAATACCTATCATCTCTAATTTCATATATAACAGTGAATGCTGAAATTATTATTTTTTAAATATGTTGGCACATACCCAGTATTCATAAAACATAATTAACACATTTATAAAGGGTTGTAATGCATTCATAAAGCCTTATAATTAATGGCATTAGTATTCATAACTATTTATACATTCTCATGACTGTGGTTCTAAGGCATTATAATGTTATCTTAAGCCTTTACTGAAAGTGTCACATAGCATAATAAAGCTTCACTTTGACATACAAATCATGAGGAGTAACATACACTCACTGCAAGTAAAGTGAGATGACATAACTACTTACTACACAAGTCAAGTCACCATTACAGACAATAAGTAAAATGGTATTTCCCTTGTATAAAAGGCCAAAAAAGCCTTATAATGCTTTCTGACACTATAAGTTGCCTTATGAGTACAATCATGAGAATCTATAAACAGTTATGAATACTAATGTCATTAGTATTCATAATTATAAGATTGTGTTTATAATGCTTTATGAGTACTGGGTTCATAAAAAATGTTACCACATGTTTGTGATGTGCCTTGTGATTTATAAACAGTTATGAACGCTTATGACATCACTTCTAAGGCTTCATGAATGTATGAATGTATGAATGTGCCTGTATGAATGTGTTCAAATTTTTTTATGAATACTGGGTTCATGAAAAATGTTAAATATTTCGCACATTTTATTCATGTTGACAAATATTCACATCCTTTCTAAGGTGCAATTCATGAATTTGTGTAATTGCCCTAAAATAGACCGTTTATGTGCCTGTGTCATGACTATGGGTCACATAAGATTAAATCAATTAAAATTGTCTAGAGTTATAAGAACACAGTACTGCAAACACAGTAAAAAAGTGAGTTGCTTTGTGTCACAAATGTATACTGGCCTATTTCTAAGGCATAATTAATGTCAAGAGTTTTCACCTGTGATAACTGCACTTTATAAAATGTAAAAAAGGAAGGACCATGGACTATGGGGGCAGTAAGGTCAGACGTTTTGTGCTATATGTCAGAATTATGCAGACTAGGAAAGAGTGTAAAACAGAAGAGCTCTGTCTTCTGTTTGCTAAATTGTGCAAAACACGTCCTTGAGTATGAAATGGGCCATGAACTATACCATTTCATTGGTTCATATTGTCATCCACACTGGAGACTTGACAGCTCAGCTTAGCTTGTATCATCATCACACAACATTTTAGCCCAGCTGTTCTTGCCTGGAGCCCCAGGGACTGGCTGCTCTCTGTACATATGGGTACAAAAATGTGCTGTGCTGATTGGATACTTTAAGGGCCTCTATATTGCATGGAACACATCATGACAAAGTGTAAGAATAACACACAGTTCTTCAGACAGTGTACTGCTGTTTTTGCATGCACTGCCAACCTCTCTTATTGTCGGTCTACTGTCAGGCATCACATGTTCCAGAGAAGGACTTTGCAGCTGTACATCTGCAAACACGATGAACAAAACCAGTGCGAGAGTGCTGCTGATGCTGTTTTCAAAACCATGATGTTTAACTTTGCAGCACTGGTTTCCCACTTCACAGTGCATGTCCCAAGACGAAAGGCACTGTAGGTGAGACACTCTTGATTTCAATTTGCTCATTCTTTTGCCAAACCCCAACAGCTCTCAAGAAATCTCTGAAGTGGCTACTGCAGTGTTTACGGAAATCTTGTATTTCTGGCTCCTTGGATTGTGGCAAAACAAATCAAAATTCCTCTGTAGGCTTTGTGTCTTTCAGGTTGCTCATGGATTTTAGGATGGGTGGATGGTGTGTGTGTGTGTGTGTGTGTGTGTGTGTGTGTTGGGGGGTCAGTAAGAGTAAGAGAGAGAGGGTAAGATTAAAAGGATGACCTACAACACTACTGCAGCCTTGCCTTTGGCTACGCCACTAGCATCTCCAGACTGAAAAAGCAGCCTTTCAGTGATTTGAGTTTAAAAGTGATGTACACTCATAAACTCCCTGATATAACATTACTGAAAAAAACCCAGAGTGGAAAAAGACAGTATTTTTGTATGCAATTAGACTGGGTATGGTATGGCGTCAAAATCAACCAGGAAGGCCGAGGACCTCTCTGAATTTCAAGATTCAATATGATTGATTGGGCCCTGGCTTAGTGAGCACAAAAGTCACTACACTAAACAGTCCACTACAAATAACAAATAAAACACTTGGTAAAACACTCAATACATAAAACTATAAGGGATACAAACTAGCCCATAGGTAATATTCAAACTAAATGAGACATATAGCTGCAAGAAGCAATGTGGGGGTCTAGCAGCAATGGTAGCATCCCCAATGGTCTCAAAATATGCGTATATGTCCTCAAAATTGGGTCATGAGTCCATGTACCAAATATGGTTTTAAAACATGCAACCATTGTCACAAATTATACCACCCTCCATAAGTCAAAGGTCATTATATTTATTGAGCCCCACTAGGATGTGGACGTGTACCAAGTTGGTGTGTCAAAGTGTTCATGAATAATGACCTTGCTTCCTGTTTGGTGGGCCATATGTGTGTGTTGAGGAGAGTGGGCAGGGTGGGGAGGCAAGTGTATGCTTGTGAGGAGGGGGTGGGGTGGGCCAGGGATTGGGGGATGTTTGGGAGTTGAGTCAGGGGTGGTGGGGCAGGGTATGGGTAGGAGGAGTTGAGGGGGGGTTTCAGTGTGGAATGACTGTGTGTGTGTGTGTGTGTGTGAGTAAATATATGCAATGCTGAATTAATGTCGGGCCAGGGAGATGGAAGCTGGACCACATGGAAGAGGGTGTCATGGAAGAGTATTATTTTATTTATGTTTTCATTTATTTTTATGTGTAATAATGATAATAATAACACATTTAACATACACATTTAACTATTATTTTATTTATGTTTTCATTTATTTTTATGTGTAATAATGATAATAATAACACATTTAACATATATAATAACAATATCATCATCATCATTTGGTTGACTGAAATGACTACCTGAGCACCCATTCATGGTTATGGTGCCGACACATTCAAGTTCACATTCAAGTTATTCCATGTTGAGACGACAGAGGGGAGGTACTGCATGCCGCAGGTCCCCCAGCCCCCAGAGTGACCACAGTCTGATACCAACCCTTCACACCCTTCACACCCCTCACACCACACGCCAAACTTGTACTGTTTGAATGAATATGACAAGATTATGTGCTTTGTCTACTGTATATTACATTAAAAGGAATGAAAACCTACCCAGATTTCCATCTGCAAGCCGCATTCACCCTACATAATCACAGATGTATGCCTCCTCTGAAATGTATTTGCATTAAAAGGAGATGTACAGGGAAACACCTGCACAGGCATCCACATACACACCTTGCTTACCCTTGTCTGTTGTTCTTGATACTAATGGATGTATGATGTGCGCCTCCTCATGTGAAAGAGAAAGTAAGGCCTGTAGCATAATACCAGAAAGTAGGTGTGTGTGCGTGCGTGTGTGTGTGTGTGTGAAAAGGGGAGGGGGGGGGGGCCTTGAAACCACAACTACCAGCTCCAGCACAGCACCAACCAACCTCAGTCCCACCCATCAACCAGACAGGATTGGGCCGCCCAAGCCATCCCAGAGGCTCAGGTAGACCAGGAATAGGTGATGTAGAGAAGGCAAAGCGAGAGAGAAAATAGGAAGGGAGTGAAGGGAGAAAGAGAGAGAGATAAAAAAAAAAATTCCAGCTTCTATCCCCCTTCCTGATACGTATGGCTATTATCAGATAAGGAGGGATACGTGGGTGTAAAGTTGAGACTGGATCTCAGGCACAGTGAAACGTTACTGAGCTATAAGCCATTTTCACAAATTATAGCGCCATCCAGAGGTCAAAAGTCACCATATTTGCTGAGTGTCCTCAGGATGTGGTCATGAGTCTATGTACCTGGTTCAAACTTGGAACGTCAAACCGTTCCTGACCTCACTTCCTGTTTGGTGGCTTTGCCACCATTTTCATTTGGATGTGGTAGATGCTGAATTTGGCTTGACCTGAGGATTCCAATGGTACTTTATTCTTGAAAAACAGGCATACAGTTAAAAAATTACATTCATGGATGCAGCTCCAACTTTGACCCATGGTAGTGCTAAAGTGCTTGACTTGCATACATGAAACTTGGTCAAATTAATCAGGGGGCTGTCCCCAATCTGTGTGCAAAATTTCTTTGTAAAGTACTTGGATAGTCAGACGAACCCAAATGCAGATTTGCAAAAATTTATTTCTTAACAGTTTTCAATGAAAAATCACAAAGGGGGAAAAGCTCAGAAGATCCATCAAACAAAACAGTAATCCAAACGCAGGAAGGAAAAAGTCCAAACAAAAACAGTGATCCAATCACAGTAAAAATTATCCACAGAATCAAGGGGAAGAAACTCAGAAAACTTTGATGGGCAAAAACACGGGACAGGAATCAAGGAACATAGAATCGAGAGAAGCGACAGGTAACAATTCAAAAACTCGAAACTTACGACAGGTACACGGTCAGACAATCAGACAAGGAGTAATGGAGTGACTGGAAAATATATATAGGGAGGAAAGTAATCTAACAAACAAGAGACAGGTGAGGTTCATTACGGAAATCAAAGACATGAGGAGCGGGTGCAAAGGAGGGGAGGAAAAAGGGGCAGGGCAAAAAACCAAAACAAGAGCACATGGGTGAGATAAACATTCTTAGTTCTTACTTTAGGTTGTCATAGAATTTCACTGTGGAAGAAAGTAGAATAATGAAACACTAGACCCCCAATGACACAATATATAACTGGGCCTATCCATCAGAGCACAACAAATATGTAAATAAACCACAACCTACTCGCATCTGTGGGGAAAGTAGCTGCATCCCTCTGAATAAAATGCTGTTGACCAATGTGCACAGATTAATAACTTTATCTTGCAGCATGCACAGTCCTGAGTTTCTTGTAGATGGAGGAAGGGTAAGAGGATTGATAAATTGAGTAAAATTGAGTATATGTACCATGTCCTAGAATGTTTGCCATGTTTGGGCCAAATGCTTCTTCAGCTTAAGTTTGTGTGATAGAAGGATATTAAAAAGACTATTTGCAGGGGGAGAAGAGCATGTTAAAAGCATTCTGTGCAAGTCTGGGATTTTTGCACCATGGAGCTCCCCTTACAATTGCATTTTTTTGTAACATGCACCAACATTCTAAATTCTTGACAATAGTGGATTTGTTTACAAACTAAAGGATAGTGGAATGATCATTTTCTAAGTCACATTGAGGAACAAGGTAATAAACACAATTTCATTAGGCTCATATGTGAGTCACTTTCGGTTTCATTCTGCTGTGAAGCAACACAACACATCTTGCAAGTATGGTAAAGATCATAAGGGGGAACCTATGCCCCTATCAACATGATTATGGAGCTGGTAAATTAACCTAAAATTCTAACTTGGATTCTAACCTAAAATAGTGTGCATTCCCTATCTGCATCCAGCAATTTGTGAGTATGAAGAGTATGTGAGGATAGTCTGCACTGTTGCTGTATAGAAGTTAATCACATCACACCCCTGAAACAGTTTAGAAACGTTGTTGGCCCCATTTCAGTTCCTGTTTTATTCCTGATTTGTCCCTCGCCTATCATGTAACCCTCTCCTGGAAGAAACAGCAGCAGCTGTGTCATGTATCCATGATTACCAAAGCTACTAAGTGAAGACATAGTCTTTCTATTTTTTTTCTGTCTTTCTATTCTTGCTTAAAGGTTTTGTTAATCTAAATTCCTCGTCCTTCAGTATTACAGGGCTATTAATAGCTATGCAGGGGCAAAGCTGTTATTTGACTGTTACTTTGGCTAAACATTCATCACATTCAGATCATTTAAAAACTCCTTTAAAACATCACAGACATCCTCCCCAGAAGAAAAATAAATAATGTCATTAAATGTGTATACATTCTGTGCACACTGACAACAAATTAGTAGTTATTATAATTATTTTTTCAGCTGTGAATTATATTATGCAACAGTATTTTCACCATAAATATGCTCCTGGAAGGAATGGTGACACTGCACACCAGTTCAAAAATGGTCAAATTAGCACATACACTTAAAGAGATAAAGCAGAGGTGCTATTTATTTGATTTATTTGATCACTCTGTATATACGATATGGGCAATGAACTACACCCTGTTTGCAAACTCTGGCATCATGCCTCTGTAAATGATAAAAACAACTCTAACTGCTAACATTCATACCTGTTTTCAAATAAATTCATACATCTTCAGTTAATGATGCATGTGATGAAGGGAGGTCATTTTAGCTACAAAGATCAAGAGGGTTTACACTGGTTGTAATGATGCTGTGAATTACATAAAAATGTCACATATCTAGGGTGGTGAAAAATCTCAGTCTTATAAAGCTAATAGGAAAGGTCAGGTACTTTCTCCTCATATAATTCTCTCTCCATTTTGTGTCATGAACTCTCTCTCCTTCCCCCCTCTCTCCTGCCCTTCTTCCTTCAGTGATGATAAGGAAAGGCTGGCTGCCACCTCCTGAAGCGTAAATGTTTTCAGACAGATCACTCTGACTTTTTTGTCCCATTGGTTAGGCTAACCCTCTAAGACGTGTGTGTGTGGCATCACGTAGTAGGAGGCCCCACTCTTTTCACTTGTCTGTGCTCATGTGCACACAAAAGCGCATGCTCTCTCTCTCTCTCTCTCTCTCTCTCACACACACACACACACACACACACACACACACACACACACACACACACCTGACAGGCACAGTCCCCTGGTCTTTCTCTGAGCATGATGTGAATACACATCTGGGTGTAGTGATTAAACTGTTCAAACCCATTAGGGGGTCTCTCATCGAATGGGGTCTCTTGTGACATTTGATGCTTTAGTGTTACTCATTCATATCATGTTTATTTTAGATGCTCACATTTCCTCTATGGCCAGAGGAAAGAAACAAAGGCATTGTGATAGGATAAGGGCTCCTGTCACAGACATTAGAAACCTTCAGGTTACTCTGACTCATCTTGCCTCATTAAAAATTCAATGTTCTGTTTCAGAGTTTTTCAGTTGGCCTTTGTTTTTAGTTTAGTCCTTATGCTGTATTCATATAAGGCAAAATGATACAGATTTCAGCAGGCAATTTATTGAAATTATGTCTATTTACAATCATTGCTTATTTGCAATGCTCAATGATGAATGTAAACAGTGTAATCATTCACCACACTGTTATATTTGATATTTATTCTTGTTTCTATGGAGACAAAGTTTTTAATATAATGTGATAATATGTCACTGCGTGTCTTGTTATTAACACAACTGCATGCCTCTTTTCTTTTTACCATTAGCGTTTCAAGTGTCATTGCAAATTACATACCCGATTTCGGCCATCTTGTTCTGACTGATGTAGCCATTATTACATTGTCCGCCCATTATCTTGCTCCAGTCGTCTATCCTCAGTGGAAAGACTAATATGTTATACATCAGATTATGAAATGAGGAGAAATTAAGTACACAAGTTGCTATTCTAGGTGTCAGTGCAATTCCATAGTAAGCTGAGTTTCTGACACTACTAGCACAGGGGCCATCTTGTTGAAGAAGGTGCTGGCTGATGGATTTTCTAAGGGCTTGTTTGCTGTCTGTCACTCCCCCCCCCCCCCCCAGCCAGTTTGAGTCATTCCACTTAGCCACATCTCAGCTCTATTCCAGATACAAAAAGCATGACCCAACATGACAACCTCCAATACAGCAGCTACAACCACGGAAGCCTGCTCATAGAAATAAATGAAGGCTCATGGGAAGCGTGTGCTGAATTACAAGTTTGTATGGCACAGATTCTCTCACAGAGAATTTTACTTTAGTATCAGACTACAGCTAGGAAGTGCTCTGACTCATGCCTCTATGGCCCATTTATATCAGTATAAATTAATATTAAATGTAAGTAATACCATACTGCTCTTGGTTGTCCAGAGAGTTTAGGCGTGGAAATCAGGATAATAAAATGGTGAGAGGAAGATAATTGAATTTGTGGGATCATTTTGCTTCTCAAAGGACCGCCAGGCCAGTACTAGCATGCAAACTAGCTGAGCGGTGGGGCTAAGGAGGGGCGAGACATGTCTAGAGTGGAGGTTTGCAAGGATAAGTTTCCTTTTGTAGAAGCGGAATCTGCGGCGACTGGAGACAACTGGAATGGAGTAGAGGCACATCGTGGCAAGATGAAGGTTGCACAGAAGATTTAGTTACAGAGAATAGGACTTGGTAATTTGTTAGTTAGGTCGGTGTCCTTCCTGTGTGTGTAGCACCTTCAAACAAGCTCAGGTAACACTGCTATTCAAAAAATCCTCCCTCGCTCCCACTCGAGTGGAGAACTACCTGACTCTCTTCCTCCTTTCCTTTCTAAAACTGTAGAACAAATCGTCTTCAAACAGGTCACAGAATTTCTCTCTCAGCACAACCTCCTTGATTCCTAGCAATCTGGCTTCAAAAGTGGCAACTCCACTGGAACGGCGCTTCTGTCTGTGACAGAAGCCTTAAAAGAAGCACGGCAGGTCAATCCTCAGTACTCATCCTGCTTGACCTATCAGCAGCATTTGATACAGTCAACCACCGCATCCTACTGGACAAACTGACAAACATGGGCATCAATGGCAAAGCGCACTCCTGGTTTGAATCCTATCTCACTGGACAGTTGTTCCATGGGTCATGACTAAGGCAAACATCTCACACAGGTCAATCCAGATTCTTTTCATGTGTTGTTCCACACTGGTGGAATGACCCTCCAAGTGCTACCAGAGCAACCCTCTACACCTTCAAGAAATTCTTGAAGACCCAACTCTTCCAAGAATATCCCCTGGCAATGCAACTCCCACTGTCTCACCATAACATTATATTACAATATCACACTTTCATCTCCAAATACTGCAAATTCCATGTTAGCAATATGCACTCTTAGTTAGTTTTTCATTGTGCTGTAGCTTGAATGTTTATCCTCTTTTTGTAAGTACAAATGTAAATGTGATTAACATTGTACAGGCTACATAATGATACTGTATTTCATTTTTTTACTGTATTTCATTGTATTTACTTATTAAGCTTTGTTGTTATACTAATTAGGAGGCTTATACCTGAAAATTCAGCTTGGTAAAGAGGATATTGAAAATCAGCAACCTTAAATAAGGTAAAATGATCTGTTTAACATCTTAAACAGACAGCTAACAGAGTGGAAAAGTTCTTGTGACTCAGGCAAGGCTCCATTTTTTTAATGACAGCTGCAGCAGTGTTTCTGCATAAAGCATCAAATAAACTGAATGGATGCAATAGTGACAGTAAGCTTGTGTATCTTAATGATCACATTTAAGACATTAAGTCTTCAAGATGTGCATTTAACCTACAAGCATTTAAAGTTCTGACTGCCCAAGGGAAGAAGCTGTTCTAAGTCTGTTTTATTACATGTATTACATTTATTAGCACAATACTTCAAACATCACAATAGATGTGAAATTACCATTTATTTTTCCACCAAAACTTCACACAAAAAAAGCACTTTTTGCCCACCAAATACTGCAAAACACTCCCCTGATGAAATTACTGTAGTGACTTCCTAGCCCACATGCAGTCTTTGAGCCTCTGGGTCAATCATTTTATACCCACAAAAAGGACCTAAATTATGCCTCAAACCTATATTTCAGACATCTCTTAAACTGCCTGCAAAAGTGTCAATCAATGCAGACCTCAGCCTAAACAGTGAAATTGTACAACCTACTGTGTCTTATCTACACCCCCTGTTTAGGTTGTGTGTGTGTGTGTGTGTGTGTGTGTGTGTGTGTGTGTGTGTGTGTGTGTGTGTGAAGAGATTGGTGTCCCATTATTCCCAAATAACTCACAGTTTAAGGTAATTTCCCAAAGGAACTAAAGATAAACAGACACTGTACCTGTGAGCAATATACAGTATTCATTCATAAAATACAGAAGGTACAGACAACCTAATTGTTCAGACACAGTCGTGTTAAATGTAAGATAACATAAGAAGGCACAGACAACCTAATTGTTCAGACACAGACATGTCAATGTAGGATAACATAAGCCTGGGCATTTGAAATAAAAAAAAATCCCTAATTGTTGGCAGGCATGATTGTTATAAGTTTTGAAATATGTCTTTAAAACAAAAGAATGACGCGACCATATGCATGTTTTTAGTAAATGTACTGTTCCATTTGAACACTCACTGAGGTTTCAGTTTTGTCAGTGTCAATCAAGACTCTCCAAATCTCCTAAAGTGTTTGTAAACCTCATCTCCAGCAGTGAATGATAAACACAACACTTTGGATCCCCTGTGCCTTCTTCAGCCTCTGTGCAGTCAGCTCAGAGCTGGTGGTGTAAATCAGTCTATTGTACACACCTGCAGAGAGATGTGAGTATGTCCCTCTCATAGACTTTCCCTTTTCTTTCTAACTATTGATGCTTACTTTGCTTTTGCATAGCATTGATTTTCTGCATTACTTGAATGATGACCTCTTTTCCCCAGTAGTCTGACTCCCTCTTTATATTGTGCTTCCTGAGCTGGGTATGACAAACATTACTGTAACAGTGGCTGAAAACCTCCAGCCTCTTTCTCAATGACTCCTTATTTGATATTGGAAGGATAATTAGCCCAGCGAATGATTCCAATTAATCATTAGTCAGAGCAGTGGGGGGGTTTGGCGGGGCTTAAGTGTTTCATTGGGAGATCCTCACTAATCAGGTCAATGGATTGACCACATTCCTTCCCTCATGCGTGGTCTGTATGCTGTTTAATTGCTGTAGCAGTTCATTAGTAGTGTTTGTGTAGACAGTCAGTCAGAGAGGGGTGGAAGCTGCTCCACTGATGAGTATCATTAAGCCAGAAGGCCAGAAGTAAGAGGGCTATCCGAAAGGCCTACATCATAATTTACAATCTTCATCTCCACATGATATTATTGACTTTATGTAACTGCAGATTGCAGATATTGCAGGGATTTCAGTGATAGAATATAGATAGATATTTTCTTTTTAAACTGCAATATGCAGTTAAACTTTAATTACATCCACCTAAGGCCACTGAATAAATACACTTTTTTGTAAAATTATAGTCTGTACATTTAAGAAATGGTTGATACACAGTAAGAATTTTTTTTGTTTTTTTTTACAGGTGTCCTGAGAGGACTACAGTGATTGCAACACTTTATGAACTTAAGCCTTTCTTACTGGCTGGTGAAGTGATTTTGGCATTGATGTCACAGGTGATGTCACACCCATAATGAGTAATACAGTCCTGCAGAGCTGTGGCTCTGAGAGACCAATTGTCCACTGCAAATTTTGTGATATGTGGAGGTTTTCAGCAATAACTGCTTTCTATAGCTGAAAGTAGGAGGTGACAGCGAGAATCATGGACACAAAGAAATGCCATGGAGTCTCCACCAAGGTCCAACGCTCTCTTCCTGAGTAGCAAAGGACTAATGTATGTGCCAAGGTTCACATTTTTTTTTTGCTTATGGGTACGACCTCAAACATAGATAGATAGACAGCAAATGCAATAAGTAGTAGCAAGTATCATAGTAGTGGATGTAGTAAGGTGCTACGGTACAACAGAATGTATAACATGCACAACAAATACACAAGTTCACAATGCAGGAACATAAGCAACTGTCATAACAGTGCTTAGCTCCTCATAAAGTACTTCACTTAAAATACAGCCCTGGTGTCTATCCAGCCCAGTCATCAACCCGAACGCCTTGCCCCTCCGGCACCCCTGCACCCCTCCACCCACTGCTCATGTGCTCATACTCTGACCTTGCTTATCATGCACTTCAGAACTGGGGTGTTAGGATCTGTATATTTGGTAAATGCCACTGCAAATCCACGAAATATTCAAACTGCTTAAATTAAGCATGCAGGTGATGTTTTAGGGGACTGATGCCCCTGTCATGAAAGGCCAGCCACACACACACACACACACACACAAGAGACAGCAGGGGGTGAAAAGGCAAAAGAGAATAAAGGGTGTATTTTTGTACAGAGGTGATTTACTGCACTGTTAGACTTAGAGTGGATTGTCTTTTACCAGAGTGAACTGACTGGCACAAAACTGACATCGATCAGCACACAAATTACAGTCCTGTATGGTCGGATTTATGGTGAGGAAATGCCCAAAATGCACAGGAAATGCTTCAATCTGTGGCTTATTGACATCCATAATAGATATCCACTCATCAGCTTAGAGATGGTTTGGGGTGTATTAGAGGAAGCGACTACAAACAATCATGAGTAATCCTATCTAGGATTGATGTGTTGTGTCTGATCTCAGGAACTTTGCTAAATGGGTGTTTATTTTTCTCTAAATATCATTACCTACAAAATCCTCTTTTCTAGAGTGTGCATGCATGTGTGTGTGTGCATGTGTGCGTGTGTGTGTTGGAGGGGGATTTGCATTAGAATAGAAATAAGTCCTCAGTGTTCTATGCTTGGACTTTAATACCTTCTGATTGAAGGTCCAATGTTGATCTTGCTGAGATATTTGATATTTGCAAAGCATTAGAAACTGTGTGTGTGTGTGAGGTGTGTGTGTGTGCCTTGTGTGTGTGCATGTGTTTAATGTATGTGTAAGACATAATAAATCACCAACATGAAAAAAATCAGTTGCAGGTTACCCTATCAATTTGCATTGAGATATAATTCTTATGAATTATATGATTCATATAATGAATTTTTCACAGTATTGTCTGAATGTTGTAACATGCACATTTTTTTTACAATACGATCACCTAATGCACATCATGTGGTTGTCAATATCAAATATGAAATTTCTCCAAATCCATCCTTTCAAAAGGGACTCATTTCTCCAGCTGTGTGTTAAATATAGTACATGTATGTGCCAGCATGCATTTTTTCTCCTGCAGTTCTGAATAGAGTGTAACTGTGTTTTTGTGCAGATAAGGAGAAAATTTCTGCCAGGCAGCCTTGCAGCAGTTCTCTGACTGTGCTTTAAGCTGCGAGGCAGAATCGGGCACTGAAAGATAAATGGAAATGTAGTTTTAAATCAGTACAAGAAAGCGCTGACGCAAGACACCCTTGGATCTTCCTGACCACCCTGTGTGGTGTTCTTTGTGGTCTCCCGCTGTCTACCAATGGTGACAACTATTTCCTGAGAAGCCAGCAGTGGTGATAGTGTGTGTGCAAAGTGGGGATGGGTTGTTTGTGGGCTAGAAATGCTGACTCACCCCCAACACACACCCACATCCATACTACTCCCCTATCAGCAAATAAACATATCCTGCAACACCGTGAGAATACACAGAGCCAGGGTGTTCAACTCCAACTCAGCACATGTGGCCTTCTTACCGCTGACTCCAGGCACAAACCGCTGTGAAGAGTTTTAACAAGTCCCTCAACACAGCGCCTCCTCATTCACCTACTAGCCCTCCAGTTATAAGAGCAACGGCAGCGCATTACTCACAGTGCACAGAGATTTACATCCCTCAACTAATTTTGTTTGCCAGTAGCACCACACTTACGTAATACATGAGAGATGTATGTTAGCTCATTACAGTGCTGCACCATACCATCAAGGTTTTCATGATCACTGCTATACAGACGTACCAGGAATGTAGGTGCTAAAAAAAGCCATTAAAGATTCAGTCAGCATCTTGAAGCACAGTCTTTATGCACATCAAAATATTGTTTGGACTGTAAATTGTCATCATGTTGCCTTCCATTTTCTTCCACTTTCTTTAGGAAACTGACATGATCCATGACAACCCTATCAGATTAATTAATTGACAGAATTGATTCACATTCATTTATGATTTTCTCAATAGAATTGTGTTGCTTGTGTTGCTTTTGAAGCAATGGTTTAAATAAACATGTATTCATTGTATGATCATTGTATCACCCTGGCTAGTATGCATCCAGCTTTGGCTCTGAACATGTGGGAAAGTCTCCACTAGTGGGGAATAGAAGTATAAGTGACAGCTAATGACGTTATTTATTGGTAATAAAAAATAAGCCTTCAAAGAAAAACAGCTACAACAGACAAGCAAAGTCTTATAAATTAAAACAACTGGATCAGAAACTTCTAAAAGTGTTCTTAATTTCTTAGAAAGTGCTGTATATTTATATGAAGTGTTTAAAGCTTTGTCTTTCTGTATCTTGCTGCCTTTCTATTATTCTTTAACTGGGTTACAAACAGCCCTAGTCACTAGTCTTTCTTCAGAAAGACATTTTCACAGATTTTGAAAACAGCATAATAAAATTTTTTTTTAACAAAAGGGGTATTGCTCCTTTCAGAATGTCAGGTCACACACAATGGAATTGACACATATTTTTGTTTCACATGCATCGCTTATTGTTTCCAAGCGGAGAACTGCAGGAGACACAAAAAATCCATTAGGTCACACAGCGTGCCCAGTCTTTAAGTGCAATGCTGATGACTTTTGACAGCTCATACATAAGGTATGAAGTCGTGGGCATGTAAGACCACAATGCTGGGAAGTTTTTTTTAAACTGTCCTCCTGATTTACCATCATTATAGACATGTTGCTAAAGTATTCACATGCATAAAAGCAATGGAGACTGAAAGAGCCACTGATTGTCAGCTGTATCAAGGATGTACTAGTCCCTCATGCTCTGAACTAGGAGTGCCATGACCAGAACTAAGGGGACCGGGCACTACCGAGCCTCATGGTAATTCGAACCCTGCATACGACCTAAATTGCACTTGTCTTTATTTTAAATGTAAATGTGTAATTAATTAAAATGTGTGTGTCTCATAGGTTATGTTAAAAAGAACTGTATACCATACAAATAACATACAAACTGGCAGCATGTTCAGTTTTTAAGTGACTTTCCCTAGACATCCGAGATATGCTGTGACCTCCATGTTTGCCCCTTTATTGGGCTGTACAGAGAGAAGAAAAAGCACTGAAGCATGTTGCTCTCTCCCCCGTCTCCTGACAGGGTCCCTCACTGTATGTAATAAGTCACAATCCTGTCTTTGTCCCTAGCACATGCACACTAAACCCAGGTGAGATTATTTATGGAGACTCAATGTGGCTATTCAACACCTCATCTGCCTCTATACTCATGCCTATTAATGAGATTTCAAGCTATTCAAACTTCTTTAAAGAGGACATAAAATGGATAAATGGAGTATTCTACCTTGCTCTCGGATGTTAAAATAGAATTTATACAACAGCCTAGTCAAACTATTTATCAATTTCTGATTGGGCGACACACATTCTACTCGTCACTAGGAGTGAGGATATCCCGTGATATACCATGACTGACTCTTCACAGCTAATAATCACTCAGCATTTTACATTGAGTTGACCAATGTGAATGTTTCATTCATTGAAGCTGTTGAATAACTGTTGCTTGGGAACAGGAGACACAAAACTAAATTTTAATTCATCAATAATAAGCTCAAGTGCAATTTCACTAGCCCAATCAAAACCATATATTTAGGCTGGGTACTGAAATGGTCCTTTTGGCTAGATCGCGCCCTCTCTGGCAACCACGATTGAACTACAATTGTTTTGAGCTAGTTTACATCACACATAGGCTTTTTTCTATTTCGCCCATGTTTAAGAGGCCATTTCTAGGTTCAAGACTGTCATATGAGGGAGGGCACAACCATGCCTCATGTTAATGAAAGCTCTTCTAACTCATTAAAGCCAATGCAGAAATGGTTTTCCATTCTATGTCTCCTGTGGGGATTTTCTTATAATGTGAAACAAAAAAACAGCAGTTATGATATAGATGAATTTTGAGTGGATGTCATAGTAGCTTGAAATCAAACTGCTGGTTGCAGAAAAAAAAAACAGACTTTTATGTCAAATCCCGGAGTTTCTTCATCTTATTAAACAGCTCATCTCATCAACACATTTTTAGAGTATGAATATGTATCATTAAACACAAGATTACTTGATAAGTCCTTGAAAGACTAAAGAAAATGAGCAATACATTACAGTGGGTTATCCAGCTAAAGTTATACCTGTAGATTTTATGCAAGAAAATAATTCTCTGTCCACATCATCAAGCTGAAGCCATGTTTATTTTGGTGCAAACCTTGGCATTTAAGGAAAAGGTATCCCTCAGAATACTCTGGATGGTCACACTCTGATAACGTTTGCTGGATCTGAATTTGTGAGTGGGGTCACAGATTACATTCTTAGCCGATTTGAGCATTCTCTTCTCACAGATGTCTAACTGTGAAGGGAGATCTATGATCTTTGCATCAAAGGGACTTGTTTCAGATGAATAAATAGATGAATAAAAGCTCTTCATTTGTCATTGTGGCATCACCCATGAGAAATGTGAGCCATCAAAGCTAATGATCCATATTAAAAAGACTGTCTTTCCAAAGGTCACCTTTGTGTATTGTATTTTTCCCACAAAAAGCAGGATTTACAATGCTGCATAGGAAATATAACAAATATGTGAACAAACATTAGTCATGAATACAGATATATTTATTTACCATATATTTATTTTACCAACTCTAACTAGTTTTTCTGAATTTAGTCATGACTGAATATACCTGCCATTCTTTCTTCTGTGAGAGATCAGGCCCAGAAGGTGAAATGAACTTGATTCAACCAATGAACCAACCAATTCAACCACAAAATTATGTGACACATATTTTGTGTACGTGTTCTGTGTATTCTGGAACAAGTGTATACTGACAGTGTATTTAAAGCAAAGGTTGATTTAATTCCACCTCTAATCCTAAGAAACATTTAATTTCTTTGTGTTTGTATGTGCAGTGCATACCGAACACTACGCACTGAATATAGCAACCTGAGGAGGTAATTGTTGAAGTCTAATCTTCACCTAGAAGCATTATGAATTCCAACTTTGCTCTGCTTCCTAGGGAAACAGATCCCTTTTTTAACATGCTTGAGCCCACACACATACACACAGTACATACAAACATATGGTAACACTTTATATTAGCACACACATATTCACCATTAACTAGCTCCTTATTAAGCATACTAATCATTTGTTAGTCATTACAAATCACTTATTAATACCTTATTATTCATGGCCTTATTCTACACTAGAAATAATGGTCTATTCATTGACCTATTCATCTAAAGCTACAAACACTAACGGTGTCTAAATAAATCCTAATTACGTCTTTTTGGTTGAGAATAACTGTTCCTGAAAAGAACTGTTGCTGTGGCACTAACACCAGTAGATCAAGCCATTTAATGATATACTGTATGTATAATAGCCTATGCTTTTACTGTATTTTTTCTTTTTTAACAAACACATTATTATATCATGAATACTATCAATTACATTATACATTATATGCCACAAAATTTAATGTTATAAAAAAACAGAAACACAACAATATATGTGTTTCGCTTAGCACTGTTGAAGCAATTAGCGCTTTACTTGACAGGTGAGTAGGCATTCATAGCAGCTGTCATAAATTGCTCACAACGCATTTATGATTGTTTCATAAGACATGACTTAACATTCATGCCCAGCCTTTCATAAATGTGGAAGACAGAAAGGCAATAACTTATCAAAAAAGTCCAACGGTCTCAAAGCAGCATCTGTCTAGAGTATCTGTCTACATCATTTTCATTACCCTACTACCATGAGACCTCTACCAAAAATCTAAATAACCTTCTGTTTTACTTTAACTTCATTTTCTTGCTGCATTAATCTGACTTGTCAAAGAGACTTTAGTATTATGTTGCCTAAAATATTGAAGAACAAACAACACACACACACACACACACACACACATACACAGATAGAAAGGGAGAGACAGACAGAGAGAGAGAGAGAGAAAGAGAGAAATCCATGTTTAATTAGAGGAGCTGGCTCTGAAGGCTGACACTTTGACAAGAACATTAAACAGCCTAGCAAGCAGCATGTGAATTAGCTCCAGAGACCTTCAGTAAACCATACACTTTTCATGCTACGTCCAGAATGATGAGCATCATGCATGGAGGAATGATTGGTTCTGGTGAGCGTACAAGATGACAGAAGGCCTAATAGTTTTCTGTGTTTCAAATGCATGATGAGGCAAGGTGCTCCAGGGGATAATAATATTGGGTAAGTGCAAGATTTATTGCTAGTTCACTGTTGGTGTTCAATTGTCCATTATGTTTGCTTTGTATGTTTCACAAGGTTCCTACACCTGCCTCAGAGTTGCCTTATACCCACTAACACTCATCTGTTTGGGGGACTCTGGTACCAAAATCCATGTTCCCATTGTACGGATTGCACCAAACACTCACTTCACAGTGATGTGATGATGTATGAATGGACCGAGCTGTCAAAGAGCTGGAGACAACTCATAGAAACACAAAGAGCATACAACACACAAGAATAACCTGCGTTCACACTTATATTCACAAGTGAATTAGGTAATGTTGTCTCCACAGTACTGTGTGAATGACGTGACAGGAGAAATTTTGGCCATCTCATACTTCTCATACTGTATGTGACTTGTTGGTCTACCTGAGGCACCTGGGAGTTATGTAATCACGACACTGCTCATGCCTCCTCTGGATGGGTCCATTATTATGGAAAGGGTCAGGGTATGGCATTGCTCCACTGGGGAGATGATCGCAGCTATGATGAGCGGAGAATGTGAAGAGGGATAATTTGGCATCAGAAAGCAATACGAGAACTTTTCCCCTGTGCCACCCGCTACCCAACGCTTTCTTTCCTTTTCTTTTTAACAAGGACAGACATAATTCATCTATGCTGTCTTGTTTTGTGCTTGAGATTCACAGTTTCAGGACAAACTCTCAGTGGTAACTCACTATGCCACACATTTGAGAAGGAGGGGGGAAATAACAGAATATTTTCTCTTCTCTCTATACTCAGGCAAGACAGTTAGAGCAGAGGCATGTTCGGAAAACAGCAGGGAAACTAAATGGATTTTTTGGATAAGAAGCTCTCACTAATTTCAAAGTGTTCAGACCACACAGAAAAAATGGCTCAGTAGGACACACATTAAGCACCAGATGAATTATGCAGTGGCTCCACAGGGCTGATGGATGGACTGTGGGCCAAAGGACCGGTCCATTATTGTAATAAGGCTGGCTAAGGACGACTGCTGGTAGTTCCTTTACAGGTCTACCTGTCAACAGAAAGTGATGACAAGGTAAAGATTATTCTGTTTTCCAAAAGTTTCCAGACTACTGTGCACTACATCATGTCATGTCCTGTAATGCCATGTTTGCCCTTTCCCTTGGTTTTGTGTAGAGTTGATAGTAATATAAAGCATTTAATTTGTACTTGCAGAACAGCTGCTACTTTTTACGGATGTAAAAACATCCTGAGTTCCGAATGGAACAATTGGAATACTCTTTCTGTCTGTCTGCGTGCATGTGTATCTGCTTACTGACTTGTAACTTAAAAGCTCTGGATGAATTTATATCAGGCTTAGCTAAAAACATTAAGCCATGCACATGGTAGTTGAAATTATGTTCACCTGTGCACTAGAATCATTAAAAAATCAGAACAGAAAAACATTCACAAAAAGATTAAATTATTAATTAAATAATTATTAATTATTATAATAAAAAATGATTTGAAAAAGAAGACATGGAAATGGTAAAGCCCTTGAAATAAGCATGGAAATGGTAAAGCCCTTGAAATAAGCTCGCTGTAAAAGCACTACACACATACAAAGTCAAAGTCAAAGTCAATTCACTGTGTAACAGGCATTACACAGATGACTGAAACTGTGTTTCAGCAGACACCAAATGTGCAATTTAAACTAGAAACACGCACACACACACACACACACACACACACACACATACACACACACACACACACATGCAAAAACACACAGCTACACTCATGGACATGAAGTATACACAGACATCCACAATAAATAGACATAAGACATATGACATGACATATGAGGTAACATATACGCTTCCAGCAAGAAGGAAAGTTTAAGGTAGCTCTTCTTGGTAGCTGGTGTAGGTTGAAAAAAAGTGAAATGTGCAATATGTAAGGTGCAATAAGTGAAGGTGTAATTAGTAAAGAGCCAAGTGTGAAAGCAGCATGGACATCAGTGTGTGTGAGATGGATGTCAGTAACATGTTCATGGAATGTTCATGGAATCTTCTTCATTGTGTTAGCCTGATGGCTTGTGGGAAGAAGCTGTTTCTCAGTCTATTTGTGTGGCACCGCATGCTGTGGTAGCGCTTTCCAGATGGTAAGAGGGAGAACAGTTTGTGTGCTGGGTGGGTGGTGTCCTTGATGATATTGATGGCTCTCTTGGAACAGTGTGATGTGTATAAGTCCTGAATGGCTGGTTGGGGTGATCTGATGATCTTTTCAGCAGTTCTCCCCACCCTCTGTAGAGCTTTCTTGTCCGCAGCTGAGCAACTGCCGTTATTTCTTTGTTTTGTTGACATTGAGTTGTAGGTTGTTTCTGTCACACCAGTTGATGAGTTGATGTACCTCCTCTCTGTATGCTGAGTCATCGTCGTCACTGATGAGGCCCACCACTGTTGTGTCATCAGCGAACTTGATGATGTGGTTCGATGTGAATCTGGCACAGCAGTCGTGGGTCATCAGTGTGAACAGCAATGGAGACAGCACACATCCCTGGGGGACCCCGGTGTTAATGATGGTGGTCTCTGAGAAGTTTTTGCTGACTCTTACTGTCTGTGGTCTGTTAGTGAGAAAGTCCAGTAGCCAGTTGCATAATGAAGTGCTGATGCCTATTGCACTCAGTTTGTTCACCAAGTGCTGTGGGATGACCGTGTTGAAAGCGGAGCTGAAGTCAATGTCATCCGTATGTGACTGTTTTTGTTTTCCAGATGAGCCAGGCATAGGTGAAGTGCTGTTGCTATGGCGTCATCAGTGGAGCGTTTGGGGCGATAGGCAAACTGGTATGGGTCCAGAGTAGTGGGAAGGCTGGATGTATGGACATGGATTCTGATACACGATCATTAATACTCTTACCAGTAATTATGAGCAGCAGTTGGAGTCATAAGTCAAAGGAAGTTGATTAGCTGATTAGTTCAGTGCAGCAGGGGTGGTCCTAGCTTGTTTGGTGCCCTGGACAAACACTCCCTCTAGCATTATGCAACTGAACAGAGGGAACCATCATGTAATCTTCTGTTCTTGCCAGTGTTTTCTTTTGTCTCACACTATCTCTTTATGCTATCTCTGTCTGCCAACGGCACAGCATAGGCTATACAACATTAATTTTACCATCTGTCAAAATGGCCTGAAATAAATGAATAAAAAAGTAAATTATTCTAGTTGACCAGATTATTTCCCTTTGCATGAAGTCTGGCACCTCATCATAGGGATACGTCTGCTTTCTGGTGGGTGGTAGGCCTATGGACTATGTTAGATTAACCATGACCTACAGGTAATTATGTGTCACGATTGCTATTTTGAAAATCAGGGCTGTAGACATTTGTCTGTTGGGTTAGAAAACCAGAACCTGCTTACTCACCACGGCATCCACCAACCTGGATGTAACTTTTTCAAAAAGAATGAATGAATGCATTAAGGACATGTGCAACTGGGATAGAGGACTTGTCTTCATATGTGACAGTTATAGATGACAGTGCGGTAAAGTCTACCCCTTGCTTGCTGCTTCAAAAGGTGTGTATTTAATTTACATGTGTTTAGAGAAGTGGTTTGGCTAGGGCAGTTGACTGATTCTCTTCACTACCACCTGTGTCACGTGCACTAAAAGACCAGAATTGAAGTTCCAAGAGATTATTTATTTTCAGTCTGTTAATTAGCCTAAATTTTGACTATGGCTAGAAAATTAAGTGATTACTGACGTTGTAATTATGACCATAAAGATGAAGTAAAGTTGGCTGGCATTTAGCAGACATCTTTATTTGAAAATCTAAAAAAATAAAAAGCATTGACCACATCGGAAATCACACTTATCGTTATTGACCACTCTGTGAATTTCACATCGTTACCAACGAATTTTCGCGCTTTAGAAAAAATTGCAGCTGGGCACCTATTCAGCCATTCTGTAGGTGTGTGTGTTTTTACTTGAACCACTGCATCTCCTCATAAACAATCAAAAAACAAGTGTAAAAAACCAAACCTGTGCTATAAGTGAATGAGTTGACTCTAAACCCACACTTGATTGAGACTGAGGTATAGTCTAGCTTTACACAAACTATACAAATTGCAAATGAGGGACAAACTATTTTCAATGGGTACAAAATGAGGACAGTTCAGTGGGTGACTCAAATGGCTTTTCTACTCACAAGGTGCACTGTACTGCACTGCAATGCACTGCACAAACTGTCTCAAACAGTGATAAATGATATCTCTCCATATACAGAATATGGTCATTTTTACAGCATTTTCCCCTAAATTATAATATATTGCAAATAATTTTGCCAAAAGTGTGCTAATTTTCTTGCTGCACTGACTGAAAGCAATCATGTGCATATATACGCACACTTTTGCAATAGTCTGAATTATGCATAAAACATTATACTCGTCCCAGCTCTCTGCTCAGAGCACAATTCATCTCCTCTCTCCCTCACACACCTTGTTAGAAGTCAAAGGCCGTGCTTGCCTGAGAGATCAGTAAAATTGCTTGCCCATCTGTCTTGCTACATGGCAAGTCACAGGCTGATTCACAATGGGATGAGTGAGTTTTCACCATATTGATACTGTCTTTGCTCTGAGCCTTCCTAATTTAGATGATGGTGAGCAGAGCTGGGAGACTCGAGTGCAGGCGATTTGCAGTTTCTAATGAGATTTCTGTCAAGACTGCCAGTGCTGACAGGGCCACCAAATCAATGGTGCCTCCATCTTCCAACCTCTGGAATAATCAGCCTGAATCAGCTGATCAATCCCCCGCTCCCCAATTTGCCCTGGGTGATAACATTCTGGGTTTGGCACATCAATGCACATAGGGAGCAGGTAGCACATGATTCTCACACCCACAATGTAAAGGGTTTTTTTGCCACAGTATAAAGGTCCTCTTACCTCATATCCATGGAAAGACATTAACAAAAAGTTCTCTGTAAGTTTTGGTACATTTATCCTGTGACCCAGGATGAACCTTTTTTGGCACCCTCAGAATTAAAGACGATTCTCTGCCATAATCACATGTATATATCACAGAGCTACAGTAACCTTTGTCTCACCATAATCACATGTATATATCACAGAGCTACAGTAACCTTTGTCTCACCAACATGTATTATTTGAAGCTAAATTTGAACTCTTTAGGAAAGAAAATGGGTAGCACTTGCTGTGATTCGAAGAACTATAAATGCATTCATAAAAGGTTATTATGTAAGGGATAATGAATGTGCGCCTGTCATAAAATACTGTATTAGCCCGAATGTAAGACGATATTTTTTTTCCTGTAAATACTTCTGAAAAGAGGGGGGTTGTCTTATTTTTGCAGACTAGACAAAAATAGTGAAAAAAATATAGAGGGTGGCAAAAACTTTTGTGTGTGTGTGTGTGTGTGTTAAATTAATTGGCAGCGTCTCATTGGCCTACAACTGCCACACATGATGGAGAGGTAAGAGGTTGTCTTGAACAAATTCAAAATTAGCCTCGAGTAGTGTAAAAGAATGACTGGGTTTACATGAACTTCAGTATTCCTTGACCGGGTCTTGATAATATTCGTGATACGGTGTTTAAAAGCACACAGAGCTGGCACTTCATATCTGATCATATTCTGAATACAGAAGTCTGCAATGCAGCGCAATGGACTGTCACTGCGTGACTGAGTCTTACCCAGCGCCTGCACAGACTTCAAGGAGAAGCTGTCTTTTCAGTGGTAGTCTATGACCAAACTCAGTCATAGAGATAAAAACTCAGTCATACAGATGTCAGTGTTTTTCGACATGCCAACACCTGTTACTGTTGCAAAGAAAGATTGAAAATCAATCGCTGTGCAGTGGAAATGAGAGTGAAATGAAAGTGAATCGCTGTTATGTTTGAGTGTCGCAACCGGGGCAACTCCCCCCTTTGACACCCAAGGCGGTAGCCTCTATGCAGACCTCTATGGGCAATGCATTGTCTGCCTGGTAGATAGCTTACAGTGTATTGTTTGCACTTTCATGGAAAATTAACACTCATATTGTAGCCTACTATTCATTTAATTTAAATATGACAAATTTATCAACATTAATTATCTTGATCTCTTGCTTTAATGATAATGAATTTAATGATTTAAAAATACTAACAATGACTTTACATCTAAAATTCATTTTGAGATTTGAGAGCTGTTTTTAGCTTGGTGTTGATCTGTCCTTTTTTTCTCTCCTGTGTTTATGCCTGAGTTTTTGCTTTTGCAGTGAATACCATAACAATAGAGACAAACTCACATTATCAAATTTTCATTGTATGCTCTGAGGGAATTAAATGGTTGTTTCCAATGTATCTCTAATCGTCACTAACAAAAAGACTGTTATATTCTCTAGGATGTACAAGTTAAAATTTCACAGGAAAATTTAACATTAGAATTGTCCTATGATGTGTCTCTAAAATATGCTCATAGAAACAAGAGTTAGCCATTAATAGCTGAGAGGAATAGAGTTCACTGGGAGAAGCCCAAATGAGCAGCAGTTAAGAGATAACTTGCGTGGTTTACTGCTTTCTCATTCTCAGAGAGCACTCTGGCAGGACCTGAAACAGAATTCTACATCAAAAAGGAAAACACACAGAAGAGGGGGAAAAAATGTGGGGAGAAATCCTTTTTCTCTCCAAATAATCACTCTGTCTGCTTTGGACCCAGAGGTAGTCCTGGGAAACCTGCGATCGGCCTTGTTTGATCAGCAAGGGAAGGCACAGAGTATCAAGGGCGCATCGGTGGCAAACTGTAGGTGCATGAGGATAAACTCTGGCTTCGACTTGAGCCCTGCATTGACGTGATTAACACTCCTCACCTCACACACCATCCATTTTTCCCAGCTCTGGGTCTGAAGCGTTCCCCCACCCACTGGAGCTTTGAGTACTTTCATTAATTAGCAAATACATCATGAAGCATGAAGAGGTCAACTTTGCCCACATGCTGCCTGCTTTGTGTGTGCAATGATTGAACTGAATAGCATCATCAACAAACAAATGTTCTTGCTGGGTTAACATATATGTGTGGGTGGTCGGTGTGCAGCATGCAGAAAGAGATGATGCTTGACCATATAGCACCAATTGCCCAGCGCTCAAACACATATAAATTCTAACCATGTGAGAAAGGCTTAGACAGCAATGCTAATCCTTCCATTGGGGATCCATCAGTTGACAGAATGATGTTCCCCAGCTGAATAAACAGAGATGAATGTGGTCAATGCAAAAGCAATCACAAACTGAAGACGGGGAGGGAACACCAGCCAGAGAGCTGAAGCCTCCCATGTTGACATGGGTGTAATTCGCCGTGGCATGCATTGGCTGATGATTCAGCCTGTCCTCACCACAGCTCACAGAAGTAGCCCTGGAGCATGGCTGCGACCGCTATCGGAGGTAATTGATCTAATCTCATGTGGGATGCTGGACATCTGACTGTGCTGAGCCTTTTCTTGAAGCTAAGAACCCAACTAACACTCACCGACACATGTGAATGACAAATGCAAATACCTTCATGGCTTTGAAAGGAAAGTCTTTACATCAAGTAAAGAAAAAAAAGAAAACATTTTTTTTTGGAGTAAATTGATTGTTTGTGTGTATATGTGTGTGTGTGTGTGTGTGTGTGTGTGTGTGTGTGTGTGTGTGAGTGTGTGTGTGATGAAAGGGAATCAATTCTGTCTGGTCTGTCCACAGCAATTCTAACTCTGAGTCAGAGCAGTAGGAACTGGTCAGCACACATTGATTTTGATCTCTCCACATGACTAACAGCCTTACTGGGCCCTTGATTTCCTATCTTTTGTGATTTCTGAACATCTATTGAAGATTCAAGTTTTAATCAGCATTATTAAGAGGCTGGAATTTAGAGAACAGTGGTCTGAAAGTCTTAAACATTCATTTATTTGCTCACATTTTAAAATGCTTTTAAAAAAATCTTTTGTGTAATTTCTTGTTAAATGGTCCAGTGTTCTTTGAGTATTCATCTGAGGGAGGGAGACTAAAAGTTATTTAAAAGTTTTGAACATCCAATCTTAAGTCATATCGTGCATGGCATGTGTTTTATTCAGTTCTGATATTAATGCACAGAAAACAACACTTCCATTTTAAATTGTAACTCTATGTCAGGAAGTTATTGAATCACACTGACACTGGAAACCTTGAATTCTTGAGTGTTACCACTGCCAAAGTTTTTAAATTGGTCTGCTGTCAATAGAATAGAATAGAACACTTTCTATGAACCCAGTATTCATAAAGTATTGTAAATGCATTCATAAATGGTTATAATACATTCATAAAGCTTTATAACTAATGACATTAGCTTTCATATCTGTTTACACATTCACATGACTAATGACTAAGGAATTATAATTTTGTCATGTATCATGTAAGCCTTTACAAGTTTAAAGTGTTATAAGCTTCTTTGGCCTTTTGATACTAGGGAAACATACCACTTTACTTAGTGTCTGTAATAGTGCCTTATTGATTTCCATGAGTAATTATGTGTTCATCTCACTGAGTGCTTGTAACTCTTCATTATTTGGGATGTGCAGCCAGGCATATTTAAGGACAATTAACAAATTGAAGCTTTATAATGCTTTATGACACGTCAAGTTGTAAAGGCTTATTAGAAAACATTATAATGCCTTATAAGTACCTTCATTACAATGTAACAGTTATGAACACTCAGAGCCAAATATTGCATGGTATACCATGGGTGACTCTTCACAGTTAATAATCACTGTGCATTTTCCATTGAGTTGACCGATGTTGTAGGAAAAATTTAATGAAAACCACATTTCCGTCTGGCCTAGGTCAATGAAGGTCAAAGCTGACTTGAGCTGCCATCTTGGGGACCCCTCTCTAAACAAAGGAACTTTGCTTTGTTCTAAATGGTAATTGGATTGCATTTACATAGCGCTTTTCACCCATTCACACACTGATGGCAGAGGCTGCCATGCAAGGTGCAACCTGCCACTGGGCAATTTGGCGTTCAGTGTCTTACCTCTCAAAAAAGTACACTGATAATAACTCAGGTCTTACTCCTGAGACTCCTGTCTGGTTAAGGATGTCATGATCAGAGCACAGAACTGGATATAAGCATTTGACAATAAGTATCTGATCCTTTAGTTTGTCCACCATTTCAGAAACCTGCATTCCCCCCTTTGATCATGAATGCACATTAGCCACAGAGCGCCAACATTGACACCAGCTTTCATGAAACGTGCCAGACTCTGTTGTGTGACCATCCTGAAAGAGCAACAGTGTTCAAAGAAAGCATAAAGGCAGGGTGAGTGATGAAACAAGAGCAAGCCTTGCACAGCCAACTAACAGAGATAATGAGACATGTGGTCTGTGAGCCTTTTCATGGACAGATATGGCAGCAGTTGGTAGCTGCGGGTCAGAATAAGGTATGGACTCTCAGTGCAAAGGTTTATCCTCTCAACCAAAATTGAAATTCAATGCTCATTTCACATGGTGGTGGTGGAGGTGGGAACGTTTACTGCTATACCACATTTAAAATACCACCCTGATACCTCTCTTTGGCACAGTGTTATTGGAACCTCAAAAGCATCACAACTGAAGAGCCACAAGTTTGGTGCGTTTAAGGTCAAATGTGAAGGCACACTTTCTTTGAGTTATCCAGTTTACACCGGCAAATGCACATGTGCCCATTGATGACCATTAGTAAATAATTAAAATAAATGATTGGCCTTACAATCTTCCAATGCAAGCCGATTAGTGATTAACCACAACAGTGCTATCTAGACCACATTAAATTATATTAATTATTGATAGCATTTTAGTTTTAAAACAGACGGACATCAGGTGTGAAACATCTAGCTATGTGTTTCTCAGTGTCAATACATTGCACAAAAAAGGCTGCATGACAGAAGATTGGCCTTAAAATCTGCCTTCCAAGCCAATGTGAAATTAACGTAATCATTTATTTCTTGCACGTTGATGCATGCAGTTTTAAAACAAATTGACATTAAGTATGAGGTTTGTGTATGTTTTTTGCTTTCTCTTGCTGTGTTTGTTTACATGTCATCTGCAGGAATTTGCATTTAAATGAGAGTGCTCTGTCCAGTGAACCTGGAAGAAACAATAACTGTGAGGAAATCATGAACATGACCTAAATGTCCTGTCAGATGTAAAATCATACAATTATTGAAGTTAAGATTGAGAATATCTGAACAGTCATTCAGTCAGATCTGTTTACATCCACCTGATCCATGTGGACATCCATCCATCCATTCATCTATCCATCCATCCTTTAGATTTTGAACAGAGGTGGTCTGCTGAAAGATACACATATACACACAGATAATGTTGATGCACTGATATAGGTTTACTAAGAAGAGTGTGCCTTTCATGCATATATATGCACATCTTTAATATTCTCCATCATAATCATAGACATCGAGCTCTGAAAATGCAATCCCAGGCAGAGGGGCAGTGTTTGAGATATTGAGATGCTCTTCAATACCCTTCCCAGACAGGGCTATTACTCTTAATAAGACTCTATGCAGACCAACAAAAATGTTTTTGAATTAGAATGGTAATTTGTATCAAAAATGGTAAATGTATGCACATGCATAAGTTTGAGTGCCAGGTTTTGTGTACCTCTTCAGGAGGCATCTAAGGTCCTTAAGAGCCTCTGAAAATTACTGAGAGGTAAGAGGTCTGGTCTTTTAAAGGAGTTTATTTGAGTGTGTTTGTTTACTGGTTTAATTATATATTAGAATGAGCAAGAGGCCAGAGGGCCCTGAAGTGATGTTGGTATCAGAGTGTTCTGTGCTTGCGCTGAATGGAGAATGTCAGAGTCTGCACATATGGTCTGCTTCAGTTACATGTATTCATCATTTGTTTGTGAGTCTCATTTCAAACCAGTGGAAAAGATTGGTGAAGCAATCATCAGTGCATCTTAACTCAAAGCTCCGAAATCATTCTTGTAATCCTCCAAATAAAAGTACACATGATTAAAAGCTTTTCTGCATAAATATCCTTTATCTCCTCATTGTGCATCAATAATCATGCAAGATTAAAGCCTCATTCAAGATTACAATTTTACTTACAAGATCCTCCTTCTTTAGTTCTCTCTGGCTTAAGTCTTAGACCTAACATTTTCTCATATAAGACAGTGATATTAAACATAATACCATAACGCCAACATCTTACATCTACAATGTTTTGATGTTTTGAAATTGTAACTGTACTCCGGGATCAATTAATGTATGGCTGTGTGCGTCTGTTTGAGCAACAATCTAAGAGCTACATGAGAGTTAAGATGATAAAACATCTCCTAACTTCATAGAGGAATGGAGAAATCCGTAACCTTATAGACTTTATGTGGAGCTTAGTTGACACCTACCACTCCGATTCACCCTCCAAACCAGTCTGTTTTTCCCTGATAGCAGTATTAACTGTTAAACTCTCAGGTGAACGTTAGCTGTTATTCACTCACTCATTTTTACCTTTTCGCACAGGTCTGCATTAGGATTCATTCAGCCTGACCTTTTGACACTGTGGTGGATCATAGCTGTCAGAATCACTGTATATTATACTGGGGGGATTATTAGATGTGGCATCCATGCCCTTTGTTGACTATTCAAGTATTGACTAAGGTGAGGAGCTGAAGCTGTGTACACAAGCATGCGTGAATGGATGAAATGAGCTGGCTTTGCGAGGAGCATATGTGCAGACTCAGTAATAGACTCTAAGCTGTAGTCTCATCTCTGTAGAGGTGACTCCATTTTGACTGACAACTCAGATGTCTTGTGTCACAGGGTAAAAGAGTTTTCTACTCCATCTTTCTAAACATTTGCAGGAAACACTAAAGAATTCAATCAGGCTATATGAGATGTGGGTTTAACAAGTTCTAGTATATTGTGGCCACATTAATTTCCTGTTGTCAAAGAAATGTGTTATTCCTCTTTGCTATAACCACTTCAAAAATGTATTTGAGATCTTCCAAGGTGAAATCAGAGACAGAATCAAAAGCAGAGAAGACTGCTAAAGAAAAATTATACTGTGGCTACACAAAAAGCATTATTCCAGTAATGAGCTGAGTTTAGTTAATTATCCCTTGAATTACCTCTCTTACAGCTTTTCCACCTTTTTCACCAAATGGAGGTTCTTGGTTACCATGCCATCAAAGCATATCCATTTATATGTCTCTGCTATACAAATATCTTTGTGTGCCAAAGGTTTAAAACACATCTCATGTACTTTCTAAAAAAATCTCTTGAATGTTATTGAAAAGTCTGAGAATTTAATTACTTCACTGGCATTGCCCTTGTTTGTCAAGCAATATAAAAAGTGGCAAGATCTACATTTAAAATATGACTTTGCTACCTCAATCACCAACCTGGTCCCCTGAAGGCACTTCAGTTGTCCTTTGGTCCAAACAACAAATTGAGTGCTCTGTTTATCTTTCACAAGAGTGGCTTAATATTTGATCATGCATTTCAAGCATTTTGCTCAAAAGAGTAAATTTGCCAGCTCATGTTTTCACAGACTTATCATGGCTTCAAAGAGAATATCTTATGAATTAAATATGAATGCCAGTTGTGATAACTTTGCTATGCCACCTTTTGTCTTTGAAGTATGTTAGCTGTCACTGATTTAATCTTAAAACTTATTGTATTTTTGTTGTTGTTGTTGTTGTTTCTGTTCCTGTTTATCATATTTAAGATGGGAGAGGTCTGAAATGTCCCTGGCACAAAACGTTGTCTCTCTACTTATACACAAAGTTCTGTAACATGAGCATGTCCCATACATATTCAAGAAGCTTATGGTATGACTTGTAATCTTTTATCTTATGATGGATGTTAAATCTTTTTTTGTTTTTTACTTATCACATCCATGCATATGTTTTCACAATGGATTATATGAACTCACAGCTCTTCCTGAAATGACGGATAAACACGACTGCAGCAGCATTTTACCTTCTTTGAATAAATGAGTCAAAGCTTCTGATATAAGAAAAGGAACGGGTAAAACAAGGTGACACTTAAGGTTTGACGTCTGATTGAGCATGAAATAGATCCCAGATAATAAGGGGAATTTATACTTGAAGTCTCCTCAACTGAAGAACAAAACATACAGTCATTGTAATCTATTCAAATGCATTTCTTGAGCAAAAGACTAATATTCTAGCCATGTCATTTCAGCATTACTTGTTAATGTCTCTTTGACATGATTAGGCCTGCACTATGCTGGATTTCTGCCGATGTTGAAATGTGGATCTCACCCTGCATTTCAACATGTTTCTGTGATGGCTCCTCTAACTGACTGCCTCATTGATATATGTGCTAGGAATATCTGTATATGTTTTGATATGCTAATGCTGGTAATACAAATCTTATCTGCCGATACCAATTGTCATACCAAAAATATTGTGCATCGCTAAACCCCTTTTCTCATCCCTGAATTTTACCAATAAACACATTACCTGGTCTCCCTATTGTTCCCTGTTATAGCACTGTAGTTACATAGACAGAAATATAAGCACTTATTGCAGCCAAGATTTCAAAAGCCTTTCATAACTTTTCCACAGTGGATAGAATCTGTGCTAATGCCATGATATACACATTGATTATAAGAGCAAAAGAAAGGAATTCTGCAATGGAGCTTTGAAAAGTATTGTAATAAATCACTCATTGACAGTGTTTGTTAATGCTTGAACTTCATAAATCAATTAATGGCTGCAGATCTATGCTTTGAACACACACCTAAGCTGTAGCTGGTCATGTTTGTCCACTTAACACAGCTAGTGATACAGTTCAACAGGCAGGAATTGGCACTGAGAAATGCTGGGTCTTACAACTCATTAAAAACACAATTACTATATTGATTTGCCTGCTTAGGCTCTTTACCTGCGTGTATAAGCCAGCTACTAGGCTGGATTCCAACCTAACACAATACATCTGATTTTAATGAGAAAGCAGAATGCTACCATTCTCTCCAGTAGCTTAGAAGCTGTGCCATATCTTCTCCCATGCAAACCTCCCTTATGAAAATAAATCAATATCATGTTCCGAAGAAAATCAGGCTACTACTTTAGACGTAAAGTAGCAGTTAGTGCCACAAACTGGCATGGTCACAACATTGAAAATGACTGTGAAAATGAAAAACACAGAGTGGTTTGGTAACACTTTATATGACTATAATTGCAATCTGCTTACTAATTAGCCATAAGATTACATACACAGGGAAACAATTACCACCACTGCTTAACAAATATCTGTGAGACATTTTGTGAGACATGCTTAAAGACCAATTGTCAGAGCCTGAGATCTGAATTGTACTGAGGACCTAGTTTTAGAAACAAAACCTAGAAACTCTTCGATAATGTGCCATTTATGTGTTAATCATAATATTTTTGAGAGAACAGAATGCGGATAATAATCTTGAGAAAAGTTTGTATTTGTACTGGATCAACTTGAGACTTCCAGACCTGTTTTTCATTGCTTCAGTTGAATGCCACTCAATATCTCACATTGTTTGTGTGAGAGAGTTGTATGCTCTTCTAAATATTGTAGGGCTTGCAATATCCAATATTGTTAACAAAGGAGGCTAATCACAAACCAGTCAATGAACATTGTCCTTGGTGACCCTTGCTTCAAACGTACTGCAGTGTCTTGTAGATTTTGAGCGGACTGATGATACAATTTAACTCAATATTTTTTTCACAGCTTTGTGACAGGAAACAATTGCCCAGGAAACAGACTTTGTGCTTAAGGCCTTGCTCTTACATCTGCTGACAATGGTGAGAAGCATGTACAGTGCATGGCCAGTTTGTTTAGGGGAAAATGCCACATATTTGGGCTACTGTCATCTTTTCTCATTTGGATAAGTAGCAATATAGACCGAATAAGCTAATCTGGAAACCAGGCTGGATTTATCTGAATACAGGAAATGAGGCCTGGAGTCAATCCATTAAGAAGCCTCTTCCAGGTAAACATATGTTCAGGGCAAGCGGAGCATCAACCAAGCAAAATACCACATACGTCATCATCCCTATATGGCTCTGAGTCTGCATATACCAGATAAACTGATGTGATCGGATTTATGGACAGAGCCAATGAGCTCCAGTGGCTCAAGGCCAGACAAACCATCAAATTTGCTAGCAGTATGTCTGGATTTCCATGCTAATATTGACCTAAATATTCCTGTATCGTTTGAAACACTCTATAATCAGGTCTAAATGGAAAAGAAGCAGGTTCAAATTTGGATAGGAATTGAGGTTTGCAACAAGGCTAATTTAAAGCGGGGCATGTCAGGCCTACAATACATTATTCCTTATATAGTGAGTGATGAATGCATGCATGGGTTCAGGGCTTTGGAAATTACACATCACCTACTTTGCACACCCTCATTATCTTTCAGAGTGTCTCACATGTGTTTGTTGTTATGCACCTCAAATGCAGCTCCCCTAGGTCAGCTTTATCTCTTGAATTAATATGCAGTTTGATAGTTGGTAGTTGTTATGCTCATGGTGGAGGGGAAAGATCAATGACTAAATTTTGAATTGAGAAAAGGACTTTGATTGTTTAGAAGAGCTGGCACAAGCTGCTGTCAGTGAAAATTGTTGACAAGTTAACTTCTCTGTCCCTTTCTCTTTCACCCATCAAGTGCTAAGGGGTACAAAATGCATCTAAATCTGATGAAAAGTGCATGCTCTCACTCATATAACAACAGCAATACTGGCCATTTCCTTTGTGCAGACAGTCCTATCATTATTTTAGGCTTGCTTTCAAGGGCCTGTAAGTAGGGCGACCACCAGTCAAACTAAGACAAGGAGGACAACTATACTTCACTTTGCAGAAATGCAAAAAAATATAGGCAATGAAAAGTAAAGGCTATTTGCCTATTTGTTGTCTGATAATTGATAATAGACTTAACATTACCAACTATGGACTTCATGTAATTAATTTAACCTTAACATAGTTGATGCCAGTGTTCCTGACAGGTTTGATCTCTGTGATGTGGAAATATGGCACTTTGCGGTCTATCCTTTCATGTTCCAGCATTCCCCCACAGAAACAGACTCTGAGCATTAAAAACAATGCATCCCTAGTGTCTAGTGTGTGCGTCTGTGCCGGCTGATGTGTACTATTGCGCTCAGAATGCAGAAGAGCACATTGTTTTCAACATCGCTGAACATTGCTTGCTATTGCGTGAAGCAAGTGTCAAAAATCCGGACAAGTGGAACTGGACAGTCCAGCTAAAATCCGGGCAAATGGCCATCCTATGGCTTACACACACCACCATTACCACAATTACAGAGGTCTGCTAACACAATTTGTGCATTTGCCTCACTGCAAATGGCCTCTTCCCTTCCCTCAACTGTTTCACAGCAGACTCCGAGACAGAGTTCGAGTTGATTCATGACACAGAGTATGTTCCTCTGAAGATTAATTTAACAGGCACTAATTATTGCAAATGGTCCTCATTAGTGTTCTCACACATTAATGTCAGAGAAGTCAGTGAGAGATGGCTCCAGTTTGGCCCACAGTCTTCCTCACTGTGCAGGGGCTCTGTGTTCCAGGACACCATTGGCTAATGGCATGGCCTGGCAATGGAGAGAGGGAGAAACAGGATCGAACGCCAGGCAGAGACAGAGACACAGACAGAGGCTAACACAGCAACAGCACAAACACCAGCGCAACTTTTATTGTGCTGAAGGAAAGCTTGGAGGCAAGCCCAAATAGCAGGTAGTAGGAGGCATTAATGAGGCTGGATCTGCCTGTGGTGTGTGTAAAGCAGCAATGGGGGTTGAGCAGCCTACGCAATCCTTACCCCTCCTCCACACACACACACACATACACGTAGTATATGCAGAGTTGGTCCACAGAGGAGGTCGCTAACATAACCATGATTACTGCTGAATGTAAATGATGCACATTACTGACGGACTTTAAATGCCCGTAGCCTTCTTAAACAATTCAATCGCGCAGCCACCGAAGGCGGTTCCCTTGTGGGGGAGGGAGTGCAGCTTCACAAAATGGGTTGAGTTAATGACTTTGGAGATCACAGTACCTTTCACACACACACAGGGAGAGAGAGAGGGAGAGAGTGGAGAGGGGGATGAGAGAATAATCACATTTGATTTAGAATGGATCCCAGTGGAAATCATACATGACAAATATCATTACACTGGTGTTGACATGCATTTTCTTTTTTTTCTATATTAATTGCTAAAGGTAATAACTCATTGACAGGGCAGATGTGTGGGCATTATGTTGACAGGTGACTAGACAGACATATACACACATACACATACACACAACAGGGTCTTCTCCTCTGGAATGGGTTTTGAGCAATGAATGAATTTGTCCAGTGAAGAGATGTTGGCTGACATTGATATTCACCTCTTTCTCTGGGATGTAAATAATACCATCATTTTACCTGTGTGCATGTGTCATATCATGTACACATTCATATTTAGATTGTTTATTTCTATATGGCTGTACATTTGGGCATAAACCTAAATGTAAACATTTGGATAAACACCTTTTGACAACAAAATAGTGACACAAGAGGTTTTTGCATTTCACTTGGTATATGACCAGTGTCAGCAGAGTAGTTAAGTTCTGAAGTGTAGTCTTACTATTTCAGAATACTACACAATAACTCAGTAGCCAGGCTAGCACTGCTTAGTGCTTACACTCATTTTTTCATTTAGCTCCACCATTGTGTCAGGGGTCTGTTCGTAGACTTAGGTTTCCACTGGCTCTGAGCTGTGCATGCCAATCAGCGAACAGAGAGAGGCCTGAAAGTGATGTACATTGAACTCAAATGGTGTGTTCCGGCGCATAACATACGTCACGACAGCAGTAACGATTGGTTGAAGCAGAAAGTATTTCCCCACCAGGAAGCACATGTATCCCAATGGATAGGTTTCAGACACTTTGCACAAAGTAAAATGATGTGAAAGTGTTTGATGCATGCATGAGGCAAGCTCAGTTTATGATGGGGCAAGTTTAATGACAAATATATCCAATTTTGTGGTAACATAAAGGACAGTTAAGGTTAGTGCATGAGAGATTCTTTAGTGAGGCACCAAGTTAATCACATAGTAACAAAATTCCTTAGGTGGTCTCCATGCCAACATATTATATTTTTTACATATATACACAAAGGCAAAGAAAGCAAATGATCAGCATGCACAACTTAGCCATTAAATGTAAAATACTGAAAGCTTTATTAGATATACTGCAGTTATTGATTGTCAAATAAATAAAATCTAAAATAAATTTAGAAGTGCAAAAACAGTTTCAGAATGCCAGTCCATTCATGTCTATTCAATGGTGCCCCACAGACTCCCTACAGTTTCCTTACCACCACTTTAGCGCACACCTGCTGCTTCATCCAGGGTGGTCAGTCAGGGTGATGTCCATGTCAATGGAGCCAGGAACCCCACCACTGCCCCACAGATAACAGGTGCCATTCATAATTCATGGTCTGCCTTTAGGGCGAGGATGGATGTGCAATTACACTTCTCATTGCACCGACATTCACACCCATGCCCCAATCTCTGCTGCATAATTATGCAAGTGCCTGAATGGAAGTAAGGGCCAGGAAACAGCATGGGCTATGCATCTAAGTAGTCGCACTTTAGCACTTGCTTTACGGGAAAGTCTTGCCACTTAGCAGCCATGTTATCGACTCCTCTGAGCAGCAATTTTGGGCAAACAAGATCCGGTTTAGTGAAGGGTTTTTGTGGTAGCATGCTCATTGCATATGGATGACAATTCACACTGAGGCTGTTGCTGACTGTTTAGGTGAAGTGAGGCAAAAGTTTAGTTGTGGCATTATCAACATTGTCTCTTCATGTGGCAGGACAAGACTTCAGAGGTCCAAATCCACCATATTAGCCATTACAGATTCCTCTCTAAATTGTAAGGCTACAATACAATAATTCTGTCTCAGTCCTCATAATATCTATGGCTTAAGCTATAACTTCAACAGTTTTGTAAGTAGCAAATAAAGATACTGGCCTCTTTGATGCACAGCGTATCTTTCAGAATGTTTTCTCAGAATCTCTGTCCTCTGAGTTTTCTCTATGCCTGACAAGCGGTCATTTCACATTTGCCTCTCATTATGTACCAAAGACTTGCACTGCATCCCTCTCAGTCGGTGGAGACACCACTGGGATTCACTTGGGGTTAAATTGGGCCGCTCAGCGCAAGGGGTGCATCACCTCCACCCACCCGCTGTCTTGGCACGATGACTGCATCACTAAGTATGAACACAATCTGAACAGACAGCTTGGACAGTTAAGACATGCTATCTCCTGCCATGTAGAGATCTTCCAGACTGGATACAAAGTAAAGGCACGGTGCCTCAACCTAGCATATAACTACCCAGCTTTCTAGGGAGGATGCTAGGCAAGGATCTCTGAAATGAATTTAGGCTTAGGAGGGAATAGGAGGAGTTGAATTGGAAATAAGAGGATTCATTTCTCTAATTCTGTCTTGTCTTCGTCATCATGGAATGAAAACCCCCAATCGAGTCCCCTCTGGGCTTGTCCTGCATCAAGGTGCTAATTTTGAGCCACAAGTGAAGGAGTAATTTATGAGGTGTTACAAGCCCGTGGGGAGATATACCAGGGGGGAGCTATAATCAGGTTTTGTCTAACTAGGGTAAGGAATTTTCCACAGCTAGGTTAAGGAAATTTCTGCACTACAGTCACTTTGTATGAAATGGATTTTTTTCCTTTTAATACAACCATTAGTTGCAAGCATTCAACATTCCATTAATGCACATAGGGTTAAAGTGCATTAACTGACCTCATAGAACACTTGCAACCATTTTAGTTTAATCATCTCAATAGGTCCAGCTGTTTCATGGCGCAGGTTGTGACAATGGCGCTATAAATGCCACCATGCCAGCACATGGTACATTGGGCACTAACAAGAGCCAATGGCAGTACTGGCCCATAGGGAGCACAGAGCGGTGCTGCTTGTCTTTTGGGAATGGCCACAGATTGCCATTCCAAGGAGATTAAGCACCGAGCCAGGAGATGAATGACACATACAACATTCCCTGTAATTATTCTTGGACTGAAAATTTAATAACCTCAGCGCTCTGAGCACTATGTCTCAAACATAGCCGAGTGGAGGAAAAAATAGGACAAGTGGAGAGAAAGTGATGGACTTTTTTTTTTTTTTCTTTTGCAGGGGAAGATGTTCTAGCAGATGCCTGAGCATGCTCACTCTGATACAAATTTGTGTGGTACATGTGTATCTGCCACAGCACTGTCCTTTAATGCTCTTCAGGACTGAGTTGAGCACGCAGCAGACAGCAAGCTCCATCACAGCACTGCTCTGTGGACCGGGGAGCTGCTCCCATGATCACTGCTGAGAAAGGGCTAATAAGTAATGCCGTTTCACCATACTTTTTCCCCCAGTAATGAATAGATTGTGGTGGCAATGATTACTCATGTACATGAACATGTACTTAAAATTTATTCATTATCTTTTCTTAAACTCTGAGATAAAAACAAAATGTGCTTTAGAGATCGACTGGCAGGAATTTCTCTCTGGAGAGCTTTTTGATACATACTAAATAGGTTAGAGTCTTTTTCAGCAAAACAATCTCTTCTTCTTAGACATAAATGTATCATAGTGGAAATGTTAGTGGGATAATAACCTTCAAGTTGTCCTTTCTACATGAAATGTTCAGACTTGACAGAAGAAAGTCTTTGTATAATCTCCGTCTTGTTCAATATTTCCATACATTGTGACCTCTCAGCAGTTCTTAACTACAAATTGAATGGGTATTTAGTCCTTTTGTCCTTAGAGGTAAAGAGAGAAAAGTCCCCATGAATCTGTATCATGATCATACAGCTCGGTATTGGTTATATTGTGCCAGAAGTGAAAAGGAGAAGACCTAGAACATGGGAAGCACAATATCGTAATAACAACATTTTTGTCTTGTGCTTGGAATGAATATCATCCAGTTTCAATGTGAGCCTGATGACTGACTCTGAAAGGTCACAGAGCTGAAACTTGGCTTATGTCAGCATGGTCAATGAAACATGCCAGACCACTGAGAAAATGTATTCTTCTTTAATGGCCTTTGCTGTCAGTGGATGTGCACACATGGACATGCTTGTCAAGGGCGGAATGAAACTCCCCCTCAGTGTCTGGAAAGACTAACTAGCCTGTTTCCAGGAAAAATTGAAAGAATTTCAAAGTAAGCCCCAAAGGGAGGGGGAAGTGATAACGTGGACACAATCAACATGCTTGATGAGTATGAGACATTTTTATACCTGCTTGTTGAACTTTTTCCAGTGGGACATCTGCTCGCCTGGATGTTCCCTCTCAGCCAGGTGTTGGGAGATGTGTTCCTCATTACAAGCCTGCTCCTGTTCTGTGCTCTCTTCTGCGGGAAGGACTCCATTCCCACATGGGTTCCTGGAGCCTAATTAGTGAGGGAGGAAATGAGAGCCCTAGGTTCTCCATATTAGCCCGCGTCAGTGGGCTCCAGAGGACAGCCGAAGAGTCTCTGCCAAACGTCACACTCACTATGGGCCTTCCACTGCTGGGAAAGGGGCTCCATACCTACTCCATACCTACCAGCTCCCTCCAAAATTAATGTATGTTCTGCTACACTCAAGTAGTCAACTGTTCATACTTTTTGTACATCTTTTTTCAGCTCATACTTACTCATATTTCACTCGAGGTTATTTATATAAAAGTTGTTCACTGCTAATATTTATATTAGGTTCTGCCAAGATAAATTTAGATTATAGAAACAGATTATGGAGCAGGCAGTGTGAATGTTCATGAGTGCTGAAAAAGACCTGTGCCAGGTGTGAATAAGGTATAAGAGCTACTTGCCTGTTTTCACTAAAGCGACATCTACATTAATGCATTTTCTAATGAAACCATAACAGTAACAGATGCACTCCTTATCCACATTAATGCACAGGTTTCGGTGTAAGACAAGACAATGTCTGTCTCGGATTCACCTGAAAACGGGAGTAGAACCAACGTGTCTGTGCAGCGAAAACGCAATCGATTGAGAAGACAGGTGACCAAAAGGAGATTACGACTGAAGCATCTGAGAGAGGGACTCAGGAGGTCAGAAATGTAAGGTGGGACAAGGTTGTGAAGGGCTTTTAAAGTGAGTAGCAGGACTGTACTTGATTCTGGATAGAACTGGTAGCCAGTGAAGCTGAGCAAGGAAATGGGTGATGTGTGGAAAAGCGCTTTGTATGGGTCAAGAGTCTGACAGCAGAGTTCTCTTCTATATATGATTTGTAAGGATTTAGTGGGGAGGTCAATGAGAAAGGAGTTGCAGATGGGACAATTTGAAGCAATGGACCAAAGTTTGAGCATCCTTGGTGGATAGGAAAGGGGCGAAGGTGAACAATTTTACAGAGATGGAGGAAAGAAATATTAGTGAGTGGGAAAAAAGGTGAATGAGGGGTCAAGGGGTATTACAAGGTTTGTGACAACAGGTGATGAGTTAACAAGTGCACCAATATTACATGACCTTAACCCTGATAGACTGATAAACTGTACCTGAAGGGGCAGCCGAGACGCAGGGTGTAGTCAGATATAACTAAATATCAGTGGAAACAAAAGCCATGGTTACAGATAATTTGGCAAGGGGCAGGATGTACAGGAGGAAGAGGAGGGGTGGACAGTGCAGGTGTCGTGTTGTGTGGGCCTAGTGTGAAAAATATTTGTCTATTGGAGAGGTATGACTGGAACCAGTTCAGGGCAGAATTTGAGACGCCAATAGCTGACAGATGAGTAAAGGGGTGGGGACAGTGTCAAGCTGACATGAGGAGAAGTTAGACTTGCGCTATGTACCTGGGTATTTATTAAAATGTGTATATTATCCTCCTCCATATTTACAATAATAATTTCATTTACACAATGAATAAATCATTTCATTTACACAATGCTCAAAAAGGCATTAAATAACATGTCAAACAAATAGACAACCAACCAGAGAATCCATAGATAGACACGCATACTAAATTAGCCATTACGGAACTAGCTGTTTTCAGTGACTGAAATCATTTATGCATAGTTACAACCACATAAGTAAATGCGTTTTTATAGATGTCCACCTATGTGATGATGATGTTAGCCACCAAGAGAGTCAATCAGTGGATGAGCTTAGGGACAGAAGGAGAACTGTGGGTTGGAAGGAGTGGTATATTTGGGTAATTTTGTCTACTTTTGCCTGCCTTTGAGAATGCATATATGGACTGGAATGAAGGTCATTGTCTTATGTTCATGTGGAGTTTGGACAGTTTGTTGTTAATTTGTTCTATGAGGCTTTGTGTATTAGATTTGATTGCTTTTCCTTAAATTCAACCTGAATAATTTCTTCTCTACATTTGTCTTACGCAGATGTCAGTAAGTAATTTACATTACATTTACATTTATGCATTTAGCAGACGCTTTTACCTAAAGCATCTTACAACTCGACTCAACTATCAAGTGTTCAGGGCAAGTCTCCCCTAGAGCAACTTAGGGTTAAGTGCCTTGCTCAAGGGTTTCAAACCCACAACTTTTCAGGCTACTTGCACGCTAGCCAGGTTCCTTAACCACTACGCTACCACCGCCCAATTTATTTATATAACACATTTTTCGACACAAAGGCAACTCAAAGCGCTTAAGATGTAGACACCCCCATTCTCATCACCCCAAGCCCCAAAGTCAACGTATGTCAAAAAGCCTTTTCTAAAGCCTGGCCCAGAATCCATGGAAGAAATAGGGAGCACAGGGACCATTTTGCCCTAATAATTGATTTATAGATTATTCAAAACATGCTTCAAGTAAAGTGAATCATTAAGTACAAACGAGTCCATCCTGGCTGAGGAATGAACAGATGGGAAATGACAAGCCTACTGCATTGACTCGACTGGGAGCAAGTCTGTATAGCAAGGGACTTTTTAACCTTTTTTCTTTGATTAGAAGATACTGAGCCCAGTAACTCTCCTGGACATCTTTGCGTGCTATGTGACATTTCAAAAGACCATGGTCTGGGACAGGTTCCACTGGAACACTGGGCCCATAGACATGTGCCTTCATGTACAGTCTTCAAATACATTTTCCTTTCATTTCCCATCCCTTCGATTCTGACATAGAGTTTCAAGTACAAAGACTAAGAACCCTGTGCGGTGTAGCAGAGTATCAATTATTCAGACACGTGAAATGGCAGTCTATTCTTTTAATGACTCCCTAATTCAGCTTGCCTAGTGCAAGGAGACACATGGTTCGAGGACAAAACAGGTCAGTGCCTCATATCACAGGGAACAGTACAAAGTTGCACATTGTTTAGTTGCACAGAAAACCTGAGAGTTGAAAAACTGAATAAGAAAGGAAAAAAAGGTTGCACATTGTTTAGTTGCACAGAAAACCTGAGAGTTGAAAAACTGAATAAGAAAGGAAAAAAAGGTTGCACATTGTTTAGTTGCACAGAAAACCTGAGAGTTGAAAAACTGAATAAGAAAGGAAAAAAAGGTTGCACATTGTTTAGTTGCACAGAAAACCTGAGAGTTGAAAAACTGAATAAGAAAGGAGAGGAAAAAAGGCAGAATATCGCTTGCTACTGATGTGCTGTACAAAGAAAATTCACTTGCCCTTTAGCATCTTCAGTGGTAGACTGTGACATCCAGATCACCTTGGCAACAAGTGAAGGAAATTGCAGCTCCATGCAACCTTGGATGTTGGGTTGCTGAATTGTGAACTAAGTTGAAGACCTTGAAGTCTACTGTGTGCTTGTTCTTTTATAGTGTGCCCTCACCTCTCTGTGCTGAGGAGAGTTTTCTCCTCTGATGGAAGAAGGCAGCACGGATCACTTTTTTCCCTCCCAGTGGCTTGCGCAGGTCTCTCAAAGAACAAAAGATCATCAGAATCAGAGATGGTGATCAGAGTAGTTGTTGAGTACCAAGATGAATTACATGGTTGTCATACTTAAATGACAACCGCCAATTTTTTGGCTTTTTTGGACATGAAAAGCTGAACGAACAGTTTTTTTCAGACAGGGAAACCATTGGCAGCATTTTTTCCAAAAAAGCAGTTGAGTCATTCTTTCATTGCTATAACAATTATCTGCAAAATATACGGTTGCAGTAAAGACGACAGGCAGAGAACAAATGACTACATTTGATTTTCAACTACTCCATAGGATATCATATAAAACACAGCTGCAGATCAAAACAATACAAAATAAAAAAGGCTGTATTATGAATACAGTCTTAAGTTGTACATTCAGGATAAAAGCAAGAGCCCAGCAATAGCCATAACCATATCTCTATGTGATTGACCTCCAAAACACAACTTGACTTCTCAAGTTGATTTCACCTCAGTTCAGTTTTATTTATACATTTATAGCACCTATAACAACTGGCAAAATGTCAGGTTTACTGGGCCAAGAGGAGAACGAGAGGAGAGAGGAGAATCTAAAGCAACTAGGTAAATTGATATGCATCACAATAAAACATTTCATAACCTTGTGCCAATAAATACTCCTTTGAGATGGCTGCCAAGTGTTCTAATATTTTGTTTAATGGGGGACATATTACTATTATGGTTCCATAATAAAGTGCTCCGTATCAGTTATTTGGATAGGTTTGAATGGCAGTTTCTATTTTACATGCCGTTTTATGAAAATCATATTTAATTATTTTAGTCTTTTTATAAACTTGTTTATTTGTTCACAACAAACACATTTTTGGAACTGGATAATTCAAGAACAGATGATCGGTGTGGGTCAACCTGCTCAAAGGCAATCATCCTCACATCTAATTCCTCATTATGAGCCATGAAGTAGCTGTGAAAGATGCAAGATGTGATGATGCATCTCACCATCTGGGCTTGAGTAAATGCACAGACAGAATCTCTCTCTATCTCTCTCTCTCTTTCTCAAACACACACACACACTCTACTCCATACACACTCCTACAAGCACACACCCACGCACCCACAGTTTGTTAACCCTCCCTGGAGAAACAGAAAAAAGAGTGTTGCCTGGGGAACTGCTGGTCTGGCTGAAGATGCAATAAAAAAAGGACAAACGAGGCTAAGGGACTAATGGCTAAAGTGATGTAAAACCAGGCCAGCAGCAAAGACCAAGTGCTCTAATAGCACACACACACACACACATACTAACACACACTCACACGCACACACTAACACATACACATGCACATGCACACACACTTTCTCTTACGCAGATGTCAGGCAAGGCTAACAAAGGATCACCAGAGAATGTCACAAACAGTGAAGTACATTAACTCCAGTAGAAAGGTTAGGTAGCATAAACTCTGTAATAGTAATGTACCACAATCAGTGGCTTATTTCTTACCATTATGTTTCTGTGAATAACAAAAATGAGCAAGAGTGACAGAGTGCTGTAAAATTGAGATAGCTTAGGTTGTCCATTATCGTTTCAGTCTATGGCTGTTGTGATTTGTGATTTCCTCTTGATATCCACAGTCTAGCAGTCTATAGCCATTTTAGACATCTTACAGTCATTGACAATCATTTTCACCCTTGTCTCAATACAACGTCCACCTTTTCAAAAAACCTAATGAAGCTTGTTTTACTAACACACGTCTGAGCACCCCAGTTAACATTTGCTGCAAAATGCACTACAGCCACCAAAACTCTTCATACTTCACCCAAAATTTCTAGTGCCATTGTAACTATAGTACATTCTATCACTCAGCAGGACAACAATGGTGGTCAATGTGCAGTGAACACAAAAGCAGAAACAACTTGAAACAAAACACTTTAAAAACCACTAAAACTTTTCTCATACAGTTTGCCATAGATTCATTTCGTTACATATGTTATGTACAGTATATGTTATGTTATATATATTTTGAGTGAATTCTGCAATACCAAACTATCTAAGATACATTTTTACATACTGGTGTACCTCTGGGAATAGATGAACATGGCATATACAGTGACTAAATAAATATTTCTCTGTATCTGTGTAAACTGAAGGAATGTGCAGATGCCAATCACAATATAACAGTGTCTGTTTCCTAGATGACATACTGCTATACTACTTGCTACATAAGACATGGGAAGTACCACTGTGAGACTCGTGTGGGTGTTTGACTTGTTAGCTCAATTTCTGATGTGGTTTACTATAATGATGTTTCTACAAGTTGTATGCTGTGGTCTAGGAGTACAACAGTATGCCATTTGAGTGGATTTACTATACTTTACTATACTTTTTCTTTTGTAATTCATGGTACTCTGTAAGTGCAGTGTATTTTGAAACAAAAAAATACAATGTGTCTACTAGTGTTTAGTTTAGTGTACCTTATTATCTTGACCCCTGTTCCTGCATGTTGCACTGCAAAAAAAACAGTGATCATTACATCATTTGAGGTTATTATATAATGTCCCACTACAAAAAGTAATACATGTAAATAGGCCCACAATACAGTAAATAGGGCAAATTTGTAAATAGAGTTGAATGTAGATTGATTGAATTCATTGCATTTTATTTCTTTTAGGTTTTCACTTCACAGTTAACTGTTTTGAGTATGTAAATATCTGCAAAACTTGCTGTAGTGCAAAATTTTGTTGGAGGTGAATATTGACTAGGAGAAGTATGTGGTAATGGAATGCATTTGTCCTAAAGTAATGCAAGAGAGAACACTGTTTGGCTCCCATAGGCTATGGTTGTTGTGAAAGTGTATAGTGTAAAGTATTGAAACAAGTGTGAAAATGCAAAAACTGCACTCACTGTAATACATTAGACATGGGACGTACCATGGAGAACATATTCCACAACAGTTCATAACACACCTTGGATCTGAAAAGGGAGTTAGAATGGAAAAGATGTTGGTGTAATTAAAGCCATGCTGGTGACTGCCACACCCCCTGGCTGGCTGAGAGATGGATGGCCACTGTCAGGTGCCGACAGACAAAGGCAGGGCTCTCATTCTCCCCTCAGTCTCCCTCCCCAGCTCTCAATCTTCCTCCCATTTCCTGGGCTCTCCTCTTGTTCGCTCAACCGTATGACCTGAGGAACTCTGACACTGATGGTTTGTCTTTGCCGGGATGCCCATGGTCTGCCAGGGTGACAGCATATGTATGTCTCTGTCTTGTGGAAAAATGGGGGATATCCTGGCAAATCGTTGGAAGGCCAGGAGACATTATATGAATTATCCAAGAGTTACTGAATGTGTGGGGTAAAGCTGTGGGTTGGGAAAACCCATATATACCCATATATCTTATATGCAGACCACAGCTATGCACCAAACATGACTATGTAGTCTCTAGTTCTGTATTTATCACATAGGAAAACCCCAAAAAACCCCAACCAATTGGATGTTGGGGAGGGTTTACAAGGGGTGCGTTATGGTGACAGCAAAGTTGCCACTGTAACACATCATGTCATGATTCTTTGAATTTGCTCTAGCTAATCAATGTGGGAGGTCACTGGATTCAGTGGAGCTCAGAGAGATGAAACCAATCTGTGGAGTCATGACACACTGGGTGTCAGTAGGCTGCTGACAGCAGCACAGGTGCAAAAGGAGGGTCTGAAAGCAGTCTGCTTCTGAGTGGGACCTAAGTGTGTACCCAGTTAGAGAGTACTGCTGTCTGACCGTGCCCTTGCCTTGGTGCCAATGGTGAGTCATCATAGCCTAGCGCAGGGGTTTCCAATCTTTTTTCCTCCAAGAGCTACTTCAACGTACATTGTTATGGGGTTCATCTACTGTCTTGCTATGAGGTTCCTTCAGCTTTCTGTGAAATGTTTCTGGGTACTTTTCAATGTGTATTCAAGTCAATTTGATCCAAACATCTTCTGAAGGACCTAAATGTCTAGGGGCTATTTTATTAACATGTTTTTCACTAAAATTAAGCTAAGGCAATAAAGTATCAGACCTAAAAACATTTTTCTTGTATAATTTTTCTACAAATTCAAAGTGGGCCAGTTTGACCTAAACAACACACAAGGGTTAAACTTAACTTAAGTTTAATTGGGATGCAGTTTTATGCACCACACTTTCGAAACTTTCATTTCCTCCTTGGACAGTCAATTAGTGGACTGTGACAACTTGAAACACTGGTCACTAATTAGTCCGCCCTGGCTGTGCTATGTAAAAATTCATTTACATTAAATCATGCACTGCAGCACACTTCCTATTATTTGGGCTTTGTTTAGTTTTTATTGTCTACACTGTTTTACCACTGGCCACTTCAGCTCTATCTCTTTTATAGCTTACTTTTTGGCACTTGACTTGAGCCTATAGCTATTTTAATATTCCTTTTAAACTGTCTGTGAAGTTGATCTGGCTTTGAGTCAAAGAATTTCATTGCTGGAAATGATGTTGCATCTACATCAGTTTACAGTATAACAATAAACTTGGAAGAAAAATCAGTTGTTGATTGTCAACTATGCTATTTCTCTCGCCTAACAAAAGCTACCAGGGAAGACACTAAAGATGAGGCAACAAAGTTCAGTTACCATAGTGGCATGTAAAGCTCTGAGTCATGCACATTAAGGAGTAATGAGACTCTTTAGAGGAGAATTTGCAACACTGTCCCTCAAGCTGGGCTTAATAAACGGTAGCTAATTACCATGGGCAACAAAGGAACAAAGTTACAAAGTCGTAATGTCCGTCTGTCACAGGCTAACACCGGGAGACCTTTATTTTGTCTCTCTCTTTATTTTTGTCCCTACACCTACTCTGTGTGGCAGTTTGGCTATGTTCAGACCCAAGCAGTGCCAAAAATACTGGCCACTGAGCAAACGATGGTGGTGGCGCTGGAAAAGCGATTCATCACCTCTCGCTCTCTTACAGTCCATCAGGACTTCATCTTCCCCAAATTGGTTCTGTCACATCAGAGGCCGTCAGAGGCTGAGGGCTGCAGCTTTGTGGTCTACGCAATGGCTGACAGAAACTGTCTCAGCTCAGCGTGAGCATGGTGAAATAGCCCTGAGCTGTGAAAAGCAATGGAAGGGGGACACTGTCAATAGTTAAACCACTTGGGAGGAAAATTATATTTGAACAATATAATATAAAAGGTTCAAAATGTTCATGCTGTGCTGGAATGTATCCTTGATCAAGTTCTGTCTAAACAACAAACAATATAAAGTGTATCGCTACTCCATATGCTGTGAATAGAAGTTGATATAAAGGAAACATGCAATACTTTGCCAGCAGAAAGCATCCAAAAATAATGCTTACTGAATTACTGAAACTGTTGTCTAAAAAAGAGAGGACACATTTATTTTCATCATTTACCAGCTGACTAGTGGGAATGAGAGGGTGAGTGTATGTATGTACATATACTATATGTGATATATACATACTCTTTTGATCTGATTAGGAAAAGTTGGTCTCTGCAAGTCTGAGGCCCAATCAAAATCAATCCAAATTTTAATTTGAGTTAGCTAACTCTATTATGAACTTTAGAGAACTTTACATGTAAACTACTTTTTTACAGATCATTAGAGATTTAATTTATTTATTTTAAAACTTTTTGTGCTGTTTTCCTCAGGTTTACAGGTGAACTCCACCTGAGGGGTGTTTTAAGATTATGAAGGCAAAGTAGGAAGATTTTCAATCCCTCTCTAGCATTGGTGCTGTTCATGGTGTAGACATGGCCAAAGAGACCGATGGTAGGTAAAGATAGAATATTTTCCCCCAAAACATGATTTAGTTTGGGTACTGTTTTACAGAACATATTAAACATGCATTTTCATCTCTTTCTTTCTCTCTCTTTCTTGTTGCGCACAGGTAGGCCTATCTGTTGGAGTACCACAAGACTGACATTTGATAGAACAGCTCTCACTGATGCTATTTCAACCAGGCTTTTCTGGTTCTGTTTACGTGTTGCCTGTTACTGATCATCTTGCCTAAATAGCAGCATAGGTGCTACAAGCAACTTGTTCCTGAGGCCCTGAGAGCTCCAAATAATTATCACTTGGCAGAGCATCCTTTAATCGCTCTCTCTCTCTCTTTTTCTCTGTTTCTGTCTCCAGCTATTTCTCTCTCTCACACACACTCACACACACTTCTGAGTCATCAAATCATACTTTATTGCTTGGGGAAATGAGAAACTTTAGAGGCGCAGTATGTGCTGAACGGAGTACAGAAATGTTCTCATGCATGTGCCATTTATGATCATGACTGAGGTGTATAAAGGGGATTCTATGGCTGAGACTGATCAGAGCTCTGTGAAATTAGATACAGACAGAACTGCCAGCGTAGTGGATTTGCTAAGCAATTACAGCATTTCCTGACTTCTCCCCCCTTTTTTCGTGGTATTTGGGGCTTGCAGCGAAAGCATTAAAGGAGCTGGTGAACAGGCATAAAATCCATAGACCCTCACAACTCAAAAGTCAAATTGAATTCCCATTCAATCTGGGCTAAAGCCCTAGCCTAGCAAACTCTATTTCATGCCTCACCAGATCCTAAGGATGTTTTACGTTATACTGTTAGATATATCTTTAAACATAAATGCCGGTGGTGGTCTCGCTTCATTGTAGCAGGCTGAGAGATAGGTGTTCGATTTTATCACTCTTTTTTCTTAGAGCTTATAGGTTCATTGTCTTATCTCCCTGTAGCTCTTGTACACCCAGAGTTTGGTGCATTTGCAATAAATGAATGGTAATCACTTAACCTGTGGGTGATATCACAGAAACCATAAAACATGTTAACCAAAGACAACCTGAGCATGCCTAATTACAATGTCAGTTGCTGTTTATAAGACTGCATGGCTGAATCTGAACACTGCACAACTGAAAAGGCTAAAGTTTGCCTACTGAAGGGACAGTACTCTGCCCTAATCCTATAAGGACTTACGGAATTGAGGTAGTGTGTGAATGTACGCAGGGCTGTAGTGGAGGGTAAATGCAAGTAAATCCACCTCTCATGTTTCTAATGTAGGGCTTATGCAGCTCCTAATAGAATTAATTCACCGAATGCAAATTTGATACTTGCTGTAGTCTGTTTACTAGCACAAGACACAAGCCAATCAAACCATATTATACACATTTACAATGTGTACACTCACTCTGAGACACAAGCCAATTGAATCACATCATGCACATTTACAATACACTCATACTCTAAGAGCTATTAACAGAAATACGACTGGAACATATTCTAAATGTCCTTCAAAGGTAAAAAAAAAGATGCATGTTACAGTCCACTGAATTTAGTTCACACACCTCTTTTCTTAACCAGCACAGCCCTATTGTTAAAAGTCAGAAGTCAGAAGTTGTTTAGTTACATATAACACCCACGGTCAGGTGTATAGGTGGGTCCACAGTCATGTGGTTATAGTTATCTGTGCAACTGTGCAACAAAACAGAGAAAACACGAGACTGTTACAGTTACAGAGCACCCACATTCTCTCAGTGAGTGGGTGGATGGATGAGAGAACGTTTGCTTGTGTGTGTTTTCCTCTTCAGAGATATGTCTGTGTTTTGTGTGTGTGTGTGTGTGTGTGTGTGTGTGTGTGTGTGTTTGTGTGAGGGAGAGAGAGAATGAGCAAGAGAGAGAGAGTCTGTGACACCAAGATATTTCGGTGTCCCTCTCTGTAAAAGGGGGAAAAAGACTCAGTTTGAAATGCTAAAATATGCCTCTGGTACTCAGAGCTGAAATGAATTCACCTCTCAAAGGCCTTATCTTCTGGCTCTGGTTCACTGTAAAGGTGTTTATCTGAAGTCTCTCCCAGCGCCCAGTGAAAGTGACGCTTTGTTCAACTTCCTGATCACACTCTCTTGTACAACTCCACTGCTGGCAGACACAGCCAGCGAACAGTTTCAGAGAGTGTGGGCAACAACTCAGTGTTTGAGCCAAAGTACACCGAAGGCTTTTCATTGTATTTTGAAATGCCTATGGTGTGTGTGTGTGTTGGGGGATGCTTGATAGGAGAACTGTCAATAAGCCCATTTCTTTCTTTTTTCTTTTTTTGCCATCCTACTCTGTGTGGTGATTAGGGCCCCTAAAAATGTTTGGCTTGGCCAGAATAAAGAATGACTCCAGAGAGTGTCTCATGCCTTACCTAACCAAGTGTGAAATGACTTTGGCTCAGTAGGACAACCCGTTTGCTCTAACAAGCACAACGAGCTCTCTCTCAAGGTGGAGGAAGAGATGGATTTATCCATTCACTGTAAGGGATAAAAACAGTTACTGAATCTTAATTGAAAATATGTTGCACAAATATATGTACATACACACACACATATACACACACACACACGGCAATGAAAGTAAATCAGTAAAACCCACAGCACGTGTGCAATCAGTTGTGATTTAAGCAACTAATTTTGACAGACAATACCAACCATATAATATGAGCTTTCTGCATTCTGAATCCATGCAGGGCTATCCATGCAGGGGTTGGAAGCCAGGCACCTCCTCCTCTTTCATGCTGTTCTGACCTGGTAGAAGGTGTTTAATGGAAACGTGATGATGTTAAATTCTTTCTCATTTTCTGCACCGTTACCCTTTCCGTTTTACTGCTGCTCATTGATCTTTTCAGTTGCTGCCAGATTCTCTGAGGGAGATTTAGCAACGAATCCAAACACACATAAAACCACTAGCCACAGTTAGCCAATTGAGTCCCTAGTGACAATGTTTTATACTGAGACTGCCATGTGGCACTCTGTGTCAGTTTGCTTGATAAGCATAATCTTCAATATGTTTTGCCTCTTTAATTAACAAAACAGTGTATTAAAAACAGTATATTAAAAGTATTTCTTGATAATTAATTACAACTGTATCACATCAATGTCATTGTACGCTAAATTGTCATAGTCAGTTTATTTATATAGCACATTTTAAAACAACAAGGTTGACCAAAGTGCTTTACATTGGGGAGAAAAGTCAGATGAATAATAATAAATAAATTACATCAGTCAGTCTTCATTGATTGCAGTTGAAATAATTAGCCATTCAAAATACTTAACTTCTGATACGGTGCCTGTTGGAAACCTCTACTTTAAGAATCTAAGGGAAAAAATATTCAGTAGTGACATTTGATATAACAAAGGCAGAAATTTGCACAGCATAAACTGGCAAAGGAGAAAGTCAGCACACTAACACACATCACTACATACATGCCGTTTTTAGAACCTGGTCATGTACGACTGGCACACTGTTGTTAAAATGCTCTGATTGGAATTTGATTATCAGTCCGAGTCAGCTATCTGAAACGAGCCCTTTGTGCCCAGAGCACTGAGCTGTCCTCAAACGTCATTACAGTGATTGCCAAAGGCAATGACATCCGTGCAGGCAGGATCCAACGCGCTCCGGCCTGGAGCTCAAATGAAAATGCAGGTCATTTTATTCCACTCTGCTCTGCAATCAACTTTCCTGGCTCCTTCATCAGCCTGGGCCACCTCCTGGAGAGATGCCAATATATTGGAGCCCGCAAATATTCCTTCAGCTTCACTGGCCTAGTTATGGAAGAGCACTTGTAAAGAGTGAAAAAACACTTGTGTTATTTCTCTGCCTAAGCAGTACGTGATCTCTTGTGGAAGAAGGGCATTTTGGCAGACTTGTTGATTTAAATGTATAAAAGATGAAAAATTTAAACGTCATGGTTCTAGTGGAAGCCTTACAAAACAGATGCTGGAGGCATAGTAACAGGTGGATCAAAAAATAAAAAAAAACAGTTTTTATGCTTTGGTAGAAAGGCATGCAAAAGGTCTGTAATGAAGTATTAAGCAGGCTTTGAAGTTCAACCATCAGCAAATTTGTATTCGTAACTAATGCCAATATCATCCAACAGCATTGTTGGAATGCGGTCAGCCTACAATGTAATCCCAGTGCTGTAAGTCTCAGTATGAGGATCAGAGGAAGCTTTAAAATTGATAGCCTGAGAGCTATAAATCATTTTATTGGACAGGATAGGGAAAGGGTTGTCAAAACCAACATCAAGAGAGGGATTTGACAAAATACTGACCAAATTCTCGGTCACATGGGAATAGGTAGTGAAATTCAGGCTTAGTTTCAATCTCTTCCTCAATAGGCGGACACATGTACCCATTTTTGCTTGCCTTTCTATATGCTCATGACTCTTTTCAATGAAACTCTTTTTGTTTATATTTCAGATCCATGGTCTTTCTATTGCAACATGGCCAAGTTCCTGAAGATTCTATCCATGTGTGCCATATTTCTAGGTGTTTGTCCTGCATGTTTCCCCAGTGCAAAAGTGTCAGTGCAAGAACATCTTCAGTGCAGATTCTGTTCCAGACAGAGTATAAAAGTATAAGTATAAGTAGGCTACACTTTACAAAACACAGAAATATAAGAAAAAAAAATATATATAATCAGTTAAGAGAGCAGAGCAAAAGCTTAGTCCAGTCTTTGATATATAGAAAAGAGTAAAAATTGATAAGATGTTGTAATAGAATGGGGTGGTTGGAGAGCCTTTGGCCCGTGGGACAAAGGACCTTCTCATCCTGTCAGTTGAGCATGTCAGGGGCAGTAGTCTGCCACTGAACATACTTCTCAGTCAGGAGAATGTGTTGTGCAGAGGGTGATGGTCATTGTCCAGTATATCAATCTGCTCCGGGTCCTCTTTTCTCCCACTGATGTCAGTGACTCTGGTTCCATGTCAACAATTGCTAAGGATTAAACCTCATCAGATCATTATGAATAATAGAATACCAACTTTTCCATCATCTCTGAAACTAGGAAGTTGCCAGTGGGGTGTTACTGACATCCCTGCACCACCCATGCAGTCCCCAAGAATACTTCTATGAATCAGTGTCTCCATATACCCAGCCTGCTATAGCAGAAATGGTTATAGAGGATGCGACACACATACACGGCACTATCATAATCAGAATCTTAAAAAGGCTGTGAAGTGCTTCACCATGCTTTGGAATGGATAGGGTGCTGTCCCTTTCTCTAGATATTTGTATTCTGGGTATTTGCTGCACTTTCCAAAGGAAGGAAATAGACACTGTAGCTCTTGAGTACATTTTGATTTGTGGTGTTGAAAATGACAACAGGATAACTGTGTGCGCCTGTTAGAGTAGCATGGAGGACTTTTATACGCACAACATTCATCAAAAAAAAAAAAAAAAACTGGCTAGTGATGCCCTTTGTCTGTGTGGCAAAGTCATCTGACTAGGGTGCCGTTGTTGTTCTGGCCCTTATTGGTGATTTGCATATAAACAGCATTCTAATGGCTATTGATGTGTCAGAGAGGCCCTGTCTCGGGTAATTCATGGTTTATTTCCTGTGCGCAGCAATCCTGTCTGTTGGCTGCTTCAGCCATTGACCCCAGCACAAAGGAGTCCAGCATGAGCAAAGGTCAAACAGGTTGACTTTGCACTGTACACTGAGGATGTGTTACTGTGTAAACTACTTAAACTACATAGTGCAGTCTACTGCAGGGACAATCTGTCAATTCTGTCAAGGAGGTTGACTCTGTCAACTGGATGACCTATACTTTAGTAATGCATTACACTTTTTCCAGATAACCTTTATGGTTAGATCTGCCTATTGAGCACAACACACTTACATCAGTGAGTTAAATGGTCCATCGAACAGTATTGTCTTATCAGAATATCTTTCACAACTTAATGTAAGTGAACAGTCCTCATCATTCCTTACCATAATTACCTTAATATGTTTGAAAATTCACAGCATGATTAAAAACCATTGCATTCTCATCATTATGCACAAAATGTAAGATTTGAGCTGCAAGGAGATGATTTTATCCTCTGGACTTCCATATGATGGAGCGAAACCAGAATGTAGTTGTAGAATCTAGGCCTTGATATCATCCAACAGTGTGATATTTAAGGCCTTCCCTGAAAATATGCTGTCTGGATGGCAGCACACTTTACTCAGAATCAGTATATGTCATTCAATATTAATTGTGACTCTCCAAATAGGCAAGTTGTCTATACCATAGGCACTAATGCACCCCCATACCATCATACATGCCAGCTTTTCAACTGAGCAATAAAACAAATTTGATAGTAGTTCCTCTTCTCTTTACCCTGGAGGATGCTGGTCCATAATTTCCAGAAAGTCTGACAAAGTTTGACACAAATCCTAGGTCCATCTACAATGAGCTTGGACCGGATAAGACCCTCATGCCCCTGGATAATGCCTAAATATGAATTCGTTTTTGTGTGACAATGTTTAAGAAGTATCTGTGGAGAAGTATCTGAGAAGTATCTTGGAGCAACTTGGACTATATTCAATGTTTTCCTGAAGTCATACAGTGATTTTCATTACAGAATGATGTGTTATTTTCATGCAGTGCCACAAAGGTCTGGGTAAAACTGCTATGCAGCCTAATAAATGAATAATGAATACCTCCACATCTTTACTTCTAAGAGAGGCAGCTTCTCTGTAATCGTCTTTTGTGTAAACAACCAAGTTGCCAGTTAATTAGCATTGTCGAAAATTAACATGCATTCCTCCAAAATAATATTTTTTGCTCTGTTTCAGCAATTGACATGTTGTCTTTGCATTACTCTCATACAAATCTATGGATTGCATGAACTTACAGATAAAATCAAAATGACAAAGGAACAAAAAAAAAAAAACTGAGATAGTGTATTTAAAATTCTGTCTGGCTCTCAGGGCATTATGACATCCCGCTGTCAAACTTACTTGGTGGGGGTTGCAAGACTTGGATGAGATCACTTTTCTATATCGAATGGCAATGCATAATTAAAACACTCAGAAGGCCTTTCATTAGCATCCCCCTCATGAACTTAGATACCAGGGCAAGATCCTTCATACCTTCACACTAGTGATCCTGTTGTGCCATCAAGGCTACACACTCCTATGCAAAGTAGCGTCATTCACACATATTTAATTTCAGACACATGGAAAGATTGTTTAAGTTTGTTTAAGCTTGCTTCCTACATGCCATGCGCATTGCACGGCTGATGTGCAGCATAACGTGAAAGGGGTGAGTATGATATTACTTATACTGACAGCTCAGCATAGGCACTCAGAGCTGCCCAGTGGATGCTTATTACAGACATCTTGCAGAGTGTGGAGGGAAACGGGAAGATACATGACGTATGTACAGGCAAAGAATTGATTTATTTTAAACGCGTTCTGTCACACGCCTTCATGGGAAATGGACTTAGTGGATAAACTATGATGTCATGCAGCTGCATAATGCATTCAGTAATGGATGACTCACAAGGCTAACCATCAAGTCATCGTTCTACTAATTCTATGAACATTTAAAGCAGTACCCCTGGAGCTCCTCCTACAGGCACCCATTTTTATAGAAAATAGCAACAACATTGTACTTTCTCATCAATCCAACTGAATTTGTTTGCAAACCAAAGAACAGGAACCAGCGATGATAATTTTTGAGTTATGTTGACTGACAAGGTAATAAATGCAGTTTCGGTTTCATTCTCGTTTTCACCTGCTTGCATTTTCTTACTGCAAGTGCTTGTAACTGCACTTAGCAGCCCAGGGGCTGCTGGGAGAGCCATTATTCACCCCATATTGAGCCATTTAACCATCAAAGTGAATACAAAGCTGGTAAATTAACCTAAAACAGCATAAAAGGTTAGCTGGTGGAGGCACAAAAAATAAATTAAGACCATGACTGAAAACCTTTATCACTGTGAGTAGCTGATACATCAATCATTTTCTGTGCAAAACTAGATCAAGAAGATTGCGCCAGGAATCTATAGGAACTTAGCAGACAATACTTTTCTAAGCAGGAATACGCCATGACATCATCAACAACATCATTATTGTTATTTATATTAATATCATTAACAACACCATGAAATAATGTGGGATTTTTAAATCTATATTGTCCATCCTTAATTGTAAACCTTCATTAGGACGGATATGTAGGGCTATAACAGGGATATGATGAAGCTTAAAAGTTTGCAACTCTGCGTCTATGTGTGTGTGTGTGTGTGTGTTTAGGTTAAGCTCAATTGGTATTTGGTTTATCAAAAGCATCTACAACGCCATCTGATGTTTTACACAATTAAAATGAATGCCATGAATACCAGTTCTAAAATTTATTAAATTAAAGATTTGAGGCAAAATGCATTTTATGTTTGGACAAGGAACAAAAAAGAGCAGAAGACATCTATTAAAAAGGAGATACAACCAGAGTCATGCACAAATTAGCAGTTGCTCTTTCATTTTCAGCATATTTTACTGAATCCACCAGTGTGTAACGAGGCATCATTAGTCCTATTTACACTTTGATATTTCAAACGAAAAAGCTGTCCCTTTCATATTCTCTACTTGAATCCTAACATTAAAACAGATCAAAAGCCCTGAACTTGTAAAGAGTTTACCTTAAAAGGCAGGCTTCTTGTGGCTCTGGGGTTGCTGGAGAAGTGGGGGGTGGCTGTGACCTGACCTGAGTCTTGTTGAGAGAACAAATTGTGTATGTTTTTTTTAAGGCTTAGTTAATTATTCCCAGTTCTGCGGTGGCTAAAGAAAAATGATGAATTTGATGCTAATATCATAATCCTCTTGTAAAGGAGAAATGTATGACAAGAGAGAGAGAATGACAGAAGTAAAGAAAGAAGGAAAGGAAAGATGAAATAAATGGCATCCCTGTGGATCCATGATAAAAAGAGGAGGGCAAAAGGCTAATTTGCCAACATTTACTTCTATTATTATGCTATTACATACTGCCAGTGATACCAGCGATTTTCTTTACTTATGGAGCACCCCCTACAGTTGCCGATTTTTTTTTCTGTGATCAGAAACAACGGAGTTAAAATTCTCACCAATTCATTTGGATTTTTTTGCAAACCAAAGAACAGGAAGCAGAATCAACATTTTCATTGGGTTATGCTGACTGACAAGGTAACAAACACTATGGTTGTAAACAGCATGATACACCAGTACAAGAAAAATGAGAAAGAATCTATGCTACTTGCAGAATTTTCCATCAGTATCTGCACTCCTTCCAAAGTTAGACCTTCATTTCATCCATACCTGCAAGTCCATGAATAGGGAGAGCAGGTGAGGCTCAGACCCCCTCGGGGGCCAAACTCTCCTCACGCTTTCCCCTATCCTTTTATGGAGTGAAGAATATTGATTCTAACGTTGTCTCCACGGCACTCAGCACCATCTCTGATGAACTCAGTATTTCAGTTATTTATTTATTTTCTTTCCTTTATTTATATGCATGACTGACAGCTGTATGGGATGCGAGTGGGGAGGCCTGCTTGGCCAGAGCACAGTCTCGCTTTGAATGCTGATAAATATTTAATATGGCTGCAACCCATGCCAGAGGCGATCACACAATGGCCAAAGAAGGCCTGGCTGCTTTGTATTAATGTAATCTGATTAATGAATAACACCTGGCAACTTCACAATTCTCTGTTTTTTTGGCAGAGTGACCGACAAGGGCATGAGGATGGCACTGAGGAGGATAGAGCACAGTACAATAACTTAATGAGATGAAAAAATGAAAGTAGAACACACTGTCACACACACACACACACTGTTGGTAACACAATTTGAATCATCTCACAACATAACTTGCACATTGTTATTGTGCACCACATTCATAATATTTGCATGCCAATGGTTTGTTCACATAAAGGACCCTGGAATTCTTGTTTTAGTCACCAGTGAATTTCAGCACAACAGGGAGTGACTGATAAACAACTTTATAATTCAAAGAAATAACTGTTTTTCTGCGGTCAGTATGTGATCAAAACAAGTTTCTAACCTTAATAAACAGCTTTAAGGTCAGATGGTTAGCTAACTTGTAATAGGGTGAATGGCAGCATACCAGCACTTGTTGACAAATGGTCTTGCCAAATATCGCTATAGAACTTTGGTGTCTGAGAGTCACCACCATTAAATCACAGAGTAGCCTGTATGAATGTGTTTAGACTATTTGCCTATTTTGCAAGTAGGTCCATGACAATGATCATCCTTGTGTCCCATTCTTTGGCTTGGTAAAAAAAAAATCTATAATTGCATGAATTTAAGACAGAAGTAAATTCCACAAATTTGGTGACCATAGGGTGAGCTCAATGCTTTCAACTTTTTAAGCTGACTCACTATAGCAGAGAGTTTTCTGAATCAGAGGTTGCGATCCAGTAATTAATTATTTTTCTGTGATAGCTTTTCTTATGATACTAATTATATCTAATGTCATATTATGTCATTATTCCTTTTGATTGTTTTTTTTTGGTTGTTGTTGTTATTGCTTGATTAAATTCAGGATCAACTGTAAAATCATCAAGTGTTTATGTCATTTCTACCATGTCAAACTAATAAAATCTAACTTAAATAAACTAAAATCTAATCTTATGCTCTACATATTGATGTTTTTGCATTGGATCACAGTAGTTTTGTGTTCTCTCACAACAGTTTTGTATTAACTCACAATAGTTTAGTTGAATTAATATATAGTTATATAGTTGAATTTCTGAGGGAATGCAAAAATACTGTACGAGCCTATAACTCATCATGTACACAAACAGGACCTTTTGTTCTCACTGCATCAGACATCATTTTCTGATCCAGTTTCAAATTTATACACAACCAACAACTTGAATTGACATATTCTAAAGAAATGAGTACACCATGTGTTGATGATGATGATAGCTCCTGTGCCACCACTCAGTTGTGTTATTATGGAAAGATCTTCAGAGGAAAATACTACACCAACCCCTCATTATGCTGTTGCAGTCTCCTGATGCCAAGTCAAGCAGATGAGTCCTTCATTATTGATCAAACCAAACATTTTCAGCACCATGTGTCTCGTCACCATGGCCCTCCACACCCAGGAAGCACACAGCAGTTATCCAGGGGTTCAAAAGAATTGAAATGGCTCAAAGGAACCCAAGAGCAAGGCTGCTGTTTTTATGTAATTAGGCCAAAAGGACCCACGACACACAGCTGAAGTACCAACCATTTTTTGTGGCAGCCGGCTAATGAATAAGACACACACTCCACCTTTCTTTAACATAAAAGATCAGATTGACCACACACACACACACACAAAGGTTTCCTGGCTGGGTAAAGCTGGCACAGATTGGGTTGTTTACAACACTGAAATAGTACACAATGGTTAACAGAGCAGATGATAACCTGCATTTAATGCCTATCTTTGAAGCTCTGCTGATTACAACCGATATAACCATTTATAAGTCTATGTTGTGAGATGTTAGATTTATTACAGGATCATTAAAGAGCAATCTAACACATTTTACAGTATAGCAACAACATGCATTTATCAGTTATTCACCCTTTTATAATTTTAACAAATTATGAGCATGTAACTATTCCATTATTGGATGTAAAAAATGATCATAGAAGACTGCCTCTGATCTGGATTTTGTGAGGTAGATTTTTGAGTCATGACACAAGCCCAATGCTCATCTCTGAAACTATGAGCTCATGCAATATTTTGAAGCTGACTGCTGCCATCTAGTGGAATCATGGTATTATAATAATTACAGCTTGACATGGAACAGAATATGTTGTAACATGTTAAATATGTGTTCGTATTTTATTTACCAAAAGAAATTTTATATAACTTGATTTATAAAAATCCTCCGCACTTTATATTTCTATGAATCCTCAAGACTCACAAATGGCTCGGTGGTTTTGAGATTTGATTTAGTTTCAGTTTGTATATCCTGTCATGCAAACCTTTTTTGTTACATTGTTTTAAAGTAAGATTTAAGCAGACTGTAACAGTGTTTCACAAAATCAGGTTCACAGAACACACAATGACATTTAAGAAGAGTGGTCCTTATAGAAGTGGCAGTATTAGCACATGAAGGCATCACCGATCTTAAAACATCCTCACCCGTCACTGACACGCAGTTCTAATGCTAATCTTGCTGATTTGAATGTTCAAAAAACATAAAGTCCTGAAAGGCAAAACCAGAAATATTTAGCATATAGAGAAACAAGCATGCACATAACATACACACATTTGACAAGATTAATGAGGGAGAGAGCTACTTATGTAAATATTAGTGGTAGTACCATGCACTCACTGGCTACACAGCTGACTGCTGCTCAAAACTGTTATTACTAATATATTTTAATATGTATTTCACTGCTGCCAGTGGGGTTTTTGTGGAATACTTTTGTGTCAAGCCCTCATAAACACAGCTTTGCATTCACTTACATTGTATGCAATACAGTGGCCACATATGATAGTGATCATGCAGAAGAGCTGGCATGGCATGAGTTGGTTAACTTAGATAGATATCCACACCACATGGTGCTTAGGTGCTTAAATGTTCAGTCAAAATAATTATTTCTTCAGGTTTCTATATAATGCTTTAGGTTCATGTTTTTAGAGTTTGTGTTAAAGTCATGGCCTAAAAAATAAAGCAATGCTAGACATCACTTTTGCTTATGTCTGTGTTGGTCTTCTTCACAGCTTTCATTATATTTAAGCCAAGGATCAAACATAATGCTCCAGACATAGCTCACCCTTCCCTTGTGTTTTCCCTTCCCTTACAAACACAGTTAATATTTTCAAACTGTTTTGGTCATTTTCAAAGGTCACAGTCTTACACAAATCTGATATAAATCACCTCATGTCAAATCTACATTACTTACCAACCACCAAGCCTACCTAAAAGTCATTTTAAATTAGGGGGCGGGGGGGTCTGTGGATTTTATCTGACACGGGAATAAAAGGTTAATTAAGTAACTGTGAAAGTGCATTTTCCTTGAACCCTTTAGAGAGTTACTCAGGAAGAGGCGGGCAACAGGTAGTATGTGGGCTACAAGAAACATTTTGAGAATGATAATTTTGAGAATAAGTACTTACTATGAGGAAACATGCTCCCAGTATGGTAGCCTTCATTTTCACATCCATATCCATTGGAAACTGCACCCCAAAATTGTCTGCATCTGTGTAGATCTCATTCCCAAAGCCGGACCACTGCTTACAAATACGACCAATGACTGAGCTCTCATCCAGTGATTTGATCTGTTTTTAACAAGATGAGAAATTCTTAACATACAAAATTGGTAAGGTCAAATTGAGTTATATGCACAACAATGCTATATAAAACAGCAGTTGAGAGTTTGAGAGTTGACATGATTTGTGTGGGGATATTTCATGTTTTTTAGTGTTTTTCTGTGTGTTCTGCTTTCCTTAGTCACTTTGTCAAATTGTTTTAGCAGTGTTTTACCTCAAAGTCCACATCAGAGAAGCACTTGCAGTCACAGAAAGGCCCGATGATTCTCAACACAGAATTTCGTTGCTCATCCTGAATGGTGAACTTGGGAATATATGGGTGCCAGTTCTGTATGACATATCCAATAGGATGTCCTGGAGGAGACTGGACTTCAAGCTAAAGAGCAAAGGCGTGAAAACATTAGGGCAATTCCTACAAGTTAAGGTAACTCCATATGCTCTCTATAATATCCTGCCCCAAAACAGCCTACTTGAGTGGCTGAACTAATTGCCTAATGAACAATGTTGTATGATTCTTTTCTTTGCTACTCACACATAGGTGTAGAAACTTTGTCCTTTTTCAGCAACACCACACAGCTGCACTGTGTCTTACCAGGAGCAACCATTCACAAACAGCTGTACAGCTGCTGAACTGTAACTCTGTACCTTAAATGTATTTCCTGACTATAACTACATATTTCAACTGCAACGAAAACAAAAACACAAACATGTTAACTTACCTCTTGGAGGCAGCAAGGGAAGCAACAGGCACTACATTTAAGTGGCCTCGTCACAGACATTACAGTTTGGCCCATGTTGTCCTGGATGTGAATGATGAATGATCGCATCGGTCCACAGCACTGCAGGCTAAAGCAGTCGTTTTCCTCCGCAGCAAAGAACACCTGCTGTCCCAAACTATTCTTCACCAAGTACTTGTTATTGGTTTCCCATCCCATCATCACTATAATTATAAAATGCAATACATACAACAGCTTGGGAACACTTCAATTCAGCTTGGTGCAGGTCTGCTCTTAAAGAAGCATGCAATATACCTCTGATTTGGTAGACAGGCACATCTTCTTTTAACTTCATATACAAATCAGTTCAGATATGTGCCACTACTTGTGCTTTGAATCATATTTTAGAAACTACCACCATTTAGAAACATTTGCTTGACTTTAGTTTGAATTTGACAAGGTCATTACATGACATTACATGCCATCAAGAAGACCTTCAGATTCAGGTCAAGCTAATTATTTCAGGCTTTTGTTTAGTAAACTTACCTTCCATTAGCTCCATCTGCTGGTGAACTAGAAGCTGGTCAACCTGTGAGATGAGGGAACACGGTACTACCAGTTAAGATCCTAGCTGTTAATCAGTCACAGTAGTACAAACTCTCCATGAACTCTTACTTTGTATTGTGGTCTAACACTACTGTAAATTGTTTGATGTTATGCCAGATGGTGATTTTTAAAGTAGCAAGCAGCCATCTTACTTGCGTGAGATACTCCAACCCTGGTGGGCAACCTGGTGGTCTTTCAGGAGGAGGCATTGTCATTGGTACCTGAGGAGGATACTGTGGGTGCACTACAGTTGGCATGTGAAGTGGCATTTGAAATGGAACATACCCTAAATAAAAAGCATAGTATGGCTCATTAGTACACACTCGCAACAATGGCAGTTAGATAACAATGTAGGTAACAGTCAGTTACTGTGATATTGGTAACAAGCATGCCGATACCTGGCGGCATTGGGACTTGACCATATGGAGGTGAAGGGTAGGCAGTGCCAGGTGGAACGTTGATGGCATACACTGGTAAACAACCATGAAAATAAAAATCCTAAATACAGCAATACAACCAAATAATCCAGATGATTTGTGTAAAACAGACTTGTAGGTATTACATGTAATAATTATCCAGACAGGAGATGCTCACCTGGAGGCTGAGATGGGAAAGGTGCACTACCAGCAAGCACATCTTGCTGCCCTGGGGCAGAGTTCATTTAAGTGCAATGTAAATAGAAATGCACAGCTGACAATTGTGCCTATATGGATATATCAAAACAATATCTTAAACAACCGAGAGCACTGGGGTAATATAAACACTTTTTGAAAGTACAGTATATTGTAATTATGTCGGCTACTACATTTCAATACTAGATGTGAGAGAAAAGCTACTCAAGGCTAGCCAAAGTATAGTGCTGTTTTGATCATCATTGAGACAAATCTTTAAATGCATTGAGATAAAGAGGAACCTCAGATTAATTCATTTAGGCTAAATGTTGTTTTAAAAGTGTGTAGGCTACTGCACATTACATTATTATATTACAACAACATTATTCCTTCATATTTATAGGTTATGATGAATCATGAATGAATCTGTGAAGTCAGGAGTGATACTTACTTTTGATGATTATTATGCTGTCTGCCTCTCAGACCACAACTGGTTCTTCTACGATGTCACACAACAAATGTTATAAAAAAATGGCATAATGCAGCAGACTCACTTGTAGCGATTGCTCAGACATTTTCTTGTGTGCCACTTCATTGAAACATATGATCATACTGGATTTAGTCAAGGTTTCCATAGCCAGCATCCGTATGTTTTTGAACACTCTAGAGTCTAGACCATAGAGTCTAGGGCAAGGTTGCCAGGTTGCAAAGAGTAAACAGATGCACTGAGAAACTGATACCTCTACTTGCAACTCTAAACATACTAAGCCTGACCTTTCCGTGCTAAGCTCTGACATACAAAGCCTGTCTTATTCCCCTATTATCCAGTTTATCAGCAGGGAAGATCTTGCTGATCATTATTGTATATCTGTTATTCAGGTTATGATCCGTGAGAGGAGGTCTAGCCACTCTTCATCGAGGCCAGCTACCCTATCTAATCTCATTCACATTCACTGTCACTCAACACATTCTAAGACATCCAGTCAGACGCCTGACTTTTCTCGGAATAACCCATCAGCACTTAATTCTAGAAAAGTAATAGGTTTTCTTCACTTGAACATTAGAAGTCTACTCAATCCTAAAGATGTCCAAATATTCTGGTCCTCTCTGAGACGTGGATAAAAAGTAGAATAAAGGCCACTGTAAATGATTTACATTTTTGTTGAAATACATAAAGATTATGTCCTCATGACTCGCTAGCTCTTCACTCTCTTGGGTCGCTGTAAAAAAATCCGGTCTTTTTATGATACACAGGCTCTGAAAACTGAAAGCAAATGATTTGGGACAGCCTGTCCCCCAACTAATAACACTGAAAACACATTGACACAGTTTTACCAACACTCGTTAACAATTTCAGTCACACTTACGCTGCATTACAGGTAAATGAGAGGTCCGAAGTTTGAAATCTAAAACCTGAAAAAGTGCACTGGAACCTGGAATGCTACTTGAAGTGGGAGATTCTATTGGCGATGTCGGGGCAAATCGATCTACCCCGACTAAATATATTAATCTGCATTGAGTTGCCATTCTAGATATTGTCATTTCACACAATATGTTCGTCAAGGAAATTAGCATGAAGATATTGCTATATCATCTCTGCATGAAGTTCTTTGGTAGGCTAAAATGGAGAACAAAATGATGGCGGCTGATAAAAAGATCGGTGTCTTATGGTCCTACTGCTCATAGTTAAGTGAGTCTCTTCACAAACAAAGCAAATAATAGTTTAGGGAGGTCGTCAGCCATGTATTTTGTTTTCCTTCGACTTTGCCTTGAGGTTGGACCTCGTAAGCTTCAAATATGTCCAATATGTCCAAAAGGCCTATGCTACGTTATGTCAGCTTAAATTAATTTACTATATGACAGCTGGCTGCAGCTGAAAACAAATAATCAGCCTGCCCCCCAAACAATACACACAGAATTTCTCAAGGAGGACTGATAACAAGGGAGAAATATAAACATAAACGTAAACATTAAACAAATCACTGACTGTACCTTTAATGTCATTAGTAATACCGTAACACCTGTAGCCTACTTGCGTTGCTGTTTCCTGTATTGGCCGCTGTGGCATGGATCCATGAGTCGAGTATTGAGTATTGGGACAGTGTTTATTATGTTGGGGTAACTACCATCGTTGGATTTCTCCAGGTAAAGATGTGCACGCTTCGCTGGTGGTTGGCCTAGCGCGAGGGTGGCGAGCTCTCCGGCAGTTTTTACATAATAAAGTCGGCAAGAAAGACCTCGTGGCGCAACGGTAGCGCGTCTGACTCCAGATCAGAAGGTTGCGTGTTCAAATCACGTCGGGGTCATTTGCTTATGACCTGTTGAACAGGAACAACGACACTTAAGCATCTTTAATGCAACATGTGAATGATCAGCCTATAACATACTGCAATGTTTTAAACATGATTGCTACAGAGAAACAAGGTGAAACGGCGACATTCGGCTTGACTAGCCAAGTTGAAAGATGTTAATCGGATAATCAGGGAAAATAACCAACGGGAGTCTCTCTCTTACACACACACACACATAATCAGGTCCAGTCAGCCACCTGAACACTTTACGTAATCAATTTGGGATGCTGTATTCGTTGCAAAGGGCGACTGAGGAAATGGCAAAAAAAAAAAGTTAAGTAAAAAATTATGAGATGAATGACTCCTAGGTTACTAGTGAAATAGTGAAACAAGTGACTCATAACTTCAACGTAAGTAGGGTCAAAATGTCAAAATGTTTACTTGGTATCTCAAAATATTGAAATGATATCCAAAAATATTGGCTTAAAGCTTCTTTGTAGGCTAGTTGTTCCCAAGTGGCAGAAGCGGGCTTGCAGTACTTACTCTTACTCCACGCGCTATTCACGCAATGTTCATACACTTTGAGTTGTCAGTTGTCAGTACCTCCCTGGAATCATACAAAATCATAAGGCTGTCATAGAGAAGTACAAGCACTCTTTGTAGCACCGAACTTCAATCTGGTTATATTTTTTTTTAGAAGTAGGCCGTTCTCAATAAAGCCATGCACAAATCTGAGATAGCTCTCTCCATGATTTTTCATCCAAGTTGACTTGCAAATCATTTCCCAGTACAGTGACGTGTTTACCTTACATTCACATGTTCAAGATTTACATATATTTTTAATCTTGGCACTGGGGCACATTTCCCAGGCATAACCTATAGGCTACATTCACCTCTCATAAGGTATTTTCATGGTGTAAAAATATCAGGGATTTACAGGTATGAGAGTTACTTAATTTATCCTCCACTTTAACCCATTTGGATCTAAAACGCCTGCCTAAAAGACCCCAATCAGGCTCTGTAGCAGATAGAAGCATGAAGAAAAGAAGAAAAAAAACATTTGATAGTCTACAGCTTTGTCTTTATATTGCTTAACCATGATCTTCAAGTGCACTTTTTGAAATTCATTGGTTACAGGCCTTACTCCAGGTCAAGGGGTAAAACACATAGATGCTGCTTCAGGTATTAATGGGTTAATTTACTAATCATTCCATCACCCAACCAGGGTGAGTCCATCTACAATTGCAATTATCAGTCATCAATATCAAATGGCATCAGAGCTTTAATCATCTTGACAAGTTTTGGGGAAAAGAGATCATGGTTGCAAAAAAAAAGACGAGATAATAACCAATATATTTAATGATCTTGAAATTCAATGGAATATACAATATATCTGCTGTTCTCTTAATGGTATACTGAATGTACTCATCATCCCCTTCCTGCCATTGTTTACATGAATTATATGTGTTTCCATTGGTTACTCACCTTGGAAATACTGTGACCAAGATCTACTAAAACTGTGAAATCCCTTTTGTTGTTCATAAAGCATTTCTCCTAAAATATATGTGTTCACGCATTTTGCTCTAATCGCTCATATAATGAGAACAAAATTTGCAGCCGAAACATGCCATAGATAATTTGCATAAAGTTAAGCAGTTTTCAACTGGTTTAGTCGTTCTAGTTGCCCAAACTTTGACGCTCATTGCCTTTGTTGCTTTTATCACTCTAATCAATAAAAAGTGACTGTACGTCCATTAATTTTACAGCTTTAGTAGCTCTTGGTGTGAACGCCCAGTTAGTCTGGCAACTCGTGTGGAGAAAGAACTGTAAAATTATGCAGTGAATGTGAATCTTCTCTGATTTTATACAATCTTCTAAATATAGTAATTTGCAAGTTTTGTGTTGAAACTGACTGGAGGAAACATAACATGTCATAACAGCCAACTTTCCAGCGAGGTCACCTAGTTAGTGGTGTCAACTGTATTACATGCGCAAGTAGAACAAATATATGGCAGGTTTTTACTTCATGAACCTGGGATGCCCACCTCTGGGTATAAACAGCTCTAAATCACTCAAGCCAATCCAAACATTGGTTCAACATGGTCTGATCTGATATTTGTCTCGGATAAAAAAAAAAAACGATGGTTTGCACATCCATCAAAGGAATGGGAGGTCCCCACACTTCAGCTCCCTTAACAATTTTTTGAGATACTGAATAAACTGATTTGATTTTTGAATGAGATAGATGGATAGACAGATAGATAGACAGACTCCTCCATTAATCCCCCAAAATAGTAACTAAACAATTCCCACCTCAAAGCTCCCACAGTAACAAACACCTGGTCTTACCAGAGTGATGACTTTACAGCTAGAGTTGTCAGTGATATGCATAGTGAAGGAATGTCATGGGCCTTAGCAGTATAGTCTTCCTCTTCTTTCACAATGAACATTTTCCGTCCTGTATAATTCTTCACCGCATATGTAAACATAAAATAGACATCAAAAAATGCTAAAAAATAGTTCTTTATAAAGACTTTTTTCATTGTATGATTTTAGTTGTGCAACACTATCAATTATTGTAAACGGTGTAACCTACTGGTACGACAATCAGGTAGTTTTTCTTTTTGAATCAACAGTTTGTTAGCTGCATCATTAAAATTGTGTACCCCCACTACACCTCAGAGATCAACTGCAACAAAAATACTTTCGTCATCCTCACTTTTGTTTGCATGCCTTGTATATTGCACTATTAAACCAAATACTAATAAGCACAAGGTCAAGTACTTTTTGTGCAACCTGCTGTTGTGACATTCAACTGCTTTTGAAAATTCTCTTTCCAACTTCAGTGTGGTTATATGCACAGAGAAATGAAATTTCTTTGATTCCGTTCAGGTGCTCTATAGAATCTTGATGACATGTCTTCATTGATAAACTCTGATTATAATTGAATTTCTCGAGTTAGATGACAATTTCTAATTGTAGTAAAGTAAATAATCAGACTGAAATCTGATTCTTTGTTTGCATGTCACTGATGAGTCAAAATAACTGCTTCTGTGAAAATTAATATGCTGCTACTCAGTATGGTGCACTGATTTAAACTAGCCTATGCACAGTACAAATGACAAAAACATAGAATTAAAGCTTTCTCTCTCCATAGAATCTTAGGCCCTGTTTACACCTAGATATTAATCCATTTGGGCCTGTCATTTACATATAAACTGAGTTTTAGCCACCTCAAATGGATATTTCTTAAAACGGTCTCCAAAGGGGAGATTTTTCAGAACACTGTATTTTCTGGATTTCACTGGATACGTGCAAACACAATTTAAATAAATAAATGAACAAACATGTATAAAAATATCTAGATACACGTAAACAGGTCTTTAAAAGGGCCTTAGACTACAATTGTATGAATGTATCCAAATAAAATAAAATATTATTTTGGAACTTAATTAAAGATATAGGCAGCCAAGATACAGCCAAAACAAGATAAATCAAAAACATGTTGCTGTACAAACCACAGCTGAAACGGCGACCTCGTGTGGCGACATTTTTGCATGCAACGTTAGCTGGCCCGTGGTCACTGTTTTTCAGGTTTTTCTCTTTTCCAGTCATAATCTCACCGTAGGCCTTCACGTTTTTCCTGCCTTTTCTCACAATATAGAATTACAGACATACAGAATTGCAATAGTCATAGAATTTAGAGACTTCATCATGGACATTTGATTAAATAAGATGTTCTATTCTGTGAGGAAAAAATATGCCATTGTGTATTGGTGTATGCCAATTTACATTTCAATTCACAAAAAACACGTCGTGAACAGCGCAATGAGGAAGTAGAATTAACCTACGCATTGTTCGACAGTCACATGCTCAAGTAAAGTACATCACATGATCAGCTGATGACTTCCCGTCTCTTGATGGGTATAGGATTTTCATCCTTCGCTCTTCCCTTTCAGACGCTTGAAGGATCTATATCCTTCTACCATTTAATTATTAGCTAGGGCTTCTAGAACATTTATTGTGTACACCCGAATTTCTCTTAAACATTAGACAACGAAACTGGCGCTTTTATTGGACTGCATAATGAACGGACACGCCATTCTCTACACCGGGGTCACTTTGGCCTTCTGGAGTACAATTCTCATCGTAGGTAAGCAGTCATTAGCAGAAACACATTTTCTTACCGATGCAGAATAATGTTACTGGTAAAAGTGGTAAGTTATTCAGTGCATTATTGTAAACTACATTTCACTTACGTAGCGTCTGTTTCATCGTACGAGCCAGCTGTTGGGTTTGAAGCCACCTTGCTAACCTGTGTACAGTTAGCTTCCCATGTTAGCTAGCTAGCTAACGAGATAGCTTGAAATGTCTTGTAATTTTAACGTAACGTTGATTTTCCATTCCATGCGTTTAATAATAGGGGTTAAATAATGCAGCTTATGTATTTGGGGTGGTATTCGCTGGTGCATCCTTGCAACAGTGTTAAAGCTGACGAACAACGTCAGCTGTCACGATAATTATTAGCTTGCCAAGAGTTTACATATATTTGAACACATTTAACATAATGAATTACTCCAGTCGACCCTTAACACATTTGCCAACATATAGCGTTTGTAGCGTCTCTCTGTTTCTTCTTTGGATGTCTGTCAGTGTCATATGCCATTGCAGCTAACATTTAGCTGTTCTATACGGTGTTGGGAAGTCATACGTGTAAATAAAAGGCAGAAAAAAATCATGGAAAGCAGGTAATTTGTGGTGGAATTTTGGATGATCAGTTACCCACAAATGGACCACTTTCTGATTGGTTTACTAAAATGCTAGCCTAGCCCTAGATCACAAGTTCCCATGGTCTGGTGAACTTCCACACACACACAACACATTTTCTTGCCACATTTTTTTTCTCAACTCAAGTTACATTGTTTGTGGAAAGCGCATGGTGTCTTCATTCAGACCACAAAATATCTGTTCCATTATTAGTCCATTCTTAATAGTTTTTCACCAAATAACGTGTCTGCATCGTTGTTTTCAGGAATATGCTACACAATATTTGACCTGGGATTTCGTTTTGACGTTGCATGGTAAGGGGCCAGCGGTTAGAATCATGCATTTAGGCTAGTTTGCACTGCAGTATACTTTATAGATCTATTCCTTTAATCTAAAATGTTTTTATTTTGTGCTCTGTTATACAATTTCTGGTATAGCCAACATATTCATGCGTCTCATTTTATGTGTCTTTGTAGGTTTTTAACAGAGACCTCTCCATTTATGTGGGCAAATCTTGGGATTGGCTTGGCCATATCCCTCTCTGTAGTTGGGGCTGCCTGGTAAGAATGCACATAACTTCCTCTTTCTAATTTTTTTAAGGAAGCAAGCATGATGAGCCTGGAACTTTTCAGTGTGTGTGGAAATAATGAACAATCCTTGGTCTGAGTTCAATTCAGCATTGTCTGTGTCTTCTGTGCCACAGCACAGTTTAATATAGCTTTGATTCTAATCCAGTATGTAGTCAGTTGTATTATGTAAGGGATAATGAATAACAGGGCATGCGTATATTGTGAAATAATGGCTGTTCAAAATGGTAATAAGGCCACAAATCAAAGTTGAGTGGCCTTTACATTTTGAGGGACATTATTTTATAATATACACACACCGTGGAATTCATTATAGTCAAAGTCAGTCAGCTTTATTGTCAATTCTTCCCATGTACAAGACATACAAGGAATCGAAAATTACATTTCATACTGTCCCATGCTTAAACGAAGACAGACATTGAACATTGAACATTTAAGACAATTGAGTTAGACATTAAACATTTCACAAACAAGTGCCAGATAAGACAAAAAAAGAGTAGTGTAGGTATTGTGTTCTCACCTATCCTAAGTGTAACTTATACTTTCTTGCTGGAGCTGGAAATTATGCTGCTTATATCACTGTTGCTGCGTCTGTGCTATGTGGTTTTGCTAACAATTTACATGTTTTGATTTGCTAAAACCACTATGCCATGTTGTGTCTACAATACCACATCAATCAAGAGATTGAGGTAGGGTTTGGCTTTGAGTAACTCGTTACTTAAACTCTTGGGAGGTGCAAAAAACACAGTTCATGCAAACAATGGTTTTATTTGCCGCTGTTTCAGTCAATTTTACATTGTTAATTTCAATGTCATCTTGAAGGAAAATGCATGTCTGTAGTTTAGTTGTAGACAGTAAGGTAGACACTTTCAATGGTTCTAAAGCCCACCTTTTTATAGTGTGAATCAAAAAAATGTGATCTTAAACATAGGCAGCTCTCCTAATTTCAACTCCTCAGTAGCATTACAGTGGTCAAAAATGTGAAATAGCACCAATGCTGATTGCAGTAAAACAGAGAATTTCAGTGAAGCATGTTCCACATACCATAGACATCTACTGCCTTCATTGACCTGACAGAAGCAAGGGAAAAAAAATTGTCGTTTATTTTAGTATATGTAGTATTTTTATTGTAGTAAAATTATATGTATCTGCACATGTCCATACTTCATTAAACATCAATAGTGGCAAGATGAGCATTATAGTCAGTTAGCTAACTAGCCTAGTCGCTTCCTGAATGGATCTGGACACTGACGTTTGGTGAAAGGAAATTATGAAGGATGACCATAGCAGAGAACTTTCTTTTATTGGGAGAAATTTCAAGGAGAAAGCACTGAGGTGACCGAGACCTACCAGGAAAATGTCACAGGCAAGCAGTAAAGGCCACGGTGGCTAAGTTAGGCTAAGCTAAATTCATGGTAAAATGCTGTGATGCAGTGAGCGAACCACAACACGGTTGATGCCCGTAAATGACGTGGTTTGTTTTGGGGATTGAGGCAACAGGAGTGACTGTGCTTATGTCTTAGTTGCCCATGTATCTAATGGAAAAAAGTCTTGGTTAACCAACCTAGATTACACTGCAGCCCATTCATCTTCAATTGAGTTGATGTGACCCTGCTTAATGTAGGAATATTTTAAATGATTCTTTGGTGTTGAGTGTCAAGTGTGGATTCCATTAGAAAATTCTAAAACCACCAGTACAACCTCCAAATCACCTTATGACTTATAACCTATATCTTTATATTATTTTCTTATTGCCTCCAACAAACAGAATCCTTTTTGCTCATAATTATTTGCTAGGTATTTTTTTCCCATATGATCAGTTGCTAATGTCAGGTTGGTCAAAATGCAATGCAGAAACAAAAAGCCTAGATGCAAAAGTGTTGCACTGGTGTCCATATGCGTTTTAAATTATTATTTTTTTTAAGTAGGCTTGCACATTACATCGTTTTGACAATCATGTTCATATGACCGGAACTTTTCATTCTGTTGGCAACAGTTTCATTGGCATTTGCTAACTAAGCATTTTGCATGTATATCCATGCTTTTGCAGAATATCCACTGTGTTTTGCAGTTTGTGGAGAAATGCACATTGTTGCTAACCTTCAGAGGTGTACGCGATTTTAATGATGCAGGCTTAATTGCAAAGAAAGTCACACACACACCCAAAACCTATATTGATAGTGTCACTGCATTTGATTATGGTCATGCAATCATGTTAAATTGCATTTGTTTATGACAATAGAGGGCTTATTGGAGAGATTTATTTGACTTATGCACTTAAAATGTTGACAAAATGAATGCCTAATGTTAAAAAAGTGAAAAATACATAAATTATCTGTTCCAAGAAGGGGGGGACTCCATACCCCTGCATCCAACACCCACTACACCCCTACTCTCCTTGACATAATCGGAAGTTAAGGTCTTATCAACTACACAGGTTTTGCTGTGTCAATATGAAAAAGCATTTTTAGTTCTCTGGTACTAGGTCTGTGTTACTTGGCCTATCAAAATTCAGCGAGACACAAACAATTTCACCAGAAATTTTGCTCAGCAGCTGCCACTTTTTTGTTTGCATGTTTTTGTGCATGGTTGCATTGATGTTCAGTCAGTGTCTTTGCTTTGGCTTTTGTGTTTGGCTGTGATTCTGTCATATCAGTATAGAAGATTATTCAACACCATTCTGATACTGTTGTGTGGACATATGCATTAGGCTGGAAGTTCTATCGTAGTGATCATCGTCTTTCATTCTATAGGATGGTTTAAAAGAAAAACACAAGAAGGAACACTCAAAATAGCTAAACAAATCTGTAAAACAGATGCATCCAATAAATCTACAATCTATGCATTAATATTCATACAGATGCCAGTGCCATTGTTTTTGCAGAAGGCATGCCATGGTATTTGCCATGGCAGTCAACAACTATAGCAGAATGTCAAGACATGCTAGTTGGATCTGAAAATGATGTGTGATTTAATTAAACTGTTCTTGCTCTTACAGGGGCATTTACATCACTGGATCTAGCATCATTGGTGGTGGTGTTAAAGCTCCTAGAATTAAAACCAAGAATCTTGTCAGGTATTGTTTAAAGTGTTTTTTTATTTTATTATATGATGTGACCTGTTATTCCTTTAACTCTTAAATTTCTTCTCTCTTCTGATGTCTAAGCCCCAGAGTAAATGTTTAAGATTTTGAAACGTAATCATTTTTTACATGCTTTTCCTCAGCATCATTTTTTGTGAAGCTGTTGCCATTTATGGAATTATAATGGCTATTGTCATCAGCAACATGGCTGAGGTGAGTCCCTAAACTAATGTCCACAGTCTGATTCAATTTTAAATTCCCTGGAAGTTAGAGTTTTCTTGTGCCTTTTTTGTTTAATGCATGACCAATAAATGTTGATGCTGATTCTTTTATCATATTCATAGGGCGGGGCGATATGTGGATACATTGTCTCATATTGACTGATAACAATTTATATCACATGTTCTTTCTTTCTTGATATGGTCAATTCGTCCAACGACGAGATTAGTAATAAGAATAAACCAGAGATTAGAATATGTTACTAACACATAAAGCAAAACGAGAGAGTTGAGAGTGTAAAATCACATGTGCTAGTTTTATTTTTCTTGTTTTGGAGGTAGGGAAAAATGGTTTGTAAAAAACATTGTAAACCAGTTATTATCAGTTAAAATGTTTTAGTGTGTATTACATAAGACAAGGGGCAGCAAAATTTTTGACATGTAGTGCCAATATAAATGGTCTGGTTACTTTGCGTGCCAATCATCAGGCCAATTGTTTTTAACAATGCATAATTAAGACTCCACATTTCCGTTAAAATATGTTGAACGCACTCTAGCTGGATACGAAGCAGCACTTTAAGAACATGTTGGTCTATTTTTTAGATGAAAAATAAATTAATCATTCTAAATTTCATACATCAAACTGCTTTCTGCAAGCTGACTTGTGTAACGGCAAACGCAATCACTGATTCGGGTTTGTTCCTTTTTGTAAAGGAATTGAGTACCCTGACCTTTGGTCTCTCCCTAAAAATTATTGCAAGCAGAAAACTTACTGAAGGGACAAAAACATCGTTTTTTTTAACTGGTAGTGACAGTTATGTTCAGGTAGCCTACAGTAAAAAAAAGTCTTTTGTGCAACCTGATGAACAATGTTTTGGGCAACTGCCGTGCAGGGACTTGTCTTGTTGAAAAATGTACGAGTGCATTACCGTCTCTCACACCACACAAGACGCACCTTACAATAGCCATCCTATGGTCTGTCAGGGAAATAAGCCTACAATTGAAAATGCCTACTATCTCACCTTCTTTTTATGCTCACTGTAGAAACAAATGGGCTCAGATGGAGTTGCAACATCACTGTTTATTTCAGGGTTAGAAAAAAAGTCTGGTTTTGGATGCATTTGATTTAGGACCACCAGTGAGTTTTAAAGATAAAATTAAAATGGAAGAAACAGGAATTATCAGGAATTGTTTTTAAATCACTTATCAACAGTTTAAGTCACATTTGATTGAAAACAATGTGGAGATGTTCATGTACTGTGTGTCTGGAGATATGTCTACATTCTCCTTTTTGTTTTTAAAGGACTTCAGTGGCACCACACCAGAGACCATTGGAGCGAGGAACTACCAAGCAGGTAGAGAATATCCCCTCATATGAATATGATGATCTGTGTACAGAGAATAAATGTGTACTATTAGTAATGAGATACTGTATTTTTTTTTTTACCAGGTTACTCTATGTTTGGTGCTGGTCTTACCGTTGGCTTCTCAAACCTCTTCTGTGGCATCTGTGTTGGCATCGTTGGTAGTGGGGCTGCATTGGCAGATGCTCAAAATGCCAGTCTCTTTGTCAAAATCCTAATTGTGGAAATCTTCGGCAGTGCCATTGGTCTCTTTGGAGTCATTGTGGCCATCTTGCAGGTACATTGCAGGAAGAAAAATGTTTGTAGGAAAATAAACCGACCTGTTGGTTCAGAACACAGTGTCCTGTCCAATTTTCTTTTGTGATTGGGGAATTGTACATTACCCCTTCCTCGTCTGATCTGTAAGGAGCAAGCATAAAAGTCCATACATGCTGAACCTGAAATTTATTTTGGGAAAGGGAACACCTGTGGGATGAACTCGGATGAATAGTTTCATGGGACCTTTGTGAGTTTACCTGATCTGTTGTGTGTGTGTGTGTGTGTGTGTGTGTGTGTGTGTGTGTGTGTGTGTGTGTGTGTGTGTGTGTGTGTGTGTGTGTGTGTGTGTGTGTGTGTGTGTGTGTGTGTGTGTGTGTGTGTGTGTGTTTTTTCAGACATCAAAAGTAAAAATGGGAGACTAGACGCAAGGCAACAGATGGGTGCCAAGGAAGACCGAAGCTGCAGAGGTGCAAAAGATGGAATGTGTAAATATATAGTACATTATTTAAATGTTATTTTTCTTTCTCTTTGTGATTTATTTTTGTTTGTACATTTTTAACCATCATTTGCTGAAGAGTGACATGTTTGCATCTGTTTGTTTGAGTAATCTACTGGTCCTAAGGACAGAATCTATTTGCAAATCTAAACCAAGGAACATATATGTTAATTGACAGAATAAAGAGGTAAACATCTTCAATGTGTAAGACTGAAATGGACCCAGGGCAAGATGTTAAAGAGATGAAAATTGTTATATATTTTTAATGTGAAGACTACTTGAAATGAACGCTCAGTCTGCATGATCCTTTATTTGAAAGTTAAATGGAATGTCTTAAGATAACTTGCTCTTCTAGTCTATTCAAGTAAGAATATATATATATATATATGATGGTACATAAGTGAGACTTTTATTTTCACTGTATAATTTGCTGTATGTGGTATTGTACTATATATGAAAGTGAGAGGTGCAACAAAGTAGTGATCTCTGTTGGATGGTGTAAAAGTATTCAGTTGTTCCATTGTATGCATAAATGTGATAACCAAGCAAAATACTGTTTTCCAAGTCAATGATCTAACTGCAGTTGTTTCCGGCTCCCTGAGTGACTTCCATTCTTTCTTAAATTGTGGTGTGTTCATCTGTGAACAGTAGTGGTAGAAGACACCAATGTTTCAGACAAATTCAATTTCAAAACTATCTGTTCTGAAAGTGGCTTTTTTTTGGTCAGAAATGTTTGCATTGTTATGGTTGGTCTGTCTGTTTCACACCTCAAGTGGCACTCTTCAGTTACTGGTTGGTTGAAAACTATAGCATATTGTAATCGGTTGTGCGAGTCTGGATGTGTGTGTGCTTGTGTATGTGTGTGAGAGTGTACATATACACGGTATATAATATAGATACACACAAAGGGCACATATTTATTTTGGAAGCATGGTAGTGTCCACCATTCCAGTCCTGTTTCTCTTCTGCATCCTTTCTGTTCCCCTCACTGCCACCCCTCTGGACACACAATCAGTCTCACATTCTCCGTTTGGTAGGGATACTCCTACAAAGAACCATAGTTCAGGTCAGTCTGTTATCTGTGATCAAATTGGTTCTGCTGCACTCTCCACCCCCATTCCAAAAACCCACCTGCCACCTTTGTTCCTCTGTGGCACTTGCAGAGCTTCCCTGGTCTTAGTCTGATCCCCAACCGTGTCCGGGTCGTTCTGCTGTGATTCACAGCACTTAATGAGTCACCTGTCCCAGACAGCAGAGGAGGCTCAAACACTTTGACCAGTTTGCCTTCTGTTTTGTTTTATATGTTTTTGTTTTTTGTTAGATTCTGAGTTTTTTTGTTGTTTTGTTTTGTTTTGGCACTGTGTTCATTACTTTCCTGAAAGACACATATAAGACAGTGGCACTCCTTGTGGATGTGTGCCAGTGATGTCTTCTCAAATATACATGTCTGGAAGAATCTCTTGTATTTGTTTAAAATTGCTCTTTATGTTGATTCTACTCGTTAGCCCACAAGAATAGAATGATTTGTTGAGTTTACCATTTTCAAACATCACATGAAATTACTCTTTCTACCTTGTGTGTGTGTCTTTGTCTGTGTGTTTTTGTTCTTTTTTTTTCTTTTTGAGACATTCCAGAACTGACCTACATAGTAAAACTCAGCACTGCTCTGAACACTAGCAGGAGCTTTCAAAAATATTTTGAAAGAGAGGATGGTAATTATGGCCATCTGCAAAGACCCCTCTGCAAAGACCCCTGACTTTTTTGAGTCATCTCCAGTACCATCTTTGGTGATTTTAGTTTTAAGTAGTTTATAATGCTCTCCAGGAACAGAAATTAGGCTTCCCCCCCCTTTTTTATTTTTAAAAGTTTCTGTTTGCTCTGTGGATGTGGTGGTGAACCCATTGTTTTGACGTGAAAAAGTGAATCCTCTTGGTTCCATAATTGTCCTCGAACAAAATAAAAACTGTTTAAAAAATCAACCTTTTTATTTTGTGCTGTCTGTTTTTGATGAACCTTTAAGTGCTTCTTTTGCATCATCCTTTTTTGACATGGGCATACACCAGGATAATTCTGAGTCATCAAACAATTCAAATCCAATTTGGATCTTTTCACAGTGAAACGTAGTCTGCTGATTTGGTGGAAAAAAAAAATGAAAGTGGTATTTCACTTCTTGGATCAATATTAGAGGAGATCTAAGATCACAAATTTGAGCAAATTAAGGGTAAGACTACGACTTGTTATGTTGCCCTTATAAGTTGTTGAGATATTGGATATTGATTTACACAGTTTGGCCTCATGCCTCCATCACCAGTGGGCTGCATAGCAGTCAATTTAGCAACACAGATGTAAACAACATCACAATGATAGAGTCATTTCTGGGAACAGCATTATGAGGAATTGTGGTTGGGATGTCAGAAATGACTGATAAATTATCTGTAGATGCAGAAAATATTACAAGCTTTAGTGAAGATTTAGGTTGAATTTGTACTGTTCTTGAATTGCCATGTCCACATTTTAGTTCATGAGATGTTTCATAGTATATCTAATGGGTATCTGTTTTATTCTGTCAAACCTAAACACCAGGAGAACATCAGTGTGCCATTGCTTTAGCAAGAGGATATGCTCTGAAATGTAATGCTGGAAATAGATATTTGAACATGGTATGTGATAGGATGATTTTTTTTCTGACAAGGCTTGGTTAGTATAACCTGGCACATGCCCTTATGATCATTGATTGGTATCATGGTGTACTTTCATTCCAGGGAGTGAGAGTACACTATGACCTTAATCAAATATTGATGTGAAAGAGTAACTTGTTTAGGCCTTGTCTGTAACACCACTCTGGATTTCTTGAAAATTCCTTCTTTTTGTTATCATGTGCTTCTCACTGATTTAATGCAATTGTGTAATTCGTTGTATTACAATCTACTCAATAGATGAACTGAGTGAGGGAGAACATTCACATGTCCCACCTATTTTTCCTGCTTCTACCACCTTACTGATTTTTTGGGTCGTTCAGGCAAATGACTCAGTCATCTGTACATGCCTGAATCTATAATTGCATGTATTGAGAACAAATCATACATGTACACAATTGTTTGTTTAGCCATGTATTCTGTATTCAGATTTGTTTACAATCTATGTCAACATAAGACAATCTCTAATTTTGTTCTGAGGATCAGTGTAAGTGATTGGTAGAAATATCCAGTAAGCACAATTACAAACTGCAACAATGTCTCAAAATTGTCACTAGATGACAGCAGAGAACAGGCTTTTTGCTGGAGGTTCTAACTGAGAATACTGTTGAAAGGAACATCTTCAGATTGAGTAGGGCATGCCTATGTATACCTCTGCAGTGTGTTTCATTTTTTTAATGCTTCACACCACCGTTTTTAAATCAACATTGGCTAATGAGGATCTGAGATGAAAATCTGTGGCCTTCATTTGGGTCTAATGAAACACAAGGTTATGGTCTTGCTAAATCAGTGTTTGGTGTAGCCATGTCAAAGCATTGCATCCTTCACGTCCACTCTCACATCCACAAACGTCATGTCTCACTATGGAAGTAGGCCTTCTGTATCAAACCAGCCATTCTGTATTTTATAACTGATGGGTCATGTAAAAACGGTTTAAAAACAACTCTATCTGTTAAAGAAGTAAGCTGACATCATCGGTCTTCTAGATATCGTTTGACCTACGCATTCTTGGATATTCCAGGCAGACGCCCAAAACAGACATGTTTTTTCGGCAATAATTATAAGCCTAATATAAATTGTATAAATAGAGTGGACATTTGCAAATTAAAAGGATATTCTTTTACAGAATGCATGTAACGCACCTTCAAATGATTTTAATGGTCTAGGATATGTGTTTTCTTAGGCCTATGATATGTGTTTGTGTTTTTGTGTTTTTGGCTTTCTAGTGTCCAGTTAGCCAAGGCCACAAAGTAGGTTAAAGCCATTTTGGTTTCAGATCATTTAGAAAATGTCGGATGAAATGTTACAATATAGGACAGGTGTAGAACGCCATACTAACACCTTTTTTTGACCCGATGCTATTGTTTTCATTTTAACCCGATTTAATACAGCTGGCTTGCAGTGGAATCGGCTACTGATGACGTTTGAACCTTCCGACTCTCCGTACTAGAAAGAAAAAACCTGCCTCCAGTGGCTGTTTTATTTGTCCTCATATCCATGCACATATCAGGCTCATGAGCAAATATGCAATGCCTATCAGGAATCCGCGGAAAAATGTATTGTTGATCCAGAAAATGTAATTTTAGGTTATACAATTATCTATTTGTGCAAAGAAATGAGGGATCCTTCTGAACTGGCTGATATTTTCCAAGACGTTTTGATGCGTGCGCAAGGCTGCACAAAAATGAATATACCATCATCATTTGGAAATAACCTTATCGCTTTGCTTTCCTGTGTTGGTATTATGTAGCTTCATCCTGCACAATCTATGCGTTTTTCAGTCCTTAATGCATTTTGGCAGAACTGACAGTCCGGTATTTTGATAGTCTGCTGAACACCAACAAAGAAATGCATCCTTAGGAACTGAATTGGTGCCCCGGCTCGCTTGTTATCACAAGGTAAGAATAGCCATAAGCATTTTTGGTGCTTGTTTTTTTAGAATAACCTAAGCAGTATTCATATAAAGCTTCATGTGGGCTTTTTCTTTTTTATTGTTTGAGATATGCTGACTGCCATTTTGATTCACGTTTCGTTAGATATAGCAGACTCGTGTTGGAGGTTGCGAAGATATTGCCTGTTCTTTTTATAATCATGTTTTCTAATCTAGGATAGTAACGTTACAGCGATCATGTAGTGTAGAAGAAAAAACGCTGCCATTTGGTTAGTCTGTGAAATTGTCCAGGCCTGTGTGTAAAGTACAGGGGATGTGTGTTGCCACAGTCAGAGCATCCCTTCGCTTTTCGTTTCTTTGTCACAAATGCAGTGGACTCGCAAGTGCTAAACCATGCACCCTTCTATTGCATCGTTCGCGTGGTGCGCAGAGCTATTGCAAATAGATGAAAGGTCTTTTGACTCTCATCTCTAAAACAGGAGATGTTTTCATTTGTGCTGAATTTTGGCGAGATAATTCCACAGCTAAATTGTTTTGTCCATCAATTTATTTTTAATTAGGCTAAACGCAAGGCTGGTACATGGTGTTCCCAGTCTATTTCATTACCAGTTTGGCATACTGGAGGGTAAGCCTACAGTTAACTTCCCCTGAGCAGCGTAATTAATTTCTCCATGTAACTTCATTCTAATTTTTACAGTAGGTTAAATGGGTGACATGGCCTTAGGCGTTGATATGGCCAGTGTAACCTGGTTGTAGAGAAACCCCGCAAGCAACTAGAGCTCAAAACCGTGCTTTCTGCTCTCAAGTCATCAGTGCAAGCTTCCTTTTTGCCAAGTCAATTGAGAATGTCATGACATGATATCATAACTGAGAGGTTACTTTGTAAGTGTTCTCTCATTTTTGCATCATTGGCAGTCAAACATAATGAAGGGATTTCAGTACATTAAAGTGCCGCCGTATATATACCGTGATTGCAACTGTTTCAGGGACAGCTCTTCCAAAATTTGGCATTCAGTGGACTCCATCCTTTTCAGATGCCACACTTTGCCACACTGTATATCTGCCTTGCTGCATCATATTATAAGTATATTTGAGCTTGAGTTGTACCTTTCACTTTTGTGTACGTCATTTTATTGCATAATTTATGCGAAAGACTAATGCCACACTGCTTCTGTATGTTACAGTAAGGCAGAGCATGTGCTAGTAGCTTTTATGAAAAGCTTGGCAGGTTAAAGAACCAGCTATGATGTGGGTCAAGACATTGTCGCTTCGAGAGTCCCTCTACAGTCAGTTCTATTAACTACACTTTGTACTCTGTGTATTAGTCTTCTTTTTTAATACTTAAACCAGGTCCCTCAGCTTTGCACAGTCGTTAGCTGAAGCAGCAGTATAGTGACAACATTACTTATTTTGAGAAACAAGCATACAAACAAACATAAAAACAAACAAGCAAAAAAATATACAGCATCAACATTTTTGAGATAATGCAACTTTGTTGTCACATGCATTATTACTCATTCATCAAGTAGTGTGTGGCCTCCCCATTCAGGTTTGTGGCTAGATAGTGACACTGCTGTGAAAAGGATCTAGTCACTTTGAGCTGTAGGGTGCTTGTGTGGTAGCCACAGTGGCTCTGCATACAAATCACTGGTGCATGTGCTCAAGGAACTATGGAGTAGACAGAGCAGGTAACAGACAGCTGGAGGAGCCTTCTCCCTCTCTGCCTCTCTCTCTCTCCCTCTCTGCCTCTCTCTCTCTCGCTCTCTCCCTCTCTGCCTCTCTCTCTCTTTGCCTCTTTTTTTGTAATCCCAACTTGATTTACAATGTTTTATATTGCATAGTGCCCACTTATTCACCACTTAGCAATACAGCAAAATGTCAAAATCTCTGTCCAGATAAATGAGAGAATAAATTATTGTTAGTCATGACACTAGTTGGCAATATTTGCAAATGATTGACTTGATAATTGGAAATTACAGTCATATAATTTGAAAAATGATACCTTGGGAACTCTTTGACGATTGTCAATAGCCTAATTCTCATCACAGTTGGTTGTACAAATGAATGGGGTTAATCATATTTATGTGAAGGATGGCCACGCAAACATCTATATTGAAAATCTTAATTATAGATCTCATTGAGTGGCAGAGCTTTCCTAAGCATCTGTCCTACAGAATCTAGCAACAGTGCAATGTCATATTGCTCCCACAAGCAACAATTTGGATTTAGAAGCTGGCACAGAAAATAACCTATTTATTCATTCACTTCCCTTGTCTGTTTGTTTGTTTGTTTGTTTGTCTTAGGCTTGCAACTAATTTTTATTTTCATGGTCAGCAATAATTTGATTACTAATGGATTAGTTTGATTTAGAGAAAGTCAGAAAATGATTAAAAAATGTCTTTTGTCTTTTTTTTTAAAGATAGCTGAAAGGTATTTTGTTTAATGCAAGTAAAGCAAAGTTAAAAATGACTTACTTTAAAGTTAATGCTCCGGTTAAAGAGTTTAGAAATATATTCCTAAAGAAAATCACAAAAAAATTGATGTAGTTGTTTGCATTTTGTTTTTGTCTGTTATTTCCTGTAATCAGCTAGAACTTTATAGAGACATGACAGGAAATGACTGGGAGATAGAGATGAGGAAAGATCAGGAAATGGGCTTGGGCCAGAATCGAACCTGGGTCTCTGGGTTTATGATATGGATGCCTTAACTAACTGCATCATGGCACTCCTTTGGTAATTATGTTAATTATGACAACTGATCGATGAATTAATTTTTGCATCCCTGTTTATTTATTTCTTCAAACAACTGTTCTGAACTTATGGTGTGCATACTTGGTCAAATCACTTATACTTGCATACAAAAATATAGTTCTACCTCTCAAAACTGAGAGGTAGGATACACTGACTAATGTATCATTCTGTTTTATACCCAGATATAGAGTTATCAACCAAGCACTATTTTCAAATGATTAGGTTATCTTCCAGATCCCCACCTCTCTCTCTCTCTCTTTTGCTTTTTTTGCCTCCGACAAAAAACGGTTTGGCATTAGGCAAATGGTGAGCATGTCTACAATGTGAAGTAGGGTATTTTCTTTTTACCCTTAAGCAGCCTGAAGATAAACACGCCTCACTTCTTAATCGTTTGGTATGTTTGTATTATACTGCTCTACTTTAGATGGGTTACAGATATTGAGAGTTTCATAAGTCGTATTGGGATTTGTTTGTTATTTGAACCAAGATTCAAATAACAAAGGTGCTGGCGAGTGGACTGCCATTGTTTTCATCCATTCACCACCTCCTCGGTGGCCCTGAGATTCGTCCCTGCTTCAGAGGCTATTTGTCTCTGTTTTGCTAGTATATGCTAGGCAAAACTGCCAACGTGGCGTAGTAGTAGAATGTTCTAGATACCCCCATTAGAAGCACTGCCTCAGTGCAGCCTTGAGCAGTGGAGGTTTAATTTGTGTGTTGGCTTAGGATGATGGCAAGGAGCTCAACATGGTGCAGGCTGATGCAAGGCTTAGTCCAAGGATGAAGGATGTACAGCTTAAATCAGTTCTGGATAGATGCCGTGGAGATGTTGTGTGATGGAGGCGATGTGTGTGGTAGGCCATGGGTTGTCACACAAACAACTCTTGGGCAGAAACGTTCCGAAGAGGCCTGACACTGTTTCTTTTCCCTCGTAACTGGGTTTGTGTGAAAGATGAAAGTCCAAGATTGAATGGATTTTGAGTGATTATGGTCTTATTACGGTGATATTACAGTGATATTTGTCTGATTTCTCCGAGGATTAAAGCAGAAGTCATTTTGCTAATGCAAAGCCTAAGAGTAGTGGAATCCCAAATGCCTGCCATCTTTTTTTGTTACGATGTGACAGAAAGTCTACTTTCCACGGAAATTGTGTTGTATTTAAGTGTGATAAATAAAATATGTTGTAAGAAGGCTATCCATCTCCAATCTATTTTAAAAAAGTAGTAACAGCAAGAGACAAGGAACCCATGTAACTCGCCTGAGCCTATTTATGAACCTATGAGCTTACCTTTGCAGGGCATCATCACCACTCCTTATTTCAAAGTATTTACTGGTAGCATTATAGTACATAGCATACAGTACATGGGTCTAATGTATGCTCTTTTTTGCAGTACATCTTATTGCTTATTTACCTTTTAGGTGTAAATGTTACACATATTATGACTGACAGAAGGATTTGAGCAGTCAACTTGCCCATGAATTTTTTGGCTATGTGCTATGGGCTATTTTTTTGGCTTAATTCCATTCAGTCCTCCTGTGAAAGCAGTGATGCTTTTTCCCCCTAAAGACATAGTTGTGTATTTCACCACTAGATCAAGATGGTACCTAGATCGTATGCCGCATTTCATACTTCATCAGCTGTATTGACTCACTATTAATAATAAAATTGACATTCTCGCCTAGATGGTGGTTATCCGTTAATATATAGCTTGTAAAATTGATTTAGTTTCAGATTTTCTGGACAGACATATATTTATTGTACAAGTAAAGGGAGCCAAATAATGTATTTGTGAAACTGTCAGGTAAAAATAAACAACATTTATGTAAATGATTTATTACGCATACATTTAAGTACAAATTGGGTTTGGATTGACATTACTCAGTTAATCCATGGTTATACACCAGGAACTGTCTCAGTGGAGACATTTTGCATGCATGTGGTTACCCATCGATTGATTGATTGATTATTTGAAATGTGTTGCAATACGGAATATTTCACTTTTCAGTATTGGTTGTATGTGTGTATGGTTATGTCAGTGGTTGGATGTGATAATACTGGCTGTAGACTTAAGTAGTTTTGTCTTAACCTACTTTTTCGTTGCCTTTTCTCATTCTACTCATTTATTATTCTATTGTGGGCAAGCTAACATTATTTACACTTTACATGAAAATGCCATGAATCAGAATGACTGTGTAATGGAGGGCCATTGTAATTGGATAGCCTCTGTAAGTAAGGTTTGCATGTGCATGATGTCACCCCAGCCCATTCTGGCTGCCTGCCTTGCTGGACATGTATGGAATATACCCGTGGGACGGAGCATGGTGGAGCCACAAGTCAGAGGCCAGTGACTCAGGGGTTGGCTCCTCTCACCTCCTCTATGCTGCTTAGCTCCTCTTTAGTCGTACGGTGATTTGACAAGGGAAGTTAATGACCCTTACTAAGCTCCCAGGCTTTACGTTAGAGAATGCCTCCGGCATGCTCAGAGCTTCGGTCCAAAAGTGGAGTGCGTGGACCCCAACATCTTTTGCTGCCCCTCCGTGCAGTATCACTCACGTTCAGCATTTGAAAAGGAGTCTGCTAACCAACCAGGGAAGCTAGGGAACATGAACGGCTTAGTCTCCCAGATGTGATTAACTGTGCTAGCCTGTTTCTACCAATAAGTAGCAATGGTTGTTATACTGCATTGTAGTGTAACAGCAGGATATTCTCTCAGTTAACAAAATAATCAAATATAAACCATCACATTGTGACAGTTGGAATCAAAATTTAATTTCATTTTCAGAAACCACAATTTATTCCTCTTATAGTATACTACCACCAAGCATCTACTTCTGTGTTTGTTATGCTAGACATAGAACTGTGCAGTGTCTGTGTTTTAAACTACAAAGCTCCGCCTACAGTTGCTAGTCCTCCCACAGTGTTTTGTACTTTACACCAACATCTTAAAATGTACTTCATGTCAAATTTGGATTTTCACGTGTTCAGAGAGCCATGTTGGTGGGGTAATAAATACATTTTGTTTTCAGTGCTGGTGAGTAATAACTAAGTTGCAAGGCTGAATTCTTAGTACTAAGCTGGTGCACTGATGTGAATAATGCTATCCCTATTAATACCACCAATATTTACCACCCAAATTTTAAAGCTGTTATATTATGGTACAAAGAACCTTGCATAGCTCTGCTTTACAAATCTTTATACAAACACAAAGATCAAAGCACCACCTTGATTGGCAAACTGATCAATTACATACACAGCATCAATAGTTTGTAATATAACCCAGTACACATTACAGCTTACAACTACACAATCACTGCTTGATCAAACTGGACTCTGATTCTGAATTACTTTTGTACTTTTGAATTTTGAATTTTGTGCGTGTGCTTGATCAAGTGTCTGTCACTTTAACAGTAATTCATTTTAAAGCACCCAGTAATTCTATGCCATTTTGAATTTAATATCATATGCAAGAGGCCTGCTCATTGCATGTCTTTTCATGTGGTTTGTGGGATATATGATTCAAAATTGCCTAATTGCAGTGACACCAAGGACCATGAAACCCAACTTCTATGCAGAAGACGAAGTCAAATCCACCCTCATTAATTTTGCACTCCCCGCTGAGTGCGTCGTAAACGCACTGTTGGATGAAGTCCTCTGTACATGTGGCGGAAAATCTGTTTGTCTGGAAATGTGGCAATCCGTTTGGTGATTCTCTGATGAATAAGCTGGAGCTGTCAGACATCAAAGGCAGGATAGCATCGCGGGGCTGATAAAGTTTTCTTAATTAATTTCAGACAAGGTGCCATGCATGGCTGTGTATGGTTCTATGGCTTGTTTTGGTTTTCTGTCTCGAAGGCAGACATGTGAGCCTGGTGTAAGGTGTAACAGTGAGCTGCACAAGAATGCACACATGAATTTTGGATGAGGGGGCAAGGATGTGACCATGAGACTTGCTTGCCGACTGGGTTGGACAGCATCCCGTAGTTGTATCCATGCAACAGCTTGCATGGATGCACATTAAAGTGCCTTCACACAACACACACACATGGATGTTCTGCATACCAAAGGGTTTTTTTTGTACTGCTTACTCCACTCAACATGTCTTTTTGGCTTTTTCAGCTTGTGTCTGTGCGTGTGTGTGTGTTTGTTTTTATTTTATTTTCCCTGCATCTGCACGACTAAAAATAAAGTGAGAGTGAGGTCATCAAAGGGCGCCTCTTGTCTTTGTTCAGGCTTTATTGCTGCAGGGCTGCGCATCCAGAGCCGAGCCTTTCGCTGTTTAGTCGGCCCCCGTCGGCTGTAGGTACAAGATCAGCTATCACTGATCCAACAATGTCAGCCGTTCTGCACGGACTCTGATTCTTTTGAAGAGATGAATGTTGGGGACCATGTGTGCTGTGTGTGTGATAGTCAGACAGCAATGAAACATAAATGTAAATGAATGAGGCTCTGTTGGGAAAGGAGGCTGTTGGAAGGCTGGAATAAGAAAAAGAATGAAGGGTGCTTCAGGATGTGAATTGGGCTCCTCGTGTGAGGATTTGTGTGAGTGTGTGTGCATGCCTTTGTGTGTGAATGTGAATGAATGTGTGTTTATGTCCTTGTGTGTGTTTGTAAGAACATGTGCGCATTCCGTATAAATGTGTGTGCCTGTGTTTGTTGAGCCGTGTATGAGGAGGCATGCCGGCCCTTGTGTGTGTGTGTGTTTGTGTGTCTGCAGACGACCTGGGCTATAGTCAAGCCACTGGAGCTGGGGGCTCCAGCTGTGTGCCCATCGGCAGTCGGCCTCCTCCTTAGCCTGCCAGATGTTCCAGAGGGCAGGCAGCTGCAGGATGTGCCCATTCTTTGCTCCGCCTGCTTCTGCAGTCTCTCCTCAGCCCTGCCCTGATGGCATGGCCCTGTTACTACACACAATACACTCACAATATGCACCACTTTTCTGTGATACATTTGTGGGTGTCATATCTGGGAAGCATGTCATAGTTTGAATCTGCTCCCCCTACCAGTGTGAAGAAGTGAGGCACAATAGTGTGGATGCATTTGGCAGCCTCTGTTTGGGGGTTTTGAAGGTTGAGCTTTGTTCCATTCCCTTCAGATGCCACACAAGGCCTTTTTTGCATATATTCTGTCATGTAGGGTCCCGGCACACTTTGGGAAGCATGCAAAAACAGAAGTGTCAAGAGGCATTTAGCAGATTGAAACATAAGGTGCAGTGTGTTTGCTAAATTTTTGTTATCATGGATGCTAGGTAACATAATGAGCAGATATGGAGGTGGAACTGAACTTATTATTTTTTTTTAAAGCACTTGTTTGGCAGTGTTTTTTTTCTACTAATTGCCTTGAGAAGAATTCACAGCTCTCCGATGGACCTTGTGCTATGTTTAGGAGCTAATTAATAATGCAGGCACTGATGGAGAGTTTGCCACCAAACAGTCTGGCTCCTATTAAAATTTCAACATATACATGCTGTACACATTTTGTTGCCAGTTCCTTTGGTCCATCTCCTCTTGTCAACCTAAAAGCCTGCAGCTGAACATCCATTAGTGTATAACAAAAGCAGAGGGTGAAATATTAATCGCATGGTAGACCTGTAGCCTGTCACTAAAGACACACTCAGTGCTGAAAGATGCTGAAAGGATACAAGCTCCAGTTGTCATAGTTAATTCCAGGTGCTGATTATCCAAGGTAATAAACTGGGCACAATTTTATGTTGATCCTGCTGATTGAGCTACTGACTGATAGATGGACATGATGTACTTGTAGAATTGTACAAAACAATGACCTACAAAAGAGCTGTACTAATTAGCTGTTGTTGGGAGTGGTCATTGTTGTCTTTTGGAAACCATTTAGTAATCTATCAAATGATACTATGATGTTGCATGGTTTTGTTTGGCCTGGGTTTTTGTTCTTGTTGTTATGGAAATATAAAAGTAAAATGGCAAGCAAATGTCCCTGTCCATCACCTTTTTCAAGTACTTTTATTTGGCCCACGTCAGTTTTTGTTGCTGTTGTCATGGAAGTATAAAAGCAAAGTAAACAAATGTCTCTTTCTGTCACCTTTTTCACTGGAATAGTTTGGCACACAGCAAGCACTCATAGTCAGGAGTGTAGTTTGATTCATCACAGTATACAAGAGCTGGGATGGGTAATTGAAACATCTGAGACCTCTCTGTTAATTGAAGAAAATGCTGGAAACCTTCCCTTCTCAGTCTCATAACAGGAGTCCCAACGCCTGTTATTTCACACCATTAGGGGTGGCGTCTGTTTGTTTCTCCTCTTCTCATCTTGCCTCTTGTCTTCCACTGTCTTTTGAGTCGCTCTGCTTATTGATGGCCCAGATTGTGATGTGTTGTCGCTGTGATGTGATAATGTGGGGCCACGGTTATAGTAGAATCTTTTCGGTCTGCTCACATTTTTGGAACAACAACAAAGGTGGCACATCTCTCTCCGCTGTAACGATGACTGTTTTCATGTTTGGCAGTAGTGTTATCTGAAAGGCAGTTTAAATGCTTTGAGAAATTGCCATAACTTTCTTCTAAGCAGCTGAATTCCTCTCCTTTACTGACCTGGCCATCTTTTTTTTTTTTTTTTTCACGACTGCAGAAAATGGCAATATAACAGACTGTGCTGCTTGCAAAATCACAAACAATTGCTCCCTGGTGTGGACAGTGGGCACGCTGTGTGATTTTTAGATAGAGTGGCATAGAAGATACATGACCTCTCCCCTTCATAGCCAAGCCTGTATCATTCACTACATGGCAAAATGTTCTCCAACGGCCTGTGTGTGTATGTGTGTGTGTGTGAGAGAGAGGTTGTATGTGCCTGTGTGTATTTGTGGTCTGTGCATGTGTTTCTGCAGATGTGTAACTCCACCAGTTGTGGGAGCATATCTCCCCCTTTGCCCAGGGGTCGCTCAGTAGGCACTGGAGTGTGAAATGAGGAGGCTTTCCCCTCTGTGTTGCCTCCAGTGACAGGGAAATGAGCTCCAGGCAGGCAGACCTCAGTACGTTCGGGTCCTCACGCGCTCATTCACTCATATGCTTTTCCACGCCTTCCACGGACCCCCCTCTCATCTGCCTGATTGGAAAAACCCATCAACACTGAAATTGCTCACTGAAAGGTTTTGATGGCCACCCAGTGTGTCTCTAAGTCTATCCTCCGCACCAGTGCCGTCAAGCCCAAAGAAAAGTCATTTTCTCACAATTGTGAGCAAAACACTGTGCCTAGAATAGACTTTATAGAGCATTTGGTTATTGCTGCTGCATGTGAGGCTGTGCACTCATGTGTATGTGTGTGTGTGTGTGTGTGTGTGTGTGTGTGTGTGTGTGTGTGTGTGTGTTTGTTTGTGTGTGTGTGTGTGTGGGGTGTATTGGAGTTAGCGTCTCCTCATAGCCTAATAGAGCACTAATATTAAAGGTTCATGACTCCATTTCCAGGAGTCATGAACCAAAGTGTGTTGTTTTTTCTTATGCTCTTCCACCTTTGTCATAGTACACAACAATAGTAGTCATGGTATCATCAGATTCACTACATAAATAGCTACACACTAGGCTAGGCTATTTCAATTCAAAGCACGTTTGGCAATTTGAGATTAAAGGGTCTTCAAAATGAAGTGGCAAATAGTCCTCCTTTTAGATAGAAGTGTCTACTGTCAAAGGCTGTAATTGGAGAAAAACACACACAACCACTGAGCTCGGTAGCCAGTCATGAATTTGAGCCAACCAACCATTTGTAAGACAGGCCTGTCAATCAGTCATTCCCCAAGCAGTGAGCAACCCTAACTCAGGGCAGCTAGCTATTCATATCCCTGGGTAGGATGGACTTTACAGGGAGAAGTGGGTTAATGTGTTATTTTGTCTGATTCAAAAGAGCTGTGCCCAAAATTGATCACTGTAGCATTCAGTGGTCTGTCAAGCTGTGTAACTGTGTAATTGTCTTGGTGTTATACCCACCATATACATGTAAAAATTGTTTATGAAATTGTGTATCTGTGGTTTCATGCTGCCAAAAGTAACCTGGCTCAGCAAAGCGGAAGGTTGACATGAGCTGTTGGTATGTCTTCGCAGGTGACTTGGTGGAGCAGTCGCCCGGGGGATCGGCACGGGGAGGAGGAGTGACCGGATGCCTGTAGCGGAGCAGCGGGCGCGGCCTCGACCATGACCCGGCTGATGTTGGGCCGAACCCTGGAGCGGATCTGCAAGGGCGTGCTGCTCCTGTGCCTGGTGCACTTCCTCATCATGATGATCCTCTACTTTGATGTATACAGCCAGCGCTTCGATATCTTCAGCCGCTTCAACAACGGCCGTGGTGCCAACGCCTCACGTGCCAATGCCGCTGGCGCCCACCACTACTACTACTACAACTCCTCCCGGCCCAACGCCACCTTCGCTAACTTCCTAGCCACAGCCGATCAGCTGCTTCCCAGCGGCAGACCTGACGCCAACCACACACCGCCCACGCCCAAGCCCATACCGCCGTGCCCAGAGGTGCCCCCTGGCCTAGGTAAGTGATCCTCTTCCTGATTCACTCAATCCAGACTGTCTGAACCGGACTGTGCCTCTTTCTTTACATCTCATTATACAAGGGCTTTCAAATATTATAAAATGCTCTGAGGAAGTTGACACAAAACGGTTTGAGCTTGAATGGTGAAATTGGTAGATAATTACTGGCTTGGTAAAGGTTTTACTAGCTTGTTACTAAGTGTTTTATCAGTGCAAGTAGAAGAGCTTTCAAGGAGAGATAGATAGATAGATAGATAGATACATAATTGTCTATATGTTTGTCTATCTATCTATCTATCTATCTATCTATCTATCGATGTCTATAGATCTATAGACATTAGGGAATGGAAAAGAGTAGAGGTAGAAAAGGTGTTATTGATTAATAACAACACTAAATATGTTGGTAACACTTTATTTGAAGGTGCCTAAATAAGGCTGTCATAAACATGACATGAGACAACATAAACATTAATGACATTTTGTTCATGTTTATGCCTAGTGTCATTAAGTGTCAGTCGGTTTTTGTAATGTCTGCTTTCCAAGTCTGCATTTCAAAAACCGAATGACACTTAATGACAACAGTCATAAACATGAATGAAGTGTCATTAATGTTCATGATACGTGTTATGTGATGTTTATAACAGGCTTGTGTCACCCTTATGTAGACCCCTTCAAATAAAGTGTTACCAGTATGTTTTCTAGTACATGTAGCATGCTCTGTGCTGATTTAGAGAAGATTCACAGCAGAGTCCAATTACTGTAAAAGCCATCATTTTCAAGCTGTTTTGGAGGCAAACGCAGAATGGATTTACTGTCAGCACTTAGGATACTTGAATGGTTGTATTTCTTTCACAGCATGTCACAAGCTAAGGCTCTAGGTTTGAAAACCATGCTGAAGATGAGTGGCCAGTATACACAACGCTGTCTTGTAACATAAGAAAACAACAGCAGGAACACATTATCTTGTCTCCAAATTTCCAAAAGCACTTCTTTTTTCAACACATTTTTTTTAACTCAATTCCACTGAACACACTCCCATTGTACTGAATTAATATCTCATCCATATATTTTGTCTGTAGTCCTTTAATGAATGTTTTTAGTAACTTCAATTTGAAACTCTGCCGTGCGAGGGAACACCTTGCCTTGAAGAATCTACTTCATCAGCAGAAAAGAAAAATGATAAAAACACTCATTAACCACAATGTCATTGTAAGGCATTTTAGAGGCCATAATGAGCTGTCCGTTTTCTAATGAATTTACAGTGGCTGCGAGCAGCAGGCCTTCACTACCCATATCTTGCTAATGAGTTTTAAGCAGAGCTCCTGAGGGGCCTTGGGAACGATGCCGAGTCAGAGGGGTCCATCTCTTCATATCTTTTTTCTTTTTTACCAACACCCAGCGTGTCCCCTCCTGTGTCCTTCTATATCTAAGTCTTGGTATCGTCTCCTATCTTTATCATAAACTCTTCCCCTGTCTCTCTCCACCTCCCTATGTCTCTCTTTCCCAGTCCTTTCTCTGAAGTTGCTGTTTGTTGACTACATTTCCTGGAGGGCCGTGTCAGTGTTGGTGGATGGAAGGTTGTTTATAGCCCTCCTTCTCCCTTCATCATTGTCGAACGAGCGTGTGATGGACTGAGCTCTCCCACATCCCTCTCCAGTCTGGAGCTCATTGCTGTGAGCTCACTGCTGCTGAGAAAGTGGGGGACAAACAGCCACACTGGGACACAAAGGCCTCCACAATAAGAACATGAGAGTTTGGCTTGTCTGCACAGATGGACACAGAGGATGCTTTGTGTCTTCTGAAGGAGAGCCGATGTCTCTGAAGTGCTGTGATTTTTAAGCATGTTGCACTGTTTGGTTCATGACTGAGTTACTTGACTTTCCATATAAGCAGGACTGGTCATTTTATACACGGGACAGTTTTGTCCCTGGTGAGCTACTAAGGATGCACAGTCAAATAAACACAAGCACATTTTCACTTTCTTTTTGCAACTGCATTAGAGAATGATGGTAGAGGGAAATGGAGGGGAAAAGTTAATGTTGTTATGTAGAGAAATCAAACTGTTTGGCTTATAGTGAATAATAATACGAGGAACTTTAAAAAAAATGAATGTGTGGGAGACTCAGTTGAGGTTTTATAGGCTTGACTCATTTTGAACCAAAAAAAGGTGATTGGTTTACCAGCATTAACAACATACCATCACAACTTTTTTTCAGCACTCATATAAAATAAAATAAAACTAAATTAAATTCAATGAAATGAAATTGAATAAAATAAAATAAGAATTAGAATTGAATGTTGATCTCCATCTGTAGTTTGTTGTTTGAGTTTTATCTAGTTTGAGTTTGTTTATGTGGACTAACAAATCTAAAAATGCAATATATCTGAACACCTACTGTATGCCCGACAGAATTTTTAGTCAGCACAGATAAGAACAGCTTCTTTAGTTAATGCAAATCTACAATGAGAGCTGTAGAAATTTTAGTCTACAGTCTACAGATCATTTTATTCTGATACATGTTAAGTCATAAGTAGTCATCGCAATAAGCATGCATAAATGTAAGACTAACTGCAACACCTGGCTCAGCTTCCATACACAGTATCTAGTATATTGAAAGACGGTGCTAGCAGGTATTGTTGTCTAGATGCACTCAGCCTTGGGCATTTGTGTGGGCAGAATTTTATTTGTAAGACTGTCTGCTGCAGTGTTTGGCTGAAACAGGACGGCAAGCCTAGAGGAACATGGTGAGCTGGGAACATAAGGCAAGACTGGGCTGCCTGTGTGCTTGCTGGCCACAGGTGCAGCCTGCCATGGATGTTATGGAGCAGCAGACCCTGGGCGAGCAGCAAGGGCCATCTGTAGACTGTGTCCCAGCTGACAGGTGCTGCCGGTGGGTGGTGGTGTGCAGGAGCCTGCCCTCCTATTCTGGAGGAAGGACACCCCTCTGAGAAGCACACGACTAGTGAAGATAAAACAAACAAAAACAAGTAAAGAAAACATGAAAAAATTAAAAAAGGAATCAAATAAATTGCGTCTCACGCTGGCCTTATTAAGTTGCAGTTATCACAAAGAACCCAGAGCTCTCATTGTAGATTTGCATTAACTAAAGAAGCTGTTCTTATCTGTGCTTTAGTTACACCTCTTCTCCAAAAAACATCTTAATGAAGCTACACAGTCTGCCAGACCTGATTTGTATTGTGGCAGAAAAGCCTCTTTTCTCTCAGCAAACCCCCACCCCAACACCCCATCATGCCCACACATCCACTGACCTCCCCTCTCCATCCTCCCTCCCTCTTTCTCTCTCTCTCTCTCTCTCTCTCTCTCTCTATATATATATATATATATATAAACAATCACACACATAGTATCCAGTGAGTAATGCCGTGGGGGCCAAGCGAATTCCAGACGAGATTGGCACCTGCGCCCATGAGGGTGGACAGATCATTTTCTCCAGTCCGTCCCTGGAGAATCACCACTACAGAAAGGCGAAGAGCGAGAGAGGAAAAGTGTTCATTTGAGGAGCGCAGCAAAGCAGTGGAAGTGGAGCTGGAGCTGGAGAGGCAAAGAGGAAGTGAGGAGAGGCAAAGAGGGGAAAGATCCAGAAAAAACAAAACATCTTTGGAGGAAGAAATTGAGTTAGTGTGTGTGTGGTGTTAGGTGGTGGTGGTGGTGGGGGTATATAGAGGGAAGCAGGGGTGGATAGATGGGAGAAAAACAGTGAAGGTGTTTCCAGGGGCTTAGCAGTTGCACACGCAATAATCATAATGCTTGGCTTTTGCCTGGGGCCATCGACTAGATTCTTCAATAGCAAGGCACAGTGGAGGTATTTTTAACATCAATCCTCTGCCAGGAGAGAAAAAGGAGAGCTGGAGCTGAGTTGGTTCCTTTCTGTAAAGTCCTCTGAAAGCTTAGCCTTATGGGTTTGTTTTTCTTTTTTTGTCTGTGAATGCCCAGTAGTCACACATACAGCACACGGCATATAAGATACAGCTATATTTATGTAAGATACAACACTATAGGTCATACTTGATAGGGACCCAAAGGCAACATCTTCATTCCAGGCTCAAGGATCCAGGTATCCACACACAGATAAAGCCTCAAAAAACATGTCCTGCTCTATCTGCACAAAGGAAACTCTTTACTTATTTATCAATGTTCTTCGCCGCTCTCCTCCCCCTGTGCCGTTGCATTGTTTTTTTTTTACCTTGTGCTCCTGCTAAATGCCAGGGAGCCTGGGCTCTGGCTGCCAGGGCCAGTCGCTGGCACCCCAGGGCTTTGCCGGGTTCTGTGAATGAGAGTGTTTTATAAATAGCCGTTAAACATCAGACCCAGGCCTACCCCAGCCTCTCTCTCCCAAGACTACCACATCCGTCATTGGTGCTAACTGAATATTTTGTTCAGTAGGCACAGCACATGACATATTATCTTTGCCCAGAGCACCTTTCTGGGTTTTGAAATGCACTTGGTTTGTCTAACAGTGAAATGCTTTTGTGACCTTCATGGTCTACAACAACTTTTTTGTACTCCTTTTGTATTGGGTTATACATTTCAGATTATTGTCATTTTACTGTTTTTCTTAGGTAAATGTCAGGTCTGCACGTAGTCACATTATTTAATTATGTGGTTGTAAAGCTAATCCGTATAATGAGGTAAACAATTAACTGCCACATTATGTGGTTACACAGTACGTGAGCCGCATAACTTACCATCCATTATCTTAAACTGATAAGCACCAAAGGAACGAGCTATAATATCCAACCCAACAAAACAATGTCAAAAGTCCGGCATGATTACCAGGAAGCCAAGAGCATGCTGTATGCGTTAAGTATTCCATGAATGCAAATAAAATATGTTGCTAAAATAATTTTTCACTCCCTCACACGAGGACAGTTGAAAAGAGACGGCCATATACAGAGAATAAAATATGACCTAATAAGCAAATTATGATCTTGCCTCGAGAAGGCACTGTAACATCATTGACGGGGTTGAATCGATATTCTGACCGGGTGCTATGTCAGTCTGGTATCATAGACTTGTGCGAGGCATCTGTGCTGCCTTCAGATGGATGTTTCCTTCGTTCGGCTGATCTATAACGTGGCTGTTCCATTTAGATTGTCACATCAGGTCAGAGTCACTGGGGATACAATCAATGAGAGCGGAGGAACTGTGTGGCCTGGGAAGAATTGGGCCTTGTGCTGGAAAATTGCTTCCATCCTTCTCATTATCACCAGGCTGCCATTAAGAGGTTCCTGTCCCTAAGTAGTTAAAGAACAAATGATGACTGACAAAACAGAAACATGATATCGTCATCTCTAATTGGATTGCAGAGGTGTTTTTTTTCCTCTGCTCTCAGCTCTCTCTCTCTTTCTGGCTTTCTTTTCTATCCCTCCTTCTGAGTGGCGAAATTGTATAGGTTAGACACAGTCCATATTTGTCTTAAAGCTTTGCTTAAAGTGGGAGGGGTTTTCTTTGCTCTGGGTGTTTGGCTGCATTAAAGATACATGTGCAGGCACTGCTCTTTATCCTGGATATGATGAAATGCTTGGCTTGTTCACGACTCACTGATTTATAAAAGCAGCCATAGCAGTGTTGCAGGAGAAGGGGGAAGGTGGAGGTGGTAGTGGAGACAGTTCTATTCAGCCACTGGTGGGACATTCCCAGAGTTCATCATTTATTGAGGCCAAAGCTGGTTGTTTTTGGTTTATTCATCCACTTGTTTATTTACAGCCTTATTTGTTCAAGTCTGTTGTCATTGCTGGCCAACTTGGAGAGCACTGATGCCGCAAAACAAGCCGCCGTGGGTCATTTAAAACAAACAAACAAACAAACAAAAAAGATCAAAAGATTTGAGACTCATGCTGGATTAGACCATAGACCTGTTAATACAATAAGCTTGCACAGATTACAGTGAGAGGTAAGGTAATTGGATGAGTGAAATCTGTCTCACTTGTATGTCCAAGAAGGCCGGTGCAAGGTGTTACTCCTAAAGAATACAGGTTAATGCATTTAAATGGTCAGTAGAGTACTGTGCATGAATTGATGGAGTCTGATGGAGTCAAATATTCTATTTTCACATTATTTATATTCAAGAACTATATGTACTCTATAGAGTATGATTGAACTCCACTACAGAGATTGGAAAGGGGCCCTTTGCTGATGGTCCTCAGGCAATGGACTAAAGGGGGTCCATGCTCAGCAGTGTAGAGGAATAAACACATACATCTTTAACCTCCACTTACAGCACAAGCCAAAAGATGGCCTGCTTTCACTAGAGGGAAAACAAATAACACTCTCAGTTAATATAGGTGTACTCCTCCCCCAACCCCTCAACCCTCCACCCCACAAGATGCACTGCTGCTGTGCAATTTTGTCTCTCCCCGAGGAGAGCAACACTCTTGTTCACTCATGTTTTTTTCTTTGTTGGCTCATACCAGGGTTGGCCTTGGCGGCTGATTCATACTTCATTGGATTGGAATGATATAGAGCACAATAACACAGTGAAATAGGCATTTGTATGCAATAGCATTATTTGGGTTTTTCCTCAATCTCAGCATTTCTCAGCATGATGACATTATTATGACCATTGCACTGAATGTAAAGTTTAGTTAGTGGATGATATCAGCCAAAACATTCAAGAAAGGATTGAGGAGAGCTTATATTATTAGCTGATGAATGAATATAATCTGCTGTTTATAGGCTGCACAGTGGGCCCTGGAACATTTTGATTGCGTGGATTGGTCTCAGGACTCTTAGCTTAGCTGTGACCCAGCAGTTTGGTACCCAGTTTGGTACTCCACAACCACACAGAAGTGCCCCTCTGCTCTCTGCCCCTCACATTAGACCTCAGCTTGTCAGGTTGTTGCGATGAGGAATTTTTCCCTTTTTTTCCCATCAGGTTTGCTCTTTTTCAGTCTCTATCCCTTCCACCCTACTTTGTCTCTCTCTTATTGCATGTACCAAAACAAATTTGATCAGTAGATTTGAGTTCTTGTCTTCAGCAGACATGGGAAGAAAAACATTAGTCAAAGTCATCTGGACTTGATCTATGGACACTGCCACTGGCCACAGGACTGCAATAAAGTTCCCCATGGACATGTCAGCTTTAATCCATTTTGAACCTGCAGAGGATTATCACAGACTGTTCCTTGACCAGTTGCACAGTGTAGAGCTTTTAATTAGGCCTAAAGTATGTTTTGCAGATGGAACCAGCGTTTAGACATTTGCCCGTGTGTTCAGGAGGGAATTGCATAGTAAGGCTGGGCAGTTAGCATTTAGGCTCTACAGAATTAATTTCATTAAAATCGATGCAGCTTTGAAAAGGATTAAGGCGATAAGCCTTTTAAGGACATGATTATGGTCTCGGTGCCTAATGGTGGCAAGGTTTCAAATTCTGAGATTATTTGGTAAACTATAATTTTATGAAAATTAAATAAAAAATCCAGTCTTCTGTAGATTATATATTGCCTAGAGAAATTCTTCCAACCTTTGGCGCTTTGGCTAAAATGTTAAATGGATTTGGAAATCCAAGCAGAGATATCAGCTTCTACATAGAAGCATGTTTTTTTCTCTCTCTTTCCTTTTCAACCCATAGAGAAAAGCATAGAATGTGAGCTTGTCCTACATTATTAATAAGCCCTAGTGTTTTACAGTAGAAATGAAAATTTCTGAAAGGCTGCTCTAGCCACAAAACTTGCCAGGACTAGTTTATTTCAGCCGCAGTTGAACAGCTCTAGGTAATTAGATTTAGACAAATGCAGGAAAAGACATCCAGCAGTTAAGGGCTCTCTCATAAATCATCTGAGCTCTCTGCATGTAGTAACGTAGCATGCTAGAGAAGAGCTGTATAGCTCAGAGTGAGATGACAGAACAGCCTCTATGAGGGGGATTGTGCAGTGAGAAGGTTAAGCTGGGAACAGACCTCCCATCTTACTCAGGCCTAATGCAGTTGAGATTGAGATTGAGCAAGCAAAACCTGCCGATTGGGTCTGGTACAGTTGAGAGAGTTGTTGGTTTCTTAATGCCTTATTTGGCCTAGTATTAACCATGGAACAGACTGATTCATTATGGTTCTTGCTTTCCCAGAATCACAGACGTTGTCATTTTTTGAAAAGCCAATATTTAGTTATACTGTCTCACCTGCAGATTCAAATGGTACTTTAGACAGAGTCTTTTGTGTAACACCAGTCTTAGGTTGTGTCCACACCTGTCCACAAAGCATACACAGTGCTGTAGCCCAAGCCCAGGAAGCCTTTTGACGTTTTCCAGCAGTGGTGCCCTGAGGCTTTACCAAGATGTGCGTTGTGTGTGGAGCTGGAAGAGGAGGTGCCGTTCACTGGAGAAGTAGGTCAGCACAGCTTTATTCCAGCCATCTCCCGCAGCCCAAGCAGCCCCACGACTGCAGCAGATGCAGAGCAGTAGCAACAGTATTGATCATGTTTCTTTGGTGCCTGGAGACTTCGCTGGAAAGCCATTTTTTCACCCTTCATCAGGGCACTAAATTCTTAAGCAGCAGTTGTACTATGGTGGTTATAGAATTTCTCTGCGGTGCTTTGATGGTGCATGAAAAAAACGGCTGTGTGAAGTGAAAGGTCTGATCTGAAAAATTAGCAAGTCTCTGTAGTGTTTGGTTGGCTGTTTGGTTTGCTGATTTTTGTAACCATTTCTCAGATATCAGTTGAAACAAGCCTCTTTGCAGCAAAATATACACCAGCAATGATAGGGATTGAGAGAAGCCAAGAGTTGATTAAAAGAAACATTCAAATTAAAGAGGCAAAAATTATGTCAAAAATAATGTTGAATTTCCACACTTTAAAAAACATACACAGTGGCAGTTACCGTAATTACACAACTGGAATGAGTTTCACCATCTTAATTAACATCTTTTAGTCTCAGTGCCAAGCTTTCCCGTCCTCATTTGTTGTCAAGAACATTGTTACTCCACAGAGACATCTAACTAAGTGAGTATAAGTCTAGTTGGATTGATTGGGGTCATAAATGTTCTTCCGACTGCCACCTTAGAAAATAAAACACAATTTTTTGCCAGAGACATGGTTACTGTTGACTGGTGAACAAAGAGGGAAGAGAACAGAGGGGGGTTGGGGGTGCGGGAACAGCCCCTGGTGCCCTGGTGGACTTCTTTGAAATTTTCTCTTTGGATGCTGTTCAGAGTTGCTGCTGGTTGTGACCAAACGCTTGGTCTGGGGCTTTTTCAATCCAAATCATTTGGTGTTACAGGCCCTTCTGCTCAGCTCTCCATCCAGCTGGCAGGGGGAGGAGGGGACTGCATGAGGTCCAGTTAATGTGCCGGCCCTCTTGGCTGTTTCTGCTTGTGCTGATGGCTGCTGTACCATGCTGTGTTGTGGGCTGGCACCAGGCCCTGAAACCTTATGCCTCACATCCCCATTAAAAGCAAAACGTTTGGTGCTTGATTGGGACATGCAAGCTTGCCGTTGTCACTGTGCCACCATCATGACTGTGCTGTCACTGGTGGCAGTGTTGTGTGGCTGCATTATCTGTGCTCATATGGTAGTCAGCTGCATGACTTTGAAAGAATTGTAGGGACAGATATGGGAAGCACAGAGGGACAAGTGTATTAATTAGTGGATGGAGCAGTGAGCGTGTGGTGTATGGTTTGTGTTGGTCTGAGTGTTTTGTGTTGGTGTGACTGCATATTTGAGTCTATCCATCTCTTCCTCTCTTCCAAACTCTCTATTTCCATCTCTCTCTCTTGGAATCTGTGCATGTATGCATGTGAGTCCATGTGTTCAGATGTCATAGCTCTATGAGGTCATGAGTTTGGGAGCTTAGAGTTCTGTCACAGTCACAGAGCTGCTCCACTGGGTCAGGCTGCAGTCTGGTGTTTGTGTTGTCCCTCGGCTCTCTTTCTCTGTCTCTCTCTCTCTCTCTCTTTCTCTCATGTCCGCTTGCTCATTTGCAGGTGGCATACCTAGCTTCAGAATGAGGGAAGAGTGGAAGGGATTAGTGCCATGTACACTCTGTGTCTCAAAAACAGGACAGCGGAAACAATGTGTTGTGCCAAGAGATCTAGGGGGAGCTTTGGAAAAGCACCCGCTTTCAGGGGGAAAAAACAAGACTGTGCCCGTTCTTCAACTCTTGCCAAATGAAGCCTCGCTAATTATTAATTGTAAGTGGCCAACAGTTTGTCTTGAGGGCATGTCACAATGGCTCAGAATATGGTTTCCTGGGAGAGTGAGCACAGTCTGCTCCCCAAATGTTGAGAACCCCCCCCACACACACACACACCATCAGTCATCAAGTCACGCTATTTTATTAGTTCCTGAAAATTTCTTGATTATGCCCCATTTTTTTATTTTATTATCAGCCGTTTGTGTGGGTGGTGATAAGAGGCGTGTTTGTGTGAGTGTGTGTGTGTGTCTGTGCTTGGGGTAGATAGCGCTGAAGTGCAGACAATAAAAATGAATGAATTCTAATTGTACACTTAATCTTAGCCTCTGGTGTCTCTGCTCTCCGTGTGCTTGGTTCTCCCCTAGAGAACACAAACCATGGAGATGAGTTCAGCTTCAAAATGGAATGTATCATCAGAATGACATCTAAACTAAACCCTTTTCTTTTGTATGTGTGTGTGTGCATGTGTTTGCGAGAGTGTGTGTGTGTGTGTCGGGTTTTTGGCCAGCAGCAGGGGGGAAGGCCTGACCGGTGTAGTGTGGCGTGGCAACCTAGAGAAGAGCGGCCATCCGTTAGCTGAGCTGTCATCACTGAAAGTAATGGCCATAGTCAGCGGCAGTGTCATGTGCAGTGCATTGTGCTATACATCATGTAATAAGGTAATTCAGGTGCTTGGAATTTGCTATGCAGGCAGGCACCGTTGTGAAGAATAGTTCCCTGGGTAGTTCCCTGGGCAAACAGGCTGTATGGTGGAATACGTCTAATTCCATCTGACACCAATGCTTGCCACTCTCTGTAAGGTTTTAAGGAATTGCCTAATGGATTTGTTTGGATCTGTTCCTTTGTGAAGATTTCTGTTGAAGCCATCTTAGGTCTTGTAATAATACTCTCTCCAAGATCTTATAACTCCCTTTAAGTTCAATTCAGTCAGCTAAGAGTTTCATGCAGAGTGGATTTTTGTAAACAATGCAATACAATGACGGTGGATTTAACCCAGTGATCCCATAAAACCTTGAGGCCTTGATAAGAATCTATAAAAGTCATGAAGGTCTCCCGAGACTGAGAATGAATGGATGTGAAAGGAAGTGTTTGCTCAGTCTGCTCAATAACTAAGAACTGACATTTCTGACAATTTCCTCTGAAAGGCTGGAATGTCAGCATTTTTTTGTTGTTTGACTATAATCAGAGCCACGGGGAGAGACTAAGTAAATCATCCTGTGGTGTCACAAGATTACTTTGTGCCCTGTTTGCAGCGTTATTATTCTCATCAAACAGAAGGGTCCTTCCGTGTGTATTTATCTCGTGGAGCAAATGAGCTTTGCTTTAATGGCTTCTCTACCATTCTTAGTTTAATGTTTTTATCAATTATTGATTGCCTTGTTTCTCTCTAACCCTGCAGTTTAAGCAGTTCTAAATAATGTACAGTTGTTGGGTCAGATGACCAGAAGACTTGGTCATTGACTCAGGTAACTTTAAAGGAGCTAGGTGTAATAAGTGCCATAAATTCTTTACACTTTACACTAATAAAAGGAGGAAAAAAGGACAATGAAAGGAGGGAAAAAAAAGCACAGTCCCTTCTCCAGACCGTGCCCAGTCTTACAGTCCTGGTCCTCACACCCCATCCTCTCAATGACCCCATCCAAAGATGTCATTCTTTCCCATCCACAAAAACGAAATTGAATCCAGCTGCATTATTCCCCTTCACCCGATTCAGCAAATATTTCCAGTATTAGCCTACAGTTTCAATGTTCAATCAAAATAAATATATAAGTATAAATAAATAAATAAGGTTATATGTTACACGTTTGAGATCTTTCATCTCATCTGAGTAATTTAGCTCTATCAGCACTGCGTAAGTTGCTGACCACCAACTTAACGTTATGTCATTAACAGAGGTGTAGTGGGGATTTTTTAGGGGGTATGCAATCTGTAAGGGATAATGTATTGTCTGCTAGTCATTATAGGAAAATATTTTCTCGCCAGGACAGGGTCTTGACTCATCCTGAAAGGAAATTATTATTATATATTATTATTATATTATTATTATTGCTTCCCAAAATGATGACAAAAAACTTCACACAAACGTCTTTTAAATTTTGAACTGGAAACATTCTTTAGAATGCAGCTGATCTACTTTCACTTTCAATGAGGTTCCATTATAATAAGTGAATGATCTCTACTCGCGGAATGATATGCAAATGTGAATCTGAAGCAAAAAACCCTTTGCCATTGACAGCTGTCATTATACAGAATTATCTCCCTTAACAATTGGATTCTCTTTTCTGATTGGCTGATGAGGTGGGAATTAACTGGCTACCTTTGAATATAACTGGCTACCTTTTAAGCAGATCCGAAAAATTGGAATCACCATTCCATATCAATGCCATTATCAATCCCAACCATAACTATTTTAGTAAAATATTTCACACTGTACTTTCCCTCCTTAACGGTAGCTATAATAGGTTATTTTCTGTAGTTCATGCACATGATTTCGAAATATAAAGAAAGTTATAGATAAAATTATATCCTAAATACAAACAGGAGATAAGCAGGAGGACAGTCTTTGAGGTGACCAGTTCGATGGAAATAATGACTCGGCAGTCAATGAGTCCTTCACTTCCACCTTGCCATTATTTCCATTGAACTGGTCACCTTGTCAGCTGTTATCTCTTACATAACTGACCTCCGAATGTTGGGAAGGCACATTCAAAGTGAATGGAACCTCCTGCAGCATTCTGGAGGGCCGTATAATAAAATGTTATAAGTGAATGCCTGACATTCAAAAAGTGAGAAACAGCCTATGCTCCAAGAATTAGGGGGGGCTCCAATGCCCACTACACCTCTGGTCATTAAGTACCTAGTCAGCTGAGGTCAAAATAATAAACTACTCACAGCTCCACAGAAACAGATTGGGACATGATCATCTTAAAACATTAAATATGTTTTTACTGTGATTTCACAGTTTACAAATTAGCATGTGTAAGGAGACAGTAAGACAGCAGTAAGACCTCATATCGGTCACAACTAAACATTTGTCATTGTTTATTAACATTAGTAATGTTTTCTGCCAGTATTTATCCTGGTTTTATTCTTGTTTAATTGCTTGTGGTTGAAACTTCTGCATGCACCAGTAATCATGTTTGGCTGGCCACTATGTTGCTTGCTACCACCACCCATGGCAGAAACTGGTATTATCCTACTGGACGTGAAGCTAGTTATTTAGTGTACAGAGACAGGAAAGTGTTAGAGAGTGTTTCTCTATCCCTGTCATTCTCCACTTCACTGCTCAGCATTTACTCAGAGGGGTTGAGCAAGTTCTAATGCTGTCGTTATGTGTTTTTTTTTTTCTCTCACTGCTCTGTCCCGAGTTATTGTTGCAGCATGACTTTGGTCAACTCTTGAGGGTGCAGTAATTCAGTGCTCACTGGCGTCCTTGAGATCTCAGGGAGTAAGAGGGAGGTCATGGCCATGGTGGCGGCACTGAGGAACACTCTGGAGTGCACTCAGAGGAAACGGCACAATTTCACACCGGTTGGCTCTCAGCGAGGGACAGAGGCAGCGGGAGGTTATGAAGATTGCCGGCAGCGGAGGAGGAGGAGGCAGAAGAGGAAGCAGAGAAGGAGTTGTGGATGGTTCTGAGGTGCCGATCCCTCAGGCAGGCTGGAGATTTGTTATCAGAGCCTGCAGAGGGGGAGAGACTGATACAGAGGGAAGCTCTAGTCCTCCGCAATCCAAATGATAAAAAAAGGAGAAAAAAAAAACTTCCTCCTCCGCTGAGATGCGTTTGTGCCAGTCCGTGAGAGGGAAAAAAAACAACCTTTTACTTGTGCCAGTGAAAATGCCATGTATTTTTCCATAGCATGTGGTATTGTTTTTATATTTTGCCGATATAGGCATGGCTTGTGCCTGGCAGAGGGTGAGGAGGCAGGAGTGGTTCCTGTCTGTTGTCTGGATGTGGGTGGTGGTGCAGGTTATGGTGAAGAAGGGAGGTGTGGGCATACACCACTCCTACCCCCCGCTGCCCACCCCTTCCACCCCCATAGATCCTATGTAGCTCCCCTAGCCAGTTGCCCCCCACACTACCAGCTCCCTCTAGGCCGGTTGGCTCCATCTCCATGGCTTCACATGAAAGGGCGGGTTTGACTGAGGGAGAAGGCAGCTGGCGGCCGAGCACAAAAGCGTCCTTTCTCCCTCCCTCGGTCTCCCTTTCAGCTGGGCCTTTTGTGGCCGGGGCTCCGGCCTGTTTGGGAATCAAATCTGTCACGCGGTCAATGGGGAAGATGGAATCCGGTTGCTGTGGTTTTGGCGCCGAGATATGCAAAAACTCTGGTCAAAGGAGTGGCGTGAGGGGAGAGACAGATTCAAAGTCCACTAGAGAAATGTTCCCAGAATGCACCTGTCCCCCAGGGCTGTGTCTTTGTTTTTTAATCCACCTTTTATACACTGTCTGATTGAGTCCCTTTGTTTTGCTCTGACCAATAGTTTGAGTATAGCTTCATGCCCAGTTGGACATCAATGCCAGCATGCGTATTGATCTAATAGCATTGTTTTGAGTAATTTAATTAAGTTTTTTTTTGTTGTTGTTTTGCAAGTGAATGTAGTTAGTGGTTACTTTTACATGTTTTCAAATGAAAAGACTGGGGGGACTGCTCTCTCAGAATGAGGCACAGAACGACCTTCTCCTCTGACAGCCGTCATTACTGCAGGGAGGCATCCATCTTGGCCAGGCACAACTAGACACGCCAGCAGGGAGAAAAGAGAAAAGTCAAAACATTACAACTCTGCACAGTGGGTTTCATTTTCTCACCACTTCATTTCAGGTGCCCGTATCATGTTTGGACTTGAAAGGCTTAATTTGTTTGCTTTTTCGTTTCTGCTGTGGATGTGCAGAGTGTTCTTGAAACCATAGGATGCTGCAGAGAGAGAGTGTGTGTGTGTGTGTGTGCGTGCTTGTATGTATGTGTGTGTGTTTGTGGGGGAGGGGGTCAGTGGGTGGAGTAAATACTAGGCTTTTATTCAGTTCCACACACACCAAATATTAGGCTTTGGTGTGACAATCACTTGACTCCACTTGAGTCTAAGACTGTTTGGTGAGTTATGCAAATGTCAGACACATTGGCGGTTGGTTTGTGTGTTTTTGTGGAAGCTTGTATGTTTGTTGCTCAGGTGCAGATACCATGAGGTGTGCGTGTGTGTGTGTGTGTCTGTCTGTGTGTGTTGATGTTGGCTTCCTTTGTCGATATTACAGGTGCCTGCTCCTTGTGTTCCAGCTTTTGTTACACAAGCTGCTGGCACCATCTTTCTTTCTCTGCCACCTTCAGATTCTGTCGACCACCACAACCCCTTGCCTGTTTTCATTCAAACTGTGACTCTTCTCAGCCTCTCTGGGTGCTCCCGCTCATCACCTCTACACACTCACACACACACAGATACGCACGCATGCACACACATGAACGCACGCACGCACGTACACACACCTGCCACAGTCATTAGACCACCACACTTTGACAACAGAAATGTCACACATCAGGTGCATGGTTCCTGACCTTCAACATCTGCAGGTGGCTACTTTTCTAATCCTCGCCAAAGCACAGAACAGTGAAGAATATTGCTATTTACAAGGTGGTTTTAATGAACTGAACAAAGGGATTTTTATTTCTATTTTGGTTTATGTCTTATTTCCTTATCACTCTTATTTAATAATCACTCATTAAGTCTAAGTTGAGAGTGTAGCTCTTTTCTTATAGGAATTTAAGTGTTAGTAGCCCTTATATAATTCAGCTCGGTGTCATTGGTGTCAAGACGAAAGGTTTGATTGGAAGACGTACGTCAGTGATGATTAATCTTAATAATAAATATGCCAGTGCTTTGTCTATCAGCAGGGCCCTGGCAGAAAAGTGGTGCTTGGTGAAATTTAACACAGCATGAAATACAATCACCTGTCCTCTGTTCTCACCTTTAAAGTAATGTTCTGTGCAGCAGAGTGCCATTGAGTAGCCTAGTTTGTAATGTGAAACCCTCAAAGTAAGCTGAATAAAAACATAGACTTTTGAATTATTGAGTCAGTCAATGTCAGTGAATTATTGAAGCCGAGAGCATTTTAATCCGGTTTGAAGATTAGCATTGTGTGAAATTGACGTTGTGACGTCCAGACAGACAACTGGTGCACACCTAAAGCTCAAAAACGTCAGAGGGCAACAGTGGCAGGGAGTGCTACAAATCGATGATTTGACAGACAGCAGAGATAAAGTCGCCGGCTGCAGAGCACCAGCATTTTGCCGCCTGCTCCAACTCGACCTGAGAGGCATTCAATCAGTCTGCCACAAATCTGCACCTCGTCTTGCCTTCCTGTAGCCCAGTGAGGCTACTTTTGCCAGGGCTAGTGTTGTCTCATCCATAGCTGCCTATTGTTGCCATTTGGGACCCTCCTGGTCTCTGTGCTATATATCATACGGCCTGCTGTAGCCTGAGATGGCAAAGGGTTGTGTCTTTCCCATGTCGGAAAGATAAAGGAACTTACTGTGCCCCTGAGCCAGAGACAGTACTGGGGGGCCCGTGTGTGGTGAGAGATGGACAGCGAGGGTTCGGGCAGTGGGGGCACAGAGAGGAACAGCTGGTGGCTATTTGGCTGGTAGTTGGCAAGTCTGTGGGAGTTTCTGGGGAGAGATTAAAACCCATCCCACAGGATGGTCAGTGGCAGTTCCAGGCCCCTTGCAGAGGGTCAGGGGGTCTCCTCTGCCTTGCCGGGTGCCAACACAGGCCATGACCTTCTCCTCTCTATGGCCTCCCTCTCTATGGACCAGCAGGGCTCTTACAACTTTCTGCCTGTTATCTTTTTGTTTTTTCCCCCCTTGTACTTTAGATTGTTTCTCTCTTTCTTCCTCTCTCTCTCTCTCTCTCTTTCTCCCTCCTCATCAATCCCTCCCTGCTTCAGTTATCTTTGTTGCCTGGCTGCAGCATTGTGTTACATCTATCGTCCATCTGCTTCTCACCCCCCCCCCCCCTCTCCACACACACACACACTTTCATACACACACACAAACACGCACATGACACCCTGCTCCTCCCTTCCATTTGCCATGCTTCAGCTGTCACGCCCAGCACCACATGGCACAGGACTACAACAGCATACAGGACACCAACAGTGAACCTTTCCTGTTGCAGCCAGCCTCTAGCCAGCCAAGGTTACTCCACCTTCTTCTACTGCACCAAAATGAACTGGAAGGAGAGCCTAGAATAAGAGAGTAAACTAATTTCTTTGTTTGTTGTGTTTTACTTAAAATTTGTCTCTTGGTTGCTTTGGGGATGCAGTCTGACTAGTTCACTGTGTAACCCTGTTGTTTCAGAGAGGCATTTGGGGGCATTTAGGCTTGGAGCTTTGCGCTCAACGCTGCCTCTGCCGCGGCAGTAGTGCAGCCCCCTTCGGAGGGTTGGGGCTGGTTCAGCACACGCAACGTGTGGAAGGATGAGTGGATTAGGCTCGCTTCGCGTTTTGGGCTAAGCAGATTTCCAGATCCTACTAATCTACCTTTTACAAGGAGGAAAAAATCCTCTTCCGTGTCTGCATTTTGGAGTATGGCTAGTATAGCTACCACAGTGTTTTGGGCTAGATTTGGACAAAATCTTCCTTACAAGTGGAACAAACACTCTCTGCTTTTTTGTCAGTGCCCTTTTTCTCTCACTTTCTCGCTCTCTCTATGTCCTTTTTCTTTATCTACTCTTTCCTCTTTCTCTCTCCATCACACCCCTCCCTCTCCTCACCCTCCAATTGCAAGCCCTATCCCTCTGTGTGTGCATTGTGTTGTGTAAGGGAATACCTTAGGGAGTAGCTGGCAGAATGACCCCTCACTCAGCATGACGCTGGGTGGGGTGGACAGACAGGAACTGGAAGGACATACAGATCAGGAAATTGGATTGCGGTGGCCAGGTAATGGAAGCCGGGGTGATTTGTTCGTTTTTTTTTTTTCACATATTCAGCCTCGTCCCAGAGCTCAGCATCGTAATGCAGGGCCACGACCCTCTCTGCCGGTGTTATGCTGTGTCTGTGTATGCTGAACATGCAACAGTGAACTCTACATCTTGCGTAATGCCAAAGAAAGAGTGGCAGCCCCTTGAAATGTGTATCATTGTTGCATCGTTGTGCAGTCTGTGTGCGCACGTGCTTTTCGAGGTGTTACATCAGAGAAGGCAATGTTGTATTAATGAAGGAGAACTAAGGCCAGGATTGGTATTGCATTCAAGTAACCTCTCCCTGAAGAGCATCAAGCTAAAGTAAAGCAGCTTGTTGCTTCATTTTAGGTGGTGCTTTGACCGCCTTGTCTCTTGGTTTTTATGTCTCTTCCCTTTTCTGTCATGAAGTTGCTAATTAAAAGTGTCTGAATCCAATCTGCCTTTGTAGTTGGATCACTTCAAAGAAACCTTGAGGGAGAACGAGAAGTGGAGCATGGAGCGCGGTCTGCAGCTTGGTGTGTTAAGCAACCGTGTGGATTTTAAGCGGAGGGGAAAGTGGGGATGGGGGGATCTTAATGAGGTGTTTGACCGGCCAGCATGTCTCCCAGACACAACAGTCACCCCTCTCTTCCCCTCTGTCACCCCGTGTGTCTTTTGAAGAAGGGCCTAGCATATCATCCTTATGGATGTGCTCACAAAGGGCATTGCAACAGGGGGCGATGGTGGTGGTGGTGGTGGGGGAGCATATCAGCATAGCATATCAGACTTTTAGCATAGCATAACTTTGGCTTATCACTTGGAAGGTTCTTGGTAGTCTGGAAAAACATATTCAGTTCATAATGACAATCATTTGTGCTTTTGTATGAAGGCTGAGATGAGATTGAGATGAGATGAGATTGAGAAGTCTTCAAAAAAAGAAGTGACATGATAGAAGTAGACATTGAACAAGCATTTTGGAGAAAGTAATTTCTGATCTGACGTGCCAACAACTGAAAAATTGTCATCAGTTACATCCTCAATATGTCTCCTGCATCCTGACCTCCTCAGACCTCAGACCGCTCATTTTAATGATGCATGCTCGGCAGAAGCGGAAGCCGGCTTGGGTCAGCCCTCTCGTTCAGTAAACACACACACACACACACACACACACACACACACACACAGACACACAAATGCTTTTCATCAGGCTCCTTTCATCGCTCCTGTCATTGTTCCACAAAAATAGCACTTAGGGGCCTTTGGGGTCTTTTACATAAAGAAGCCTTAGATAAGCAGAAAGATGGCAAAATTCTGAGTCAATACTTTTTTGTACCTACTATCACTGACACTTTACATTAGCATTGCCGCAGCAAAATATAGTCACATTCTTCCAGTGGAATCCAAAATGTGTTGGATGAGACATGATTATAGACCTGCAATTTCATGATCAATTTACAGCTTGTAGTACATTCACTCCAGTCAAAAGGCAGGCAATAATAGTCTCAAAAGAGTAGTTTCAAAAGAATTTATTTAAACAACTCATCGCAACCGCATAAATAACATTTATGGCTGAGATTCATGGCTGAATCTCAGTGCCCTCCTTACCGATAAACCCTTAACCCTAAAAGACTGAACTGGCATGAATGAACCAATCACGAAGTTAATTCATGCCAGTTAAGATGCAGGGCTAAGGGCAGACATTAGGATTCAGAAAATATTCTCATGACAACCTGATTTCTGCTTCCATTTTTAGTAACTAAAAGATATAGCCGATCACAATATTCCAGCCTGGTTAAATAAGTAGCTGCATAGCAGTACAGTTTTGAGGCAATATCCAAATCACATATAACTTGTTGAGTCCATCAGGGGTGTCTGTAAATATCTAAACAGCATCTTGAAGAGATGTCTTAACAAGGGTGTATCCATGCGGTCTGATCTGCCATCCATTTTAAAGCTGTGCAAGTGGAAGGGATATAACATCAATGTAGACATGTGTGGTGAAGCTCACTTCATTCATGCTATTGATCAGCTGATTAGCTCTGAGTATTTGGAATCAGTGTGATGAGAACACTGAGAGCACTGCGATGCATTGGGGGTGTTGAGGTGGGTTGTGGTGGGGAATGAGATTGAGCACCCTCTAATGGCCTAAACAATGGGTTGTGGGGCACAACCCTCTCCATGTGTTGCAGAGTGAGACAGATTCACTGGAAGTGGAGGCATTTGTCATATTTGCCACATCACCCATGGCTGTCTGGCTGTTCTCTGTACACCCCCCCAACCCCCCAACACCACCCCCCTTAGCCATCTAGACAGACCTAAGTAATCTCAGCTGACACAGCGTGTAATGCCTAAGGTCCTGATAGTACTGTCTGCATCATAACCATAGAGACAAAAACTGAAGCAGCCATCTAAACACAGTGCTCATGAATATTTTTGTGAGGTAGATGATTAATTACTTTTTTGTCTTTCTGTTTCTTTCTTTTTTTGAAACAGTGGGTCGCCTCCTTATTGAGTTCAGCTCGATGATGACGTTTGAGCGTGTGCAGAGGGAGAACCCCAACGTGACGGAGGGGGGCAAGTACTCGCCACCAGACTGCCGGGCCAAGCAGAAGGTGGCCATTATCATCCCCTTTCGCCACCGCGAGCACCACCTCAAGTACTGGTTGCACTACCTGCACCCCATCCTGCGTCGGCAGAAGATCGACTATGGCATCTACATCATCAACCAGGTCTGTGCGTGCGAGCAAGCGCAGATGCCTCTTAATCTCCTCTCCTCTCCTCCTGTCCCTGCCTCTGCAGTTTACCTTCAGACTGTACCACTCGTGATTTGTCCAGACAGCTCAAGGCCACAAGGTTCCCAAGATTTCATTACGTAGACGTGGGAAAGAAATGTTCTGTCCTGTTTTTTTTTTCCTTCTTTCTCTCTCTCTCTCACTCTCTCTCTCTCTCCATCATGGTGAAAAATGCGGTGCTTTTAAAGCTTTTAGTGGTCTGTTCTTTGCCTGGCTTTTGAGTGGCAGCTCTTTCATAGAGCTGCACAGAGAACTGAGTGAGAACTGAGCTGACTCAACGTTGAGGTAAACTGGATCTACCAGCTTTTCACACCTCTTTGCTTCATCTTTGCTAAGAGAGGGAGACAGTCTGAGAGAACTAAGGATGTCTCCTACTACATGGACAAAAAGTGGTGGTTGCAGTGCTGGGTGAAATTGAGGATAAGAACATTGTTGACATACAGCACAACCGCAGCTTTCATTTCTCTTATGTTTGTTCATGCATGGGGGTGAGTAGTTATCTGAACTCTGTGGGCATCCAAATACGGCCCTTTTCTTATTGACGTGGCCAACTGAAGTGCTTATATCCAGATCTATAGACATCATTATGAGACAACAGCACACGTCAGGGAGATGGGAACAGAGAGAGAAAGAGAGAGAGGGAGAAAAAATAGAGGGTGGAAGAGAAAAAGGGAGAAAGTTTGGAAGAGAGAGAGATAGAGAAACTCCCACTCAGGGTCATTAGCATTGAAATACCAGTTTGCTTCTCCATAAGTCAGAGCCTAATTTTCTGGATGCATTGCAAGTGATGGCTTTCTTCTCCACTCGCTTCTCTTTTCTCTTTTCTTTAACTCTCCACGTCTCTCTCTCCCTCTTTCTCTCTTTTTTTGATCATCAGTTTTCCCCATACCCTGGCTGGAGCTGTGCCATTAAGGCCTCTTTTAAAGTCCAAGGTCCAAAGTCCAGGAAAAATTCTTCCTTCTCATCCTGGCATGTTGGTAGTCCTTTAATTAGGTGTTTCTGCATATGCCAGGAAAGAGAATGTGGAATGTGCCACCCTCTTGTTTGTGCTGTCAGCAGCCAGTGTTCCAGAACGGAGCTGCGCTGAATATTCAGTTGGCGTTATGGGTACACTACGCCTCTCAGATGTATATGAGGTGCGAGTGTATTAATAGCAGTGACAAGGCAAAGAATCCCACTGTGCTGCTTCCCAGCTTTCATGCCAGAGTCGCTTCAGGACAATGTTGTGCTTTGATTTCTATTCTGTGTTAATTAACGTACATTTGACTAATTTGCTTGGAACCACTCTTCCAGGTTCGGCAATCTCTCTCTGTCTCTGCAAAATGTTTTTTGTTGTTGTTGTTGTTGTTGTTATTGCTAGTAGTTTTCAATGAAGATCATGGACTGAGTGAAATAAAACACTGAGGTTCTCCCAGCCAAACCACTCATGCAGATGACAGGAACAACCCAAACCACATGATTTTTTGTTCATCATAGTGTCACCTGCATCATGTGCGGTTCAACCCTGCACCCAGCACAGCACCACAAACTGTTAGGCGAGTACATTAGCCAATGAGATAAAACTCCAGGGTGCTAGTCTCACTTACTGGTGGCAGGAGGAAGGTTTACCAACATACACACTGCACAGGTAGCGACCAGCTGGCTACCACTACAGTAGCATGGAACACTCAATCTTGCACAGAGATGTTCTTCCAACTGTAGCCTATTACCTGAAGGGCTTGCTGGTAACTCAAGGTGAACAAGCAGCTCCATAGTGGTCCTACATGAATGCATCTCTCTTTCCCCTATCAGCTTGGATGAAGTGTCTGGAGTGCTGAGCCCCCATTATCATCAATGGCTTTACAGTGGAAAGAGTCAACAACTTTAAGTTCTTTGGTTTTAGACAGAAGACCGGACCTGGGATAACCACGCAGACCACATTGTTAAAAAAGTTCAGCAACATCTCTTCTACCTCAGACAACTGAAGAAGTTTGCTATGCAAACAAAGATCCTAAAGGCCTTTTATTTAGGCACCACAGAGAGCATCCGAACTGGAAGCATCACTGTATGGTTTGGAAGTTGCACTGCTACCAAACAAAAGGCACTGCAGAGAGTCGTGCACACTCCACAAAGCACCTGTGGATGTGATCTGCCCTCCATCCAGGACTTGTATAAGAGGCAATGCATCAGGAAGGCTAAAAGAATCAGTAAGGACCACCAGACTCAAGAACAGTTTTTTTCCACCAACCGACAAGGTTTATAACACCGAAACAATAACAGCCTAAGCCTGTGCCAGTCAGTCTTTTCACTACACTAGTGTAATGAGATGTAATAAAGACTGTCTTGAATCTTGAGTCTTTAATCATGAGGTGCATTGGAGTGTTACTGAGAAACAGTTTCCAGCCTTGTAACTATAAATGGAGTGGTTGTGTTTCTCAGTGTGTGTGATCGTTCCCTCTTTAAATGCTACCGCATAATGGCCGGGGATCGTGGAGAACTCCTCTGGGAATGGTCCTCACTCACCCCTGACCTTCAGGACTGAGCTGCTCTCACATGCTTGGAATGGAGACTAGCTTGAGCCAGGCCTAAATAGAGTGCTAGGAAGCTCTCCTTCAGACTTGATTAAGGGTTCAAAAGAAGAGTGTGTGTGTGTTTGTGTGTCTGTGTGTGCTTGTCTTTGTATTTGTGTGTGTGTGTGTGTGTGTGTGTGTGTGTGTGTGTGTGTTTGCAGTCTCCATGTAAAGCCCTCTTTGGTCTGTGGAGCGAGGATTGGTTTGTGAGGAACACTGGTTGGACAATCAGAGATGATGTCTTGTGCTGCTCGATGCACAGAAGACCAATTTAAGTGAATGCGTCTGAAAGAGACAGCACGGCAGCAGGATGCGTTTGTGAGATCTCACAGCAATCAGAGTCCTTTCTGGGAGAGAAGAAGAGGCAGTCAATGAGAGAATGAAAGAGAAAAAAAAGAACACATTGGCAGACAACTGTGTGCCAATCTCTGATCGCAATCAGAGAAAATCTCTGGGCCTCTGCCGAAAGCAAGGTAAGCAGAGAAACCCCATTTATCGCCATTCAAGTCCAGGTTCATGTAAGGACCCCTCTTCCATCAGAAGACTTGTTTGTCACACACTTCCATAGGGATAGGGGAAGTAATGGTCCCGTCCGGAAACATTAAGCTGATAACACCTTTCATTTTTGTGCGGCACAGCCATTGTCCCGCTTCAGATCAATCCACGTCCTCTTAGCCGCACTGTTGCCATGGTGTAAAATAAAGGTTTCTTATCTCCAGGCAGATTCAATATTGTTTGTGCCCACTCCTACACTGAATTTAGCATTGGTAAAAGGGGACGTTAGCTTCTAAGATCCGCCATTCATCAAGGATTAGCTCTGATGGTTACTGTGGCCACTGCCGTGGTGCAACTAATGGGGGTTGTACCACAGTCGTGTGGCAGTCAGCGTCTCTCCTCACTGTCGCATCGGTACCGTCTGAAATGACTGGTTGGTCCTGGCTCAATGTTACGGGCACACAAAGTGTAAGGGTGAGGATAAACTGGGGCCAGTGTTGCTGGTGTATGGGCACCACACACACACACATACACATAATCATCCCCTCAGTAGCCCAAGCTGACCGCTCACCAGCATCTCATGGTGGAGATTTGAGTCTTTACACCATTTGCATAAGATGCAAAGGCAGCTTGTTTACTGGAAATGTACCGAGAAAGGTAGGCCAACCATATGCCTTAATTAGCAAGAGGTGTGTAACAAAATAATTGCTGCATGGTGTTCTTTGTTGGCATTTTGTAGCCTCACTACTTCGCATATTTCTTCAGGAAGGTCTTGAATTTGCTACTTACTAACAAGGCAAGGTGTGTGCCATTCGTGCCCACCACCAAAACATTTTGATTCATGTGGATGACCGTATATTTTTGGCTGTGTGGCTGCTTAATTTAACCCCATAGGAACAGACTTCAAGAAACATTTCCATGAGTCACCTGAAAGGCAGCTTTTTATTATGATTTTAATTAACATTTTTGAATACATCTAATTAGGCGGTGCACAGGCAGAGCTAAATGTACCATGCCATTACATGGTTTGTGCTAACTGTGTGGACGGCACCTGCTCAGAGTCCGACGTGAGAGTCCTAGCCTGTGCAGTGACATTTGGGGAGCCAGTGTGCATTGCTTGGCTTCACTGGTCTAATTAGTTGTCATACCAGCCTTAACTGAGGCCCTGGGCCCAGTTTTTCAAAACAGTTTAATCTGGATCAAAGTGATCTGGATGTGAAAATCTTGTGTTTTGCTATCTGTGATTATGGGCCAGTTGTTAAAGGCTTTACTTAAGCAGTTCTCTCTCTGTGTTCTGTGCCGGCCATGGCGACAATGCTGCAGTCTTTCTTAATGAGATTAGCGGGATTGGGGCACTTCCCCGGTGAAAGGGACGAGAAATCTCTGAGGATGCGGAAGAGCGAATCACTCAGGGCTCCACGCTGTCCAGTGCAACGACATTGACAGCGTCACGTTAATATGAATCTGATTACAGTCTAACACCATCCTCATCCCCCAAACACACACATACACAAACAGACACACACATACCACATACATCATGTTACCCCCACCTTCACTATACACAAATAGTCATGCTTGTTCCTCTAGCTGAATTACATCTGCAGAAGTCTCAAGTCATTCAGGTCATGAGCATTGCCTGCATGCAAATTGGTCAGTCTGACATTCTGAGCATGGTCTTTCCCACCCATGTGTTAAGAAGGAGATGGGCCAGATGTGTTTGAATCTTCAGTTGTTAGGCGCTCCTTAAACAGAGAAAAGACACAAGTGGAAATAGCTACTCCAGCTTTGGAAAACCGTATTCCAGTTTTCTAGTACCAAAAATGTGGCTTTATTTAGGTAGTTAGTTCACATCAGCTTCTACACAGAACATTATGTCCTCTCAGGTGTTGTTAGTGTCCTAAATCATCATCAGAAACTGAGATTGTTTGATAATTGTGTAATTTCTGTTAGAGCCTATTGCTCTGCTTGAAAGGACATCACATCACCATTAGCAGTCTACATAATGGTGTATGGAGGTATGAAGTCTACACATGAAATGCTGAAAGGGAGCAGATGTTTTGTCTTTGTCTTGAGCTTTGTCTTTCATGTGAGGTCAAAGATCATTGGAGGGTTGTGGAGGTGGAGGGTATACATGTCTCCATACTTGGAGGTGGGATGCCTTCTTAGACCTAAGGCTAAGGCATGGTTTGAAGAGTGTCTGTGTGTGTGTGTGTAGGAGAGAGAGAGAGAGTAAGAGATAGATGGTGGCTGGAGCATCACTGGAGATGCATAATATAAGCATAAAGTAATATGTACTCCCCCTTCTGACCTTCTAGAGGTGCTTTAGCCTGCCATCTGACAGGTGTGAAGTGGTCTGGAGTAGCTGCCTCTCTGTTTCCTCTCTCTCCATCTCTTTTAGTCTTGCATATGGGCTCTGTTTCTCACTCTCAGACCATGGGCCTATTAGATCTAGGGTGCTAATGACAACATTTGCCTCCCTCTACTATTTCTCTCTCTCTTTCCCTCTCTCTCTTTCACTCACTCAAACACACACACACTCCTTAATGTGTTTCTGGCATCTATATACTGTATGATAGTGTAGGAAATGACCTTGCTCTCAGAAAGTGTCAGTCACTGCATGAAAACAGCTCCCATTGAGCAAGATCAGAGACGATCAGAAATGATGTGGTGACACGAAGCAAAGGTGAAATCTGAGTGTGTGAACCAAGAATATAAGGGGCGGCCTCCTGGTATGGGTGTCAGAAAGTAATGGAACTTGGAAGTACACAGCTACACACATCACAGACACAGACACGCACACAAACACTAACCTTTTTCTGGGGACAATATCAGGAGTGGCTATTTTGGGACTCTGCTGTCAGAAATTATTTTCATTTGCTGGCTTGTTTTGGAGATGACCAAACTTGCCACAGAGCTTTTGTTTCCGGACCACTTTTTCAGAGTAGTTCCAGGGTCTGAGCAAAGATTTCTCCAGATTTTATCATCGGAGAGGGAATATAGAACAAGCTGTCGCCTTCACATAATCATGCATACATTCTGTTTGTATACGCTTAGATTTTCAACGAGGCTTCAAACATATGAAGCTTCATAATTATGCATGTGACTGACTATTCATTTTAGTGTTGCCTTCAGTTGAACTCTCACCCATTTCTTTTCTTTGTTCCTCGCTGCCTTTGACATTCAAAATCATCTTTTCAAATAATCCCTGTGCAAGCACATAGGCCTCACAGCTGTTGCATGTAAGCTGTCTTTAGTTCAAAGGTCAGAGTGCACTGGCACATCACACAAAGCCTTTTGTCGCCTGGCACTAGCTAAAAGCTGAAACAGCACCTTAGCAAGGCCATGGCTAAATCTGCTCCCAACCCCAATCCCAACCCCAACTGCTTAACCCTCCAAACTTGCTGGAAATGAATCAGCAAATCGTGAAGCAGATTCATGCAAGGGTTTACATCTTACAGTGTAGGGGGCACATTGTGATTCCTAGCCTATGACCTCCCCATCCCTTCGTTCTGTATGACTGTAAATATGAATAACTCTTTCCTTATATTTAGTAGTGGTTATTTGAGTTCTATAGCGCACAACAGCCATTGCTGCCATGGCTTTTGTGTGTCACCAGGATTTTTATTTAATGGCTTCATTAATAAGCTTTCCAATCTTTTGCTGCTTACTCCCTTTCCCCTCCCTCCCTCCCTCCCTCCATCTCTCCCTTCCTCCTCTCCATCCTTTTCTCTCTTCCTCCCCTCCCCTTTCCTTTACTTTGTGTTGCATTAGCATGAATTTCCCCTGCAGTGCTCCTCCATTAGGGTGCTTATTAATGACACTGAGGTGCAGAGACGGTGGGCAGAGTACTGCTGTGCGATCGGCCGCCTCGGAGATGGCCCAGAAAGACCAGAGGGGGCGGCTGAAATGAGAAAGGCGGCGCTGCTTCTCAAACAGCCCTGCTGAGCCTGCAGCCCAGTGCCACACAGAGGTGTTCAGAGAGATGCCACAGCAAATAGATAGTCAGTCAGAGAGATCCACAGTGTGTGGAGGTCGCATGTCTCCAAAAACAAAAGAGTGAACTAGAACGTATCCTAGAGGCTTTCTGTTCCATCCTGGTGGAGAGTATACTGTATGTATACAGCATATATGGATGTTTTTCTGTTTTTTCCACCATGCTAGTCTTTTGCTATTCACTCTGATGTCTGTGGAGGATGGCAAGAATAGCCTCAGCAGTGACCATCAAATGTTTTATGTAATGAAGGTAAGGCATGTGTAAGGATCCTAGGTGGAAAAAAATGCTGCCCATTTAAGCTCTGAAAAGCCCAGTTTTAAATAAGCCCCTCATGTGCTCCTTTTTCATGGTAAGTATAATTCATAATTCATTTGACTGATATCAGACAGACAGTGTTTTCCTTCTCCTCGCTAGATATGGGATTATGGTATGGCTGACTGCTCATGCAAAATTGAGCAGTTGTTCATCTAGTGCCTGGTTAAGAGAGCAAGACTGGTTTTCCTGGCTTTTTGTTTTGGTCTTGTTTTTCAGAGGGAAGGCTTATGAGCCCCAGATGGGTGTCCTGGGTTTTGTAACGTCCTTGTCCATCATTGGGCATCGATTGCTACCTAGTGTATACCTTGACAGAGGATTTGCACTGATGTTTATGTTGCTAGCATCAATAATGTTTTGTATATGTAGTAAGCCATTCTCCTTCAAAGATAGATAGTGCAGACAGCATTTGATAGTATTTTACAGTTCTACAACATGCTTTGTATTACTCACTAGGATAGAATAATGATGGCATCGTGAGTCTGAGGGATGTTTGACTTGTACTGGACTGTGCCAATTCCAAAGCCACTGACATCTTTGCTGATACAATGATGCAGGGTTGTGGGGTTGTGAGTGTCAGCAGAAATATAGTCTGCTTTGCACACACAGGCGGAGGCTAAGTTCAAGCCTGACAATGCAATGAACCGCCCTTCAAACGAGAGAGAGATAGAGATTTCTTTTTATCACATGTCTGCTGAGACTGATTGGGCTGCCCAACTTATCCTTAGAAGTACAATGGCTGGAAGTATCCATCTTGTCTCAATCCCCTCATATGCTCAGCAGTGTGTACTTTAGTAAGCTGTGAGATTGGGTGCTGTCTGGAGTTTTTGTGTGCACAAGTTTATAAAGTTTGTAAATATCTCCCAGTTCTATTTTACTTTACCAGCAGTTAACCAATCACAAAATGAGATTGTTTTAAATCCTCTTCAAACAAACTGTTACTGATGTTGAATTATATCCAAAGTTATCCCTCAATCTTAGTCTAAAATCTCTTCATTATTTCTTTTGTGTCACAGGAATACTTTTTAATTCATATTGACAGTCATGCTGACTTGCCTCCCTACGGTCGGGCTGCCAGGCTGAATCTATTTAGTATTTTCCACTCGTGATAATTAGACACTTATCAAACGTCACATTCTAAATCACTATCAATAATGCAGATCCAGCACAGGCTTTTGATGTTATGAAAAGTCAAAATAAAAAAATACCCAGAGATTAGACTATAACATGAGCTTGTGCATTTATATTCATGACCATTGACCATGCAGTCTATCTAAACAGCATCTAATGTGATTCAACCTGTCTCCAAAGAATAACTGGTATTTCTTTGAATGGTATTTGTGCATTACAAGGAATTGCAGTTGAATGAGTTTTGCACAGCGTTATGCCCCCTGAGACAACTAATGATGTTCCACTGTGTTCCATAGTGGTTGGTGCTGGATGTGGAGGTTGTGTTGGTGGATCTGAGCGGGAAGTATGCTTGCTGCTCATTAAATTTCCTATTGTGATACACTTTAAGGACTAATGGAATCGGAAATTAGACACTAAACAGCAGGGCTGTCCGAGAATCACTAATGTTATCAAAAGAAAGGCTAATTTGTTAATTATGTGACCTGTGTGGCCTTATCTGTCGGTAAAAGGAATATTCAGACATGCATGCACAAGCAAAGAGTACTCGTTTTTAATTTGCTGGAGATAAGTAGGCCTACAAGAGCCTAGTACACTTGTACACTGGACATTGCAGATGTTTTGATGAAGCTATACAGCATTTATATATGAAATATAGAATATAATTAAAATAAAAATTAGCTTTGCATTGGTCTGTACACTGTGACTTAAAAGTTGGTAGTTACATTTACCCAGCATATCTTCTAAGACAGACTACAGATAACTGTTAAAAGCACTGAGCTGAGAGAGATTTTCTTCATCATGATGCCTGACCTTTAAAGCTGAGCAAAATTGAGGTCAAGTTCTGTGGAATTTTAATTATTCCTTCGGCAGTGTCAGATTAACTTGAAATGTCTTGAAAATATGTGTAAGGATTTCTTCAAATGAGGGTGTTGTTTTACAGGCCCTCTTTTAAAATCAGTAATGATGCAGAACAGAGGTGTCTAAGCTGCCCCCCCTGGCAATTGTATCAAGCATGTTATTTCTGCATTTGCAATTTTATCAAATCAAATGTATTATCCCTTATGTTGCATTTAAAGCACACACACATTTCCTCAAAGAAAATTTTATTTTACATGAAAATGTATTTTATTCAGAACCTCTCTTTGAAGTGGGTGGTGTTGACACTTCCATGTATTGGCATAGTAATTTTCCTGTTTTGGCAGAGAAAAAAGTATTAGCACTAACACAAAACTGAAATTGTCTGATCAAATATCTCAAATCAGCTTTTGACTTATCTTCCTACTTCCTTGAAGCTTCTATAGGAATCAGTTTTCACCTGACTTGACACCATCCTGATGCACAAGCACAACCTGACAGGACCTAGATGCTGGTCTTCTGTGGAAGCCTTGAAGCATCCACAGCTCCTCTTGGGCATCATTAATACTGTGGTTGGTGGTTTTTAGGGAGTAACTAAGAGCAGTGTGGACCAGATATCATCTGGGGTTATCAGAATCCCATCTCCATTGAGGTTGGTTGCTCTAGGTCTACTTCCCAGTTTTAGGTACATGGCTTATGACTCTTGAAGCTTGTTGTGAAGCTTTTACTTAGACTGGTGGTATTTTTTCCCTGGTATATTCACATGCCCCTTAGGTTGAACGAAGTGGGTGGCATTCTTCCACTGGCAGCCTGTTGGGAAGAGTTCAGTGCCTGGAGCATGGTGTTCTTTCTTTCTTTCTCTCTCTCTTTATCTTGCTTACTTGCTCGCTCAGTCTCTCTGTTTACACACATGAACTTCTGCGAGAGGGATTGTCAAGGTTGGAGTACCTGCATTAGAAGAGTGATGGACCTAGTAGTGCTTAACACACACATATACACACACACACACACACACACACACACACTCACTCACACACACACACACACACACACACACACACACACACACACTAAAGCACTTACACATACACATTTAATTCAGTCAAAGTGGAGCAGATATGTCACAGTTATGAAACAACCATATGGGATGGCAGGAGTGTCCCAGTAGAGCGGCGCTGGCGGGACAAGGTCAGCCATGCGGATAGAGCAGAGATGACACGCCGACCACAGCCGGCGTCCGTGAATCAGACAGCGGAGTATTCCGGACACGCCGCAGGGCAGCAATAACACTCCACTGACCTGAGCCATGCAGAGCAGAGCACTCACTTTCGTACCTTACTTCAAAACAAGAATGTACTGTGTTCTGAGTGATCTCGGCCTAGGGCTGCATGGATAACATAGTGGATGGCAGGATGGCATGCCTTTGCCATAATGTAGTTGCCTTTGTCAGGAGGATATCAGAGGTTAGAACTGACTGGAGTGCTTGGAAAAAAAGCTGTCATCCTTATTGTGTTGTTTTGTTTTTCCAAAACACAGAAGTGCACTATAGTGTTTCTACAGCTGTGGCTTGTGTAGAGCACAGTTCTCCATTTCCGGTGGTGTACTGGGCCTCTACTCCATTAGATCCATGTCCTTCTAACTGCTTAGTCATGTACTGCTGTCATGTACTGCGTACTGTGCCTAGTCTGCTGTAATCATGCCTCAGCATGTATGATGGTGCAGAGCATGTAAATGGCTATTTACTCAGTGCAGAAGAGGGTTGTGAGCTGAATATACGAGTGAGGCTTTTAGCCACCTTAGTGCACAATCTTTTAAACTATTATGTCAGATGTGACTTTTAAGTCCAAGTCGTAACTCATAACTCGCCCAGAAACCACACGCCCAGGTGACATTTCCCTGCCTAATGACCAAGTTGTTTCTCGCGAGAGGCCCGGTAACTCACTGCTGCGAGTCAGAATTAGCGTGTGAGTAAGGAACAGAGCTAACGTCATAATACATCACCCCCCTACATACCGCTGTCATAAATGCACCACGTTTTCTCCAGTCTGGTGATTTATGAGGGTTCTTTTTTTGCTGTAAAACTCTTATCTGAATCCCCCCACCACCCGATAGGCTGGTGTGAATTAATCAGTAGCCAATGAATGAGGCCTCGCTCAGCCTGCCAGCCAAATGATGCCGGGGCAGATTAGTGCGACGAGGCCAGGTTTTATGTAATTAACCGTGATTTGGATTAATTCCACATTAGCTGGCTTTCACATTAGCCATTGGCATGTTTCCTTCAGTTTGATTTGTGCCTTGAAGAAAACAAAATATATATTTTTTGTAATTATATTGTGTAGTTTTATCTAATTCATTTCTCCTTGCTGAGAGAGTGCCCCAACAAAAGCAATACGCAAGCTCATCACAGAGCTTCTGTGAAACATACACATTTCATAATAATGGTCTTCCAGCAGCTTGGTGCATTATATCTCATAATAGTCAAATCATCTCTCATATGGTGGATTGTTTTCCCATTATAAGGTAATGTGCTCCTTCAAACTTAATGTATCGCATAAAAGTTACAGGCCTCCCATGTCACTCTTTCAAATGGATTTCAATCTCCTTAGCCTTGAATATATTCTTTTCCCGTTTTTCCCAGTGACAGGATCAGAGGGGAACGACTTTCTCTGCCCTGAGCCAACAATGGAGAATGGCTTGTCTCTTGCTAAATGAGATCTCATCCACTGCAGTGACTTTTATCTCTGTGGCAGCTAGCCTAAATGCAGGGGGGGAAAGTGCTTTAGCGGTGCATTGTGGTGTAACACTACGACAATGAGACATGCCTCCTACTGTGTCACACACAACGGAACAGAACAGGGGAGCACAACCTGACAAAAATTAATGCCTTTTTTTCACTATTCGATATGATTAATTTTGTGGTTGGCTGAGCAGTCATGTGAGACGCTTGCAGCTGTCAAGTAGCTGGGGAAGAATGATTTAAAAAGCTCAACTTCTGTGTTAAATGTGTGGAGGCTGTTTCTCTGGACAGACATTCCAACAGCAGAATCATACTCACCAGCCTGGGCAGCCTTGTCGTGCTGTGCACCAGCCACATCCATTTTTAGATAAACAAGAGAAACTTTCTTTTTATCCAATTCTATCTGATTAAGGAGGGCTGGGCGGAATCGTAGGCATGCAGAGATCTTGTCCCCTTTCCAGTGATCCAGCAGATACTCGTGACAAGTTATATTAACCATTTTTCTTTGGAGTTGCAGACATTGTGCTGTATTGAATGCATATAAATTGCTGTCAGGATAGGAGGTGACCTTTGTGATGGAAGATTTTGGTCATATTACAAAAAGTCCTACTACAGTCTTACTAGAGTTGCTCTGTTGCCCTTAACTCAACCCGGAGGCCATGGATGCATCATGAGTAATGGTGGTCAGTGCAGAAGGCTCTGCTGTCTCTCTCAGGGTATTATCACAGGCGACAGGCCTACCTGAGTTAAAACTGTCTGGTGTTATGTAGACATGGAGTGACGCCTTCAGGTTTGGTTCAAACATCTTCCCCACTCCCCACATCGCTTTCCTTCCCTCACCTGATTCATCATCTCTTGTAAGAGTGAGACTGAGACATCACTGTGAGGCGCCACTCACCACCTGCTAGTCGAGACCGGAGAACTGGCCATCATCTTAGGCCGACTTACAAGCCTCAGCAGTCCAAGCAGCCAGGCTGTGGAAGCCCTGCACTGGCCCCATCTAGTTAATTGACGGTTGTCGAGGGATAAAGTGACAGACGAGATCAGAATCAAGCTTCCTGCAAGGCAGCTCTGACCTATCCTGTCAAGTCAGTGCAGCGTGCAATGGAATATTTGTTTACCCCGAAATGCATTTTTCATGTAAACAGCACTGGGGCATGACTGGACTGGATGACACATTTATTAACGATTATTTAAATTTTCATTGGGAGTAGCAAGGAAACACTGCACACAGCTTACAAAATTAAAGTATATCCATACATACGTACTATTATAGGTAGGCTATATCAAATTTATCATCTGCAGAGAAACTATTTGTAGTTTTTTTGTGTTTTACCAGAATGCATACTCTATTCTGACTCATACCTTGGAAAACAACTTGTCTCAAATGAAACATCAACACATTGATGCCAACAACTTGATATACACTTTGAATGTCCACCTGAGGCCACCATTGACCGTGGCCATTCACCTGTAGTCCATGGCCCGTAGCCTTGAGGTTGGATGTAGTGGCTCTGTAATATGGTTATTATGCTGTGCTTAGCTGGGAGATGAGTGGCACAGGAAGCCCTAGATGACTGTGTGCTGGAGCCTGATAAGTCAGCTCCATCCTTTTCCTGCTTCCTACCATTTCCATAGTTCGCCTGCAATGAGAAGCCGCTGATGAAATGCAGGCTAGCTCCATATTGAAACCCTGAAAATTGCAGCTGTTTTTCTTAACATGCTTTATGTGTCTGTGGCTGTGTATTTGTGTGTATCCTTGCACATTTGTTTGTGTTTATTTGTGTGTGTGTGTGTGTGTGTCTGTGAGTCGAGGACCCTCTGTGTGCTGATGCACCCCTTTCATTACCATAAATGAGTTTGCCTGGCAGAGAGCCAGCGCCTCCTCATCTGTCTGTGCAGAGGGCGCTCGTGAAGCAGTCGCTAAGCTCTGAAAGGTCCCCGCGAGGCAACCGAGGCCAGAAGAGTTTTTTTTAATTGAGGCATGTGGATCAGTTCCTACCTGCCAGGTGCTCACTGGAGCTGTAATGAGGCATTGCTTCTGAATTAGGGCAGCTTCCCTGCTACCGACAAGGGGCTAGAGTTGTTTACCTAGGCCAGTTTCTGTTGATGTGTTTAGTAGGCTGTCTTCTTGCACCCTGGCTGCATTTGCATTCATTTTGAAAGGCCTTTGGGAGTCAGTTTAGGAGGGCTGCTTAACCGCAGGGTGAACTTGAACCCTGTGTATTTTGACATTATTAATTACTTGAGGTGTACTAGGTATGTACTCGCAGGTATACACACACATACACACACACACACACACACACACACACACACACACACACACACACACACACACACATGCACGCACGCACACATGCACACACAGTATCTGTGACCACCGGTCGATACGGGTTCATTCTCATTTCATTCTCTCTCTCTGCCCCTATGCTCTTTGGCCAGCCGTCGATAGTGCAGCTTGGTGATAAGGTCAGCCTGTTGCAGCCTGATAAAGAAAGAAAGTGCTTACACTGTCGACCCCACTCCACCCAGTCCAAGCCACGCACAAGCATACACACACACACACACACACACACTGTCCAAGAAACACTCTAAACCTGATCTGTTACCTTAGCAACAGGCCTGGTCAGTAGTGCGCCGGACTGGGGGCAGGGCAGGGCAGTTAGGGCAGGGCGCTGGGAGAGTGAGTGAGGAGGCTGTGCTCGGCCACAGGTCAGAGGCAGACAGACTCCTAGAACAGGGAGCAGTTTGGTGAATTGGGCTGGTGTCCTGATGTGGGGTTCAGCAGTGGCCAGTGAGGTTAATTGCCTCTCGGAGGGCTTGTATGGGCAGCAGGACACAGGACGGCAAGGAGCCTCCTGCCAGGTACAACCAGGCCTGCAGCAGAGGGCAGTAGCAAAGGGCATTCCCCCCTCCACACACACACACACACACACACACACAGACACAGACACACACATACACACCATCACTACCGCCCATCCAAACACCTCCCTGTCCCATTACGGACCTATCAAGCATACTGAGAGATGGTTTATTTACTCATTGAGACGCTGCAAATGATTTCCCCTACACTTCATTGGACACAATTAGTCTCTGTAGGATGATGACAAATGCAGTGGCACTCAGGTACTTACTGGGCTCTTTGTCACGCTGGGTGGGGTGGGATGGGGTGAGATGCTGCAGACAGTCTACCTGGCTAATGAATATGCAGGAACTTTGTTTGGATGCTGTCTTATAACTTTGGACTGAATGAAAGGTCCTATTCTTTCTGCAGGGAAGCCACCTTCCTTTGTGCTGATTTCTCTGGTAAACATCTGTTTTCTGTGGACTTTTCTGTCAACAAAAGCCCAGGTGAGGTGGGGAAGTCATGCATCTTCAGAACTTCCCTACCCATCTGTATAAAGCTGTCTAGTCTCCTAGGTTCATCAAAACCATCTGTGGGAAAAACTCAGCATCTACAGATTTTGCGTGTATGTGTGTGTCTAGGGGGTGGGGTGGTTGATTTTTACTGTTATTTGTACCTCTGAAAGAAGAACGCTGAAAGAAAAATCTTAATTTAAAAAAAAATTAAAAATAGTACAACACTGGAGAATGACTCCATAACCACTAGATTCTAAAGGTTTTTGAGATATATAAAGTCTGTTTTACTTCCCTGTAGTCCTGGAGTGGATTTGTATATTAAATGCATGCTCTCATAGGTATGATGTACTGCCACATTGTGATATGGAAATCATCAAAAGAAAGTACACCAAGATTTTTAATTTCATAATTTATTTCCTTTCAGTCTCTGTGGTGGCAGAAGCGCAACTGTGCTCCCTTGTTTGTGTGTCTATACATGTGGCGAATTACCTTGAGATACGCTACTGTGTCTCTGACACAGATTGAGTTGCGCTGTGCGTTTCTTTTCAAATGCCAGTGGATTTGTGCCTGGAATGATTCGGTCAAATCTCAGGTATTAGTGGATTACATGGGATTATTTGTCACATAGGATCATTGGCACTTAGATGGTACTCCTGGTACACTGCCTTACAAATACCTTGCATTAGCTGAGGATAATATGTTGTGACAAATTGCCATATAATGATATTAACCAGTGATGAATGTAGAAACTGCTGTATATATAAACTTTCAAAATAATTAGAGGTTTGAGCTTTTGTCTGCCCACATATATAGACCAGTAAAACCTTTAGAGGTTGTGGCTCATTCTGTATTACAGACTGTGGTACTCAGGTACACAGGTGTGTTCCAGTATTTTTTTAATTAGCCTTTGCAGTAGATGTATCAAAGATGTCCTTCTCAACACAGCCTCCAGAACATGTACATATTTATATTTCTCTCTGTGTGTATGTGTGTAGTTGGGGGAGGACACCTTTAACCGGGCCAAGCTGCTAAACGTGGGCTACACTGAAGCCTTGAAGGATGCTGAGTATGACTGCTTCATCTTCAGTGATGTGGACCTCATCCCCATGGATGACCGCAACCTCTACCACTGCTATGACCAGCCACGGCACTTTGCCATCGCCATGGATAAGTTCGGCTTCAGGTTAGCTTGTGTGATTTCATCTTGTTTACTATTGTCTTTCCATTTTTAATGACTGGTATCACAGTTTGTCTCTGGCTTTGGTGCAATTCTGGAATTAATGTTTGCAAATCAGTAAGTGTAAATTCGGTGGATTACCTACAATAATATGCGACTTGCTTAAAATAGTTTGTTTTTGTGTCATTGTGCATGACAAGGTCAATGCTTAGCAATGTGGACAGTGCTTAACAATTTTTGCAAGGTGAGTAAGGTTTTGATGACCCTGAGTAATAATTCACAGTGCTATTACTTTTTCAGTCTCAGCTATAACAAATTACTGTATGTGGGAGAAAGAAGATGATTGGACAGAATTAGTTTTTTTACAGCTGACCTTTGCAATGCTGTTTGTATTGCAGTGTGTTGCCAGATAATGTCATTACTGAGACTTGAGAGTTAGCACAAGGAGCTGCAGAGTGTGGACCTCATTTGGGTCATAGTGCCCATGGGGTTCAAATTTGACCCACACACATTTACTAATGCCACACCATCTCCCACTGTTTCTTCACTAACTCTTCACTGTTCTATCTGAATAATAATAATAATGTATTATTAAAAAGAAATGAGACCCTTAGGGGGTTAAATACACAAAATTAGATATGTAAACAGAAGGAACACCCGTTTGGCAGAACTAAAGTATTAGCAGTCTTATGTCACTTCTTTTATGAAAATAAACATTGTTTTTTTTTGTTTGTTTGTTTTTTTGTTTGTCTCTGTACTACCTCCCATTCTTGTGAACGTGGTTATGGTTAGAATTGAAAGGACAAGATCCATATTTTCTTAAATTCTTGTGAATTACAAACATCTCAAATAAATGTCAACCAAACAGACTCATTGTCTGTCCTTACAGACTCACAGATGTAATAAAATATGTGTTCACGCAAAGTTTGTGGGGATTTGGGAGTGTCAGCATCACATGAAGATTTTTTAAAAGGGAATTCTATAATCATGCAGATAGCAAGGTGAGTATTCACAGCCTTGCAGACTCAATCATTTAACAGCCTTGAGTCTGTGAGAGCTCTGGACTTAGGTCTTTGGATTAGGATTCAGCCATTGGCTTGTGGATGAATGGATGAATTTACTACAATTTGGATGTTCAAAGTTTCCCAAGAATGGATTGAAACCAAACAGGTGCATGGATTGCATTCAGTAGAGGTTAAAAGTATAGAACTGCTAGTAGAGTGCTAGTAGCAGGATTTATATGTTGTTTCTGAAATTGTGATAGTTATTGTTTTCTCAAAATGCTCACCAATTTTGTGTTTTGGACAGATTTGGAATTTTTGATGTAACTTTGGTTGATCTGTGCATATTACTGCAAATCGCTGCATGAACACTGTCTTCAATTCTTACTTTGAAGTTAGAAACATTGAAAGCAGGACAAAAAGCACTTCAGTCTTGATGGACAAAGCCTCTCTATCGAAGCAGCAGGTTCAGCAGAACTTATTTGGTGTGAGATTCCTCCAACCCTTTCAAGTTGTAATAGTCAGGGAAATTAAAGTGGAGCCAAAGGTTTTGTTGCCATTCAGCTTGAAAAAGAAAAAGAGTCTGTCTTGCGTCTTCTGCCAGACGAGCTGGCTTTTTGCTCTTGTGAAGCTTAATTTCCTGCCTTTTTTCATCTGGCCTGTGGAGCTGAGCTGCATCCGAACACTTTGCCTGCCTCCTAGAGACCCTTAGGGACCGAGGCAGTGAGACGAAGAGAGCAGAAGCTTTATCTTGACATCAGGGCCGTCAATGCCTTTTGTTGTTACTTTATCACTTTTGGGAGAGTTGGCTTACCTATCTATCTAGTCTAGTCCTCACCACCACCACCAACCCAGTCCCAGCACAACCTGCTAGTTGGTATGTGTCTACTCCTCAGCATTAACTCATAAGCACCTCTGAAATGTCACAGAAAAGCCAGTTGCTCTCAGATCTCAAGATCTCCTTCATTTTCTCTGGTGGCATTACTGTCGAACCGGGGAGCTTCAAGCGATGTGTTGTCTCTCTCTCTCTATTTCTCTCTGTCTCTGTCTCATCTCAGACGCGTAGGTACATCCCAAGTGTAATTTGTATTGGAGTGTAGTGGAGTTTCAACTGCTGTTGTTAGCGAAGCAGACAGGTGTGTGGATGCCTGTTTCGTACCCAGGTCTTCAAGAGTCACACTGTTAATGAGCAAGAGCTGCTGCTAGGCGTCTAGTGGGAGTGCAGGGCTGAATGCCAATAAGCTTTACTAGGGTGGGGATCCGCCACTGGGGTGACTCTCAGCTAGCATTAGCATCATTAATTAGCATTAATGATTAATTAGAATAACTAGTGAAATGCTCCGTTTTCTGTCTCCCTGTCCCCCCTTCCTTGTCTATTTGTCTATTTGTTCAGTTGTCACACACTTGCAGATCATATGCTCCATCTCTAAAACTAAGATGATTTAAAAGCTCCATCAGCAGGGAAGAGATATTTTTCACTTAGCCACTTGTTTCACCTGAGTGTGTGTGTGTCTGCTGTGTCACTTGCTTAATGTGTGTGTGTGTGTGTGTGTTTGTGTGCCTTCCATGCTCTTCCACGTGTTCCATGTGTGAGTGTGTTCGTATGTTTTTTTTGCACTGTGTGGCCTGGTATTCATTCATATGTTTACACACTCACACACACTCTCACTTGTCCCAGACTACAGACAGTGTTCATGTCTGTCTGTCAGTTCCAACCAACAATTCCACCCCCACCACCACCCCCCAACCCCCCAACCCCCAAGTGTCTGTCACACAGGAGACATGTGCGCTTCCTGTCTGTTCGTTTCACATGCCGCACACCCATGCGGGGAGCTCTGGTTTATTTTTCTCACACACTGTTGAGATGTGAGAAGCTCGCAGGTTGAGTGTGTGTTGCGTAGCACCACTGTGTCTGCCGGCGCAGAATGCAATTTCTTTCTTTTCTTTTTTCCTCTTCTCTTCTTCCAGACAGGCTGCCATCCCCGCAGGAGCCTCAGATGACATGAAAAGATGGAGAACCGAAAGAGAGATAGAGAGAGAGAGAGAAAAAGAAATACAGCCAGAGAAAGAGAGAGAGAGATTTGATATCATTCTACCCAGTGCTCACCCACCCCCATATTGGGGATATTCCTGAGGGATGTGGGGTAGCTGGTGTGATGTGCTCACACATGGTGGAATCATGTCAAATCCAAGAGCCACAGTGGATTTCCGAAATCCCACTGAAGGAGCAGAGAAGAGGCACTTTTCCTAGCCAGCCAGATTTGTAGACTTGTGTCACAAACACTATTTTCAGGCTCTTTAAAATCCAGAGAATGGTTAGCTCCATTCCAGATTGACTCAACTTGGTTTTCCTTTTTTGTTTGTGTTTAATGCAGATGTATACTCAAAGAGATTAATGTGATAAACACCAGGCTTTAACAGACCTTTCTCTCTCTTCCTTGTCATCGTTCCCTGCAGGCTGCCATATGCAGGCTATTTCGGCGGCGTTTCAGGCCTCAGCAAAAAGCAGTTCCTCAAAATCAATGGCTTCCCCAATGAGTACTGGGGATGGGGAGGTGAAGACGATGACATCTACAACCGGTAAGGCTGAGGGGTCTGGGCTGGGGGATGTCGTGAACTGCACATGAAAGCAACGATATGGGAGATTTGTGAGGTGCTTTGTGATGAGAAATCTCATGAATTATCTGGACAGGTAGCTCATAGGGCTCTTCACTGACCTGTTATTGTTTTCCGCCCCCTCATGTCTTCTTATCTTTCTTGAGCAGAAAGTCTTTCAGACGCTCCTTGTCTGTGCAGCGCTCCTTGTTTGGTGCTAAATTGTCACATTTGCCCCCATCATATTGGATGTTATATGGGAACGAACCAACTTAAATTCTAAAGACTGACTTTAAAATTCTTTCAAATATCTATCTATCTATCTATCTATCTGTCTGTCGGTCTGCCGGTCTATCTATCTGTCGGTCTGTCTGTCTATCTAATAACTTCTAATCAAGTATTGGCATTCACATATTTATGAAGGTGGCGTTAATTTCCTGCCTGTCTCTCCTCTTGGGAATGAAAGCCATATATTATTCATTAGTCATTATTGTTACTTATCTGCCATGCACTCTCTGAGCAGCCGAAAGCTGCAGTAGAGTGGCACTGATGAAGTATGAACACAAAGGATTATAAAAGACACTCCGCGATTGCGGTAAAAACAGACGTCGTCATAAAACAATTCATAGCCATCTTACTCTCACACGCACCCATCCGTTGCAAAGCTAGGTTTCGATCGTCTCTCCTCGGAAGTCTCCTTTAATGGAGACTATTTTTGTGTTTACTGCATTTGCTTTTGTCTATCTGATGCTAATGTGCATGAACAGGAAATTGTGCATTTTATTATGTGATTTCTATGTCAGTCTTATCAGACTATTCACCTTAGTTGCTTTTGACCAAAGAATTGCATTGTATGAATCATCCATTATTTTTACTTTCTGCTAGTAGCAGTAGTAGAGAGGAGGGACACTGGTGCTACAGTGCATCATGCTCAAGAACAGGGATACTATATTTCACCAGCAAGTCTGTTGCACTTTTGTGGATGCTCTCAAACCTTAGAGAATGTCCTTCTGCTAGAGCTTCTCCTGTGTAAACACACACTACCTTCCTTCTGTCCATAGGAAGGAGTCTGAGATTGGGACACGGACACGTAAGAGTGTTCTCCTTGCCCGACATCAGTCCCTGAGGATGATAAATAGCTCTTCCTGTTTTGTCTCCCTTCCTGAGAAGTTTAGTTACTTTTGTGTTTAACCTTTCTCTATCTTCCTCTCAAACACGCACACACACACACACACATGCACACACTCACACATTCAAAGGCTTTGAAACATGATAACACCAAATAAAAAGATACAGGCATATCAGGGAGATGTTGTTTGGGAATCACCCAGTTTCACACTCAAACGTTTTGGCTGTTTATTTTGGTCTTGACTGCCACAGGGCCGCGTCCCAGTGATGTGATAAGACGGTGCTGCTCATCTTTCTGCCCGCCGCCTCAATGTCGGGTAGAGCCGACACGATTGGGAGGATGATATAAAAAAGCTTTTAGACCATGATAGCTACAATTGCTTTGATGCATTAAAGCTTCCAGATTTCCCCCCAAGATCAGTTTTTCAGAAGGCTATTTTTACTGCAGCGGATGTTGGCAAACAATGAAATAATATTTCATCTTTTCATTTACGTGTTGTTTGGAGAGGAGGCGGGGGTATGTGTGGTTAATTAGGAAGCTATCTGCGTTGTCAGAGTGGTTGTCATATTACAGGGGTGTGTCATGGGAAGTCTTTGATGTGACTGTTTCCCACTTGCAGGATTTGATTCAGAATGTGACTATTTGACTTAATGACTTTATTGCAATAGAGCCCACAGTGTGAAAATACCAATGCAGTAGTTAAAGTATACTGTGCGTGCATGCGTGTGTGTGTGTGTGTGAAGCACAATTGACAGTTATTATAGTAGATGAAATGGAAAGTTCTAGTGGTGATGGTGGAATTACAGAGAGGAGCAGTAGTTGGAGTCAAATGGTTGTTGTGAGACATTCACCTCAGGGAGAGACCAGCCTTTTGCAATAGAGGCGATGTTGCTGTGTGTGTGTGTGAGAGAGAGAGAGAGATTGGCATGTGGGCACAGCTTTCTCTGTCCTCCCGCATCACTGCCTGCTCCCCTCCGTCAGACAGGGCCTCTCCCTCATCATCTCCCATTAGGAGGGTGTCGGTGGGGTGGCTTGCCTGGCTGGCTGGCTTATGTTTCTTAGAAGTCTGCCCTGCTGGTGCAGTCAGGGCTGGTCTGGAGTGAGCCTCTAGTCTGGAGCTCTCGGCCGACCTGTGCTCACTGCCCAGCCTATCAGCAGGCATCTGAGGGGAAGAGGTGCATGAGAGTTTCTTAGGGAAGGAAATACACCAGTACTCACAGTACACCATTCACATTCACACAGGTATACATGATGCACCCATATGCTGTGTGTATATATATATATATATATATATATATATATATATATATATATATATATATATGCGAACATGCGTAGTTGCACACACACACTCTCTCTCACACACACACACAAACACATTCACACACACACACACACACATGCACATACACTTTGGCAGAGCTTTAGGAAGGAAGTACAGCAGCACACAGCATTAGTATGTAGTTGACATGTACGCATGTACATGATTTCAAATAGATAGACATAAATGCATGCATACACTTATACAAACACTCACACGTACACACACACACACACACACACACACACACACACACACACACACACACACAAACATTCAAATAAATGTTCACCAGGTACGACTACAGATGATGGCCTACCTTTTGTCTGGTGACTGGCAAATTGCATGGCTTGTGTTTTGCTTCATCTCAAGCGTTTACTATGCCATCCTGAGGTCTTGTGCCCCTCTTAGACATGCCAGGCTGTGCTTGCCGTGAACAAGCTCTCACCCGTTAGACTACATTACATCGGGGCTAAAGTGCTGACAGGTCAGAGGTTGGCGTCAGACATGCACAGTGTCGCAGATCAACAGTCGCAGCCAGCGGTCTCATTTCATTATCTGCGCTGACAAAGGCGCTGTGTGCTGGCCCACACTTCTCTACAGCATTCTGCTCTTGCTTCTGCAGTAAATATGGCCTTGGCTGATGTATTTAAAATTGATTTTTTACACTTCTCTGTGCTGCAGTACATTTTTTTGTAACTGAAATGGTCATACATAAGATGGAGCCAGAGGGTCCTTGTTCCGGTTTGGAAATGCTGGCAATTTAGTGCCCTGGCTCCAAGTATGGGCCACATAATGCTAGATTCACAAGCATGTGTGTATGTGTGTGTGTGTGTGTGTGTGTGTGTGTGTGTGTGTGTTTACTAATGCTGTCTTCCATTTTGACCATGGCATTGGATTTTTTTCCCTCTTGAGAATCCCCGTATATCAGCCACGTTGTGCGCAGACTTGAGTTAATGAAACTTAAAAAGAGCCTTTCATGGCCTTTCACTTGTAAAAAGCAGACCCGCACCAGACCGCATCCATGCACTCTTGCACTCTGAAGCAGAAAAGAAACAGAGTTGCTACAGCGTAGAAAAGCTGCGTGGTGTTTTTTTTTCATGACTATTAGACAGTGAGACAGGGTGAAGGAGGCCCCACTCTTCCTTAGGGAGTGGCTGAAATCACTGCCCGTCAAAGGAGGACTGTCAGAGGAGAGAGGACACAGATGACACATCCTTCTGTCTAAAGCTAATGGTCCCTCAGACCATCCAGGAAAAAAGAATGAAGAGAGAGTGAGTGAGTGTGTTTGTGTGCCTGTGTGTGTGTGTGTGTGTGTGGTGAGAGTGCTGTTGTTCCCTGTGGGCACGCTTAGACAGAGTCAGACCCTACAACTCACATGCACGACTCCCTGACTGTCAGCATCTGTGGTCTGGTGGAGTACGGAAACCCTGAAGGGACATCTCCCCTTCATATCCAAAGCCAGGCAGGTATGCTGTAAATGTAAAATGGCAGTTCTGCCAAGACCAAGAAGTCTTGACTTAAAGTGCCTGCTAGCAGACTGCAGTTATGAAGGGCAAAACGAGACATCATACACATTGTAAGAGCTGAAAGACTTCTATATGCCCTCCATCAATGCACATCAGTTTGTTTCTTCTAATGCTGACATTAGTGTGGGATCCTCATATCAAGGCCTTCTAGTCTCATCCATTAAACTGCCACTGTTATTATAGTAATTGGGGCATTGGTTGTGTGTAAATGGGTCTGTAGATGAGAGCCCAGGGCAGGCTTGTTTATCTGTGTCTTGATGGTGCAAACCTGATTAGCGGATGACTCAGATGCGTTGATTCCTGCTTGCGTAAATTGAACGGAGGAAGCGGGGTCATCCATTCAGCTTCCTACGGCGATGATTCTCCTTCTCAAGGCTTCCCGAGTTCGACTCTGACTCGATTTCTAGCAACGTTTTGGTTAGGCGAGGACTGGCCACGTATAATGTGTGTGGGTGTGTGTGTGTGTGTGATTGAGTGAGTGAGTGACTGTACGCATTCATCCGTGCATGCGTGGGGTGGTGAATCAGTGAGATGTGCTGCCATGTGACTGATCGCTTTTCTTCTATTTCCGGCTCAGCACTCATCTGAGACTGTCTGCCATCATCTCTCTGTTCCCATCACATCCGTCTTTTGGTTCTCTATTTCCAACACACACACACACACACACACACACACACACACACACACACACACACACACACATTTACCTTTTATTTATGTCCTTTTTTGTCTTCTTTTACCTCTACACCACGTTCTGTCTCTGGTTTTCTTCAAGTCTTTTCGGGAAAAATTAGAGTAACACTGATTATTCGGACTCCCCTTGACTCCACAAGTCTAATGCAATTAAATGAACTGCAGGGAAGTGGAAGAGAAAGGAGATCTGCAGAAATTCACTGTTAATCCAATCAAAGCCCATCCAGCGGGCCCAGACGTATCTCCAGTCTACAGTATTAATTATTACTGCTGGAGTTTCAGTTAGGGAAAGCCTTTTGAATCAGACTGCGTCTCATTAGCTGATGGCCCACTCACATTTCATTACTTTATTTCCGACTGAACACGGCACAACGTTTGGATGACAAAAGCTGCTGCAGTGTTTTTTTCCATTTTTCTCCTGTTTTTTTACATGTTCTTTTTTTTCTCTTTTTTTTCTCTTCCTCTGTAGCTATAGCACTACTCTCCAAGGGCAAAATTGCGCTTGCTGTCATGTTGTCTATGCAGTCAATTGTATGCTCCTGAGGCATGTGGAGATTGTGGAGAACATTATCCTGAATAAAATTTCACCATTGATGTGTAGGAAGGTACATTCAATATCTGTTACAGTGGTGAGAGTAAGATTGGTAAAAGAGATTTCATATCTGGCATACTGGCATCTAGGCTCTTAGCCCAGGTGTGTACGTAGGCGCCGGGAAAGCACTTCTTTGTGGTGAGCCCATATGGCTACTCTTTCTGTGAGTCATTTTGACAGCTTTAGTCGCTCCATCAGGTGCTCTTTTGAGGATACATTCAAGATTTTTGATGAAGCATAGCACCAATAACTTGAATTGATTTCTATCATCAGTCATCATCATCATCAACCATTCCATCGCCATCATCTTTGTCATTATCCATCATCATTTTAATTTTCCTAAACATTGTCTTGGATATTATCCAGGCCTCGTGTGAAGCCCCTGAGCAAAAAATACTATGGCCGTGCTCGTGTCTGCTTGCCAAGTGGCCTCTGGATGGGCCCAAGCCCATTTCAGCTGTAAATAATACCCCATTGCAGCAGGGGCTCTCTCCTCACTTCCTGCTGCTGGCCATCACTGTCAGTCATCTGGCTCCCAGCACCTATGTGTTTGTTTACGTGAAAAAGAGGGCAGACACACACACACACACACACACACACACACAAATAACACAAATAACAGTGCTTGTACCGTTTCTGGGTCAAGAATACACAAAGATTATTTCAAATCCTGAATTATGCATTATGCTGTTATGCTGTTTGTCTTGTATTAAGGGGGGAAATTCACCAACGGTTACATATGGGCTTGTACACACAAAAACAAACATGTACTGTACACAAATACATACTATTGCACAGACACACGAAAACACATATACACTGCACAAATACATACTATTGCACAGACACACGAAAACACATATACACTGCACAAATACATACTATTGCACAGACACACGAAAACACATATACACTGCACAAATACATACTATTGCACAGACACACGCAGGCAAAAAGAACATACACGTCTGCACGCATCAGTGGAATTTCTATCTAATCAGATGCTTTAAGAAGCATTTGTTGTCCCCCAGATGCACCAGTGTGACTGGGTCAGGGCAGTGTGATGCTGACATGGCAAACATAAGAATTCTTGTTAGTGTAGTCTGTCTGAGTGCCAAGGATAAAGATTAGAATGGTTGGATTGTTCAAGCAATCCTTTGTTGCTGTAAGCTGCTGTTCTTTAAACAATCGGGTTCATTTTGCAAGAGTGTGTGTGCGTGTGTGTCCGTGTGTGTGTGTGTAGGTGTGTGTGCACGCATGCTTCTCTGTGATTATCGGCTAGAGTGTACAGTCTTTTGGAAATCCCCACTGACCACAGCAAAGAAAGGTGTTGCCAGATAATGGCTCTCCTTCCCTCTGGTGGCTTGTGCTTGCCACAGGTTGAATGAGCCTTTGATGAGGTCAAGCTGCTCTGGCTTCATTGGCTGTCAATCCACAGAAACCCCCCCTTAAGACACTAGTGATGCTTCAGCCTTTGCTGCGACTTTAGACCAACTTTTACAGGGCTCATCCCATCTCTCTCTCTCTCTCTCTCGCTCTTTCATATCTTCATTTTCTCCTTGTTGTGTCTCCTTGTTTGGAGAATGTCTCTCAGTTATAAATCCAGTCCGGTTTCATTCATTCATTTGTACATTCATTATTTGCTTTTAAAAGTGAAATGAGAAATTAAAAAGAATTTGCAGACTGTTCAAAATGCTGCTGAATGAAAATGACCTTGTATTTCCGCTATTTTATGGTTGAATATTAACACATGTAGTAAAGACAAATGAATTAAATAAAATATAATTTCTTGCTTTTTGGACCTAAGCAGAGATGTTAGGATGTTGAGACATTGCGGGCTTTGAGGAGCCCAATCGGCACACCCCCAGCCTCGCGAGAATGGCTATATGGTCTTAAGTAATACACAGGAAGATGCTTACTTTATTTACAGGGTCTGCACTTGCCTTTTTTGCCCTAGGCCAGATCAGATTATATTTTTGCTGTCACCCCCAAAAAATGAAACACTGAACCCATCAAGCTACAGTTTTTGGTCAGTGAACACAACACGAGAGCACAAATGAGTAAATGGACAAATTCTGCACATGTAGGCCCACCGGTAGTTTTAGAGCAGGGACCCTTAGAAAACTTGTTTACTGCACTCATCAAGGCCGTTGATTGAACGCAGCATGGCCGGCCAAACACACACGCATTTACAACATTTGGACAATGCTTTAGACATAGTTTACATGTCCTGTAAACATCATCCGTTGTGAAACACAGATTTATCTAACCATATTTACAGCACTGTCAACTGTGCCATCAATGGGATGAGCTGATAGAGGCCTACATTTGTATTATGCCTAGTTACATTTTCTTCATTACCTGGTCTAGCTAGACAGATGGCTCTGCCTGCCTGTCATCTTTTAGCTCAGCTGCCTGTGGAGGTTACTGAGGTCGAATCAGGATGAACGGCACACAGGTGACGGTAGCCTATGACAAATTAGAAAAAAACTATTCAAAACTTGTCAAATTTAAAAATAAAGTAATGAATGAACAAAAAAAGTACACGGACCAAATACCAATGTCAAATGGCAAATCTGCAAGTTGTAGTAACTGTTGTTGTATATGTATGTGTTTTTGTCTGTCTGCAGGATCACGCTGAACGGGATGAAGGTGTCCCGTCCAGATGTGAAGATCGGCCGCTACCGGATGATCAAGCACGAGAGAGACAAGCACAACGAGCCCAACCCCCAGAGGTAGAGCTCTTATCACTGCCTCATAATTACCTCCATTATGAAGGACTTAGTTTTATTTATTTATTTCTGTTTCCCAAGCACAGGTCCCTTGTCTGACGTCTGTTGCAGTTGTGTCAAATGGCCATTGCTGCACTGACCCCAAGAGGACTAGTTTTAGCGCACACCCCCCTCCCGACATCTGTGCAGTTCAGCGACCTAATGTCAGTGCGTGTTTAAGGTCGCTTTGAGTTCAGTGCTGCTGCTCTTTCCCAGCTGCCCTCCACTCTGTCTGAGGAGGACCACTGAGCGTGTTTATCCACTGCTAAAAAGCACTCTTTCATGCATGAGCAGCTCATCCATCAAGGCCTCTCCAATCAGTGACTGCCATCACTGTGCGCTGTATGGACCTTTCGGAGACATACAGTTTCTTTCCGAAGTGGCAAACCCACAGCAGAACAAATTGGCATGGCTTTTGAGGAGTTGGATTGATACTTGTGATATTTGGATATGGGAGTCACTATCCATAGCCTGTCCTCTGTGTTATTCTAACAATCTCTGAAGTGCTCTCTCTCTCTCTCTCTCTCTCTCTCTCTCTCTATCTATCTATCTCTCCCTTTCCATCTCTTCTTCTTATAGCCTGTAGTTTTTCAATTTCCAAAAATGAATTGTAATGACCACTCAGTGTGATGCTGCAGCAGGAGCACATCTTCATGTTTCTATAGGAAAGCATGCAGGGTACTAGTGAATGAGATGTCAGAATCCCATAAGAACATAATTCAGCAAAGTGGTCCTTCTGCATTGAAGTTTGCACTCCATCAAACAAATAAGAAGGCAGTCAGGTGACAGAATCGGAAGTGAGATGCTGGTGTGATAATTACTTCAGGTACCTTTTTTTCACTGCTGTCTTCACTTAAGTGAACAGGTTTCCTCTGGTTGCACATTTTGCTTTGTTTGGATCTAATGAGCCACAGGAGACTGGTCCAATTAATAAGCTATGGCTTCATCAGAAATAGAGAAAATCTAATCAGATAATACTTTCTAAAAGGGAAAAAGTTCTGGGCTGTGGAACATTTTTGGGCCATTAAAAATGTGCAATGTTTGAAAATGTGCTCTCTCAAAACAGCTTTTTGAAAAATTAATGCCTTCTTGAGATATCTGCTGAAGAGATTTTTTTTTTTCCTCAGATCAGCTAACGCCTGGTTAAAACCCTTGCTTCAAACCAGTTAGGCTACTTGTTATGTATTGCAAAGTTATTCATCCCTCTTTAAAGCGCTCTAATATCCATACACAGCTCATTGTCATATCTCTCTAAAATGACCAGTCGAGAGAAAAATTAAACAACATGCAAAATTCAGTACAACACAGACCAAATAGCAAAACAGCAGTTCACAGTTAGCTAACACTAGCCAGTTAGGGCACAGAAACCCATTGTTTTGGCATTGTCTTGCACTGTGCCAAATGTTGTTGCTCTTTTTCCCACTGACAGCACTTAGTGACCTTGAGCAACAGGGCAATGGATTGATTTACCCCAGAACATCCCTTAAATATGAAGCACCTTTTGCCCTGTGTAAGGGCCTTGTAGGCATGTTCATATCCATCCTCTGTGACCTGGGGTGTGGTTTCAGCTACTCCTTCACATTGGGACAAACGAGCAGCCGAGACCATGGTGATGGAGACGCGTAGACAGAGCAGACAGGCATGGAGTGTCGATAAATCAGACACAGGGCCCTTGTGTGATGGATATCTCTTTATCTCAGCTCACTCGCCATTTTCTCACTCGTCAAATCTCTTTCCCCTCCATCCCTCCCTCTCTCTCTCTCTCTCCCTCTCTCTGTTCTGGGTATCTGCTGTTGGTATGGATTCTGGAGGCTCAGCTTTTATAAAGGTGACATGGACTCGGAGCATTTAGGAGACTAATAAATAATTCATAGCGGATCATAGCTGCCATAAAAGTGAAGAAATGGAGAACCCCATTAAGGCATTTCCCCAGATTTCTTGGACCTTTGTTAAAGTACTTTGGGAGTTCTTAAATACCATTGGGATTTACAAGATAAGAGTATTGGATTTTAAGAGCCCCCAAACCAAAGAAATATTTTTTTTCTCTCCTTTAAAAAAAGCCTATCCAAAAGGCCACGGAAGGAAATTGAGTGGGCTAACATCAGAAGTGAATGTCTCATGTGGTTTTTGGTGTGTTTGGACTTAGGGGCTGTTATAACTAGAGGTTGTTATTAATCTGTGGTCAGGCCATGGAGTGAAGTTGCACTAACAGAGTCAAAGGACAAACATCCTTCATTGTCACTGAGTGCTCCTAGTCTTGGTAATCACTGTATAACACAGGCCAGGCCTGTCTCGGAGCAGCCAGCCGTACATCTGTCTTCCCACTGATATTACAGCATGAACACTATGGAAATATCACCTTGGTGTAAACAATTTAGTGCACGCACGGTTATTTGCATTCTAATGTCAGCGTCGCGAAGTGTGTACAGTACCTCTCGTGCTGCACTTTCCCACCCCCACACAAATACACACAGTCTCTCTCTCTGTCACGCACACACACACACACACAAACACAAACGTAGAGTTCGCCAAATGGCTGGCTGTGCTTCAGCAAGAAGAATGACTAGTTAGTTGATTCACTCAGGTGTGACTGTGTCTGTGTGAGTGTGTGTGTGTGTGCTCTTGTGCATGGGTTGGCCGTTTACATTGACAAATGTCCTCTCCTGCCACTACCCCCCCCCCATCCCACCTCAAGTTAATGAGACATTGTGATTGTGCTCGTCGGTGGATGACGGAGCCACACTTAATCACCTTCCTCTAGATTAGCCAGCCCATTGCGGCCTCACTCCCCTGCCGCATGCACAGTAATCCCAGTGTGTGCGTGCGAGCTGCCGCCAGCAGCGCCACAAAGCCATTGGGCACACTTGCATAAACCATAATCCCCTTTGCCGGTGCATGCTCTTCGGGCTGTGCACGAAAGACGTGTCAGCTGGTGGACGGCGAGTCAGAGAAGTCAACCGGGCTGAGTGGTCGGGCTCTTGGTCTCTGGGATCCAGCCGAAAGACAGTGTGACTGGTTGTAGGGAGACAAGAGATCAAGTGATGATGTGGGATGTTTGAAGTGGGTTGTCATCTCTTGGGTGCAGTTTCACACGTTTGGCTTTGACTCAAGCCTTTAGGGACTCTAGTATATAAAGCTCTCCCACTCTAGTTTTATTTTTCTCTCTCTGTTTATCTTTTCTTGTGATTCACACAGCCAGACATGTAGCCTGAGGATGCGTTTTTGTTTTGGATTATTGTTTTATTTTTGTTTTATCACATGAATGAAGCATTCAAGCCCTTGCTGTTTGAAGAGATCAATGTGTGCCTCTTTGAAGACTGTGCAGGTTGCGGCGATCGGTCAGCTTGTCGGACCAAATGCCCAGCCTTGTTCGCTCACGTACCAGAGACTCATTTCCGAGGGCGTGGGAAGGTAGATGCCTTTGTCAGCTCCCTGACTCGGCCGCTTGGTCTGAGGAGTTCCTCTAGTGTGGGGCACCATCTGCTGGCTAATGCCATCCCAGGCACTCGCAAACACCACACTAGCATAGACCATCTGTTTAGTAGTTTCGGCATAAATTCATTTTGCCTAAAATATCCTTGGGTATGTGTGTGTGTGTGCATTGTGTGTTTGTGTGTAACTAAAAGGAAATGCTGATGGTTGAAAACAAAAATATAACTGAATGTCTGGTGATGTTTTTGTGTTGTCTTTGTTCTTTTAAGGTTCAACAAAATCCAGAACACCAAGAACACCATGCGGAAAGACGGCATCAGCTCGCTGATGTACCGCGTGGTTTCCATCAAGAGGTACCCACTCTACACCAACATTTCCGTGGAGATTGGAAAGCCCCCGCCCAGACCCCTCCGGGGATAGCAGTTTAGGAGGATGTGACCACTACCCACCACCTTCTATCTTCCCACTCTCTCAAAATCACATTCTGTCAAAACACACACACACACACACACACAGGACTCTCTTATCAGAGAGAAGCGAAAGAGGGTTCACGTCTTGTTTGATGTCCCTCTCAGACACCCAAAACCAAGGGAAGACATGGACCTGGATAACAAGTGGCTTACGTCTCAGGAAATCACCAAGCTTTCCACCTGGGGAGAGGGTCCACACATACTCACACACACACACACACACACACACACACACACACACACACACACACACACACACACACACACACACACACAATCACTCTCACACACTTAGTTTCTCTGTCACAACTCTTGAGGGGCTTGCTGGACACAAAGCCCCCCCTGCTAATGCAGTATGTCCATGCAGTAGAACCACTAAAGGACTAGGCCCAAGTGGCGGTCGTTGGTCCCTTGTAGGGATACCATCAGTGACATTTTTCATGCACAGTTCTAAGGACACTCTTCGGGTGCCCAGGAGAAGGGGGGCAAAAGCAGAACCCAATCTAAGGACAGCTCCTCTCATGTACATCTGTGTGAACATATTGTATATTGCAGAATGAATGTGTCTTGTTCCTGCAATGACTGCAGTGTTTGCTTTTTCATCTTCCTTTCTGTCTCTTTCTCTTTTTCTGTCTTTCTCTCTCTCTCTCTCTGTTTAATTTTTCTATTCCTCCCTCTCTTCATATGAGGACACAGGTGAGCTTGACAGAAATAGTGCTGGGAGAGGGAGTTTAAGGAACATGATAGGCTCTGGGGTGATTTTCTCTCTTTTTCTTTTGCTCCTTTTCAGTCATTTCTCTCTGTCATGCTGTCTTTCTTTTCATGGAGAAAGCATTTTGGTTACCACAGACTTGAGAGCATCTCTGAAGACATTTTGTAAATGGACAGAGGTTGATTCACGGTCCGATTTTCTGCAAGTCTGGAAGAGATTCTCTCTTCAGGCGACGGAAGCCCTACTGGAAGGACTATATACAGGCTGTCTTCTGTCCACTGTGGTTCATGGTGAATTTCACAGGAACAGTTCTGTATGCAAAAAATAGCATATCTGTGCAGAGAAGACCATTTTTCTATTGTTACTTTCTTTGTGATGTTCACCTGGAATACTCAATGCTTTCACAAATCTGGATTTGAAGTAGATTTTTGATTGTTTGTGTGTTGGTTTGTTGTTTGGATGTTAATCAGTTTTTATTTCTTTTTTCCAAAAGCTAAACTGGAAGGGTTTGTTTTTTATTTGGGGAACCTGGTGCAGACATTAGCTGGCTGTGTAATGCATTCTGGTCTGATCTGTGTCATAACAGGTCACAAACCCTCCACATTGATTTGCTGTTGGAAAAGATTCTCCTGAATGAAAGGTCTTACCTGTGGCTGAAGCCCTGAAGCCCTGAAGACCTCTGCTGGGCTTCTATGGAATCATTAATTTTTAGAGGAGGATTCTCAATGGCTCTATCAATAGAACTGACCACCTTGGCCTAATTTAGCTTCACAGTGGTCTTCAACAGTGGTGTTGATATTTCAGATCAGGGCGCATGGTTGTACGCCCACAATGGGATGTAGCAATATTTCACAAACTACCCTTATTGTTTACAGAAGGCTCTCAGTTTGTTTAATAAGCTTGTTTTGTTTTCATTCTTTTGTTTTGTACTGCCTGAAACACCAAACCGATGCCTTCAAGTTGCTTTTGTTATGAGGGCCAAAACAAAATTGAGATTTGTTTTTGTTGCGGTCTCTGTTGTGTGAAGTGATATAAGTAGATATCTCTTTTGTACTTGCAACTGTTCTCTCACAATTGCATGAAAGACAAGTTTATCAGTGATCTCAATCCCTCTCTCTCTCTCTCTCTCTCCCTCTCTCTTTGTAGTTCTCCTTTTCTCTTTGTTTTTTGAGATGAGCATCAAGGCTCTGTGCAATTGCCTTTGTTTTCTTTCTTTTATTCTCATATGTTTTGCTTTGTTTTCTTCCTGTTTTGCTTTCTCTTTTATCCCCTTTTCATGTTTCCCATTGAGGTGTGTTTTTTTTTAACTATTGGACCTGAACTGAAGAATCAGCTGCTGATTCACTGCTGATACAGATTTACTTCGGAGGACCCTTCAGCTCTATCTCGGCTGTCCAGCTGCTGCCTGTTTGTTTATTTGAGTGTGCTCACTGCTGTGGCTGCTCTGCTCCTTCCTCTGGATCATTTCTTTAGTTTTGCTTGAGGCCAAAAAAGTGCATAAGTCTAGTTCACTAAAGGCCTTAACAAAGTCCCTTTGCTGAACACTGTTACCCTTGTGGGTATGTAGTGATTATCAAAAGTCTTTCGAATATTTGAAAAAGTAGCGTTGTTGCATTCTTGATATTGACACTAATATGAATTGACAGATGCCATCAAAACTCATGTGTTCTCAACCTGGTATTAGCCTGCTGAAAAAACACACATTTTCTGCTTAAAAAACAAGAATCTAACAGTGCTTGTTTACTTTTCATGTGCAAGTGATTTTCTGCTGTCCTTCTGAGATGCGTATTACTGTAATGTTGAAGGTGGTCTCAAATCTATGATGTTGGTTTTCTGTGCTTACAGTAACCATGTGCTGTCATCTGAAGATGCTTCAACATCTTACCATGTTAAGACTTGTATAGGTGGTCCTCACATATGCTTTTCCATTCATGTGCCATGCTGTACCTAAAATCCTATCAAGAACTAGTCAAGAGTTTAGATACATATTGATCACTATTAAGCAGTTGTGGTATGCCCAAAGGCCTGTCAGATGGGCATGATATGCATATGACTCAGCGTGAGTTGCATGTGGAGTAGCCATGTGGTCAGTGTTGAGTCTGGTCTTTCTCGTGAGAAACCAGCCTGCTGTGAAGGCAGTGCGAGTTCCATCCCTCTTCAGTTTAGATGGTGGAGTTTTAGTGGTACTCGACCATGACACGGAGTTGCCTCTCTGTCTGGTCTGTTGGACATGCCACAGATTAACAAATAACAGACTGCGCTAAAACTGGATGAGACACTCACATTGACCTCTTTAGATTTCTCGCCCCATCACCTTGAGGGGTTGACTGCATATAGAAACCACAGTGCAGTGCAGGGGCTCTCACTGCCCAGCTCAGTGTGGTCTTACAACCCAGTCCAGTCACTGGGGAGGACGGAAGACCATCGGCTTTCGAGTTCACTGCTTTCTGCTTTTTATGTAGCCTTGGGTCAGCACGCCCACAGATGAACATGCCGTCCCTGACATCATTGTGCTCCATATCTAATATCTACCCCCTTCCCTTGCCCTTCTCTGCTCCCTCTCAACCTCTACCTGTTTACCCAGCCATATGTTCTTTATTTTGTCTTATTTCCTAATCTTATCACTCAGTGTCTTTCACCACTCCCTGTTCTCTTCTCATCCAGTCTTTCTTGCATTTCCTCATGCCTCTCTCAGTCTTGGGACGTCAGACACTTCTGCTTATTCTCGTTGCTGCTGCCCAGTTAGTAAACCCATCTGAAGGGTCCTTTTTTTCTCTTCCCCTGTGCTTTTTATTTGCTTTGTGGGATGGACAGGACTGGTGTAACACACTACAGGACAGTATGACAAGCACTGGCAGCAGACATCTACTGACTGCCTCGGGCATTGAAGCCCGTGGCGCATTTTTAAAGATTTACTGTACCTGTATAGGTTTTTGTACGTTGAATGTCCAAAAAAATGTTATATCTTATATAGAATGCATAATGTCATATCAAACATACTTTTTATATACAATCAATAAATCTGATGAGCAAAGATGGCCTGAGGGTTGCTATTGGTCTTTTTTTCTTCTCAGACAGCAGTTGTGTCCTAAAGTGACTGCTCCTATTGTAAGGAATTTGGCTCAAGCAGGAGGGGGCTTACACTTGGACTGACCTCTGCTTTTTGTAGTGCTGATTTCGCATGGAAAAAGTGAAGACTGTGGAGTGTTGACTGTGGAGCGAGTCAGCATTTCCATGGACCTGCTGCTGTTGGTGCTTGTGTTACACTAGTGTGGGGAGGAAATAATGAGGATTGGAAGAATTGAAAAGCGGTGAAGCCACAAACTCACCTTGGACACTCTGTGTGTGTGTGTGTGTGTGTGTGTGTGTGTGTGTGTGTGTGTGTGTGTGTGTGTGTGTGTGTGCGTGCGTGCGTGCACGCGCATGCATTTCTGAGATTAGAATTTGAAATGTTCTTCAATTTGAATAAATACAAGGCTTGCAAGGATTTTGAGTGTGTGTGTGTCTTAACTTCTGTCTTTAAGACCAGGAATGGGTGAGTGAGTTTATGTGTGTCCACAAGCATGCGTATGTGCTTCATGGTGAGTGATTGAGTGAGTCAGTTTGCCCATCACAAATACATCACTAGAGGAACAAAAGAGGTAAAATATGCACCCTGACAATTATGTCTGCGACATTTAACTGTATAGTGTGATGGCTTATTACTGGAGGGAATCTCATGTTTAAACCTCATACTGTATTTTTAACTTGGCTAAATCTCAGGCACAACAAAAGAACATGACAGTTTTATTAGTGAAGGGGATATCATGTCCCCAAACTGTCAGGAAGACAGACTGAGGCTGATCATGTAATGGAGCCGTGCGTGTGTGTGCTGTCCCCTCTTAGAGGTTTGATTCATAATCCGCATTACCCCCACCGGATGGAGGTGTATATGCCAACTTCACTCGCTCTCTGTGACAAGTCGCCCATGCACTGTCTAGGGAAAGGACCAAAAAGGAACTCTATCCATTGAGTTCTATTGTGTTACATGATCAAGTTATTTTACCTGCCTCTAGTGCATACAGAATGAAGTTCCCATACATATATTTCCATATTCAATGCATTGTCTGTTATAGATTGAAGTGTCAGATTCATATTTTGGGGTCGATTGTGAGAAGACTTGAGGGAACGGGTCTTTCATCATTTCCACAGAGAATGTGATTAAAAAGATTGCAGGCTGCAATACTTTTTATACAGGTGCACTGCCACAGATCATCACCTCATCACTACTGACAGGGAGAGGCATATGAGTCAGTACATGCCATGTCTGCAGTATGCATTTGTATAACAGTATATTAAAAGTGCATTTATACAAAATATACAGCATGCAACCAAAAACTGTATGAAATACTTTTATTAACTTATCAGGCAATCCCAATCAAACCCAGACTTAACAGACAATCCCAATCAAACCCAGCATCCTTTTTATTAAATCGCTGTTTCACCTGCAAGGAACACATACAAGGACATACAAGAAAAGTACCAATTCTGTTCTACAAATCTATATAGTTACATTGTCATTGTCTTTCTGTCAAGAAATGTCGTCACCTCTCCACAGCACACTACTCACACAATACTTGCCGAAGTAAAGTGATTTTATCATGTTCTACATGATGCACACATTACTTCTTACTAATTCACTGTAATATATAGTAGTTTGTCCAGCACAAGATGTTGTATACCTAAAGTTATACACTGAAGTAATCACAAAAACAGCATATACATTTGGGAAATATATAAAGTTTGCATGCTATGAAACTACAGTAATTCTATCTATATGGCAGGGTGTTTGTGGTTGTGTACTTTGGTGTCTTAATGTTACGTGTGTGTGTTCTAAGATGTTTTCATTATGTGTGTTTAATCTAACTGCATGAAATGTGTTTTTAATGAACAGGACTATATTAGCTCCTTGACCTTTGGTTCTGAATTAGGTTGAGAAGAATGTACACAATGCACTCAATTAATGGTAATGAGCACAACTACTACAACATCCAAACTCCACAGATACCTGTAGGGCAGGCGTTGTGCTACAGAAAATAAGCTCTTCTGACGAGCCTCGTTTCAGAAGAGGAAAGCTTCCATGATGGAATTCATCAGTCCCTCGTCAGTTTTTGGCACCCTCAGTTTGGCAGTTCTTTACACGGGTACAGGTAGCCAGCCGATTACCCTCCCAGTACCCAGCATCCTGACCGTCGTGGCACCGACACTTGGTACAGGAGTCCACCCACACTGGTTCGCCCCCTGGGATTACCTGGCCCCTCGAAGAATCTACATAGCAGTTTGGACCTGGTGGCAAAAACAAAAAAGTCAGAAAGGAAACTCAATCATTTAAAATATAGGGATGGAGGATATAGACTTAGAACTACATCACAATAGAAATGACAATATGAAAACTACTGCTGTCACAATGATAGCTCTGTACACATTTAAAAAGTAGTTAAAAAATCTATTTGACAAGCCAGACTATTGTATCCACATGTATAGTCTGGCCATGACCTACAGAACGGGCTCAATCCTCTGGGCGAATAGGATAATGCTACAACCACGCACAGCCATCTTAATTGTTTTTTGGCACCATCACAGCCCTGTTGTCATCTTGCTACATCGTACTAAAGCCGCCCAACGACTATCTACAAAGATAAAGCGTTACGGTGGGTCTGACGAAGCCACAGAAGACCTAATGAGGCCCTACGGTGCATGGCTAGACGTACCAGGTGATCAAAACTATTTGCTACCACTAGGGTATTTCTAGATTCCTAGGCTAATTTGATCCTTCAAACCATCATCAATTACAGTACAAACTTTTTTTCCTCGTCTAGATTTTAGTCTGTTATTAACTATATCATTAATATCACAACATGATATATTCTCAATGGGGAAGAAGGAAATATCCCAGTACATAACAAATGATACCATATGGCCCAAGTTTGACTGTCATGGTGGTGAGGAACTTAAACTGACTGTACTACAAGGATACAAGGGATTTTTTTGTCACATGCATAAGGTTACTGAGCACAACAAATCCAGTGAAATTGTGTCTCTCTCAACCTATTTGTGCATGGAAGGGGCAGGATAAAGTGCATATAGTGCATAAAGTGCATAGGGGAAGTGGCTAAGGGCTGTATTGAGATTACTATAACATAATGTTGCAGTATTATGCATTGTCTGTAGATGAGGCATTACATAATTTCTTTTTTCTCTGATAGTGAATGTAGTGTGTGCAAAAGACATTTGTACTTTCATTATAATAGAAACAAGCATTCATGCTATCAACCCCACTGAATCAGTCACACCCCAGACAAACTCATTTGATTCTGATGTATTATTTGTAATGAGCCAATCCATACAGTCCTCATGAACACCAATCTCTCTGTAAAGAGATCAGTGAGGTCAGACAAGAGATAAGATCACGCAGTTGTGAATGGAGCTTACTTACCATCCTTGCACTCAGGGCAACACTTGCCCTTCTGGTAGATAGGGTTGACGCAGGGTGGTGGAGCACAGTCAGCCACGAGACACCGTGCAATGCCGTCGTCCTCACATGTGCATTGCTCACACTCTGAGGGCTGCCAAATACAAGGGACAAGTCAGTCAAGCAACAGTAATGTAAACACCTCAATTAGAGTTAAAGGTTGTGAAACCCTCAAATAAAGCTCACAGAAAGACCCTACAACTGGGGCTGCTGCGACTAACAAGTATTTTGTGAAATAGATAAGTCAATTAATTTGTTGATTCTTTCCTTGATCAATTTATTATTTTTCCAAAGAATGTCAGAAATTTGTCAATAATATCCCAAAGATTGTCCTCAAATGCCTTGTTTTGTCTACACATAGGCATACAACTTCTATTTAGGAGTGCATACTACAGAACATGTTCAAGTTTAGGAAGCTGTAATCAGTGGATTTTATAGGCTATTTTCTGTACAAAAGTACTAAAATTGGTAGTAGTTGGCAACTAACTTACAGTAATATCTGCCGACTAATTAATTATAATTGTTTCAGCCTATTCAGTCTGACTGGCCACCTGCAAACATTTGCAAGAAAGACCTAGGTCTAGCTGACCACGAACCAACTGGGAAGCACCTCACAGGCGTTGCATGAGTCATTCACTCCACTCAGTCAAATGACCTTGACTATTCCATCAGGAATTCCATGTTAGTAACATCCACACCAGAAGAACATTCAATAGTATTGTCTCGTGACGCTTTACAGCAAGGAGCCCCTAAGAGCAACAGGGGCAAAGAAAACCTCCCTTGTGTAGATAGTCTAGGAAGAAACCTTGGACAGATCCACGGCTCAAGGGGACAACCCAACTGCCAGGGGTCATGCAGGGAAAGTACAATCAGTAGTTACCATAATAGACTACAATTTGTCCATGGTTTTAGCTGGGCATCATAATAATTCCAAAATATTGTCCCATTATATGGTAGTAAAGCTGTAGGTGGCTGTCAAAAGTTATGGCAGGACAGAGTAGTAGCAGCCATACATAATGTTGTAAAGTCAAGAAGTGAGATAGATTATGGGAGTAGCATTGGGAGGGCCCATTTTGACAGTGCCATTATGAGGAGGGGTAAGTCGTGGGGCCTCTGAAAGGAGAGTCAGTTCTGATATGGATGTCTAGGAAGGGCCTCTAGGAAGGAGAGACGGTCCTGACATGGGCCTCCCGTGAAGTTGTCGCAGTCCACTCAGTTGGTGACAAGAGTCAGCCAGTGGGAGGCAGGGATGACACTCAGCAGAGATGATTGTGGAGGAGGCACAGAGGACAGAGGAAGCAACCGAGTTAGACCAGTATCACATTTCACTGATCATGTGTCATATATGCATGATGAGAGAGAGTTATAGCACAGGGCTATAGCAGCATAAATAAGATATGGTGCATGGCAATCCAACACTACTACAGGGATGTCAGTGGCCACCATGCCTCACAGCTGGGGGCAACAGCAGAGATATGGGTCAGTAATTAGCCAGGGCATGGGGATAAAGGTTGGATTTTTCTAATAGATGGTTTAATAACAGCCGTCTTGAAAGATTTTGGGACATGCCCTGCTATGAGTGAGTCATTTATCATTTAAGTGTTGTCTGTAATTCTCTATACGCTTTCATTTCATGATCACATACTGCCTCCCTGTGGAAGATATCAGTAAGGAACACCGCAAATCCACAGTCCATCTAATGGCACAGATAAGCTTGGCTAACTGTTTCGTCTTTGCAAAACAGCAGGTGAGGAGCTTTGACGAGGAATCATCGCAAGCAGGCCATTTAATAAAAAAGTCGCAAATTATTAAATAATGGGTTAATATAACCAGCATCTTCGGCCTACGTGATTGCATGAAAAGATGTAAAACAAGTCCCATTGTGTTCTAAATCAAGGTGAATGGGTCCGACATTAACCACATGGTGGCGCAATAGACCTATAGGCTCATTTAGAAAATGCATATCACTGCTTTGAAAGATTATTATGTAGTTCAGTTCAATGAAACATCGTAGCCTACGATCTACTCGACGATGCTTAAAATGTGTAGATTATTTCTGAAGCAATACTTCAAACAGGTGATAACCAGATTATGATGAGCCTTTGCTGCATGTTCTCCAAGCCCAGTGCAGCACAAAATGTTAACACTGAATAAATCTGCGAAAACAATGATGAGGTTCTACGTCGATATATATCGAGATATATCTATATCTATAATATAACATATTTACGTTCACTGTTGTGTGGCATTTCTGATATCAGATAAGCATACTCTACCTGGAACTGTTCACCCAAGTCGTACACCTCACCACGGTACTCGCAGCCTATCTTCTCGCACCTTGGGCAACAGTCAGTTGGATAGTGGCTCACGTGGATGCAGGCTGAAGGCAGGGACGTACACTCGGTTCGGGCACAAGCAGAACCTTCTGCCGTGCATTCACACTGAGTGCAGTGGTCTGAGTCCAGAAAGTACCATTCGCCCACGTAGTAAACACTCCCGTTCGCCTCGCATGTATTCTCATGCCCAGCAATAGAGAAAGCCATGCAGTGCTGAACATGTACCAACAATGTCAAGCAAGTGTGAATAATCCCCATCGTTTTAGACCTAATCATATCTGTCGAAGAACTTATAAAAGCTAATACTTCGATATAGACTGTTGAACAAATTCTTTCACAAATTAATTAAAAGCCTCACAAATATCTACATTTTGAGCTGCAAAAGTTCCGTTTACTTGGGCGAAAAGTGTTGGAGTACTCCGAGACGACAGTCTTGCTCTGCAAGTGTTTCGAAGACTGCAACACACGCACAGTATCTACGCCTCTAATGGGGTTATGTTTCAATTTACACGTGACAAGCTGAATACCCGAATATTGATAGAAGACCTACTAGACTTGAGTTTGGACAAAACACCAAGGCAAGATTTACACTCATGTTTAGAGTTTTTGTCTTTGTCCGAGTTATCCAACTTTGGAAGCCAATAGCATTATAAGTAAAACGAAAATAATTAAATGTAGACTAGGCCTACACATAATTTAGCCTGGCTTCTTAATTAATGTTTAATATCAGCCATCAACTACGACTGATCTCGCGATGGTTTCTGCTTGGATACAGCAATGTTTACTAGATACAGGAAGCAACACGTTTCAGTCCGGTAAGTGGTAATGGTAATTCCGAAATCATTAGTGTTACAAGCAATAGTTTTGTCACCCTCCATAAACATAGCAGGTCACTGCTACTGGGGCTACAGAAAATGTTTTTAGCCCTCTGTATTATTACACCAACATGCATGGCTATTTTAGCAAGCATCATTTGCATGCTTCAAAGATCTGAGGGAGAAGTGTGCCAACTAGCGATTAGAATGCATATGCTTGCTTTGTTAACATTGGGAAATAAAGAAGCCTCGTTTGTATTCTGATAGTGTACCTTTAAGTCAAATTAATTATGATTTAAATTCTTTTGTCTGCCCTTTGCTATTTTCAGAAGGTTGGTGTCCGTGATCATACTGCTTTAAGTGTCTCATGGAATCTCTAAATCGTACAAATGGAACAGTACATGCAGCATTCTCTGTTTAATTTAATTATGGACTACGTCCCAGCGTCTGAACTATCTGAGGTCCGCTCTATAATTGGAGAAGCACTGATCGACTTTTATACAGATCTGTGCACTGAGGTAAGTAGTTCACTGTTAGACCTTGTGTCCCACAGTTACCTTTAGTCAAGTTAAACCAGGTCGCAGTTTGTGTGTCATGTGCCATGTTTGTCATGGCTTCCTTCTCCCCAAAGTGAAACTCTTATGAGCAGCTGTAGTTCTGTAGTACTCACTAACCCTCTCCAGCAAGGTCACGGTCTACAAGAGGGCTGATTTAGGAGATATGCTAGCTCCCTTTCATGTTTATCTCAGGATATGAGACCATGGTCGTTTCTTGGACTACAGCCATGTGAGCTCTAAAATGGGCTTTCCAGTCTTTAAAGTAACATACCAAGAGGGGTTTGAGTTTGTGAGCCATCTGTTTGCATTATATAATGGTGTGTGTTTTTATTTGAGAACGCTGAGTTGAAATAAGTTGAAGAGTTAAAGAAGAGTTGCAGTTAAAGATTCAAAGCACTGTCACTGTCATGGTCTGTACGATAGTTCATGCAGAATAGGGGAGTGATAGGGTCACCATCCAAGCATTGTGTTGTAAGTTCAAAGGTGAACATATAAAGGTGTTGTAGGCTAAGTTTTTCAAATACAAAAAGTTATCCTCTACTCTAGTAACTCACCTAAATGTCTGAGCACACATTTCCATGTTTCCTCCCTAAGTCTTAAGAACTGCATTTAACAGTTCACAACTGTCCAGCAACAGCCACTCACGTTAACACCCGAGTCCTGTGCAGCTGTGACTGAGGGGGGCTGCTAAGCAGAAAGCAGAAAGTCTGCAAGGGCGCGTGGGCTGTCTGTGCCCAGACGAGTTGAAGTGATGGCACCCCCAAACCAAAGCTCCCTCTCACTGGGCTCAACTTTCCTCCCTCTGGTCACCTACCAGCTTTTGAAGTGTGCTCCAGGGTCTGGCATTGCTTGGGGTGTGAAATGGGAGGCCAACAGCAGGTACAGAGAGTGTTAATGAAGAAAGGCCATGTGCTCCAAGGGTGGTTATCGACAGTTTGTCTCTTGGGAATGGTATTGCCTTAAAAAAGTTATTCTATCCTGGATATTCTATCCAGTCCCTTGTAGTGCTCTCAATAAATGGACTGAGTCAGGGGTCAAACTTTAATAGGAGAAACCTTAACCAGGGGTATTAATGTAAGCAATATGGTAAGGTGTTGTGATTCAAACTGTTCACTAAACCATGGAAAAGTGAAAGCATGACTTTTTATTCTGTGCGTGGTTTATTTTGGTTTGTTGTTAGGTGGAGACGTGGGAGCAGATTTGGAGAGACTCGCTCTCCACCCGTCAAGGCAGTCTTTCAAAGACTGTGCCGTCACCCCTGGCTGATCCCCCAGCCATCAAAGCTCTGCTGAAGGCTGAGATCCAGCTGCTGCTGCTGTCGGTGAGGGAGAGGGCGGCCAGGCAGGGCAGGTAAAGAGAGCAGACTTATATCCACTCCCTCCCACATTCAGTACTTCTTATTCAGTACTAACTAAGATGGTTTACCTTTACCAGGCCTTACCAGGTTCTCATTACTGATTGCAACAGCTTCCATTGTTCAGGTGATGAGAATGCAAAATGGTCATGAAACAAATCTATATATTCAGGAGAAACAATGTCAAGTAAGCGTAACTGAGGATCAACAGGTGGCTATCCTACTACAGAAACCAGCCTCTTCTGTCTCGCACACTTAGGCACCGGCCGCATTGGTAAATCCTGTAATACTGCTTACTGAAGTTGTGTTGTACTGAGGTATTGTTGAGTACTGGTGAATAAATGTCCATCTAACCTCTTGTACTCTCTCCCAGACCACCAAGACACCCCATTGCCCCTTTGACATTTTTTGTCACTGTTGACAAATTGGCCTGACCTCAGAAGAGGCATTTGGTTCTTTGGGACCATGAGATAGGCTCCAAAGGTCAAAGCCTATTTAACATGTTTTATTTTTGTGACAGTAGTTGTTCTATAGCAAATGCAGACAATGATGGTTTAGGTAAAAGGAATGAGAGCACCAGCCCTGAGAGAAGTTCAGTTTGGGTTGAGTTTAGAGTTTGAGTTTAAAGCACAGACACTCTGCCACCTTAATGCACTTTGAGAACTTGTGTTATTATAAAATGGTTGCTTCACAGAGCCATAGGCCTTTTGAAATATTTGAGACTGGAAAGTGAGTCCAGGTCCAGTCAGATTGGAGAATGTAAACCTTTAAATTATTGTACTATTGCAGCAAGTCTAAACATTGGCATTGAAACCACTTGTCCGTCTCACTTTGATGTTGCACAATGGTCAGACACAAGAGCAGTAATCCCTTTTTTGTGAATCACTCTTTGGAAATCAAGGACTTTAAGCAATGTCTTCCTGAGTCTCTGTCTTTCACTTTGCCATCTGTCATTGAGGAAGGATGGTGCACAACCGGATACTTGCTGATTTGAGCAGTTTTGGTGGCCTCCTATTCTTCAACAATGCGACCGGATGGCCTTTTCTTTCTCCTTTTGTCCGTAAAGAGTGGTTGTTTACAGGTGCTAATATAACAGAAGGAGCCACCATCACTCAGCAACTGAGGAGATGTAGGAAAGAATGCTGTCTCCACCTTCAACTCTCCCCTCTCTGTAGAAAGTCAGACAATGCCATTAATTGGTCATATTATCTTCTGAAAGAATGTTCTGTGTAGTTAGCATTTGGTCACGCTAGTTTGCTTGTTTGTGCTTTTCATGAAGTTCTAAAATGGCTTTGTTAAATGTCTGAAACTACCATTATATTTATGACATTGGTACATCTCTTTTCAGTGGCCTGGCTTTCTCTTACACTGAGTGTTGTCCACATGTATATGCTTCCCTCTCTTTGATCATTATTTTAAAGTCCTTACTGCAAATCAACCAATCTTTGAGGACAGATTGGGATAATTTTTGTTTAATATTGATCCAGTGGCTGACTTTCAGTGCCGTCCAAAGCACAAAGCCATTAAGACGTGGTGACTGTGGACTCTCAGAACCAGCTGGTGGCAGCCTACCTTCTAAAAGTGTGCCGATTTAATAGAGCTGGTTGTCAGTTTGGTTATGTAGTTTGCTGTCTTTTTATATATTTATTTGTTTATTTGTTTTTCTTATTTTTTCCATTCTTTTTTTTCTTTCTTTTTTTCCCCGCTTGTGTGGTCCACCCCCTCGCTGTTGTCTCAGTGATTTGTTTTGGCCATCCGCAGCCGAGCTGCACCTGTCCCATTATGTGGGCAGGGGATGTACTGAATGCCTCTTTGAAAGAGAACCATACTGTGGCAGGGTGAGTAGCGAATGGTCCTAGGCCTGCCCTTAAAAGCCTCCCAAAAGGGCTCCCTAAATCTCTGACGGAAACTAGCATAACAATCAGGAGCAGGAACTGGGGATCTCAAAGAGTATGTGTGTGTGTGCGTATGTGTGTGTGTGTGTGCAACGTATTTCACATGTTGGCAATTTATCAGTCCAAGACACGCTGGCTTTAAAATTGGTCTTTTTTTATGTGAAAACATGGCGCATTTTCTTGTGTCTCTCCCCCTTTTTGATGTTTTGGGTCTTCTAAGCCATCTTTGTTGAAGCGATTAGATCTCCCTTTGCTGTGAGCACCTCTAAGCCGCTTACTGATCTCTGCTAGCACCCACAATGTGGGCTCTGTTTCTATCATTATTCAAATCCTCCCCTCCACACACCACACCACAGTCCTCTACCCCCTCTTTAGAAGTGAGTCATACCCCTTTCTTCATCACAAAGAACCGGTCGCTGGTTTAGACTGCTGTTAGCACATAACTGGATCTATTCTGTTCATCTCAACACAAGCTTTGCCAGAACGACATATGAGAATGTGTTGATTCCAAAGGATGGCTTCTTATATTTCTTATGTACATTAGCCCTAAGCTTTGCTCTGTGGAAGAATGCATGTATCATGAAAAGAATATGACCATGAGCCGTTGGGGGATGTTTTGGGTTGCTATAGTAACATAGACTTTTTAAAATGAACGCTGCCTGAACAGAATCTTGCCCTCTCACAGACCTGTTCACTGCCAAAGCCAAGGGGCTTCATTTAGTTGAAGCATGTCATTTGAGCCACTGTCTGCGTTTGCCAGGACACTCATATGAATTCTTTTTTTTGTTTTAATATTCTCAGTGAGGTTCACAGTCAGTCAGTTCCTTTCTGTTTTGCAATATAGTAGTGTTAGCATGGTGGACAGAGTACACACTGTTAGTGTAGGAATTGTATCACTTTCTGTCCATTGCACAGGTTAAACGTAAACCTCCATTTGCGATTTTGTCAATAGCAACTCTAGTGGTACAATAATATATGACAGCTTGGAGAGAGAGACGCAGCTGGTGAGTATAAGGGCTCATTTCATGGCTGGAGAGGCTAGCGTGTGATAAAAGACACAGGTGGCTGTGCAGTGTGGTGTGGTGGTGCTGTAGTTTGCTGCATCTCTGCCGTTGTTGTAGGTTCCATGTTTGCTGAGTGCCACTGCACCGCAGGGCTCCAGTGCCACAGCAAAACCCCAGACTGCAGAAGACACACCTCAGCTTCTCCTGCGCCATCACAACGTAGGGTTTGAATTGTGTGTATGTGTGTGTGTGTGTTCATTTGAATCCATGACAGACAGAATGTGCAATGGTATGTGCAAAAATACTGAACTGAAAGCTTACTTTGTGGACCCAGAGTGTTCATATGTCCTGCTGGCATAGATCGTCAGCACGCTGAACAGTGGCTCTTTATCCATGGACATGAGTGAGTGATGCAGGCACTGAATGATGTCACTTACTCCCTCGGCCAGAAGCCTTATGATTTTTGCCCTACTTTGTTGGACCTCTCTGTTGCTCTCAGTCTGTCTTGTAAGCACAACAAGGCTTTTTATTTTTACTGAAGACCCTTAATCCAAAGAACAGAAAGCAGTATTTGGTTATATGGACTAGAGCGTCATTGTACTGAACCAGAACATGCAGCATCAGACATATAGTAGGCTCTGACTTGCTGGCGAGAGGCTAAAGCCTGTTTGTGTCTGTAGCATGTGAGGTGACTGAGTTTTACTGTACCTCCTGGGCCCAGTAGCCGCTACACACAGAAAATCTGGGGGGGAAAAATTGTACGTAAATTTTAGCACATGGGGGTCTCTGCCTAGTTCACTTGCGCGACAAGAAGGCTATTTGTCAGTCATCCTGTCATGTTAAGAACTGCTATAAGGCTGAAATGCATCTACCTTCAGCTAAACTATTTTTAAAAGAAGCTTTTTTTCAAAGTTATTTGATTAAACTGAAAGGTTTATGGTTGAGGAATGTATTGTAAAAGTAAAGTAAATTAAATTAGATTTATGAAGCACATTTAAAACAGCTTTCACTGACCAAAGGGTGGGTGCTTGGCTAAAGGTTACTGTAGTAAGACTCCTCCTTGAGTATATCTGCTGTGGTATGCTGACTTGTGTGTGTTTTAGGGACGGGGACGCAGCACTGTCCCGCTTCAGCCCCAACGTGGTCAGTTACACCCTTGGCGATGCCTCCAAGAGTCCCAGAAGCACTGCTGAAAACAGGGACACACCTAAGAGATTGCAGTCCAGACAGAGCCAAAATGGAAGTAGGTCGGTCTGGTTTCTTTACTGTATAAATGCCTGATTATGGAAAAGAAATCCAACTCTGCTGGATATTAAGACTTCAGTGGAACCATGTTTCCCCTCAGGTCCAGCTCTCGTCTCTCCATCTCAAGCCTGGAGGATGAGATTGAGGCTGTGAAGACCAAGCTGAATGTTTCGCACGTGGACGAGGTTGTCTCCCATCTCCAGTAAGTGACAGGCTCAATGGAGGTAGAGCCCCTAGTGGCTGTAGAGAATGGAGCTCTCAGTTCTAGCACTTGACATGTTGCACGAATGCTTCAAGTTATCTTTATTTTTTTCCAGCCTTGCATTCCTTATGGCTGAGCTCCCTCAGTCTGGCATGGCCTACAGTTTACAGAGGGCCCGCCTAGTCTCCTTATTGTATAAACAGCGACAGAGGGGAAGTTTGCCCCTCGCTCCCTGCCCACCGTGCCCACCCCCGCATATGCCACCATATGCCACTTCTTGCACACAATGTGTGCAAGTCAAAGATTAAAGGAGACTGTAAACCACAGCTGTCACTCTGAATCGGTGACCACTGAAGGCTCAGTAAGGACACAGAATAGAAGCGATAGACATTCTTAGTGTTGACATGCTATGCAGGGGACTGTTGTGCTATGTCTCCATTATGCCTGCTGCCCAAGGGTTCTCTGATTTCCCCCATCAAAACATCCCTTTTTCTTCTTGTCTCTTTGTCCTTGTGTCCCTTCTGTCTCTGTTTTTCTCTCAAGTTTCCTCTCCCTTTCTCTCTCTCCTTCCCTCTCATCTCTGCTCTTTTGCCTTTAGTTAGCTTACTTAACGTCAGCTATTTACAGGCTGTTTATAATTGCTTCTCCCCATCATCCAACTGTCATGTCAACTGTCTCTTTTCACTGTTCTCATTTACAGCTCTCTCTCTTTTTTATCTTTACTTCTCTCATCCTTAATCTGTCTCGTTACTTTGATGTCTTCAACCTCCTTTCTCTCTCTCTCTCTCTCTTACTTACTCACTCTCTCTCTCTCTCTCTCTCTTTCTCTTTCTCTCTGTGAGTCTCTGTGTATATATACTCTGTATATATATAAGTTCCCCTTGAAGGCCTGATGGAGAATGCAAGCATTGGGTGCGGCTCAGAGTGGCAGGGGAAGGTTGAGTGTAGCAGGCGAGATCCATCACTCGGCCCCCAAACAAAAACCCCCATTGTAAGAAAATGAATGCCAGACCTCGGCATATGTAGCATTCCGGGGCTTGCAAGAAGAAAAGTGAGGAGATGGTAGGAACTACAGCGGTTACATAACAGTCTAAGGAGAAGTAGGTCATATGTCCCCCCCAAACCCATATCACAAGATGATGGGGTTGAGTTAATGAAGTTCATGGATAACAAGCGTGCCATCTGAAAGTTCAAACCAAACATAGGCAGCCCCCTGCACTTAACGATCTCTGAACAGGTTCAATTCAGTGGGAACAGTACAATATCCCCCCCTCATAATAATGTCCCATGTTTTCAGTGCCCATTGTCCCATTCATTTACAATAACTACAACTATTATTTCTGTCACTGTTCCTCAGTGTGAAACCGTGTTTGTGCGTGTGTGTGTTTGTGTGAGACGCCACACTAAAATGAAGTAATTACTCAATATGGAACGTGTGTGTGTGTGTAATTAGTGCGGTTAACAAAATTAGGGCCAAATGTGAAACACATGCCTTGTCTCTGTGTCACCCACTTCATTCTTTCACTGTTCTAATAGCACACTTTGACTAATTCATGGGTGAGAGGCTTTTACAGAAAGCAAGCAGTGTTTGAAGAAGGAAATGGGCTGTTTTCTCTCAACAGATCAGTGCTCATGGAAGACTGTGAAGCCTTGAAAAAGAAAATTCAGTCTTTGCAGGTAAGGTGAGGCACAATTTCAACATCTAAAAATGGCTCAAAAAGTCTGTCTCAGCTCTAGCAAGATGTCAAGACAGAAATATATTTAGTTTGTGTAAAGAGAGCATTTAAAGACAGATACTTAAGAGAATGTCCTCTTTTAGCAGGTTTTTTTTCATCATTATTTCTTGAACTGTCGCAGGGGAGAGCATTTTTAGATTCCTGAGCACAGGCAAAACTGCTAAAGGTCACTTTTCGGCAGCGCCGGGCCGGGCAACTGGCCTCTTATTGTTTTTCCATGTGCGTTTGCTCGTTTCCCTGTGGCTGGCCAGTGCGGAAGAAGAAATAGCAAAACGGAGGGCGGCCTAAGCCTTCGCAGGCTGCCAACGGCACGCAGTCTCTTTAGAAAATCCCCCGAGATTTACCTCTCACTGGTGGTCACTTAGTTTCAGATCCTAACTCCCATCTGTTGGCTATAAAACAAGTAGTTGTTGTTGTGTGCCCACTGAAGTCCCCTCGAAGCTATTCAAGTGTGGTTCTGCCCCGGTCTGGAAAACACTGCTGCCTCCTTCTGTATGAAACGCAGCAAGTCAGCACCTTATTGTGTTCCTGGTCTGCACGTCGCCAGATGTTCCTGCTTAAGAGTCATTCATCAGGGCCCTGGTATAAATTTAGCCCATGGAGGGGTCAGGTTTTTTTTTTCCGTTCCCTCGGCCAAGTGCACATTGTGAAAGCACATTGCCATAAGTTACTCGCTTGCTTAAGCTCTCTTGCTCACTCTGGGCCTTTCCAGACTATTACTGTATTGAGCACCCCCCCCCCCCCAACACACACACACACACACATTCCCCTCATCTTCCCTCTGTGCTGGCTCTGGAGTCAGGACACAGCCAAAGAACAGATGTGGGCTCTTTCGCTGCCAAGCAGATGGGGGATCTATCTCCTCGTGTCTGGCACACACCGTACGTACACACATACCCACACATGCACACCCACACACACACATGCACATAAGTGTATACACACACACACACACACACACACACACACACACTTAATAACACACGCTAGACATACTCTCAACTCCCCCTGTTTACTGATGAACACACATCACACATATACACAGACAAGCATTCATGCATCACACATGTGCATAGGTATATGCACACACATGCCTATGGACACACATACTGTACATCACACATGGACACACATACAAATACTGACACATGCGCGTAGGTACATGCACACACATGACTACATACACACACACTGTACATCACACATGCAAACACATACACATACTGGCACACTGATAAACTGACAAATCTATAACAAGTCTATAAGTCTCTAACAGCAACACAATGCCATGGTATGGTATGATGTGAATGATGATTACATAACATTTGAGCATTCACTCTTCTTGGTTGTGGAACTCATTTGATGAAACCTTTCACATAATCATTTGCATCATACAAATACCATGGCATTTTGTTGGTGTTATGGACATCACAATTTGCATGTAATTGCCCATATATATTTCACTTTTATAATTGGATTCATACAATACAGGCTCTCTCACAGACAGACATATACACACTTGTCTTCTTAGATCTGTGCCTATATAAAGTATATGAGGCATTTGTCTTAAATCAGAAACAGTCGTCATACACTGATATTTGCATGGGGTAAAGACTGCGACCACTGCCAGATGGTCATTGTCATGCTTTTTTGCATTTATGGCTGAGATTTTTGGAAATCCCTCTGGCCAGATTTCCTGTTTGAATTATCCACTTGTGTAAAAACCTTAACGAGAACATTGGCTCTCAGGTGTCTCCATGATCAACTCTTGGAAAATATTTTCAGTTTGTCTTTTGAGCGCAGCATTTTAAGATAGCCTAAAGACAGCCCACTGACTGAGACGAGAGTGAGGCAGAGATGCCTTCTTCTCTTTATGGCCATACACTTCTTAAATGAACAGGCTCGCCTAGGCGTAGAGATGGCTCCCGTTTTGTGTTTGTTTTTCGAAAGAGCCGAGATGGGCCTTCCATGCCATCTTTCGTTGCGTACTTAACACCCCGCTACCAGACAGCCAAGGCATGACACAGGTAGACACGATACGTCTTTGGCAGGCCCAAGCCCTTACACACACACAAATAACCTCACACACTCAGATACCCCCACACACACAACCAAATACCTCAAAGCAAATAAAAAGGCAGAGACTGGCAGAGAGGCTTCTGTTGGGTTTAATGATGCAGGCTGCCATCGGTGATATAGTGTGTCGGACACGCTGGCGATCGTGTCTGTCTCGGTCGAGCTGTGGTCGAGCCTGTGTCAGAAGCCATAGTTATAGGAGTCTAGATACTCATGAAACACTGCTGGGGAATCATTTAGTGGTTTTGTCTACACGCTGCATTAGCGCCAGACGTTTGTGTGTGAGTGTGTGTGTGTATGTGGTATGAATGTGTATTTAGATTAATGATAGTGTATGCATATCCAGCACAGAAATAGCCCCACAGTGAGGAGTCCTTAGGACACCTTCTCATAATCCTACCCTTTTCACTGCCTCCTTTTTTATATATCTGTTATGGGGGAAACATTTGACAGTATTGTTTTTTTTGGTGGGGTGAATGCAAGGCTACTATGCTAGTGTAGCACGCAGTGCCACTTGGTGCTCTCCTGACTCCAGAGGTCTGCTGCTTGTGATGTGTTGTAGGAGTGTGTGGAGCAGGCCCATTACAACCAGGCAGATGGTGAACTGCGGGAGCCCACTGTGACGGGTGAGTGAGCCGCACCGCAATTGTGGTCCAAACCTCAGCCTGTCTACAATCACTATCATCAGGTTTACGTCATACTTTATGGATTGGTTAGGAAAGGTTATATCATGTTTATTAGTATCCAGCTTTTAGACTGGATAGTGACCACCTGTGCCACATGATCTCTCTAATCTACAGAATTGACTTTCCTCCATGTTAAAGCAACACTATGTAACTTTTCACCACCATTCCTTATAAACAGACAATTTGTTTTAATGCCGTCTCAAAATGAATGTGAGGGGTGGATAAACACAAGTGTTGTCCCCACCAGCCATCCAGGATATGCTTTGTGCAGTTCTGGGTGGAGGGTTGGAAACTGGCACAAAGTAAAAGAAAACCTAGTTACAGCATGGTATGCTGACTTTTATCAGAGCCAAAAAGGGAAATGTTTGAGGGTTTTGTGCCTTTTAGGTAGCTAGTTTCACACCAATACTTTTATTAACATCATAAAATCCTTACATTTCCACTGGGTGCATAAATTCCATTGTCTTTTGTCAGTGAGTTGTCAGTGTGTCTAGGCACCCATGTGTCTGAGTGGCCCTGTCTCTGTTGGGTTTCAGTACCCTCTAGTGGTTTACTGCTGAAGAGAGTATACACTGGTACACATATTTTGTATATAAAGAAAGGGATTCTCTAGTTTGTATGGGTGTGTGGTGGGGAAAAATATTGTATTGTTATTTGCTGAAAATGCCACAATATGCCACACTTGTTTACCGATGACTTAAAAACAGTCATTGTAAGCTGCATGTCCCTTTCAACTGGTGTTTCAACTGGTTGAGTGTTATTAGGATTTCAGACCGTAGCCTCCCCGAGGATCTTGCCCCTTCCACGCTGAGCCTTTAGATCCATTGTCTGTCTGTCTGTCTGTCTGTGGATCTCCAACTCCGATCTTTCATTACCGGGGCTTAGTGCGGCCCTGGCCTGTGCACATCTCTGGGCTGCCGGCGGTCTCAGCCGGCAAACTGTCAGCACGCCAGTACTTCTTTGGCTCCTAATGTGACCAAATGAAGAGCTTGTCAACCTGCCAGAGACACAGCCTATAGTAGCAATGTCAAGGAGAAAGGGTGGGGAAAAAAGAGAGAGTGAAATTAGTGTTTCCATTTTAATGGATTTTTTTTGTGTGCGTTTTTACTCCCCCTCTCTGCCACAGAGTAGGGAAATGAAATAGAAGCTGGATGGGCTGCCTGTCTATCATGGGGGTATTGTGGTGAGGAGCTGGGGCTGTTGTGAAAGGCTGGCTGATGTGACAGTAATGACTTTAAGAATGTGCTGTGTTGTCCTTTCTCCCCTCCTTTCCTCTACCCCTTATATCCACCCACCCACCCCCCAACCCCTCGCCATCCCTTGTGGGGCTGCTGCAGAGCTGAGAGAGGAGAGGAAAGTCATCCAGATGGACCTGGAGCAGCAGGCCTTGATGAGCTGCTCGGCCTCCCCTGATAATGCTGCGTCTCAGGGGCTTCAGGCACTCTCTAGGTGAGGTGTCGCAAGCCCTGATGCTGTTTTACCTCACTTAAAGAGTGCAAGAGCGAATTCATTTATTTATTTATTAGTGTTATTGTTGAATAATTTATTTATTATTATTGTTATTATTATTGTCCGAAGTGGCGATTATTTTGTGATTGTGTGGAGGTGGTGGTCATAATTAACTTGAGCGCTGCTGTTTCTTCCAGACAGAGGACAGGATGCCGTGATTGTGCCAGGATATGCCATAATCCAGTGCCGCCGTCAGCATCATCAAAGTTCCTGCCCAGGCCTCCCTCATCTAAGAAACTGCCCGCTTTCATTCCTGAAGAACAGCTTAGTGCTCCCCATCCACACAGGATACCTGGACGTCCCCCGAGCCCAAACCCCTCTGCTTGCCTCCCAGGGCCAGCCACCTCAGAGGCCCCAGAGAGGCTGAGGGAGAGGGTCTGCAGTCCAGACGCTCTGCTTCCGCATCTCAGACATAGGGGCTCCAGACTTGGGGAACCTAGCCTTGCACCCGTGGTCTCCCCATCATCCAGTCCCTCAGACCTTGGGATCAGGCAGCATGTGGGCGTAGGAGAGCACCAACAGGGCAGTCACCTTGTGGACGATAACCTGGTGTGTGGCAAACTTGACCAGCTGTCCCTTTGGTCTGGCAAGGATGTGCAGCCATCTTGCAGGGATGCCAGTACACGTCCACGCTCTCATTTCACCAAAATCATAGCCGGTTGTCCGGCTAAAGAACTGTCCCTTGAACCCCTGGTGCCTTGCCCACCTGTGTCCCAAAAACCAGCCAACAAGGGGCAGAGTGTGGCCAGACGCCTTGGCCTGTCTCAGCTGGACAGACTGGTCAGTCCCCTCTGGATGAGCCCTGAAGAGGGACATTGCATTGAGTAGTCAGGAAGTTTACATGTTTTTCCCACCATACATTCAGGTGCCCAATGAACAGTACAGTGCGTTTGTGTTGAGTAAAGGAGTTTGGGTAGAAATAAGCTTTTTGCTGTCATTGCAGACAGAGAAATGATTTTTCATGTGCACTGCTAACATTGTTTAATATGAAAATGGTACATTAGTTATTGAACCAAGCTATAATAAGGCATGTGTGATGTGTGAAATCAGAATGATATTGTTTTGTAAATGTGCAATTGTGAATTGATAGAATGTGAATAAATACATTCTCAGTAATTTGCTTAGATTTCTTCTCCATGCTAAAATGCCATAGAAATTGAAAAACTCTTGGAGAGTGCAGACCTCCGCCAAGGTAATGTAGGGTCACTGATCTAATATAAATTCCAGACAGTGTTCCGGATCACCAACAAAATTTAATCATCTGTTCCTTGTCCTAATACCCACAAATTTCATCCATATCCGTGCAATAACTTTCGACCCATCTTGCTCATAGACAGACAGACAGACAAATGCCGGTGAAAACATAACCTCCTTGACGGAGGTAATAATAATGTCACCACCTAGTTTCTTAACCATTTTCTTAACCATGCATTTTTTAACTCTCTTTGCAAATTTGAGGACTTCATAATTTTATCCGAGGACCTTGCAGGAACTTCATATTACACTATTTGTCAGCCCTAGATGGGCTTTCCATCAGCTAACACTTAAGCCAGGCAAATCTGAATATGGTGTTCTTCTCATATCTTCTTCTGTTGAGATCATATAGTGTTGTCTGATGATCTTGATTTGAGGTTATGTATGCTTTAGCAGCTAATCATAGCATGTGTGATCATAGCCTGCAGTACGGTCATTAGGTGCAGCTTGGACAAAACATTCAAGTAGTGCTTGAAAATCCCAAAATATGCTACCAAAAGTGTGCACCTTTTGAGACAGTTTACAGTGGCATTGTGGATAAATTGAGGACCAATGTTCATATTTTACATTTTACAAGGTTTTGATTAAAGTTATATCATGGAGTACCTAACCATTGGAGATTCAGATTTTCTCAGTAACCTAACAGTACAGGTTGACAGTAACAGTACAGGTACTGAACCTGAGTAACTCAGGTTCTGAGGTACTGAGACACTGAAAGAAAAAAAAATGACCAAAACTGATCTTTAAAATAAACTTTATTTATCATTTGTAACTGAGCATTTTAAGATATACAGCTGACATGACTAAGACAATTTCAATGCAATTTGGCCCTAAGGTTCAAAAGACGTGGTTAGATATATGTGATAAAACTTCTGTTCTGTTCCATGTGTGCTTTGTTTTCCCCATCCCATTGACTTACACTGGCATCACAAAATGCCCTACCAATACTTATACAGTAGTGTACACAAGCCATTTGTAAAGGCATTTTTTTAACAAGAGGGAAAGAACCATTTCTGGGAGTCTTAATTTATTTTGCTTGGAGATTAGGATTTGTTGTATTTTAAAGTGCTGATACAGGATAATGAGACAGTATTATAGTTAAATGTGCACAGTTTTCTGTTTGATTAACAGAAGAACCTTGTGGGAATTCACAGTTTTAGTAGAAATATGCTGTCAGGTTAGAGAGCTGGTGAAATGTTTTACACACTACACACAGTGAGGTAATGGAGGAATAGTTTTTTTTTCCAGTTCACTGTACACATGGTTGTGTAGGCTACCTCAACTTGCCCATGAATACATATTTTGTCACAAATTATCTTGTTTTAATGAGAGGGGTTCCTTACAACAAAGATTGTGAATAAATTCTTCCTGTTAATACTGCTACATTAAAACCCCACTTTACCTGGTTTATTTGAACCATGGCATTAATGTCAAGACAATTTGACAAACATGCATTAAATTGATCTCTAATGCACCAATTTGCTCGGAGCATGTAAGTTAAAGTACAGGTATTGACAAAGTACAGTGGACCATTGATGTCAGAAAAACAGGATGAATTTGCTGACATTTTTCAGTGGAACTTCCCCACCCTTAACTTCAGTGCTATGAGACTGCATTTGTACTGTGCAGGAGGTATAACACTGTTGGCTGGTAATCTACATCCACACATCTGTTTTCCAGTGCTTCTCCAATAGGATTGCACTGGAGTTGCAGGAGCTGTTGTACACCACACTGTTAAAAAGACTTCCTTTGTATTTCAAGTTTCAATCCACAGTTTGGCAATACTTTTGATATCAGCTGGTTTTTAGAACTGAACATGGATAAAAAATGTTAAAATAAGACAGAAAGAAAATGTTTTTAGTGTCTGGACATAAAAAACAAAAAGTTTGTTAAATGACAACATGAATAGTTACATTTTGATTAGAATTACATGAAGTCTATACTGATACTATCCTGGACTAACCTTAGAGTCAGCAGTAGGATAACAACTACACAAAGCACATATTACACTGAACACCAGTAACATCACTACAAGAGCAAAAAATGTAAAAGAAAAAAAAAAAAACAAAACAAAAACAAATTGCCTCCCCTTACCCTCCCCCCAAAGTAATGTTGACCAACCTGGCCCCAGTGAAAACAAGGAACACATACATACACCGGTCCCATTAATGTTTTTTTTTTTTTTTTTTTTTACATTACTGTACAAGAAAAAAGAAAAAAAGTACCAGGACAAAAAGAACAGCGCAGGACTAGGATGCAATTGCATGGCAATGATTCTCCACATCACTACTCTAGTTAAAAGTAGGATTGCAAGTGAACAGCTTGCCTGTAATTTAAAGGAGAGGGAAAAGAAATCCCAAGCGAACCTTCTGACTTCTACCAGAGGCAGCAGACCCAACGTGTCATCACCACAGTGGACACGGAACATTGTAATACCATGAAGGCTCTGTACACTGGCCTTATCCTGTTGCATCTCCTCTGCACTGGCTCACAGCCCAGACGATTTGTGCTTTCCAGAACAATGAGGACAAGTATAAAAAATGCCATTAATATCATCCTCAAGTGCCCCCCAGGACCTCTACACACAAACACCCACACACACACACGCATACACACATACACATACGCACGCGGTCCAAAAAGATACAAAGCCGCTCTCATCTTCCTTCACTCTGGATCCTCCCAATCTGAAGTAAAGCTGGAGTCTCTTGGGCTCTACTTACAACTAGTGCTGTGCTTCTTGAGTTCAAAAGAAACAAAGAGTCAAACCACTAACTACTCCCCTGAGAGTCCGATGCCTCCTGTTGGACTGCGAGTTCTTTTTTTTTTTTTTTTTTAAGTTTGTTTTTGTTTTGTTTTTTTTTATGATTATTTTGCATTCATATTTTAGACATCTGAGATAACTTCATGATACTTCCATAGAGATACACTTCATAAAAATGTACAGATAACATCCACTACTACCAGAGGATACTGACCTTTATGCAGTCAGTTACATGGCTACTGAATATTATATACAGAGATGTGCTGTTATAAGATTAAAAATGGTCATTTAAATCAGTTCATAGTTCTCTAGTCCTATAGCAGCTGCATTGCATGGGGGGGGGGGGGGGGGTTATGGGAGACAAAAAAAGAGGAGAGGCTTCACAGCAATAACCTATTCCAGCAGTATGTTACATACACCACAACCCAAGGTCTAAACATGGAGAGATTTTGCCTAAAGAAGAAATCTTTGGGCTAACTCCACTTTATATCACCCATCCCCCATCCCTCCCTCCTTAAAACAAAGTAAAATGAAAAGACAAATCAAGTCATAGATGAGGAATGGTAAGCGTTACTGTTCTTCTGAACATGCTGTAGTCCTAATGTAGTTTTCCCACAAAAGTGGACATTATTACTTTATATACTGTGAGAACAACAACAACAACAAAATGACTGAGCACATGATGCAACAGCAATGTACATTTGACTATTTAATTAGAACTGACTAGGTTGTTCAATTTCCAAAGCCGTGGCTGTTGGCTGACAGGCAAACAAGTACAAGCTTTCTCAGTGGAAGAAAAGACAGAGACGCATTAACAAACATCATGTCCTCAAGCTGGGCCATATCAATAGAAGAGCGTGTGCACGTTGAACTTGTTTTTGGTAACATGCCTCCTACGCCTCCCCAGTGACGGCCAAAATTACACAGCATGCAACCAAAGCCACCTTATCAGTTTGCTTATACGCACACAGGCATTCAAGCTGTTCTTTAGACCGTCCATCAAACACTTCTTTCAAAACTAAACCCCAGTATGTACCTCATACACTGATAACTGGAAGACTAGGTCAAGTTGGCACTTACCGTAATGTGCTGCAGCTAAACCCCCATCACAAACTGCACTTTCATCCCTGTTTAGTTTAGACTCGAGAGTAAACCAACTTGGATTGACTACAAAATGGAAAATGCATTTTATTAGTACGTAGAACCCTGAGAATGGGTATTTATCGACCATGTGCTTGGATGAGTGAAGCTACTGTTTAAAAGGCCAAAGCCAAGAAACCTTTGTATAATCTTGACGACTGAGTCAATGTTTTGTGCTTGTTTATAGATTGCTACATCATAGATAAAATAAAATTGGGATCGCAAACATCAATTCTACTTAGCCACTGTGGTCCTGGTTGTTCAGGATTCCATGAAAAGTACTGTAAAAAGTACTGTTCAAAAGTACTGTAAAGTACTGGCCTGGCCCTGGAAAGTAGCTGGCCAACACACAGGGTGGAAAAAATAAACAGACTACAATCCCTACGGGGATGCAATGAGTGTGGTTCTTGCTGACACAAAGAGAATTTGGTTTCCACCTTTCAACAGAAGTTGTCACTTCCACAAGCTGCTGTCGCTGCTGTTGGGATTTGTGCTACTACTGCTATCACTGCCCAAATGGTAGATTATGAAACGTAATAATAATAAACAAAACAACTCACTTGTGCTACAGAATATACATACAGTAGGTATGCAACACCTCTTTTCTACCTCTTGCATATGCTCACGCATGCATTCCGTCTTTATCCATTGTCTTTTTTTTTTATACAAAAAAACCTGCTTTAAATTATGCAAACCAAACCAGGAAAAAAGCAAACATTTTGGATGGCAACCAATTTGTATCACTAGAAGTTAAAAGTAAGAAAGCCCTTACAATATGTAAAGGTTTTGCTGCAGTGGGCCTGGTGATGCCCAGCATGGTGATCTGGCATCGTATGAGAGAGAGAGAGCAGCTGTACCGGGGCCATGCCAGGGCCTTGCCGCGCCCACGCCACGCCCAGGGGCTTTATGCGCTAGGCGTGGGGTTGTGTGTAGAGCCGTTGCTGCCCTGGATGGTGACGTTGATCTCCTCTTTCTTCTCCTTCTCTTTGTCGTTCTCAGGCTCTTTTTCCTTCTCTTTCTCTTTCTCCTTCTCCTCCTCCTTCTCTTTTTCCTTCAGGTCCTCCTTGAGGGGGCAGACCTCCACGCCATCGGGCCCTGAGGCGTAGCGGCCTTTGCGGTGCTCCTGCAGGGCAGGACCCCAGGTGGGATCAGGCTTCAGGGAGTTCTTCAACCGCTAAGAGATGGAAAGGAAGAAAGGGAAAAAAAGTGGAAAGAAAGGATCAGGACAAAATAATACGGAGAGTAAGCAGCAATGTGAATCTTGGGTTGCTTTAGGTGGCGTTCACACTGAATGCTTTTCTATGCTTTTTCTATGCTTGCATGAGGCATGTCACAATGGTCAGGATGTATCAATCCAAAGGGTTAACAAGTGAATTTGGAGGTGGAGGTCTATCCAGTCTGAACAGCCCCTTAATGGGCTTCATCATACCTCCCAGAAGGTAGAACCATCCATCATGGCAATCTTGTAGAGCGCATAGACGGGTATGCAAACAACTGAGGACAGAGCCATGAGGAAACCAATAGCCAGAGACCACTGCGGGTAAACATAATCGCCATAGGTGATGGGCCTGTACTGGATCACGGTGAAGATCAGGATGAACTGCAGGAGTGGACAAATTGACAAAAGTGAAAGAAGAAAGTTTAGAAAGACAACAAAAGGTTAATAATTCTAAGGTTATTTGATTATGAAGGTGCTTACTGTATCTATAGGCTGTACTCACAGAGATAATGATAGGGGACACAAATCGCCAGCAGACCCTGAAGAAGATTGGAGGGGGGAAGCCCAGCATCATCTCCACATCTTTGAAGTAGTTCTTGTGCCCTGTGCATGTGACAGACGGTGTGAGAGTGACCATGTGATGACCGCAACAAATCCACTCTTGCACAAATGTAGTGTGACATTTGACCACACATTGGCATGTACTCTGGAGAGGGTGGACTAACCACAGACACCGTATGACACAGAAAAATGACCCTGATGACTTACCATAGACATACATGATACAGATGCACATGATGCAGGAGATGATGACCAGCGAGAAGCTAGCCGCATAGTTATCCATGAGCAAAAGCCAGTATATTCCTGCCTGCACCACAGAGACAAAATGGCACAAGTATGTCAGTGTGCATGGGTGGCGGTGTGCACATCAAAGACAGAAAGTATTGTGTGGGAGAGAAAGTGAATGTGAGAACTAAATTGTGTGTGTTCATGTACGCACCCGTGTTGTCAATGGCACCCCCAAAAGGAATCCCACGATGGCCACTCCAAGTGTGACGATTGTTTTGTTCTTCATAATCCAGTCAGTGCCAATCTCATCCACGATAGCGGTGACCAGGGTCTCCAAAAGACAGAACTACAGAAAGGCATTGGATCAGTCCTCTAAGGAACTTGAGGATACATACATACGACGACACCGACAACGACATCTACTGCATTGTATTATTGCTTTTAATTCATGTTCAATACAAAAATGAGTCATATCATCCAGTTAAATTAAATTTTGTAATTTGTACATACTGAATGGTAAACATAGCAATACACCTTACTCATCAAAACCATTTCCCGTGGGTCATGTTGATCAATACATGTGCTGCTAGTTAGGGGATCTTTAACTTAGCATAGCGTACTACTTCACTGCTCTTGCCAGCCCTGTGTCCAGCCTTACCTGAGTGCCCAGACCAAGCAGGATGAGCATGAAGAAAAAGAGGATGGACCAGAGAGGCGAGACGGGCAGTAGTGTGAGGGCCTCTGGATAGGCCACGAAGGCCAGTCCGGGGCCCTGGTCAGCCACCTCCGACACGCCCACGCCCAGGTGGTGCGCCATGAAGCCCAGGATGGAGAAGATGACGAAGCCGGCATAGACACTCGTGGCGCAGTTGGTCACGCTGATGATGATGCTGTCCCTGTTGATGCACAGTGAGAGCATAAGCGTGGGAACCTTCTTACAGGCCCGACACAAAGCTGGTGCTAAAACTGACTTTAATCAAAACTGACTCAGCATGTTATTTCCAAAATATAGACCCCATTCAAAACTATAGATTTTATATAACACATTGCTGCAGGCGAACATGAAATGGGAAGAAAGAGAAGTGTTTTATTCTCTAAGCAGGTCAACCAGATGAGCAGCTTATTCACACTGCAAATGAGGTGAGACAAAAACAAAGCCACCAGCAGGTGGAGCTGTGGCAAACAACCAGAGGGGCAGAGCAAGAGAGAGCCGAGCAGCAATCAGAGTGACTCTGCTTTTCCAGCACACAGCACCCAAGGCAGAAGACTCTGCACACTGCAGTGCACCCACAACAATGGCTGCCAGTCTTAAACCCTTAACCCCTCCTCTCCTCGCCTCTCCTCTCTGGCTGCCTGGCACACCATGATTGTCTCGTGACAGACAGCAAAATGCCCTAGAGCAAACTATGTAGTGTCTATAAAGCAACATGTAAAATGAAAACAACTTTGTGTCACTGGCACAAGTAAATCTCATAATTAACAAACTGGGAGAGGGAGGGAGAAAGAGAGAGAAAGAGAGAGAGACCATGTTGTACCTGAAACAATTGTTGTGGAACTTGTTGTATGATGCCATGGTGATAAGTCCACCCCAAGCACATCCAAGAGAGTAAAAGATCTGAGAGGCGGCATCTCCCCACACCTGACAGAGCAGAAGAGTGACAGCCGGATTTAGCTTAGATCAACATATCATACGGACATATAATTTTGACACCCAAGATGCTTATTTATATGTATGAAATGTCATGAGACTTGGAAATATGAACGTGAATAGAACTGAATCATTGACAGAGAGGAGAAAGAGAGTGAAAGAAAGAAATTCAGAGACAAAAAGATAGATGGAAAGAGAGTGAAAGGAGAACAGAAAAAAAAAAACAGAGAAAGTCTACCTTTGCATCCAGAATTTTCTGCCATTGTGGGGTTAAGTAGTATTTGATCCCGCTGATGGCCCCCTCCAGCGTGATGCCTCTGATGAACAAGATAGTCAGCACCACATAGGGGAAGGTCGCCGTGAAGTACACCACCTGAAACAGCGAGCCCCGAACACGTCAGCAAATAAAAGTCTCGCTCCCTGCAGCTCTGGCTCATGACGAGCCACAGTAAACACAGTGTGGTAAAATACAGGTGCATCGCCACAGGAAGGTGTCGAAAGGAGCCAAGAACCGCTCCAAAGGGCTTCCCCCTGCATACCTTGCCTGATGACTTGACTCCTCGGATCAGACAGAGGAAGACCACCAGCCAGGAGACGGCCAGGCAGCCCAGGATGGGCAGGCGCACCTCACCAAAGTTCCCAATACCGTCAGAAATATCTAGAACGTAATTTCTGTAAGAGAAAATAAACAGTAATTACATGGAAAGCTGCTTTTGGTACTTTTGGTTTCTAGTCCTCCTGCATGCAGCTTTGCATTCACCTGTATTGTATTTATTAAGACACACACATGGTAGAATGTGTCGCAACAGGAGAGCCAGTCTGGTGCTAGTTGATTTCAGAGAATATCTGGCAAGGCCGTAAACATTTCTGACATTAAGTGAATACAATTTTTTACTCTCACTGTGCAGCTGTCTCAATGTCATTTTCGATTTTTTCAACCAACAGTTACTACATATAGCTTCTTGACACCACTTTTCAGTGTGACAGGACCCATAAAATATCACAATCTGGCACAAAGGCACTATTCCAAGTTTTCCCTGAGGGCATTTCTTAATGGGCAGTCAGTCGGTCCTGAGATGCGTCTGTGGCCGATAAAGAAAATACACAGCTCAATCGCAAAACAACTCTCCCCACAATGGATTCCTTGAGCTGATTGGAGATTTGAACAGTGGAGCCATTCTTAGCGTGGTGACAAGATGGCCTTGAGGGCAAGGCGTAAACTGTCTATATAGCCGCCGAAGCACAAGTGCTTTATGAACGGACTGCATTCATCATAAACCTAGTTCAGCTCGCATGCCTCTCAAGAGCCAATTACCAAACAAAGCCAACATATCAAAAGAAAGGCAGGGCACAATAATACACGCAAGGCTCACAGGCTCTTTTTGACAACAAAAAAACAAGCATAAACCAAGCTTCGAACATTTAATGACCTTATTCCATAAAACAATATTTGTTCTAGGGTCTGAAGAAAACTACAGGTCTTCTTCACTGTCATGTCCCACTGTTCTCAACTGGCTGTTCCTCCAACATCTGTATATATGACCCAAGAAATAAACAGCATCAGCTACTTGGACTTTGTCCACTGTAGACTTAAGAGTGCTGGCAAACCGGAGGGTAGCCTTGCCAAAATACAGTTGTCTCTGGCAGTGTTTCACCTAACTGAGGCCAATTGGGTGACCTTAAGTGACCAGCTGGTCTGAATCCAGGGGGACTTAGTCCAAGACAAGCGAGCCATATCAGACCTCTGCCTAATTCACTCCTGTTCTATTGATCAGACACTTGCAGTAGTTAAGACTAACACACACAAACATACACACTTACACCTTTTTTCATGTAACTAGACTCTATGAGGAGTTCATTGAGCCCACCACTTAATAAACACACCTAATAAACTTACCTCCAGTACTCTTCGCTGGGGCTGGTCCTCTTGGTGCGGTTGACCACCTCAGTCATGGCTGCGGTGACGTTGGCCAGGGTGCTATTGAGGCGGGGGCTGCCCACCACGCCACTGCAGTCTGGGGTGTTCCAGGGGTTGTTGCAGTAAGTCCAGGGCAGGAGGTTGGTCATAGACATGAAGAAGTAGTAGATAGCGATGCAGATGACCACGTTGTAGTAGATTCCAATGTAGGTGGAGACAACCATCATCCCATAGCCCACACCTTATGATGGAGAGAGAGAGAGAGACAGAGAGGGAAAGAGAAAGAGAAAGAGAAAGACAGAATAAGGGTTCAGAAGAGCAGAAATTAAGATTTGAGAGATACTAGTGACAAGAGGCAAGTAGAAATGATTTGATGATCTTGGCTGATTTGGTCTATTTTACACCTAATTGCAAATTAATGAATGGCTATATGAAAATAAAATGGTCAAAACAGACTTGGAGAACATGCAGCATCACCCAGAAGGGTGTAGAAACAAAGAAGGCAAATTTCACCTTTGAACACAGGGCTGACCTTCCAGACACCCAGGCAGCCCAGGCTAGCAAACTGACCAAAGGAAAGCTCAAGGAAAAACAGGGGGATGCCACAGAACACCAGCATGATGAAGTACGGGAACATGAAGGCCCCTGGAAAGGAAGCAATAGGATCGTGCAGTTAAAACAGATCATCTTATACATTTGACCCTATCCAAAAGATTGTTATGTGTCAACAATGATCATTAAGTTATGCACACAGCTTCTATGTGGTACATTAACATCCGAGGGCCTGGAAGAATGAAGTGTGAACACAAACTCTGTGGTTATTCAACCACATGAAACATGCATAGTAGCCCATACAACACAGAGGAGTTCAGTTAAGCAAGTAAACTCTCCTTAGTCTCTTAATAGAAGCAGATTCTAGGTGAAACTGGTGAATGTGTTTTGTCATTTTGGAATGATCATGGCCCAAGTGAAACTCTCCCAAAGCCAGTCTCAAACACTGCATCCTACAGCCTGTGAGTTTAAGAGTGAGCAAAGGGTGTGAGGCAGTGTCCAGAGAGCAAAGGCAGTCCATTTGTCATTATAACTGCTGTTCCTTGAGCTACACCAGAACTCTACTGCTCTGAGTCCGAAAACAACACAACACCAGTGCCCATATATGGACAGTGTACTAAGATAAGTATGGAACACCGACAATTCATCTGGATTTTGAACTGTCTTTGAGCCTAAAACTCAAATACTTTGGCAAGGCTGCAAAAGCACAAGCATACCAAAGTGGTGAAACAGGCAGCCATGTTCTATGTTCTGTACAGCCATGAATCTACCCGCTGGCCCCTAAAATAAACCATCCTGCTTCCTGACAATAACATTTGACATCACAACATTGTGTCTTCTTTTTTTCCTTGAGCTGGCCACCATACCTCCTCCATTCCTGTAGCAGAGATAGGGGAACCTCCAGACGTTGCCCAGGCCCACAGCATAGCCCACGCTTGTGAGCACAAACTCGATTTGGTTGCCCCAGTTGCCTCGCCGAGAGTTCTCATCCTTTTTTACTGCTTCGCCCGGAACTGCTCCGTTCTGCAACACAAGCAGACCCCAAAAGTGTTACTATGTGCAACTTGGTAAGAAGCCGGAGGGGAGGGAAACAAAATGCTGAATGGATCAACAGCAGGAAATTAGCATGGTCTGTCCACGAGGTAAAAATCAGGAGGAAAGGTAATATTTAGCATCAACCATTAAATAGAGCAATTGTTGAGAAGTACAGTATCTTGTGTGCATACCCTGATTGCTGTGAATGTGGGTTTTCATAACACTACAGTCAAACAAATAGCATGTTTCAGTTTCTGCAGCAATTGTCTACATCACTGAAACCTGAAACTGATGGAATGTCATGCCATAAAACTGCCCCAAAGAAACTTGTTTGACAACAAGTCAAAACACGGCTGACCTGAAAATCAAGGAGCAGATGGCAAACATATTTTTTGGGGAAAAAAAAGGCACAGATATGTGTACTAGCGTGCTCACACAGTGACTGTGGCTCCCATCAAATTGCATGCAAGTGCTCAGGGGCTAAGCACTATGAGCGTGCCAGAGCGCACTTGATGTGAACTGAAATCACCGTTGTATGCGCAAAACAAACATTTGGTCCTGTCGGCCTGATTTGAAGTTTTCTCACTCCCATCTGTTCCTGTCAGATGGTCTTCGCTCTGACCTTTTCGGGGCAGCCTCAGCAGATGACCCAGACGAAAGCCTGCTGATCCAGCGTTTCGAAAAAGAGGACTCGACAGCGGGAGAACAGAGGGAGCTTGTTGCTGGAGCAGTGTAGAGACAGACATCTGCTTCTATGTGTGAGTTACCTAATACACCTTGTGTGCTGGGGAGACCATGAGTGAGTAGGTTCAAACGTTTGTGTGGATTAGGCATGTCCCGTATAGGCACTCTGGTATCCATCAGGCTGATGCTACTGAGACATAGAAAAAGTACCTGGAGTGTCCTATAAACTTCTTTCACCAGATTCATCCACAAACACACGCACACACACACAGAAAGAATAAAGGAGGGAAGGAGAGAGACATTCTCACACACACACACACACACATTCACAGTGCCATCTGAGTCTGCAGACCTCCAAGGGCCATGGCACTCTGGGGTGATGGCACAGACACACGCAAACAGACAGCAGTGCTGCCATGAGCATCCAAAAGCAGATAAAGAAGAACAAGAAAAAGTAGAAGGAGAAGTAGAAAAAGAAGAAGAAGAACATAAAAAAAACATTCAAGCAAACTTTTGTTCTCCACTCTGCCCTTAATCCTCATTTATCTCGGGCCAAGCCAAGTACTGGCATCCAAAAACAGAAGTTGAGTTTGACACGCATAGCGTTGCAGAAAAGACCTAAGCAACCATCACATTGAGACCACCAGGGGGGAAAACAGCAAAACACTGAGGACAAAAACAAACAATACAATCTGGAGGCTGTGTCTGTTTGTGTGTGTGTGTGTTGCTCAGCAGCTTTTTTTATGTGGTGGGCGTGAGAGCGTGGCCTTGCACATCTGGGACAAAGTCCCCTTTTCGACACTCGTGTTCATCCTCATACTGCCTGGGATGTCTGACCAGTGGGGATCCCGGAGACAGGGGCCACCACCCACTGAGGTGCTGACCCCTGGAGCCGACAGCTGACAGCCCAGGGTGCCATTCACGTGGTGCAGGCAGGGCGGATGTGCTGCAATGTGTGGGTGTGCATAAACATTGCAAGAATCTCTCTCTCTCCCTCTCTCACATATACACACACACATACGCAGACTGTTCTCATCTGAAGGTGTGATTCTTGACCTGGTATGACCAGACTGACATTAATCAATTGGAAGTTTTCTAACTGCAGCATTCTGGAGGGGCGTAGACTTTATATTCAACTCAAACGCTTTTCATCACACATTTACTGACTTTGAGAAAACCATTTGACTGCTTCATCTAGTTCTACCATTACTACTTGCAATATCAGAACTGTGTGAGTGCAGAGTCCTATAGTTGCCCATACTATGATGGCCATTTGAAAGGATTTTCCAGCTGTATATGGCCCAAAGGTGCTAGGGCCTTTCCAGTCTGCTGACTCCTCTGCATATGGGCAGTTTGGCCTTGTCTGTTTTCTGTGTTGCTGCTCTCTCTAAACCCAGCCTCTTCACCTCCATCACTTCCTTTCCTTTCCCCCAGCCCATCAGGCTCCCCTCTCCCCTTCCAACTGCTTGCCAGGCTCTCTGCTCTCCTCTCTTCTTCCCAGCCAGCCTGGCTAGCTGGCCCCCTCCTCCACACCCTATACTCATCTCTTTTAAAACCCAGGTGTTCTTGTTGTCAGCATTTGTTTCTGGGAGCAATTAGGCAAAGTACAGAGAGTGAAAAGAGGAATAGAAAACTAAACAGAGAGAGACAGAGAGAGACAGAGAGAACCCAACAAACCCAACGACGTAGCACAGAGGTGTAGGATGTTTTTGGTTCAAAGGTGAGCGCAGGCAGGTACTTATGCAAAGATGGCGTATATTTGTGAGGCCCTTGCTAAAGGTGAGGTTCACACATGGTGAGAGAATTCAAATATTGGCACAGGTGGGAGAGGACTGTCATTCATCAAGTGGCCAATAGTTCACTCCAAAAAAAAAAAAATCTGGGTCAAGCCCCAAATATAGGTTGTTTAAGTAATGTTTGACTAGGTGTTTAAGGAAAAATCTGTCAACAGTATGTAATGTTGACAAACAAAGGATCTTTCAAAATCTCTGGTCTGTTCTTGTTTTGTAAGTCTTTGCTCTATGGCAGGAATCGGCAACAGGCAGCCTGTGGACCAGAACTGACCTGCCATGCAATTACATCTGGCCCCTCTGTAAATAGCAGTGGTATTAAATAATATGAATGTAGCCCTGGATCCAGTCGTCCTTCATTCTGACTATGCATCAACGCCTTCAAAAATATGTGGCCATCATTGTGTAGTGTACACTCTCCGCGGGGGTACAGAGTGCCCCCACTTCTTGGGACAGAGGCTGTTTCTCACGTTTTAATATTTCATTTATATTATATCACGTACCCTGCAAAAAAAAAATGCATGTCTGGGCAAGAGGGAGAGAACAGCAAAATTAGTGGACAGGACGACAGAAGAAGTTAATGTGCTAGAAGCATTTCTGAAATGTGTCAAAGCACCTAGGGGTATGGATTCTGCGACCTTTCACCTTTGGAATGTCATGACCCCCAAAGATCACATTTCAAACACATCATCCTCCAGACTGCTGCTACTCAATATGCAGCCCACTGGCCTCCCACAGCTTTCAACTCTCTGCTGATGTTGCAATCACAATTTAGTTCAGACAGGAGCAATATGAAATGTAAGTGTTAAACATTCCTGCATTTGCATTACTACACCTATAGGGGGAGATCACGATCAATGCAGCCCTGTGGGTGATCAGTGCTAAAAAAAAAAAAATTAATAAAAAAGGTTATTCATTTTCATGCTCAACAGCCAATCAAATTACTACATAATTTCTAGTTCCATAATCCCAAAGCACCATACTGATTGCCTGGGATTTTTTGGGGGGGCTTAATCTGGGACACTTTATTTTCTCCTATTTACATAAATAACACTGTGTAACACTACTTCATTTTGATAAAGTCATACCGAATGTATGGGGTTATCATTACTACGAGCCTCATGATTAAGAATTCACCATCATAGATTTTTCACACACTTAGAGTGCATATAAACTAAAACATCAAAGACATGCTAATGATTGCATTTTGGCTGTCCAATAAACTAAAATGAGAATGAGACATACCACTAACTCAATGTATTTATAGTCTAAAATCAAAGATGGGAAATGTAACACAATTAGTAGTATAAGACATTCCTTGACCATTACTTAACCATAACTTAAAACACTTAGATAAACGGATAACTGAGAGACCAGTCCAGACTTTAAGTCTGTTTTGACACATCACACTGAGGATGCCGGTGTAACTGCATAAATGAATAACAGAATTTCCAGTATTGTTGTGGAGCAGAGACAGCTCCATAAGTGCATCACTCAGGAAGTAAACAAGACTTTGCCATGAACAATGTCTCAAAGGCTCTATTATGTAGCCCCTGTGAGGTGAAAGTAATGTTGCCAAAGACATGGGGCTGTGGCTCCTTCAATCCAATCCCCACTCCTCCCCTTCCCCAGTAGCGCACAGGGTGACATTCCTGGACACATCATTGGCTTACCCCCCACCCCACAAGCTTTACATGCTTGATTAAGTAAATGCAATAATGAGTCGTCTGACAAAAAAAATTGAAATGTACTGGAAACTCTGGGCTGAAGCCCAAACATAAGAGTAAAAAGGGCTGATGGGAGATCAGTTGTTTGATGGCCTCCCAGATGGAAGGTGGCCTTGCACATCTGGGACAAAGTCCCCTTTTCGACACTCGTGTTCATCCTCATACTGCCTGGGATGTCTGACCAGTGGGGATCCCAGAGGCAGGGGCCACCACCCACTGAGGTGCTGACCCCTGGAGCCGACAGCTGACAGCCCAGGGTGCCATTCACGTGGTGCAGGCAGGGCGGATGTGCTGCAATGTGTGGCCCTTATTTGGGTGTGCATAAACATTGCAAGAATCTCTCTCTCTCCCTCTCTCACATATACACATACACACACACATACGCAGACTGTTCTCATTTGAAGGTGTGATTCTTGACCTGGTATGACCAGACTGACATTAATCAATTGGAAGTTTTCTAACTGCAGCATTCTGGAGGGGCGTAGACTTTATATTCAACTCAAACGCTTTTCATCACACATTTACTGACTTTGAGAAAACCATTTGACTGCTTCATCTAGTTCTACCATTACTACTTGCAATATCAGAACTGTGTGAGTGCAGAGTACTATAGTTGCCCATACTATGATGGCCATTTGAAAGGATTTTCCAGCTGTATATGGCCCAAAGGTGCTAGGGCCTTTCCAGTCTGCTGACTCCTCTGCAGATGGGCAGTTTGGCCTTGTCTGTTTTCTGTGTTGCTGCTCTCTCTAAACCCAGCCTCTTCACCTCCATCCCTTCCTTTCCTTTCCCCCAGCCCATCAGGCTCCCCTCTCCCCTTCCAACTGCTTGCCAGGCTCTCTGCTCTCCTCTCTTCTTCCCAGCCAGCCTGGCTAGCTGGCCCCTTCCTCCACACCCTATACTACTCTCTTTTAAAACCCAGGTGTTCTTGTTGTCAGCATTTGTTTCTGGGAGCAATTAGGCAAAGTACAGAGAGTGAAAAGAGGAATAGAAAACTAAACAGAGAGAGAACCCAACTGGGCCCATCTGCCCTTTGCACTTGCCAGATACACACACACACACACACACACACACACACACACACACACTCTCTCTCTCTATCTCCATCTCTCTCTCCAGCAGTATGGGCCAGTTTCTGTGGGGCCTGCCTCAACTCGGCTGTCCTGGGCAAAAGCCTCCCAGTGCTGCCAGCTTTCCCACACATGCAGGGAACACAACAGTGCAGCACTCAGGTGCAGGCGAGTCGGGAGTGGAGAGTAGGAGGTGGGGATGGGGGTGGGATGGGGGTGGGGGGTTGGGTGAGTATGACTGTGCCCCAGGCCTGCAGTTCTCCACAACGTAGCACAGAGGTGTAGGATGTTTTTGGTTCAAAGGTGAGTGCAGGCAGGTACTTATGCAAAGATGGCGTATATTTGTGAGGCCCTTGCTAAAGGTGAGGTTCACACATGGTGAGAGAATTCAAATATTGGCACAGATGGGAAAGGACTGTCATTCATCACAAGTGGCCATTAGTTCACAAAAAAAAAAAAAAAATTGGGGGTCAAAGGATCTTTGGTCTGTGGTCTCTGGTCTGTTCTTGTTTTGTAAGTCTTTGCTCTATGGCAGGGGTCGGCAACAGGCAGCCTGTGGACCAGAACTGACCTGCCATGCAATTACATCTGGCCCCTCTATAAATAACATTGGTATTAAAGGTGGTATTGGTATTCCAGCAGCATGCTGCTTACTTGATGTGTGCAGGCACATTACTTTGATTGCCCATTTTTTCTCTTGCCTGCTCATCAATTCCAGGACTTGCCGTAGTTGGCTTCCGTTTGTAGCTAACGAACTATGGATATAAGAAGCCTGAAAAAGAATTATGAAGGAGATGAAACGAAAAGACCAGAGGTAAGAATGGTCATCTCCTGTTCTTCTTGCATCATCTAGTAGCTCAGGTTAGCTACAGCCTGCATATAGATTGCATACAATGTAGAATGACATTACTTTGCCTTTACAGAATACAAATACACAATCTTCAAGACATAATTTGCTCTCAGAAGCATATGTTGTGCATAGGACAGACACATTTGGTGACTGAAACATGGATTTTGTTCAGATGACTGGGGACAGGTAGGACACATTGACAAGTTCTCATATAGAATCAAGTCAGACACAGCAGTGTTCATGTCATCAACTCGTTTGTTTGCATTCTGGCTCGCCATCCAATGGAAGGAAAGGTTAGGAAAAAATGGCCTGCAGTCAAACGGACTTGACCCTGCTAAACTTTTAATGTGTGTATGTGTGTCTATCTGTGTGTGAGTGTATCACTCAGGGTGTATGTGATTCATCTGCTGTAGCGTACTTCAGATTGACAACTCAGGTGTCGTGAGCCTTTGCTCTCCCCTACAGCGGTCCTGCACTGACAGGTGCACCCCTTGGCAAGCCAAGAGCCAATAATGAAGAGAATCATCTGCCATGACACAATTACTCTGGCATTCAGGACAGAAGAACATCAAATGGAGAGACAGTGAAAGAAAGAAAGAAAGTACAACAGAGAAGAGTAGTGTGTGTGTGTGTGTGTGGCCTGAGTTCAGTATGAAGTGAAGGCCTTTTTGTTTTGTTTCACAGAGATTTCAGCAGCTGAAATGTGTTGGTGTAGTTGTAGTTGTCTCTGTGGCATTTTACAAATATCAACATAACATGAAGTGAGAACACTGAAGTACACACACACACACACACACACACACACACACACACACACACACACACACACACACACACACACACACACACACGGGACTTTTCACACTTTAGCTTATGCACTACACTTCCCCTTGTTCACGCTAAACCTTTCACAACTGAGCTTGTTTTTGCAAATAAAATTAATGAGAATTAACTTGCTTGTTAAGAATTTTGGAATGATATGATGCATCTCTAAAAACATGATTGTTAGGTTCCCTGCCTAATCACAACCCAATGTGTATCAATAACCACAGTCACAAATGGACTAAGTACTGTAGAATATGGAACCATCACATCTGTATTTTTAATTTGCAGAATATCCTCATAATTTACATTTATATATTCTATTGAAAAAGATAGGACATCATAGATGATGCCCATGTACAATAATGAGTGCATCTGCACTGTTTCTTCTGAGAGAAGACTGACAAGACTCAGGTTTCAAGCCTGCTTCCTTATGTAACACAGTGTGTAGTAACAGGCCTTTTTAAAGACTCCCAACATTCCACAAACAACCAAGCCTTCACATACCAAGCCACACCGAGTGCCTTCGCATTGGGAACAGCACCCAAATGCAACTGAGTCCCCAGAGTGCATTGGACATTAGGAGAGAAGTGTGTAGGATAAATGGGAGGGAACAGGAGAATAAGAACAGAGGGAAGAACAGGGGTGTGGTCGGCGTTGGACGCAGGGGGACAGAGTGCCCCCACTTCTTGGGACAGAGGCTATTTCTCACATACCCTGCAAAAAAAAAATTGCATGTCTGGGCAAAAGGGAGAGAACAGCAACATTAGTGGACAGGACGACAGAAGAAGTTAATGTGCTAGAAGCATTTCTGAAATGTGTCAAAGCACCTAGGGGTATGGATTCTGCGACCTTTCACCTTTGGAATGTCATGACCCCCAAAGATCACATTTCAAACACATCATCCTCCAGACTGCTGCTACTCAATATGCAGCCCAGTGGCCTCCCACAGCTTTCAACTCTCTGCTGATGTTGCAATCACAATTCAGTTCAGACAGGAGCAATATGAAATGTAAGTGTTAAACATTCCTGCATTTGCATTACTACACCTATAGGGGGAGATCACGATCAATGCAGCCCTGTGGGTGATCAGTGCTAAAAAAAAAAATAATAATAAAAAAGGTTGTTCATTTTCATGCTCAACAGCCAATCAAATTACTACATAATTTCTAGTTCCATAATCCCAAAGCACCATACTGATTGCCTGGGATTTTTTTTGGCTTAATCTAGGACACTTTATTTTCTCCTATTTACATAAATAACACTGTGTAACACTACTTCATTTTGATAAAGTCATACCGAATGTATGGGGTTATCATTACTACGAGCCTCATGATTAAGAATTCACCATCATAGATTTTTCACACACTTAGACTTGGACAGCATATAAACTAAAAAATCACAGACATGCTAATTGCAATTTGGCTGTCCAATAAATTAAAATGAGAATGAGACATACCACATACCATAACACAATTAGTAGTAGAAGACATTCCTTGACCATTACTTAACCATAACTTAAAACACTTAGATAAACGGAGAACTAAGAGACCAGTCCAGACTTTAAGTCTGTTTTGACACATCACACTGAGGATGCCGGTGTATCTGCATAAATGAATAACAACAGAATTTCCAGTATTGTTGTGGAGCAGAGACAGCTCCATAAGTGCATCACTCAGGAAGTAAACAAGACTTTGCCATGAACAATGTCTCAAAGGCTCTATTATGTAGCCCCTGTGAGGTGAAAGTAATGTTGCCAAAGACATGGGGCTGTGGCTCCTTCAATCCAATCCCCCCTCCTCCCCTTCCCCAGTAGCGCACAGGGTGACATTCCTGGACACATCATTGGCTTACCCCCCACCCCACAAGCTTTACATGCTTGATTAAGTAAATGCAATAATGAGTCGTCTGACAAAAAAAATTGAAATGTACCGGAAACTCTGGGCTGAAATGAAGCCCAAACATAAGAGTAAAAAGGGCTGATGGGAGATCAGTTGTTTGATGGCCTCCCAGATGGAAGGTTGTCTGGAGGTCACATCACTCAGTCAAACTCATTCACAAGGGCGTTGGGTTACGTCAAGTCAGCTGTAGCACATGTTCCTAAGTCAAATCCCATCTCCTTGTAAGTAATCCAGATCAATCCATGGGTAAAGATGTATGAAAATGGCAGTACATAAAGGGAGTACAGTATTGCGAGCATTTCAATGAACACTCTCACATACCAGCACAGGGAAGGAGGATTTGGGATTTTGATGACTTTTAGAAAATGCTGCAAACCAAAAAACTTTGCAAAATCAATGCAACAGGCCAATCTATTTTAAAGATTTGAGACTTAATGTTACAGTTAATAGACTTCAAACATGCACAACAATATCACTAATATAAATACTAGAGTGCATCTATCCATAGTTCAGATGAAAGAGAGAGAATGGATATACACCAAAATATCAGCAATAACGACACAATGCCCCAACCCACACAAAATCCATACACAAGGTGTTAATACTCAAATGGTCTTACCTCTAGGCTTCCCATGGTAAATTTGGAAGGGGCGCACCACAGACGCTAACTAAAATCAGTGGCTGGCTCAACAGACTGGTAAACCCACAGAGCTCAGTGATGCACTGATAGGACAGACAACTTAAGCTTGCATCTCAAGCGCTGGAGATCTGGGGTTACACAGGGATGGAGGCTGTGAGTAGGGGACACTGGGTGGGTCCTAAAGGAGGTGTGGTTTCACTCTCCAAATTGGCTAGTGACATTTCATTTTTGGCCACTTAAGAATTTCACTTCAAACTTCAGGGGTGATTCTAGGACTGAGATAAGAGGTGCTTAGCTCCTGAATGTGCACATAGTACACTGCAAAAACATTCATCACATCTAAATAGGCTACATTAATTTAGTTACTAGATGTAGGCCCTATAGTGTTCAACAGAACTATAGGGTTGGTTGGTACCATCTGAGGGTACTAAGGCACATAGTGATTTTCGAAATAAATAATAGCATTGTATTGGGGTAGCTCTTTGTGTATTTTCACTCAATTGCATTGCTCAATTGTATTACAAGTTTGCCTTATACATAAATAGATAGTGCAATTTCTTTTAATCTGGGTAATCTGTGAAATTTTGGGATGCACTACCTATTTCAGCTCTGTAAGGGTACACTGAAAATCTACGTGTTACAAAAGAGTTACAAATCAATACAAATCATTATTTTATAACTCTAGGGTGGTTCTACTTGCCAAAAAACACTAGCAGACTTGAATGGCACTGATGGACCACATTTTGGGGTCTGGGTCATGAACTGAACCTGCTATCTGGCTCATTCTCTCTCTGTCTTTTTCCCTGTCTTCCTTACCACTGCATTTCCTCTTCTAACTCTTCAGGATAAAAATTTCTTATCTTCCTTGTTTTTTAATGATAATTGCAGTCTAAATAAGACGATGACTATTATCATCGTAAGCTCATCGTACCACTCTCTGTTACCCTAATTTATGCTCATAACAGAGGCTGACATCCTTTACATTCCAGAGAATTCATAGCATTGTCTTGAAGTAGACATTTTGAGTTTTGTCCTATGCCCATTACCGACATTCAGTGTCATCTTCAAATATTAAAGGGAAACTCAAAATCTAGTCCTACACATGTGTTGTATGATACCAAAACATGACAACCTTGATACTGATTCTTTACCAATATCATGACAAAGCCTTTAACATCAGTAATAGAGGAAACAGAAAAGGTCATGATGACAAACAAGGATCCTATTTTCCATTATTGGCCAACACCATGGAATGGACAGGTTATACACAGGACCAAGAACTTATTTGAAGTGGATATATTCCAAGAGTCTCTCTTTTAGACCTCTACTGACCACAAGATAAAAGGCATTCCTTCACAAACATGGTGAGCTAAAACATGTTTTGTTCAGAAAGAAGGAAAAAAGAGAAGATGTTTTAGGTGCTGGCTGTATGGGGATTATATCTGTGAGTGTGAATGAGCAGCTCACTGACTAATGCAACAGCTTTGGCAGACTAAACCACACAGTTACATCTTTTAAGCACTCAAAACAACTTCTTAATTTTAGAGGTTAAACTATAAAACTATAAACTATAAAAAAGGCAAAACTCTCTCACTCTTTTACCCCACTGTGTTCTGGACTAACATGCAGTGGATCAGGGTCAACACACAATACACACATCCATACACACACATACACACACACACACACACACACACACACACACACACACACACACACACACACCATAAGGAATATCATGATCGTTCTGAGTAATGTGCTCCTTCGCAGAGCAGAAAAGTGAACCCAGTAGAGCTCACGGGTGCTTAGGCCAAGGCTGAAAGACACACCACTGAGTACATCTCTGATTTGAGACGACAGGCAGGTCTAGCTGCAGCACCGCGCTTCGCTTAACTACATCATTCAATTAGTGCACTGTGAGCACGGCCGTGAAGTGATGCGGGAGACTGGCCCGCGGAGCTGTGGGCCAGTGCAAGCTGTTCACCTGCCTTGCTATGAACACACAGTCACACTGTCAAAAATAGAACATCTCTCTCTCTCTATCTCTATTTCTTACACACACAAACACACACACACACAATGTTCATGTTAAAGCACAGTAATCACATTCATACACACAGGTGCATGCCCTTCCTAATCTTTCACTGGTTTCATTTAGTCTCCCTGTCAGGACTGTTGCACTTGATGAAATGAAAAGCCCAAAACACTCTTAACAAACATAACCACCATAGCCTTTAGCATGCGCATGCCAAAGAAGTAGCCTGGAAAAAAAACATCCCATTTATACAATGCCAATTAAGTGTTTCCAAAACCCGTTTTCTTACAGACCCATTTAAAGATAAAGCTAAATTCTAGAAGTGGAGGCACTTTTCATTTGACTTGCAAAGATGTAGTCATGCAATCCATGCAGCACTTTGGGATTGAGGGCACACATCATCAGGATGGGTTAGCGTTAGGCAGCTAGAACCAAGAGACACGCAAAAAAAAAAACAACAACAACAACAAAAAAAACATTAAAAGGTCCCAGTCCCTCAAACAAGGGGCATTGGGGAGAGGTCATGCAACACTAGCAATCCATCACAACACAGGGCCAACAAAACAAAACCAAAAAAGCCATGCCTGCCATAGTAAACACTCTTTATTGTGCAACTACCATTGGTGCCAGGAGAGACGCTGGGGAAAAATGTCCAGTTCAGGTGAACCAATCAATGTGTAGTCAGTGGGAGTAGGAAAAGTTTTGGAATGGACATTTTGCCCAATGTCCTTGGGCTCAACGTTCATGACAGCCACTCTAGAAATCTAAAATCCAATTTGGCCCAATGTTTTGCTCTCCTTGAACATCACTCCACACCCCCAGCACCACCACCACCATCCCCACACACAAACACAAACACACACTCTCATATTCACTACCCTGTGCTTAAGGGTCCACTATGTCACTTCACTCCCAGAGAGGCTGAACTAAATTAGGTACAGACACAGTGCCCCGTTCTGTGACTCTGAGGAGACACTGAGCTATCGATCACTACTGTGAGGTGGCTCTTCACAAGAGTCCTAAGACAGGCATATAATCAAGTAATGCACATAGTGCACACACACACAAAACAAAACAATTACAAAAAAAGACAAAAAATAATAACAACCCTGTCATACAGTTAGCAAACTGTTATGGAAATGCTACTGTATGTGACCACAGTAAACAAACACCTTCCACCACATGGAAATATACAGCACTTCCATAACACGCAGACTTTAACCTACATAAGAGCCTCGGATAAGGCTTGATTCTTGGAAATAAGTGGAGTATGTCACTTCCATTCAGATTTCAGCAGATTAGTTCCACAAACTACCTCAAAACTAACTCAAAAATTTGGCCACTAGGCTGCGTCATCCAAATAAATCCTCACCCTGGCTAAGAATGTGCACACCAACTGAGATTAATTCCCTGTTCCTGCAAATGTGAATAATTATGGGGAGAAAAGCAAAGTAAAAAAAAACAAACAAAAAAAAAAAACACTGGCTCCTTTTTTAGTCTGTTGTGATGGCCGCCATTTAAAAAAACAAAACAAAAAGCCTTTGACTGTTTGCAGACTTTCAAGAAAGTTGCTACACTTAATTCAATTTTCACCCGCTTTTGCAGCGGTGATCGATCAAACACGTAGGCAGTGTGGCATGCCCTGTGTGTGTGTGTGTGTGTGTGTGTGTGTGTGTGTGTGTGTGTGTAGGGGCCAGGGCTGTGGGCACAGGCTGCATCCAGCTCTCCCGCCAGCTGCACGCCCGGCAGCTCTCGCCACTCGAAGAGGCCAGGGCAGGCTGAGGGCCCGCTGCCCCTGGCGCATGCATATGGCTTCGCACCCCTCCATCCTTCTCTCTTTCTCCCTCTTTCTCTTCCTTGATCTCTGTCTTTTTCTCTCTCAGTATCTCTTCCTCTCCCCACTCTTTCACTTACTTTATTTCTGTACCTCTTGTTTACAATTTCTCTCTCTCTCACACACACAAACACGCACACACACACAAGCCCATCCCAAATGACCACACACTCCAGTTTCACCATAAGCAGCACACCTGCAGTCTTGTTAAATGGGAAGTTTTCCATCAAACAGACTCAGATCCTTTCAACCTGAAAGCTCAGTGAAAAGGCGCAGAGACAGGGCAGTATTTGGACAGGACTGATGAGAACACATTCTTTTCCTGAGACAAGATCTTTGCTATGGGCTACGTGGCGGTTTCACTCCATGCGTTGATGTAAATCTGTTTAGACAATGCTACAATACAGCTGCACAATCATGCGAGAGCTGTGCACTGAGATTTGGAAAACAATACTAATCTACTAAGCCAAGCACCCTCCCCACACCCCTCCCTACACTATATTGAATAATTTCTGTTTTTTGAACTCAATAACACCCGTTTCTTCTCTGTCTGAAATCCGCAAGTCAACAAATCTGAGTTGGCTTTCAAATCCAACAATCCATACGAGACCTAACAGGAGCAAGAGACAAATAGCATCCAAGCTTACATTTGGAAAAAATGCTGAACCATGACAATAAAATGGACATGACCTATATATGCACATTTCCCAAATGAGTTACAAAAAAAAAAAAAAAAAAAAAAATACATGAACCAATTTCAGTGTGTTTATTGTCCCTGTACACATACGCTTGTTTATTTGCCACAGCAAAACAAAAAAACAAAAAAAAAAAGTTGCAGGCACAAAGTGCCAAGTGCACGCAAAAAACAAATCTGACTACTGTGGAAGGTCAATTCTGGCCTCTAAACTAAGTGAGGATGGCAGGCTGGGAGAGAGGTGGCTGGCACACAATTACAGCCTGCTAGTACAGTACTTATTAGTTCAATTATTACTCAAGCATGCTCCACATTAAGAGGTGACATGAAAGGAAGCCAGCCCCTCTCATGGTCTGAAGTTGGACAGCACTTTACCCACACGCCAGATTACATGGATTTTTTTTTTTTTTTTTTTCAAATAGTCATTGCGTTCAGATAAGGAATGACTGTTTGAAATCGTCTGTGTGTTTCTGGAAGGAGGTTTGACACAGAGGAAAATATGTTTTGGTCTGCAAACAGGAGGAGAAGTTGGACAATTTGTACAAGAGTGGGTGGAAGAAGGTAAACGCAATTGAGCCTGCACACAAAGTAGTCACAAAGTGTGCAGCTAAATGAATTAAAGTAAAGCGAGTGAAGTTTGTGCCAGTGAAAAATCAATTGACTGTAGGTATGTGTGTGTATATGTGTGTGTGTGTACATGTTCACATATGTGATTGTGTGAGTGCACATATACGCATGTGTATATGTATGGTTTAATACTGCTAAAAAACCCAATTGGCCTATTCTGATGTTTGTTCCACATCAATTCGCCACATAATAGACACATAAAGATATCAGTAAAAAAAAAAAAACATAATTCCAAGTAAAAAAAATAAATAAATCACGAAGCAATTGACTTTGTCCACCTATCCTTCATCTAATTCCACACTGCATATGAATAATATTCTCTCTCTTAAGCAAATCTCTTAAATCGTCAACTTTGATGACTTCTGCCAATTTAAGCTCAGCAACACAGACATCTGGAATTCTCTTATCAGCAGATGAGTTGACAGAGAAAACAAAGAAAAAAATACCTAGTAACACACCGTAAAATAAGAATATCAATAAATCCAGGTTATCATTTAACAGATCAGCTGATGAGGATGGATCAATGGAGACAGCAAAGCATCACCAGTTTTCTAAACTGTGCAAATATTTATAAACTTGGGCCAAACACACGGCGTGCACTGGATGGGAAATGGGTTGTGTTTGCGGGATGACACAAAAGAACAGCAGACAGGTTTTGGTTCAGTGTGTCGAAGTACACAGCTCTAAAGAGTCAACATTGTTTACATGGTCATAGTCAGTGACCCATTTCACTTATTTTCTGGAGTTAAGAATCTGCTGTTACTCATTTTTATGACAATTTATACAAAAACCGCCAAACGCAACCACACATCAGAGAAACAACCCCCTTGTCCAGCTCTTTCAGCGTTTAGGTCCACTATGCTTTCCCTCTCTCAGATGGCAGGAGGCTCATTGTTGAGTGCCACAAAGGGAAGGATGTGACCAAGCCTGGCATTCTGCATCAATCGGAGAGGAACAAAGCGGCATATTGGATATCTATATATTTTATTTTGAACAAATCTTCCTCAGGGATTGTTTAACTGACAGGTCCCTGGGCCACTAAAAAGGGGGCAAAGGAAGGAGAAAAGGAATAAATATGAGCCAATCCCCCCCTTGCCTCCCCTCCCTTCCTCTGGACACTTTGCTCCCTGTTCCTCTGTCTTTCTCTCTCACACACAGTTCCCCCCCAGCCCACTTCCTTAGAAACTTTATCTCACCTCCCTCTGCCAATACCGCCAGGGCTTCCCACTGCAATTAGTTATAAAAACTTTTCAGCGCGGCCACACGTGGTCTGGTTTTTAAAGAGCCAGGACCCCCTCCTCATGCGGTCCGTGAGCTATTGAGTCGTCACCGGCCCCCTGAGTGATGGCTGAAAAATAAGGCGGCGCAGACAATGCTTCGTCTTGATTAATTCAATTCTTTCAGCACTATGCGCCGTCGTCCGGGCAGCTTCACACAATCCCCGCTTTGATGCTTGAATACACTCTTTCCCGCTCTTATACTCTTATTTTCTTATCCAAATAGAAATTTTAAAAAAAACACAGAAATCTTTTTTTTCACCTTAGAGTATTTCTTTGTTGGTAAACTTGAGTATCAATATGACCTGATGTTTCATAGGGCTCCTTGAGGAAATGGTTTTGCTGTGGATGAAAGTTGTGTCGGGGAGGGGAACAGAGAATAGGGAAATAGGAAAATGGGAGGGAAAGATTTGAATTAAACTGACCTGATCAGCCATACAAGCTGGATTGCTGGACTCCGACATGATTTGATAGTGCCCAGTAGTTCTCTTCTCGACTGCACTCCCCAGTTTCTCATTCACACCTTTCCATTTGCTTCCGTTGTGCGCGCGTGAGAGAGAGCAAGTGAGAGAGAGAGGGAGCGAGGGAAAAAGAGAACAACCTCCTTTCGCCCAGCCTTGATTAATGCCTGAATTATTTTCACCTCATTTCATCTGATGGAGTTCTGCTTCCTCTCCGCCTCTCTCAATCATTCAGCATGGAAGCCTTCTCTCCCTCCCTCTATCTCTCTCCCTCCCTCCCTCCAGGTCTCCCTTTCTCCCTTGCTCTCTTCTCGTTGATCCTTCCACACTCAGCCCTCAGTTCCACCTCCCTCTCTCCCTCACTCTCTCTCACTCCTTTTAAATCTCCATTCTGGACTCTCACTCTCTCTTCAAGAGTTTAGGGAAATGCTCCCCCAGCGCACACACACACACACACACACACACACAGATTTTCTCTACACTGGAGGGGTGAGAAAGACTGGGGAGATCCACAGCCTTTGCCTCTACCTCAGCCATGAATGGAGTCGTTGTCATTCCAGCACCTTGGCTGCATATTGAGCATTGGGAGCTGCTAGTTTAGCTGCCGGGACCCAGGGACACTGCCAAACTCCCCAAGCACTAACCTCCCCTCCAGCCCCCACCGCTAACCCCCACCCCCACCCCTACCCAGCCCTACGAGATGAGAGACAAAAGTGAGGAGCTGAGCTCGTCCACAGGGTGCTCTACACTCGCTGTCTCCCGATTTCTCCCACTTGTTTGCAAGGCAGCTGCACCAGGACCACCAACGCTCCCATTGAGGTGCACTTGACTCTCAAATCCTCATCCCTTGACACTGCCAGTTCTCCGGAAAGGTCCTGCCTGTAAGAGGCAAAGTGTGTGTGTGTGGGGGTGTGTGTGTGTGTGTGTGGGGGGGGGGAATATACCCAGCAAACAGTCTGTGACACGTTCGTAGTGTCAGCCCTTTGTAATTCATCCTCTCCCTGTCTTGAGGGGGTCAACAGATCTCCCATTCTTGCTGCTCTTGGGCCGTCAATAGAAGAACAGTCAACAGGAAAGATATCATTTGCAAGGATGAGGCAAACAGCACTACAATGTATAGGGGAAGGTAAAGAAAGGGGGTGTGTGTGCAAAAAAAACATCACTGTTCACAAAGAAGACTTTTCAGTGGCGGTTCTTGGCAGTTTCCCCGACAGAGTATCCTGTTAGGGGTGTCAGAAGTTGACAGACACATGGCCCAGTGCCTAATGAGCGTTTGATGGGAGATGCACAATGGGCCCGGGGATGAACAGCCGTCAAGAGTCAGCATGAGGGTCGGCACAGGGTGCTGCTTGAGCTCAAATGAAGCCCACACGTGATCGCAATGAAGTGAATGTGGCCATTTCATCATGGCCATTCCTTTTGAAAGTTTAAGGGTTTCGTTTGTTGGTTTGTTTGTTTGTAAATAACATAAATATCACCTTATAGTCAGAGTGAAATAGAACAATGTGTGACAATGAGAATATTCAGAAAAATAAAAACTGTGGAAAATATAGTTGTAACACAGAGATCTGTTACACTGTTGAAATGTAGATGCTTAATATAAATGGCTCAACAGAATTGTGCAAATACTATAAATATAATGCTATAAAGTGCAACGGGACGACTTGCCAACGAAAGACTTTTACATAAACTTTTTTTCTGATTTAAGCGTTTGTGCTTTCGGGTTACAGTGAAATCCAGTACGATTCTTTCCCTCCTGTCCCCCTCAGGCTGTTAGGCCATGCACACACACACACACACACACACAAAAACATACACCCATTACACACACACACACACACACACACACACACACACACACACACACACACACTATACTGTACTTTTCCAGCTGAGTTTACATCCCCATGTAAACAATATGTTTTTGCCACATCTGTTCGGCTCTAGTCATCTGGGAGTAGACCTGCACTGGCCCGTGCACCAATCAGACCCTCCATAAAGCCCACTGACACAGAGGGACAAGGGCACCACTAACACCACCATCACCAATGGCAACACCAACACCAATGCTGCCCCAACAGCACAATGTCCCTCAGAACTTCAGTTCCATCTATAGAGACATACCTAAAAATGTCAAATTACCAATCATGTTTCCCACAGACTGATAAGTCAGACCCATCTCATAACTGCTTCTTCTCCAGAACTGACTAGTTTACATATTACAGGGACACACACATTCACACAAAAACACACACACACACACTCTGTGCCAAGACCAAACACAACCATGACACACAACCATGGAAGAAAGAAAAAGAAAACCTCAAGGCAATGAGAGAGCTTGCCAGTGAGAGTGAAAGACGAAGAGTGCAAGAGGCAAGAAGACAGAAGAGGTGGGAAGCCGAATACTGAGATAGCCGGGATTGGAGGAAAAAGTGCAGATAGACGAATCCCACACACATGCCGCACTGCTCTGCTCTGCTCTGGGCTTTAAGGCTGAGGCACGAGGCTGGCTTTCAGGCAGCCTGACAGCGCTGGTCATTAGGGACTGCTTAGGGGCCGCAGCCAACTCCTATTAGTCAGCGGCCCCCGGAGACTCTATGCTACATAATGGGTCACTTTTAATGAGGATATCCCCACAACGCTATTTTGACAGCCCCATATCAATGACAGAATAGAGTGTTGCTGGGGGGAAGGGGTGGTACATGATCTGTGTGTGAGAGTGAGTGTGTATGTGTGTGTGTGGGGGGAGGGGGGGGTGAACTGTAGCAGGCAGTCAAATGAACTCCAAGAACAAACAAGCAACAAATACACACACACAAAAACATTTCTGCACAGTAACCCCGCTCCAGACAAGAGTTTGCCCATCTGGGGGGAATTAGTTTTGCTAATTGGCTGGATATTACTGCTGTTTAGCTCCAATTAGGGAGGGAAGCACAGATGCCATTGTCTGTAATTGCCCCACTACTTGGACCTGCTTTTTTTAATCACGCATATTTCAACACCTCCTATCCCACCTGTGGCACAACCACATGGCAAGGAGCCCGCTGTGCAGCACAGAGTGCACTTGTTGCGTAAGGCGAAAGCGGTGAGGTCATTTTGTTGACAGGGAGAAGCCATGTTCATCTGCTGTCAATCTGTCTCCAGACAGGCGAAGCAGATGGCAAGAGAGGTCAAGAGGCTAACCCCTTCCTTGGAACACCCCTGGCAGAGAGAAGGATGAAGAGGGATTGCTGTCCCATCCATCTTTCCTGCATGCTTTTTTTTCTTCAGTAACAGGATAAGCACTGTCTCACAGGCAGCAGTACTAAAGTACTAAAAACAGTACTAAACAAGCTCTGTGAGGATAACTGTCCACATTGTGGCTCTTGTTGGGACCCCAAGGTGATTCTTGGTCACTTTGTCTCAGTTAATTCTCATCCACACCAGCCTAACTAACCAGAAAAGCTGGCTGAACTGCTGCACTTACAGAAATCAAAGCATTACACTGACTGCCAATAACTGGGTCTAAACTCTCCAGCCAACTCCCGGGTGCACATTTTGACCGTAGGAAATGTGAGTTAATTTAAATAGTTTCCTCAGTTTCAATTGTCTTTGCTTGAAATTCAAGTAAAAATTCAGTTTTAATTCTTGATTAGCATTAGGTAAGGCTTGAATAAAGCTGATTGAAACAAGTTTATTCATATACATTTGCAGCAGCCTTATGGTTGAATGCAGATTCACACACACATTTTCTTAATCACTCCAACTTCGTCTGACTTTACGACATGTAGTTTTGGAGGAAAGAATGTAATCCAACCCCAGAAAATACCCCTCACCAGATTTAATTTGGGACGTGGGGACTGCATCATATTCTTTGTGCATCTATTGCCACAACACAGCATGCTCCTCCCAATATTACATACACTACCTCTATATCTGAACAATATATATATATGACAATGTTCAAGGATCTAGATTCAAACTCAGTCCAAATGAGATCTCCATACAGTTTATTGTGTTTGTTTTAGTTAATCAAGTCATGGTTTGTGAATGGCATGAAGGAATGGTCATTAGATTCGAGTCAGGGAGGGGGATGGGGGGTGAAACGCCATTTCTCTGGCCCCATGGGCAAAGATGAGCAATTACTGGTTGTGCTTGTTCCATCACTCTCAATTCAAACCAACGTCCTTTTTTGTGCTTTCCACTGAACATCCAATCACCTTTCATTAGGCTTCCACGTCGGACAAGCACGAGAGTGAGCGAGACTGTTAAAAATAGCAATATCCCTACAAAGTCATTATGGCTAGGGTGACTTGCTCCTCATTGCAAAAAAAAAAAAAAAAAGCCTTCGTAGAGCGCTTAGCTGCAGCATTTCAGATCTTTTTCTTCCCAGTGCAAAGCAACTCTGAATGGTTCTTAGTGCAAGCGACTCAGGAGAATCTTAATCTGAATGCCGAGGGCCTGGGACAGCGGGGTCAGAAAAGTCCTCCACTGGCACAACCCACCTCTTTTGTTTGGGCAACAAAGCCACAAAGTTATGGGGCAAAGGCGACAAAAACAACTTCCTGTCGCATTTTCTTCACCGCAAGTGTGGACTTGTGTATGTGTGTTGCATTTCACTTTGTTTGCTTGTGTGTGTGTGTGTGTGTGTGTGTGTGTGTGTGTGTGTGAGAGAGAGTGAGTGTGTGCGGGGCGTCTGCCTGGTCCAGCAGCTTTCGGGGACACAGGAGAGCGATTTCCAACGCTTGGGTTAACCTGAAGTTTCCATGATAATTTCTCTCCCTCTAATTTGGCTTGAAGGGCCCCAGCTGCTAATTCTTTATAAATAGCGTGTAGCTCAGATCCCCTCCAGGGAGAATGGGGCTCGGTGGAGTGGCTTGGGCACAAATCGGCCCGGAAAAAGCACACAACATACACATTTTGACAAACATATGGGACCATCGCGGAGGATGAAAGAGGTACATGTGACTCTGCAGTCCCTCACGTGGATTCGACAATGAACAAATTAGACAGGCAGCCATCACAGTTGGGCAGTTGTTCAGAAATGTAACAGAGAAACATTTTCAATTATTTATTTCCACTTCCTGTATGCTAAACCACAAGAAAATGGATTGAAATCCTGTGTGTGTGTGTGTGTGCGTGTGAGAGAGAAAAAGAGAGATTGTGTGAGTGAGTGATTGATTGATTGATTGATTCACACCATAAAGAATACATCTTGACCTGCTACACATGGACAAAATTGGCTTTAAAAATTTCCATCAGGTCAGTGTACACAAGTCAAAGGTGAAGGCACACTCTCTATACACACACAGAGAACTAGTCTAAAGCAGCCCTCTGTTGTTCAGCCGGTGACAAAGGTCCAGGTATGTATAAACGGGGAAGCTGAGAGAATATATGTTGGGCCTCACAGCACAGGAGGGTTTTCTATAGGTCAAACTTTGTCCATCTGCATTTGCTGGGTCATCAATGTAGGGTTCAACTCACTATGCCAAGACTCACCTCACAGAAAGGGTAACACACACACACTTACACTTTTCAGAGTATACCATGAATCCAAATGTCCAATGCCAAAGCAGAGTGGAAGTCTACCGGACTACGGTCTAGTAGGCATGCAGTGGTAAGTAATGAGGCTGAAGGGGTGTGCTTCTGCGTGGGGACCCTGAGAACGGCAGACCCCCCCTCGTCCCAGGCCTGTGTACCCCATTCACTGCACAGCGGGGAGAGCAGGTTGAGTTCAAGCGCAACAAATTATGGGGTGAAAAGGCTCAGGGAGGTGGGGGGGGGGCTCAATTCAGCAACAAAAATAATAATAATAGTGAATAACAAAACAAATGAGGAGATTTAGGAAGCCCTTTGATTGGAAGACAATGTCGAGCCGAATGTCATCTCTCCAACTCGTCTCTCCCACTTTCTGTAACTCAGCCCTCTGACCTACCACCCCTCTCACCCAGCCACGCACGCACACATACACACACTTTTTGTATTTTTGTTTAGCCTCTTTAGAATGGGGGTACCTCATCACATAAAAGAGAAGGGGAAGAAAAACAGAGAAGACCAAAATTTTCAGGCTGAGTGGTTTCTCCAAATGAAACCCCAAGGCAGCTTTTCAACTGAACTTTTTTTTTGGCAGAGGTGGGGGACTTTTTCTTCTGCCCCCCACCACCCCCCTCCCTCCTTGCCTCTTTTCTTTCTTTCTTCCTTCTTCTTCTTCTTCTTCTTTAAAGGAAGCGCAGCAGTGGACGTGTTTGGCATTTGGTGGCCCTTGTCCTCTCATTGTGCCTTCTCCACAGAAGCTGCTTCCTCAGTACATTCTCTGGGCTCAGCACACTGTACAGTCAGGGAAGTCCAGAGATGAACTGAAATCACGTTTGACTCCAGTAGTTCTTTCTCTTTTCTTTCCTTCTTTCTTTCTTTTTGTTGTTTGCTTGGGCACATCTGTTCCCATGCCCCCGAAGCCATCATGGTTGCTCAGCTTCGGAGATGCAAACACTCAAGCTAATTCAAGTGAGTGACTGACGGCTCAATCTGCTCCATTATGTAAGTCTCAGAGTGCTCTCTGACCTGGGCTGTGTCTGTCAGTGGCTACTAACTACCTCCTGCGAGGGCTAGGCTGCCTAGGAGAGTGCCTTTACGGCAAGTCTGAATTGCACATACATAACTGCACATTACAAAAGATTCAAAAGTTGAAAAAGCGCTCACATTATATTTTTATTATGTTTTTACAGCCACAAACGACTCATTTGAGCAGGGAACGAAGAAGCATGTCACGCTGTGGGCCGTGTGCTCTGTGGCCCATTTAATGGCTACCGTGCACCTGAACTGAGCTGTGCGCAGATATGGCCTGGGTTCCTGAGGGATGCAAAGGCAGTCCAAAGGGTTTCAATATTTGTTTCCAGTTATTTTCCACTTCACAGGAAACAGCACACATTAGCGGCTCCTGGGAAAAGCTGGGAAGCTGACGCCTAAGCAGGGGGTTGTGTGTGTGTGTGTTTGTGTGTGTGTGTGTGTGCGCGTGCATGTGTGTGCTCATATGTGTGTGTGTCAGAGAGAGAGAGAGATGTGTGTGTGTGTGTGCGCATGTGTGTATATATATGTGTGTGTGTGTGTGTGTGTGTGTGTGTGTGTGTTAGTGTATGCGTGTGTGTGTTAGTGTATGTGTGTGTATGTGTTGGGACAGTGGGGCAGGACCACAGACGAGGGGCGGCCATAGGTCACAACAGTTGCTCTGCATCCTCTCCTTAGTATCTAGCTGCCCAAGCGTGAAGCCTTCCCCTGTCACTCCTGCTCATTATTGGACACTAGATATGTTTTCGATCGGCATGACAGGCTCTCAATCTCTTCTGCCAGCGGGTGTGAGCCATGAGGAACCACTAAGCCCGCCAGTCTGACTGACAGAAACAATGTCCTCCACAGTGCCTCAGATTGATTTGTTCACACGGAGCCTGCTAGCAGTAAACTGAGCAACTTAAAAGTTGCACAAACGTGTATTTCCTGTTCCTGCAACAAACCCATCTGGCACCACTATGTCTGACGCAAGTATTAACAGGTTCAGACAGTTGCTTTGAGTGCTGACTGCCTTCTTTCCCAACGTATATCACCGTGAAAGCAGACGTCCATCGGCGAGCGTGCCTGAGATGCCACAAAAAAAGAAGGCCAGACAAACATGCCAATCAAGTGGGCTTGTTCCCTCTGACATCTCAGCAGACACCTTCCCTTCTTCACAGAAAGAATGTTAGGGCCCTATAAGGGAACCTATTTCTGACATTGTGTGCAAGCACTTTAAAAACTCAATAGCAATAGGCCCACAACCATTAAAATGTGTCAATGAAAAATAAACTCAATGTTAAATGGTGGATGTCCTGTGTATTGTTAATTTGTAGTGGTTCACTTTTAGCACTAAAATGTATAACTTACCTTTGTACACATAAAAATTTGAAAAACAAGGTGAACATATAGCAAACATGTATGATTACTATCTGACCTAATGGAATAATGTAAGGACCATATTAAGTCCCCAGATTTAATTAGTAAAATCTCATTTTTTATTATGCAGGCAACAGCAACAGCAACAGCAGCAATCTCACCATCAATATTGCAAAATGTAAAGCCACATTTACCCCTAGAATAGGAAACATATAGGGATGATTAGACCCATAGGAAGCCCATCAGACGCTACAACGACACCACAGCAAGCCAATCAGATGAGGGGAGGGAGACCAGTAAGGGTGGGAAGGAGCCTTACCCATATCTGCTCTCCATTTCATCATAAATGTTTGGCTGGTCACACTTTTAAAACTTTTACAACATTATATATATATATATATATATCATTCATTTTCTAGCTGCTTAAAATAGAAGAGTAGAAGAGTACTCCCTTGGCCAATGAATTTTTGTATTTGTAGGGAGGTATTTTTTCTGAAAACAAAGCGGTTTAAGTCACATAAACAGGGATTTTTTTTTTTTTTTTTAAATAAAGAAGAAATCCCATAAACCATTACCTATGGTTTACGACAGAAATCATGACAAGAGAGCTTGCCTCAGAGGGAGAGAGAGTGGCCAAGTCAAACAGTACGAGTGCTTGCTCTGAATACTAACAGTGTTAGCTGCTCAAGAATGGGGCGGCTGGGTTCTCCCATTGCTTATCCTGACAAGCCAGTGCCACTGCTCCCACTACAGAGAGAGCACTGCACAAAGATAAATAAATGAACATAGGAACTCCTTGACAGATAAATTGCCTTTGCAGCCCTCAGCCCAGCCAACAGAAGCAGGTGCAGAGCTTAAAATTTGTGACCAAATGAAGCGGACCAAAACGGACAAAGTGCTGGTTATCTACTGTTCTAAGCCCAACGCGGGCTTGAAGGCTTTATGGATGTGCTCGGGACCCCTCCTCTTGACAGGACAGCTGGAGGACTGAATGGGCGACGTCTGGGAGCGACAAGCGCTGCTTCCATCGCGATGGGCGACCAGCCAAGGACAAACTGTCCATCCGCAGGTCACAAAAGTGGCTTGAGCGTCTACCGCCAGGCTAAAACAAACATTCAAGCCATATACATGTACCTGCCCCTTGAGGGCCAACAGACAGATGGGACAGGCACAGCACCACTAGATCACTGAACACCAACAGCCAGTCACATCCCAATGGCTTGGGAGATGGTGCCACATGCGCCACCTCTGGCACAAGCAGAAGTTGCTGCCCTTTCGAGCAAGATGGACTTGGATGCCTGGGCGTTACACTGGAACCCTTACAGAAAATAAACCAAATACTTGGATTCTATTGTTATCTCTGACAGTCACGCATAGGTCAAAGCTGCTAAAAACGCATTTAGATATTTCATGCTGATTTTGCGATTCCTTGTATTCAAATGCTTTATCACCCATAGAGCTTTTCCCCCTTACACTGGGTGGCACGCCCATGAGCTTCAACGGCCATCTGGAATGCATTCATCAATGATGGCGTGAGAGAGCACAGCTCTGAAAATGCCCTCCGCATCCATGCATTTCATTTTGCTGTAACAAGTGATTTTTTCCCTCCCACTCCATTGTGTTGCCCCCTCAGTAACCGACAATGAATTGCATTGCCAGTATGATGTAATAAACAACCTTGGCTTTTTCTAGTCACACAAACACACTCAAGTTTGACAATCGCATGTGGAGCACACAGTCAGAGTTTGACAGTAGGTAGGTCATACATGTTGATTACAAGAGGGATTATGCAAGAGGCCTTCATTCAAGAAACCAGCATTGAGTTTGAAGATGATTTGAGGAAAATTAATCTGACTGGTGGATTCCCTACTTTACTGAGTTCCACAAACATCCTGTTTTTTATTCTTCTTCATCTTTAATACGATATCTGACATGATTGCAAGAATGTAAACAAAAGACTAAAATAAAGCAAGCATTAAACAAGCATGTTGGGTGCAATCAAAATCAGTGTTAACACAAATATAAAATCTCTGGATAACAAGATCCTCTCTCTCATCCATCTGTTGAACATTTTGCTTTAAAGCTGCAGGTACTGGATCTTTCTACAATATCTAATATTTAGTAAATCACAACATTGCAGTTGTTTTGCAAAAACCACTGTAAATATTGGCATGGATGTGATGAAAAATTGGCCTTTTTTAAGTAATGTTTATAACATCTGAGAGAGTCACATAACAAGAAAGACAGTTGACAGGCATACAGATGCTCTGCATCTCACAGACAGAAGCTTTTTAGACAAGGTTGATGTATGCTAACCACTATTAAAAATGTTTATGTGTGACCCAAGGAAATCCCTAACCCCCCTAGATTGCGTATCTTGTTCTTATAAGAAAGTGCATTGGTACCAACTGAGTATACTTCACTCAAACTTGGCTCAGAGAGCGAGAGAGAGGGAGAGCAAGGCAGTTAGAGGGAGAGAGGGAGAGAGAGAGATAGAGAAAGAAACTCACCAGAATCCCTGAAAACTGCTTTTCCTCCATCCTGGGGAAACTGCTGGTTGCGGAGGGGGAGCTTGTGGTTGAGGGTGTCCCGTCCTGAAGGATCAGTCCCTTTCTGCCCTGGAAGTCTCTGCTGCTGCTGCTGGCTGCTACTCGGAGGGAGCCTCTGCGGTCACTGGCGTCTGGTGCAGGACTGTGTCATACAGCTCTCTCTGTCGTTCGCTCTGTCCCTCCTCTGCCACTCACTCGCTCACTCACTTGTTCGGCCGGTCGTTGGTCCGTTCGTTCGTAACGTTCCCTCCTGCTGAAGCAGCGTCCCTGCTTTGTGCTAATTCTGTGCTAATCCAGGAACTTTTCTATGCTGTAAAAGGAACATGTGACAAGGAGGAGGGGTGAAGGCGACACAAATTAGTTTTCTTGCTGGGTGAACCCCCCCAAACACACACGCACACACACTCCCAGTCCCCTCCTCTACTTCTTAAGAGTATGATTTCAGTGCAAGCTTTAATGCCTTGGTGGGAGATGGGACATTAACTTACACTCTCAGTGTGTTTCACAGCATGCCCATAACAAGGTGATAGGACCTGCACTAAACAAAAACCTTTCTTCTCCATAATGCAGCTGCCAGAACAATGAGCTATTGTAAGGACGTATAAAACATGAAAGACCCCTGCACTAAACTGTTCCTGAGGGAAAGAGTTGTGTCTATAAATGAAATTAAATATAATTTATATAATATGTGTTTATATAATATGTTTATATAATATAATTGTGCCAACATATATGTATACAAATGAAACAAAACGACCATGGTTTATGTTGCACGCTTGAAGTATTCCACAGTGAACCTGTGCCCTCTCCATGTTGTTACACCTTATCATGTTGTTTCAAGTTCCAAAACATCATTCATACAGTATAGCAAAAGTTATCTATCTGTTTCCCATCATTTTGATAAAAGTTTTTGGAATGACTTCTGGTACCACTTTCCAACAACTATCACAAAACAACACCAACAGGTGTCTTGAAGCACACAGAGTTCTAGTGGTCGCTACAAGTTTGAATTTATGTTTAAAGTACACTATGACAGCAAACCCAAGACTTCTTAGGTCATGCATACTCAATACTCAAGATAGTGCCTTGACCAGATGGCTCAATCTGTTATTCATCATTTTATCATGTTATTCATCCTTCTCCTGATTATGTGACCACAGTGTGACAAATGGACATTTGCTAGGCCAGTAGACAAAACATTAGACCTCTGAACCCTCCTGTAAATATTGTTGTTGTGAAGTGATGATAGCAGTCGTGTCTAGGATCATCATCACACAGACTCACGGCACAGACACTAAAGTATGCCGTCTTCCATGTACATATGCTACTTGTCGTGCCAGGCAGTTCCTCCTGTCTCATGCAAAGAAAGAGGAGAAGAGATCAACGCTTGGAGTGAGTGAGTGCAAGTAGGGCCTGCATATTCATGCAATCTTTCCTGCATCTTTGCGAGAAGACTCTGTTTAGGCCAATCCCTATGCTCTGTTGGCTCACACCCCCTGCAATCCCTGGGCTTACAGTAAACAGGGGCCATGCAATAAAGGTGGAGGGTCATGACCCAGGAGTTAGTTTATCTCACAAATATGAACAGTCTCAGCACAACATCAGTGAACCTCATGCTAAAACCAGGCCTTAAACCCCATGACCTGATTTAATAACAGAGAAATAATGACAGTCTAAAAGATCTCACATATAGATGAGGAGATGCATGCAAGAATACATCATTATTTAGAATTAGTAAGACAAACACCACAAGACACATATTTCTTCCTCCCTTTTTTTCTTTTATCTTATGTTGTGTTGGTGAGAATCGTACATCAAGCTTGCTCAATATATAGCTGCACATCAGAACCAATGATCTCACATTTATGGGCTCTGTTGGTTTTCTCACATTGACAGCCTCGGACAAAATTAAGTGGAGACAGCAGGAATACAGGCCATCAGCACCACTAACGTCTGAGGCACTTGACTGGAGTAAACAAAGGACAAGTTGGCCGTCTTAAACACCAATACAGCGACAAGCTGTGCCAGTCACGCGTGCTGGACAGGACAGTGCTTCTCTGCAAACATTGTGTCCAGAAAAGAGGGTAGTAAGAAAAAGTGTCAGAGAGAATGTCAGAGAGGGATGGAAGGAAAGAAAGAAAGAAAGAAAGAAAGAAAGAAAGTAGGAGTAAAGTAGAAAGCAAGAACAAATATGAACAAGTCATGGCCAAGCCAACCCAAGCGTAGCAGGACACTGGAAATGTTTGTTCTCTTACAAACATACAAAGTGTTACAAAGTGTTACACTAGCTAGGGCAAGGGTCTGCATTATTACAATTACTAGAACGCTGACAATTGTGTGTTATGCATGGTTAGATTGCATTAATTGAAAGCAAGTACAGTTTTCTTTTATAACTAGAAAGTAGGCACAAGAAAAAGTATATTTACTGTCCCAAATGATGTGTGTCTTGATCCTGAGAGGTATGTCAATATAAGATAACTGATAACAAAAAAATAACAACAAAAGTTAGAGAATACATTTGTCCAAGCTAAACATGTCTAAAATGCCACAATTGGTTCACACCACTGGCAAACTCACACGACTCACTGAAATTATTTACTTTCAATCAATGGTGCTATGAGAGAGAGAGAGAGAGAGAAACAGCATCAAAACGAGCACTCAAAGCTCGCTAAAGGAATAAATAACGATTGACTATGTGCTAGATGACCACATACCAATCACCAGTGGGTGTCATTAAAAAAATGAGAATGAGATCATTCAGTACTCAGGAATTCAGCACTTTGCAGTTCCCAAGTTAGCTGATAAATCTATACTTACAATAAAGTTCTGACTACTGATACTCTATTAACTTTATAGGTTGCCATCTACCTTCACAATTTGCTACACATCAAATGAATATAGTCAAAACCAATGCATGACTCCAACAAAACACAAAATAGATTACCACTCTAGGCAAAATCATGGAACCTTGTTAATGAAACATTATCTATTATCTATCCATTTTCTATCGATTCACCTCTACATGAATGCTTCAATAATGCTTTGGATCACTGTCAGTTGAAGCAACCAATGGCATGCATAACATCTTGAGCGACTGCTGAACACTGTTCTCAAGACTGATGATGCTGAGTGGGATCTATGCAACCCTAATTTTAACCAGGTTTCCTGTGTTTGTCAATGAATAATCCAGTGAGTTCTTATCTGACCAAAACACTTCATATGTTTTGGGGAAAAAAGGTAATCACAAAAGAGAGAGCAAGTTTTCACCAGTGAGCCTATCTTTTAGGAAGCTAATGGGGGGCAGGGGGCACATTTTACACACGAGTGACGACAGTAAACAAGAATTCATTATTTTTGTGGTCAGCATAATTTGGGGCCATCCATATGCAGGGATAGCAAGTTCCCCAGTCTAAGGAGTTTGTGAAGTTCCTGTTATGTTATGGTTAAGTTTTCAAACAATTTCCTCAAATCATTGTTGCTTAAGAACAGTCTTGCAGATTTACGTGTGACCCATAGCATTCATGTTTCGGAAAGTCAAGTAAGATGTAAGATGTAACTGTAGACGCTGTTCGGAGAATACAAAGCTAAGCCAACACATTTGTAATATTAATGCCAGTTTATTATTTATTATCATTTTCATGATTTGGAATCCTAATTCAATATACTTGGTGATGTTTATTCATTTTGTATTTCATATTATTATAGCCTTACCAGTATTATTGAGGTTTTACATGTAATTTTTATTTCTACCAAATTAGGTTGACTTGCAGAGGATCTTTAAGGACTTTTCTTTTCTTTTTTTTTCAATGCAAATAATACTGTTATGACTGAATGGGTTTGAATGCCCTAGGTCAGGGATTTCACAAGATAATGCATAACTAAAGTCCCATCCCACTGTCCCATGCATTCCACCTTTTCAATCAACCGTTGGGCAAATACTGAAAATATAAGCACTTAATCCCACAAACTCAAGAATAACAACTCGGCTGGGGTCAGCAGATACTGTGTTTTGGTTTTGTGTCTCATTCAAGTGACAGTGCATGGGTGCATTAATAACATGCTATAAACAATGACTGGAGGCAGTTGTGTCATTTGTCATTTTGAAAAAAAAAACAGCATGGAAAGAAAAAGTTTAATCTTAAAAAATTCCATTTCCCAAGTAATATCCTTTAGAACCACTGTGGGAAAGTGCATGGGTCAGAGTAACACATGAAGGAAATGTGTTTCTAACGGCCACTGTGTAGGAATCGTACCTAAATGTATCTCCCATGAATAACTAGTAAAGACCTCTCCTCTATTAAGCCATACTTGTCTGCTTGTTGCATAGACCATACCAACACACAACTGTGGTCATGTACAGATGTAAATTTCTAAATGTGTGAAACTGTCTCGGTTTCTGTGGTCAACAAAGCTCCATTATAGGCTAGTTGTTGGTGGAAAGTCATCTCCTGCCTGACTTTCTTGTTCTTCTGTTAATCTAGAGGATTGAAAGTTTCCTGATGGGCGCCACAACAGTGTATGCAGTGGCATTCATAACAGAGGCCAGTGTCTGGCTTGCACTGAAATAACTCCACTGTGAACACTGTTGGAAGCAAAACACATAGAACACTCCTGTGTTCACACGTGCGCATGCGCACGCATGCACACACACACACACTCACACAAACACACACACCCACACACACCTAGGTTATGCATAAGCTTGCCACATCTTCCTGCCATCCAGGTTATTGGTACGCTTGGCTCAATAAGCAGCACCCAGACATATGTGTGCACAGATTGGAGCCAGATGTTGATGAGATGAACAGCACATCAGCCTGACCGCTAATGGCAGAGCTGGGTCTGCTGGCTCTTCTCCACACTAGAATGACTCTCAGCATGCCATCTTGTAAGTTAAGGATCACTACGCCACATGATTGACAGGCCTAAGCAAAGTTTGAGACAATTGCGCTTACTTTACCTGTAAAAACATTTACCAACTCTCCTCTAGCCTCAAATATGCACACTACTTTGGGGACATTATGAAGACTGCAGAGATGTGACAGAAAAATTTAAGTCTGTGTCATTCTACACTCACCTTTCATGTTTGTAGCACTATGCCATGGAACTCCAGCTACTACGTGAACATGCAGACTAACTGAACCTCTAGATGATTTCAGGCACATCTCTAATTAACCTTAATATATTACAGCAATCCAGCTGTGTAATTTTAAGTATCAGTGAGCAGTGAACAAGGATTTACTGTAACTGAGCTTTTCAATCTGATCAAAAAAAATAAACAATATATAAAAGAAATAAAAAAAATATTAGTAGTAGTAGCAGTAATAGTATTGCTATTATTGCTTTGGTAAGCGGCCACAGTCCTGAGTGGAATGAGCCACAGCATGTTCAAATCAGTTCACAGCATGTGAAGACTTTGATATATAACCACAGATGTCCTAATAGGAAATGAGATGTCAAAACAGTGGCATTCTGAGTCACAGATGGTGTTTATATGACTTACTAACCTTCAGAATCTTGCTTCATCTTCCTAGCAACTAATTGTACATATATTTAGAAATTCTATGGATTTCCTTCATATCATCATATACGCAACGAGGGCTTCAGGGAGTAGGGTCATTAACTTACAAACTACCAACCCAAAACAGTTCAATCATTCATTCAATTCTATCAATATTCTGGTGAGGGTCAGGGTCCTTCATTCTAGCAACACCTAACCTTGAAAAGCATGAAAACAAGTAAACATACTGATGAAGTCTTGTGCATCACAACATGACTTTGTTTAACACCAATAATGACATTGTCACAATCACAAACCACACCACAACCAAAACACACCACAATTCATATAATTAAGTACACATACCACACACCACAGACCACTTCAACAAGAAATTGTGCATCTTGTGTGGTTAAATAAAAACAAATTAATTTAAAAGGGTCCACTCCTATCAAGCAACGAAAAAAAAAACTAAGATTAGAAATCATACTCTATCTCAAGCCTGGGTAAACTAGAGGACGAAGGACACCTTGGCATAGGATGCAGGATAAGCTCTTTAGCAAGCTAGTGAGCCTAGACACGCACAACAGTGGCAACATCGACCTCTGGGGGTAATGCCACCCAACAACATATTGGAAGGGCGCGCTACGATGATGTGACATTCTGAAATTTGGGTGTGTAGTTTCATGTGCTGGTGGTGGAAACGGACTAACTTGTCATCGGAAATTATTTGGGTAGGCAATCAGGGATGAGATGGATATGGTGCAACACGATACTACGTGTCTGGATTCCTCTGTCAACTTCTTCATTCAACAAAGCGGGACCGCTGTTTTTTAACAAAAGCCTGAACCCTAATATTCATCGTTCCATGCTTACAAGCAGTCTATTTATTCACGGTCTCTGCTCAGTAGCTGATTATTACATTGCCGATGATATTTCGGATTACCATGCGCGTTACCGAGGCAGTTACAAATCGGGCCTGCCTTAAAGTAGCCTAATGGCAGGGCAGCGTGCCACGTGTAGTTCTTTGGACATCACCACAACACTGTCGAACCCGAAGGGTGAAGTGATGACAATGGCAGTACACGCTTTGTCTAATTTATTAAGGGTGGTAATGGGCAGAGTTACAGACTCTCTTCGCCTCATCATAAACGAATATGATCAAACCGAGAAAAGATTAAAAAAAAACGGAGAAATATGTTTATGTCTACTTTACGTTAATATCCTACTTAACTAACAAGCGAGGCGGTAGCTTGTTAGTCTGCTTTACGTTAATCTTGTAAACCGCTTCAGATCGAATGCAATGTTGCCTACACAGTGACCATTGTAGAGGGTTATTTAGTTTTAGCAGGTATCACACAGGCTATAACGTCTAACGTATATAAAATAACGTCTGTATAAAGAATGTTTATAATGAGGGGAAAACACAAATACTTACCATAACTTGGTCTGGGCTGCTGTAGTATCAGAGTGCTGGTACTTTGAAATATTGTACGCAAAAGTTGCATCACCTTTTGCCTAAGACCACCCATTATATACTTTCGTCCCTCCCCCAAACATTGCAAAGAGTATGGCGTAGCTCCTCCCTTTTCACAATCGTCCCTCCCTAAATGATGAATATCTAAATATCAATCAATCAAAAAAAAAAATACACCTGTATGGGCAACATTGTATAGCAGTTTGTTTTTTAGTGACGAAACATAGCAGTTAGACAAAGGTTTTTAGCAATAACAAAATCTAAGTTTAGCCTATACACCACAGCTAGAGTGAACGCTGTCAGCCATAATCGTAGCCTATTAATTTCGTTTAATATGTCATTAGTCTGGTTGAAAGAAAACATTTGTCTGCTCAATAACGTCTGCGATGAATCACCGTAACTTACAACCAAGTGCTGCCACTGGAAGACATGTGCTCCTAGTCTACATAACGATGCTCTTTTATGTCTGCTTTACCGCCGTCGGCTCCCTGAGGTCGAAAACCTGGATAGATTTATGCGCAATTATCTAAACCCCTAGAATGTCTGGTAACCTATGTTGGATAAGATCCAGCATGGGTCCGGCTGTTTGACTAGGTTGGACGGCTATATCATAATGCTTGAGACAGGTGTGGTGTGTGAGCAGTGGGTGATAGCCTGCATGATCGTACGGTAGGTGGAATGCATAACAACGTGTTACAGAACAATACCCTATGAAATGAAATGAAGAATTCCGTTAGACTACGGCGTTGTTAAACCATTACCTTTTTACAAGCGACAGCTGAGGACTACACACATGATCATCCTTTCTATGCAACTCATCATGGTGCGGTTTCGTGGGCGGTATTTTCTTGAATATATCTTAGATGAGGAGGGTAAGTTGCGTTATGCTTGAAAGACCCTGTTGGAGATGGAAATACCTGACGGCGAAAGCACTACATCACATTCCCAGTATTAGCCACGAGAAAGAATTAAAGCCAGACGTAGGGAATTGGCAAGACCTGACTTTTGTTTGTCTGTCTGGTCTTTTGTTCATCTCTAAAATGTACAGTAACCTATGTAGGGCTATAAGTTTAACAGAAGAAAATGAACACAACAAGTGCTCAAAGCCCGCATAAAGATAGCTAATTACAGATCAGCTGGCTTTTAAAACGAACTAGTGGATAAGATCTGTCTAAATAAAACCCATTAATCATTCACACGACAAACATTACTTATTTTATGTACACTTACTAACCTCTTAGGTGATGATTCCAGTCAGCATTGGTTTAGGCTACACCTGCTCCATGATCCCAAAGAACATGTGCTGCTGGCATGTGGCTTGATAGTGAGCATGTGCAGAACTGGCTATCTTTCACTGTTGCAGTATGCACATTTTCAAACTAAGTAAAATTAATTTTAAGCCATACTGTGAGCTACAGATGGGTAGTGATACAACCTCCAAACTTCATTACTATAACTTTTTTTGATCATTAGATGCTTAATTTGATGGTCTAACTGATTGAAAGATGCTATTTTCCGCATACTGACATACAATAATTAATATAGATATATATTTTGATATATATATTGTATTTTGAGACATATATTTTGATTAATTTCTATTGTTCAGATATTACATTTGATTTTAATGAAAAAGAAGGAATCTTTACCTTTTAAGATAATCTTTTTAATCAACTCGACAGGTGTACAATGTATCTCCAGTAATATTTTTAAATAAAAATGTGAACTTCACATGTTGTACTGATTTATTGTCGTGTCAGTGTATCAGTACCATGCAGCAACTAATTTCCTTAAGAGTGAGGATATATAGCTTACGTGAATCAGTCATCGTGCACTTTGTTTCAGTAGCTTCAAGCCAGCCCTCTGTAGCTGAGCTTATGTGAAATCTAAACCAATGCATGACGCAGCTGAGTGTTGACATTCAGCTCCCTAATGCCAAGTCCAGTGATGTAGATCAGCCTGTCCAACTGTATGATGGTTATGGTAGATGCAAGTGCAAAAATGACGAAGCAATTCGTCACTTTTCATCAAAGGATGGTCTTGAGCAGGTCCTGAGCAAGGGCCAAGAACCTTGGAAAGCTGTAACACAAGCAGTTTTGGTAAAAGTGTAACAAATCCCATCTTCAAACTGAGAGTTTAATTACTCTATTCCAGACAATATGTAATTTTAAGCTAATTTGACTTTATAAAATCACCCATTTCTATTCGTCTACTCTGGATTTTCCTGTTGACTTCACATGAATTAGTTAGATGGGAATGATTGAAAACAGATGACCAAACATTGTCTATAAAAACAAGTAAAAAACACTGATTCCTGCAGCCTTGTACACACAGGGATACCTTTAGCAGCATGTGTGGACAGACAGAATTGGGTGGGTCAAAGGAGGAGCTGCAATGTACAGTGCCTCCAGTACCATGGACAGATCCCAGAATAGCTTATGAATATGCAAGGGCATTAGCACCATTCAGAAACATCCAGCGGCAAAATGTGGGATGGGATGGGATTTTTTTGACTCCTCAGAGAGCTTTACAATGTCATACGTTCCATTCACCTCTTCACACACACACCACAGCCAGAAGCTACCATGCAAGGTGCCAGGCTGCACATTGGGAGCAGTTTGGTGTTCAAGGTCTTGCTGAAGGACACTTCCATAGAATCAGGATGTGCCAGGCTGTAAGCCGCAGTCCTCCAGTTGCCTAACGACTCGTTTCCCTCCTGCTCGAAAATACAAATGAAACACAGTACAGGTACATGACAAAGTATATATTATTTCATATCATTTTGATTCCTGCAAGAACTTTAGCCCAATGAGCAGATTAAACAAAGCATTCACATAACAGTCCACATTTGAAAATACACACAAAAATGCACCTTTTGTGCATGCAGACACACCATTTTGTCCATTCAGAGAATGGACAGTCTGCTTTGCAGATGCAGTTGCTCTGTTGGGAAAAAGAGAGGTGAGCACTGCAGAAGTCACTGCTTCCCTTGATGGTAAAACCCCCGTGCAGACGCTGAGACCTAATCAGCACCAAGGGCCATTACTCCTCAGACCACAGGTCCTGTCCAGTTAATTTTGTTGTGAGCACCTTGTGTTCGTTTAGTCAGGAAAAATTGACTGTTCGATAGAAAACAGGTGAGTCAGCTGTGCAAAAAGTTCATCCCACAATGACTCCTGAAGGGGATGAGGCTGTGGTGTCATGTATATCACTGCATGTTTGTGTGCTGGTGTCCTGTCAGAGTTTTTTAAAGCATCAGAAATTCCCACTTTTGCAGTGTCCCATCCTCAGCTGTTTTAACATGCTTCTGCCCCAGTGTGTTCTACAGATTGATGACTGAGGTGTAAAGTGCCTGTTGGCCTGGGCTGCATAGTGTATTGGCTTAGTTCCATTAAAGGTGCTATGTGTTTCTTTTTTCTTTTTAGGATAAAACATCAAAAAATGTCTAGAAACAGCTACAGAAAGTGAAAAAATGATACTGACATACTATCAAAAATGCATAGCATGTCTGGATATTTTAAGTTAACAAACCACTAGTACAGGGTTGTCTTTCTTACATAGTATCATATTTTATCACTTGAAGTCAACACAAATCAAAACCAAAAGCATTCCATTAAAAACACGACATAACAGCTTTAATGATGAAGCCTTAGCCCAAGGGTTTTCCTCAGACTACAAATACTGATATATGTTACTCTGTTTGCATGAGGACCTGAACAGCCTGAGCACATATAGTACCTAATAGGTGATATAGATGGGGTTGTCCAAATATTTCTTCTTATTTTGTTTTTTTGTTTGAAATAAGTTGTCAAATTAGTTTGTTCAGCAAATAAAAACATTAAACTCTTTATCTTTCTATATCTAATGTTACAGCTGACAATATCTGAATTGCCTTCCTTGAGGAAACCTACATGCAAGGTGAGACTTCTGCACCTCAAACATCCCAAACTGGTTTGAAACTGGTCCAAGACATGACACAAAACATTTATACCAAATAGTTTTCCATGTCTGGATGGTACGCAGGTTATACCGGTACCTTTTCGTTTGTAACTGGAAAATCTGGAAACTGTGTAAAGCTCAGTTTCAGGTGACTTGGACAAAAGGCAAACAAGGTGTTGACTCAAGGAGTTGTGTCCCCCATTGCAATTTTATGAAATTACTGTTAAAGTTTTTAGATTTTACTCCAGACTCTGGAGAAATACTGTGTTGGACACACACACACACATTTTTCTTAATTTGCTGTTACATACTGTAAACGAAAGGAGAAAGCAGTCATCCCCCCTGGCTTTCAGAGCAGAGTATCTGGAGCATTAAAACCTACTGCTTGATCGCAACCCACAAGGACCAGACTCATGAGTATGTCACCCAACACCCCTGCTCAACCTTAGTGGCCAACCTTAGTACCATTACGTTCCATCACACCTTTATTTTGTTTTCTTATAGTGAAGGAGGAGATGACAGATGTTGTGGAGGAGATGGAGGGGCTCCAATAGCCACCACTATCCAACCACTTTTTAACCATTTTCCCAGCCCTGACTAACTGCCCTGGCTTCTTGCACTAGCCACAGATAGTGGCACACATCACTGGTGACCTCCCCGCCCGCAATCTGTGTATAATCTAGGTCACTTGGTCTGTGCCTTGTTCAAACATGGAAAACTAGCTGGTTCACTTTGCATACACAAATTGCTATAGGTTGAAAAAGTAAAACAAGGACATGTATAAATTCAACTAAGATCCTAGCTGCAATCTGTGCTGTGAAAGACATCAAGTATGAGGCACTGTATGACATGTCAAGAGAATCTTGTAACACTGACCCTGTATAGTGTGTGTGTGTGTGTGTGTGTGTGTGTGTGTGTGGCGTGACAGAGTCCAGGAGGCCTGTGTTGAGTAAATGTAATTACGCACATAGCAGTGATTCCATGACTACACGCCTCAGCTCCAAACACCCCACTGCTCCATGGATGAGAGTAATCTTTCATGGCCTTTGACTTCAGTAGTTAAAGCCTCAAGAGGACTTATGTAATGCAAAGGAGGGCATTACCCAGGACCCGAAACAAAGCCTCAATTTGTTGTGTTTGCTGTTTTCTGGGGTAAAATAGGCCTGATTTTGTTTAATGTTGCTGATATTTTCTGAACTGAAATTATATGAAGTGAGCATAAATGGAAAATAAAACTCTTCAAGCACAACAACCATGAGGAATATGAAGGATGTGCTTCTAAATTGGACGTTATTAGGCCTTCAAACAAAATGGCTGCTTAGAATACGAAAGCACTGAGAGCATCAGGACCATATAGCTGTCTCCTACTCGCTCTTCCTTACTGTTCCACCTATGAGTCAGGGATTTGTGCTAAAGTGACTAGTTTCAGTTAAAGCTCAAATGAAGTTTCCACTCTTGACATATCATTGTTGCCACGGCAGAGACAAGCTGACCTCTGTGGGTCAACCATGAGTACTTTATGCAACAGTGGTCACTCTGATGTCTGTAAAATACTGAGATATAGAGAGGCAGATCTTGGCAGCAAGATTTGTAAAGAGGTAATAACAGATAAAGATGCACATTACAGAACTGTATTCTTTCACTTATTTGTGGGTATAGTGTGAACAACTTCAGTGTGGTGAAACAAAAACAGGCACCAGGTTAGACAACTCTCTATGTGTGTGTAAAGACCAATTGTTTAGGTCTTATTTTCAGTTTGTTTTTCACTTCCCCTCCCTGGGAGCCAGTAGCCATCCATATTCAAGGGACTCTGCGAGGGGACATGGCAAAAGAACGGGGGAGGGCCAAGGGAGTGGGGCCCCAAAACGTTTCCAAAAAGGAATAGAGGTTATGGAGCTCTGAGTCCAGCAAGCCTCAATGCAAAGAACAGCTCAACTTGCCTGACTTAATGACTGTAAATGTATGAATGTAAATTCATGGCAGAACCAAACACAGATAAATGGCAAATCACACAATGTATATGCACAGTGTGATCATTTATCATCTCTGAGAACAACCCTGATCCCTGGGTCAGAGCGTTGTGGTTCCCTTACATAATAATACGTCTATTGCAAACAAATAAGAGTTTGAATGATCACATTGGTAGAGGACAGAGCAAATGGCTGACACCAAAACCACTCTATTCTATAATGGCCCACTAAGCCCATTTACTGTGGGCGTACTTGAGCCACTGAGATCTTGAAATAAATCAAGAACATGTGCAATTTTGTCTGAGACCTATTGAAATTTGCAGCCATGTTGACTGACTCTTTCATAGCAAATGCAATCAATGGGAATAACATGTAACTTGAACATCCAGAGTGTCAAGACAGAGTGTCCTTTGTGACATGCTCTTACACTGCCCTCTTCTGGTAATGATATGAAAACCTTGTGGAACCATGATCTTAAAACAGACGATGCTGTGCATGAACACAATGAACAAGTTTATTTTTCTATGAACTGTGGACTGATGTTAATGCATTTATAGCTAAAGAATTTGAACTTAAACTAGGATAAACTAGGAACTAAGATTTTGTGAGATGTGAGATTCTGAATGACTCTTTAGGCTAACAGAATCACAGTCTAAATAGGGTCATAGTGCCACTGTGCACACATACGCCTCTTTTAAAGATTTGTGATCAAGAATGAACCAAGGGTGCATAACTTAAAGGAGAAATCTGGTGTGAATCAATGCATAGCCCTGTTGTTCAAGGTCACTGAGTGCTGTCTAGGAAAAAGAACAACCGAATGGCAAACCAATAACTAACATTAACTAAATGGGGCATAGACAAATATAACTGAAAGTGAGTTTCTGTGCCCCATTCAGTTAGTGTTAGCAGTCGATTTACTATTTGGTGTTTCTGCTGACAGCACTCCTTGAACCTTAAACAACATGGATTGATTCACAACAGATTTCTCCTTCAAGAAATCAAGAAATGTCTTACAGTTTATTTTAACTTTTTTTTTAAGTTAAATGCACTGAATATGAACTAGTTGAATTGAAATGGTGAACTATGAACGTAAATGTATTATTTTTTTCCAGGAAAATGTTAGACACTGTACGGTACTATGCACTGTAAACTTCCACTTATCTCTAGTGATGTAGACCTTTCTGGGCCTCTCTGATTTATATTTACCCAGCATAAGGAGATTGTGCAATATTACAGTCCAATAATGTAAACAAAATAAAGCTAAGATCAAAAGATCAATCTCCACAAATTTTCATGTATATTACAAAGTTATAATATTCACTAAATTGCCACTAGGTGGCAGCAAACTGCTATATTCCTTTTGCGACTTTAAATCCCACAATTCTGTCTCTTGTGTGTATGGTGTCTGGTTGATGGCTGTGTGTGTGTGTGTGTATGTGTGTATGTGGGGGGGGGTATATTTCTCTACTCATGTAAGTTGTGAGGAGCTGCATCCTATACTATTTATGACTATGAAATATTGCCCTGCCTCCTGATCGTTTGGATATACTACCACTATCACTACTCTAATTCAACGCTACTACTACTACTACTACTACTACTACTACAGCTGCTGCTGCTGCTAATAATAATAATAATAATAATAATAATAATAATAATAATAGTAACATTTGGCATTTTGGCATTTGACATTTTTGCTTTCATTTTGAAACATAGAGCTCAGAGGCTGTGTGAATGTACAGTTGACCAGTTAAGGATCTTTTTATATATGAATAAAAATGCTAATGCCTGTGGGCCAAATACACTCCAACACCTCTGGATCTTGCTGGTCATTAAATGTGGTCATGACTGATAAACCTTGTTCTCTCTCTTACTGTTTTTCATAATTGCTAAAACACATTTCTTGAAACCTACGATATTTTTTTCAAACCTGTAAACACCACATTTTCAAACTAGATTCATGAAACTCTACAGTCTTCTTGCAAAATTGAATAATCACCCCAAAACAGTTGAAACTGTGCTCAAAAGTAAACACTCACTTTTTACACACAGGCTACTACAAACTGTAACACTCGATAGCAATCATTAGGCACTACACTGAAAAATTAAAAACACTGCACTCAGCATGTATGGATGTAGCTCCAGAAAGGGAATGTTCATCATTTGTCATGCAGTATATGTAAATATTTGAAGTACAGACATTTGTTCTGACCTGCTGTATGAATGATCTGAGACCATTATTTGGTTTTTAGTAGTTAAAAGTGTTTTAAGGTGATTGTTCAGTTTTGTAACAAGATTCAAGGTTTTTGCGAATGTAGTTTGCAAAATGGGTTTTGTGTGATTGGGATCAACATCACTTCACTGCTGCCAATGCACATGCTTATAAAGGTGTATTATCATCATTTGCAACAAGTGTGAGGAATCTTCACTCGGAGGGCTTAAATCATGATAACTGTGCTATAATTGTGTTCAGTTTCTGCTGCCTATGATTACCATTATGCATCAATGTGCAGAACCATGGTAAATGTGTTATAGTTGAAAAAATGTGTTCTGGTTTTCCAAAACCAGGTCAAAAGGGTTCATGATTTTGAGAAAAGAGTGATCGATTCAGTAAATATGTTTAAGCCACTTAGCATTTGGTTTAGAGAATGAAGTTTAGTGTTTTAGCATTTCTGAAAAACATGTAATATTGTGACCAGGAAGCAATGAGGTGGTTGAACTAAGCAGAAAAGAAATCTTGATGAGTCCTACTGCATTCAACAATAAAATCTCCTCCTAAAACAGATCTGACATATGCTGCAGTCTAACATTGGATCCAATAGCAAAATATCAATAGCCAAACCAGCTTAAAATAATGATAGAATAATTGAAATCATTTATGTATGACAAAGCACACAGTCATATTTGGGAATATATTTTTTTATTAGTTTGGAATGCTTACAAGAGCATTCTCTAAAATCAACAGGCATCTTAGTGACAGACTTCTGTCATTTCCAAATGGATTTAAAGAAATGTTCAAGTATACATGTAAGCTCATATTTGGCATAACTTCATGTCACTCGTTTGATGACAAATAATAAGCACTTCACTGAAAGGCAATTTTGATAGTACCTATTTCCATCTCCAAGTGATTGACATTTACAGCATAAGGCAAACAGAACATCCTTTTGAAAAAAAGAGAAATGACATTTGCTGTCAGCCCTAACTGCTTTAATACAAACACACACCCACTGACAGATGCAGGTATTAAAAATGTACAATAACAATAAAAATGCATAAAACAGAAATTAGCCAATGCTTTCTATACAAAAAATATAGAGTGGGTCCTGCCCGGATGTCTCTCTCTATCCATTTCTCCAGGTCAACAAAAAATAATTTACAACGGATGCACAATCAGCATCTCAACTTTCTTAAATACAACTATAATTTAATCTAATCAATCTAAAGTCAAATATTTACAAGTGAGAAGACCTGCTGTTAAATAATTACAAATGTATTCAGCATTTTACATATGCCTTTTCATATGCAGAGCCAAGTGATCGGACCTCGAAAAGGCCCTTTCGCAGAGGTGACACTGAAAAGGCCTGTGTCCAGTATGTTTCCTGTAATGGCGGGTTAGCTCATCGGACCGGGCGAATTTCCATCCACAGCCTTCCCAGCTGCAGTGGTAAGGTTTTTCACCTGTGGAAGAAAACAAATGACACTTAGCCTCGCTGCATCTTATGGTTTAAAATGCTCTCGAGCACATTACAGATGACATTTCTGAAGGGACAACATAAACTTACCTGTATGTGTTCTTAAATGAGCTTTCAGGTGAGAGCTCTTGGTGTATGTTTTCCCACAGCCAGGAAATTCGCAGCTATGTGTCGCGGTTCGCTTCCTTGCCCAAGATCGACGGCCTCGCTTTGGCTTACTGTCTTCAGTGGCGAAAAATTCCAGCAGTGGCGATGATGGAGGGGTCAACACTGCACCAGGCATGCCCGGATGATGGGCACGAATAGGCTCCCTGAACATACTGTACTGTCCGTGGTACTGCTGTGCTCCAGGGTGCTGTGCAGGGTGCGGAGCGCACTGTGGCGGGTACGGCGCACCTGGCAAGTACTGTTGGGAGCGTGCCAAATGGGAGTGGTGGTGCACGCTCATCTCTGCCAGGTGACAGTCTTTATGCTGCATTCCTTCCCCGGACAAACTCTGGTGAAGCATCTGAGGTGCGAACCCCTGAGCGCACACCTGCTGTTGCATGAGTCCGCTGTGCATAAGCAGCGGGGGCTTTTGCTCATAACCATGTCCCATGAAGTCCGATGGCATCATGCATGACTGTTCGTGACTTTCTGTTTTAACTTTGTATCCCATGTGATTTACAGCGCTTGCAGCTAGGTGCGCATGTTCCTTCGTGGTCGGGACTCCAAGCTCTGTATACTCTCTCTGCTCAGTGAGTCTATAGTCTTGCTGCACGTCGCCCTGATAACCCATGTCAGGGGTCAGCAACTCCGCCACGAGACTGGGACTTGAGCCGTAAGTGTTGTTGCAGTACGTTTTGGGCGTTTGATGGGAACTGTCGCTGTCATACACAGTACTGCAGCTCTCCGGTGACTCTGGCAGAGGATACGAAGCGTGACTGGTGGAGTTATTCCCGATTGTGTTGGACAAGATAAACTCTAAATCCAAAAACTTGGATAGGTCATCCTCCTCTTTGTTAAGCGCGGGAGCTCCTATGATGCTGAACTCCACCTCGATGAGCGGTTTCATGTCATCACCTATGCTCTTCTCAATGGGATTTACTGTCCATTGCTGCAAAATACACGACATTCGATTAACAACGGTGCAAGAGCCAAACCCACAGCGCATCACCGACCGCAAAGTTTAGGGAAAAAAATAACAAAAGCCTATATGCTAAATCAGACTATTTGTACCTTACAATCTGAAACTATGCTAACTACTTCCCAACATACATGGATAAACAAAAACAAACTTACCTGAGCGGCCTGCTTCTCCCCATTTGCCTGATGTGAAAACGCAGATATCGATGGCAGCATCACATCAGCGAGGGCCATCTCCATAGATCGTGAAAGTATTCGTTTTGATTAGAAAAATAGCCCACTCTTTACAAGTGTAATCGAAAGTACTTAGCAGACAAGCTTTTGCTTGACCGGAGACATGTCTCTGGCAGGCTGGAGGCTTGTCTCTCTATTATAAACAGTTTGGGGAGTTGGGGGCGGGCTGATGAGTCGAAGTAGGTGTGGTTACTATAGGCTACCTGGGGAGTCTAAAATAAGCAGGTGTGGAATTGTACTGTAATAATGGTAGGCAATGCTTAAGGCAAACCGCTTTCGAAGTTTAAGATTGTTTGGCTATAAACTTTTGGTTTGGTAGGCTACATGGCATTAGGCTAACAGGGAATTAAAATAACTTGAGACTATGGTGCATTGAATTATCTACATTTCTTGAGTGAGACACATAAAAAAAACACACCATAGGCCTAACCCTGGTTCACGTTGCAATAGGCTGTGTGTTATAGACACGGTGAAAACCTTAAGGTTTTAAATTTTGTATAGTGTGACAATTCAGAAAATCAAGAATCAAATAAATATACGTGGTCTAAGTAGCCTATGTATTCAGATCTTACATAAGTGAAAGGTAACTTTGATGACTAAATAAATAGCCTAACCTAAAACACACTGGCCTTTAGAATCTAATTGTAGTCTATTTTACCTGGTATTCATAGACCACTATTGCTTATTAAATATATGCTCGTAGTTTGGCAAAACTCCATCTACCTCAGAGTGTGTGCGTGAACAATATAGGTCCAGCATTTTGTGCTGTGTATAGGCGTATAGGTAGGCTTATCCAATATATTACGACAGGGGGCTCCAAATTCCCTGCTGAAATACGGAGAGTAGGTATATTTTGAATGGTTATCAACGGGTTCGATAAGAACAACAGTAGCCCCCACAGGTATAGCGGTGCCATAACTGTAAATGGATAGGCTACATACCATTAAACTGGTTGTTCAACAAATGTCTCGAGAGTTTCACCCCAGTCGACCCCTACTCTCACACTGTAACCGAAGCATTTCGAGCTAAAACTTGATTTGCATGGCGTCATATTAATTTTCCAGGAAAGTAAATATCAGGCTGTTTACGATGTTAATTAGTCCATAAGAAGTCTCGGGCAATCGAAACGACTCCATAATCGGAAAGTTAAACAATGATTGTGGATATTTGCTAATTATTTTAAAGTGTCAAGAAACCAATTGACCCATTGATTGTTGTGTAAATGTAAGCTGATTTCTAGTGAGTTTTGGTTTAAGCCTGTCACTTGGAAAAGCCTTGCACTTTGGTTTAATCCTTGTTTAAAAAAAATTGGCATGAATTGTCATTTCGTGTCACAATAAATGTCTACTAGGCTATGTTTCAGTGGTAAGGAAACAAAGTCTCTTATCCCATGGAGTGAGATTAAAGCCAGTCTTTTATTACCTGAGCCAACGTGGGCATTAGGCCAAGGAACAGGTGAATACATTTTAGTGGTGATCCGGAACACCATCTGGAATTTATATTAATTGGGTCAATGACCCAATATTGTTCCGGCGGAGGTCTGTGCTCTCCGAGTGCTTTTACAGTTCAAAAGTGTAAGGGAAATGGATGGTACAGAGGAATATGACTGGCATAAGTGCGGACCGTAATGATGCGTCTTAGGCAGTACTACCCATCGATAAAAAATTTAATTAGCCCACCACACAACGCACAGCACATTCACACATCAGTGACATCCATGCCTGCACTCCACACCCCAAGAATTCAGTAGACTAACGAAATAACTAGTGAATAGCGAGTGAAAGGGGAACAGGTCTATCTTCCGAAAATTACTGAGGGTGATGAAGTGTCTAACCAAATATAAAATATAAAAAGAAGGCCTAAACATGTAATATGTGATAGCCTATTTTACTTCAGCAAAATGCATAGGCCTATGCTTCAAACGAAAACATCCTAGGAAGGCCCAGTGATCCGTTATGGGAAAATCACTGGTCACATGTGCACGTTTTGCAGTGCTCAAGGAAAAACGGGAGGTCTTTCTGTTTTATAAACACAATTAAAACTATTTCAGATTAGCAGGCGCACAAACGTCTTCCCGGAGACATTCTGGTTTTATTTACAAGATTCAACGTAATTCGTTTTGATGAAGTCCACACGCACTTCTCATGTAGCCCTCTTTCCAGTAAGTTTTCACAACACTGCTTGTCATAACTGATGAAACAATTAAAGGACCATTGGTTACACATTAAAAAGTTATAATCATTAAAATATGCATAACCAGCTATCAGTTTTATCAGTTGTGCGAGATAAGCTAAGTGGTAATTTACTGAAATCTTATGCACAATTAAATGTATTTATGTAATTAGCTCTGTTGAAAAACACTGTATGTGATCGCATTGTCATTTTTAGTTAAATGCTGTTGCTGCGATGGCAGTTTTCAGAACCTCTACAAAACCATTACAATATGCAATCAAATATATTTGATGGTAGTATATTTTATCTCAAAGTGATTAATAGTCAGATTTGGTGATAAATGTATGACAATCACCATGGAAGTCAATAGAAAAATGGGCACAATTCAAGCACAACTTTGACTTTCCACACAGAGTTCTTGCAAAAAGGGGACAACAGTTAGTCTAGTCCATCCAAATAAACATATAAGTTATATAAATAAATAAATATATAAATAAACATATAAGTGTAACAACAGCCATGTTTAGTTAGGTGGCTTTCACCATTATTTCAGACTCATTCAGCTGATTATGACTAATGGTAAGTTACTCATAATGCTTGCGCCTGTTATCAACAAAGCCTCTGCAGCAATCAACTGAACTGGTGTAGATATTACCATTGCCACATATGGCAACGTATCAGTTTTTGTTCATGTTATGAAATGCTCATTAGTATCAGGGTTCCTGGGAGCATATCTGTTTGGAAAGCATACCATGTTTTTTAGTGAGCATGTACTAGATATGCTGGACATACTGTATAATAGCTGTACGTGTTACAGCCTATATATGACAATTGTCTACTGCACACCAAGCCTATTTTATGTAGTAATATTGTTAAGTAATTATTTTATATCAGTATTTTATACTCCTTTGAGCATCCAAAGCACTTTCTTGCCTCACATTACACACACACGCACACATACACACACTTAATACCAGTGGTTGCCCTGCAAGGTGCCAACCTACACATCAGTAGCAGTTTGGGATTCAGTGTCTTGATCGCATTCAATTTTACCAGATTAGAAGGAATCTGCAACCTTCATGTTGCAGAGTGACTCCCCCTGCACCACTTCTGCCCCTATACAGTATAGCCTATTATAGCCATGACTAAAAGAAAGAAACTTCTACTCTGTATCTGTATGATTCAGCCAAACAACTGGATAATAGCAATGACTCAGAAGTTACTTCAAGACTGGTTAAAACTGGCTCTGGTATTGCCTCCCATATATTGTCTGCCCACCATGAGTTTACTTGCCAGATCAGCAAATCATGCCACAGCTAGCAGTTATTTCTGTCTGTGGATCCCTTTCAGTACAAATAGACCATGGAGTCCATAGTGAAGACAGACCAACTTCCATTAAAGGACACCCTGATAGAGAGAAGAGTAATTATAATGGTTTTTTCAAATTCATTTGTGGTCTTCTAGCATTTACATGACTTCTATGATATTTTAAACATTAATATGACTTCTAGTTTATTGTCTTGTGATTGTATTTCTACCTTTACAACACATTGTCCTATTGCATTAAGGTTGGGAATGTAGAAATCCACCTCCTTCTCTCTTTTCTGTGTATTTGCTTCTTGTGCAATAGTGTTCTTACTTGGCCACAGCAAAAGAATTAATTACAATCTTATCTAGAGGGTCCAGAATAGCAATTATCCTCATCACACACACACAAACACACACACACACACACACACACACACACACACACACACACACACACACACAAGGGGAAATCCACAGCAGCCTAAAGTAAATAACCCAGAATGTGTGACAAAACAAAGCCACAGAGAGAACCCCCATCTCACAGTTTTTTTTTGCAAAGGCTAAAGGCCAGGTGGTCAAGTGTGCAGGAAGTCAGTACAAATATCCAACAGCAATCATGGAAAAAGAAAGACCAAAACAACAGCAGGGCACCAGTTCATTTAAAGACTGAGGAAAATGGCATCATAATAAGCGGTTCACTATAGAGGCCTGCTGGAAGGAAATGAGAATGCAATTGTAAAATATAATTGGTTGATTATTTATTATGACCCAATATGTTTCATATTTATACTCTCTCTAGTCTATATGTAATATATGTTAGGGATAACGGTCACCAAGGTGTTCCGATATAAGGGAAAAATAGATGAGGTGTGGGCGAAGAACAGCACAACGCAGAAGGTGGAGGCAATTCATGCATATAGACAATAAGCAAGAGTATAAAGCATAAGAAATGTGCAGTTCAGTTTTAAAAGAAACTATCCTTTTCTTTGGTTACTGACAACGGTGAGCTTGATAATAACTAATTGTTGCTTGTGAGTTCAACTGTCGTTTTATATGGTTGTCATAGTTACCATTTAAAAGAGCATTGATATGGAATGGTGATTAAACTTTTTTTACCAGATCTACGTCATAGGTGTCCCGTTATCGGGGAATAAGGGACACCATGTCAGCCAATCAGAAAACAGTATTTCATTTCTCTGGGTGATAATTATTAATATTCCATTGGCATTGCATCTCAGCTCCTTGTCTCTCTCTGTTTGGAAGGAACTGGCCTCAGTGAAATGACATCACTGTTGGCACATTATTGCCACTAAAGCACTCCCCTAGACTAGACCACAAGATAACACCACTGAGTCCATCACTCCGCCAGAATTTGAGCTGTATCTGTCAAATGTTCTTCTTTCAAATCTAAGCACCATTTCCCCTCCAATAACACTTTTTTTCCAGTTGTTCTCCATCGACTGGTCTGTGACCAGTCTGGGAAAAAGCTTTTTCATTATGGCCATACATCCTCAAGCCCCCTCTTCTGTTGAGGACGTAGTTGTGTTTTGTAGGTAAATGAAGCTCTCAGTTTAAAGCCAGTTATATGAAGTGACTAGTAGTTTCTTGGCAATTTCTCACATTTAATAGCTTTCATTTCTCTGAACAAGAACACAACATGAACTAGTTTCTGTGGAATTTCTGCCTCTGCTATTTTTTGCCTATTCAAAGATGGCCAATTGTACTGCTTCCTTAAAAATGCCTACAGTATATTTCTGAAAGATTTGATATGAGCTTTTCCCCTAAAACAAGGGGATTTCTGACTCCAAACCTTTGAATGATAATCCAACAGAATAATCTGATATTCTAACAGAATAATAGCCAGGACTTGCTAAACAAACCTTTTTAAAATTCTTGCCATGTCAACCAAGCTATTTGACTTCCATGGATTTCTACAGGTTGCTTTCTCCTGCCGAACTAGGGCAATGTTCCCTCTCACTCATCCCTCCTCTGGGTCCCTTTGTCCCCCCAGTGTAATTGCCCTTGGAGCTCAGAAGACAACTTTGTCTTTGCACACAAAGCCACCTCTCTGCACGTCTGCGTCGGCCCTGGGGTCAAAAGGATACGACGGGAGCTTATCAGACTTTGCCGCTGCTTGTCCAAGCCCCCCACAATGGCATCATACCTGGGAGAAGAGAAGCAACTATTTACTCTGCACTCGGTTTTCCAGGCTTTCCTTATGCCGCACATGCAGGAGCCCTGAAAGAACCTCCCTGGAAAAAAACAAGGGAAATTCAAAGCCATAAAACTGCTCAAGATCTTTTTACACACACACTAAATGCAATATCTTTTTTTACTAGGTTGCCCCAGAGAAGACACTTAACTTCAACAAACTATATCTACGGCAGGCATTTGCAGAATCAATTCAATGACTCATAACCTGATTTCTTTTGTGACTTGCAGTTGAGTAAGTGCAGGTATTTTTCTACACGTCCTCATCGACAACTACATCAGCAACAGGTGAAATTTTACTGTGGGTAAGGGCCAAAACATTAAGCTTCTTTGTTATACCTGCTTTCTCAGAACTGGCTACCTTTGCATGGAACACAAATTACACAACAAAAACATCTGCTGGACCATAGCAAACCATGGCAGTATGGCTCTTTGGGCATGTCAAGAGTTTACCCCTCTCTGTTTTTCTTTACTTGTGGGAGTGCTTTGAAAAGATTACAGAGGTTTTTTTTTCCTTCAGTCATTGAAATTGTCCATTGGAGATGTTTGTGCAGAGGAAGGGCACTTGAGGTGGGGAAAAGATAACACCTGCAGTTGAACAGTCTGCCTTTGTCCACCTGCAGACTCTGCGTCTTGCCTTAACCTCCTCAGCACTGACTTGGGTGCTGAAGAATGCAGAGAAGCCAAAGGAGAGCCATTATCTCATTGGGCGAGATTGCGCTTCTCACTTCCAAACAACCAGTCAACCCCCAAAAAAAAAAAAAAAAACAAATAAACACACACACACACAGAATCCCCATCCACTGCCATTGCCATTACTCATGTGGCAACGTGCAATATGTGATGAACAACAGAATGATCAACAGAAAGGGCCTATAAATAAATAAACACATCTGAGAATTTTGATTCTAATCAAACCTCTAATCTGTCATTTGGACTCTAATCAAACATCTATGAAGTCCTCTCAATTACATCATTGGGTTATTCTCGGGTCATATCACACAGTGGAAAACTGAATGCAACACCAACAACCATGCAATTCACATAGTGTGAGATCCATTCAGGGATACAAGAGGTTACAGTCCTGTGGTGAAAGGACTTTATTATTTTGCAACACAGTGATTGAGTTTCACCAACAGAGTGTGCGTCATAGTCCCAGTAAGATGACCTAACAACAGTTGTCTTGTTTTGATGGTTATCAGTTATGGCCCTCTGGGTTGTATGGACTGAAAGAATGCATAAAAAAACCCTGCCATAACCCTGTCAGTAAAGCATGAATAAAGGTGATGTTTATGATGAAAAATCTACAGTCAAGTCTTACCCTAGTCAGTCTTACCCTATGCATGTCTGTGGGACTTTTTAACTAGAGTTAGCCCTATTTACAGTCATCAATTTTCTGTAATTTACACCAACATCTTAAAACCTTGCCAATCCATGTGGGTTTCTTTAAAATCCAAAGGATATGATAATTTGTGAAGAGTTCTGCTGACTGACAAGGATAACACAATTTCACAAATAGTAATTTATATATTTTCTTGATTAAAATGAATTGAGTGTGGTGCCTGTTAAACTTTCCAGTTAAAATAGCCAAAGCCAAATAAAAAATCTAATATAATAATAAAAAGTTACTCCAGGGATGAGGAAGGCCTACTATCAATCAACTGAACTGGTGTAGATATTACCATTGCCACATATGGCAACGTATCAGTTTTTGTTCATGTTATGAAATGCACATTAGTATCAGGGTTCCTGGTAGCATATCTGTTTGGAAAGCATACCATGTTTACCAAGTATATGACTTGACATGGCCAAGCACAGGCCCTCCATCACACCACTATGTGAGTCATGTAGAAAGAATCTAATGAGATTAGACGAGTATCAACAAGTATTTACCAACTATCTGCTGAAAGTCAATTATGTGGATCCTAAGGTAATGATAAGAACTCATCAATTAACACATTTACATCGCAAACAGCTTTAGAGGCGAGGGCAGTTTAAATGTAAAATGAACAAATGAGCAAATACACAGAGACACAAACAAACAAACACACAGAGATGGGTTGATAAGCCACCTTGGCATACACCTGCCTAACAGTTCTGTAGGGGTTACAAGAGTTAAAAACGCAAAAATACACAGTGCCTTCAATGCAATACATTTGAAACACCATCAGAGAATCACAGAGCAGAAACCTAAACAGACAACCACATGTTGGTTCCATGTTCCAAAGCCTATGCAGAGTTCTTCCAAAACACCATGTAGATGGAATGGAATACAAGAGGCGATCTGGAACAGTGACTGAAGATTCAGTTAAAACAGACCATGCAATGTCAAACCCATCACTTGTGGACGTCACTCACATTGTATTACACTTTGAGGTTTGATCAATAAACACATAAAAAAACAAACAAACAAAAAAAAAACAGACCATGCAAATTTGTGAGGGCAGAAGGGCAGCATATTTTATTTGACACCTATTTCTGACATCTGAAACAAGTGAGGGTCAGGCATCAATGACTCAGCGGACAGGCTAAACGGTATCTGTGTGGATATTAAATTCAGTTTATCAGTTGACATCTTTTCATCATGCTTCAGCTATCCATGGACCACTTTCCCACTTGCTCTTTGAATGTCTTCACACACTGAGCCTCGCCCTGCTTCTCTAGCCTATGGCCTGGGAGGGAAAACAGGAAAGACATCAAACACGTCCTGCCGGCATGTCACATTGCATAGAAACAAAACAAAACACTTAACAAAATACACGTGGAGCTGGTACAGGCTGTGGATCTTACCCAACTGTCCTGTCTTCAATGACACCTACAAAACCCATGCCCCTCCACACCTTCCAGTTAGACTGGCCTTGCCTTCCTAGAACTTTCTCTTAATTATTATCTCTCTACAGTGCTAGTCTGGATTTGATCCCATTGAGCTTGTCGTCTCAGGAGGCATTTTATGAGGGAGGCGTTGTGAATGCAGAGTCAGAATCACTCAAGGAAAGCTATCAGTCAGGGCCTGATCCAATTTAAACACCTCAAGCAACCAATTGAATCTCAGTACTGAATGAACCTCTGTACGAAACAAAAGTGTAGAACGAGAGTCTCGTTTTATCGTCAGGCTAATGTTGAGTGCTTGTGCATTTGTTTTTACATTTACATTTATGTATTTAGCAGACATTTTTATCCAAAGCGACATACATTTGTCAATTATCAGTAGTTCAAGCAACTTAGACAACTAGAACAACTTAGGGTTAAGTGCTTTGCTCAAGGTTTACTCTCCTGCACACTGCTTACACTCACATGCATGGGCAAAGGGTTTAGGTTTAGGCTGCATCATGAAGGGCTGCAGTTTGCTTTGAATTTCTAATTTGTGGCAATTGTGATGATAATTACACACTTTTAAAGAGGAGCTCTCCTCCCCCACATTACCCCCCCTCCCCACACACAAACACACACTCCCACTGAAACCAAAACAGTAGCATGGAGTGAGTCTGGACAATTTCAGCTTTTTCTGTGTTCATAGAAATCTAACATCTAATCTCAATGACACTTCATCCCTCCATTTCATTAGTCCTGTAATTATTATCATTGTGCTCTAAGGGTATGGAACTCCTCTGTTCACTTAGGTCCTCTCACAGGTCTGTTGTAGACATTGGACTGCACCGTTTTCCTGCAGTAAAATGTGCAGCTGGATAACCCAGAGCTTCAACGAGGGAACTCCCTGGAAATGGATGGAAACCTTTCTCCACAGGCCAGAGTTGGCCATCCTGACACGCACATCCCAGGAATTCCCGGGGTGGACGCCCATTAGCCAGCAAGGAACCTCACAGGGCTTTCAGTCTGAAGCACCAGCCATAGCATTTAAAGAGTAAGAGGTAGAGAGGATAGAGAGATAGAGCGAAAGAGTGAGACAGAGAGAGAGAGAGATAGAGAGAGAGGAAGTGAGAGTAAGAGTGAGAGTGAGTGCCTGGCATACATCCAGCTCACGCGGCACTGACGGTTGGGGAAAAAAAGCACTAAATTGCATTGGCACAGTGCAGGTAGAAGCATAGTGTGTGAAGGCTTTGTCATGTGTCTGCAACATGGGACAAGCACTAATAGATGAGTAATCTAAAACACCCTGCTTATCTGAAACTTGAAGCACACAGATATAACAACATGCATCCATATGTTCAACTTCAGCAGACAATTAAGCACAGAGAAATGCCCAGAGTTTGTTCTGGTGGTATACAAGACCATTAAATAAAAGTGTACTACAACCTGGGAATTCTAAAATCTAAGGACATTTATGTAAAAAAGTAAAATTTCACTGCATGTTTTACAATGAAACTATGAAGTGCTATGATGAACAGAATTATATTTCTTCTGTCAACTGTTAAAGAGAAATTCAATCCACAAGCTGTTATTAAGCTGACAGCGAGAGAAGCCTATGAGAATTACTATCTTGTGTCATCTAACACCACATTCTGACCACCAAGATATTTCCAAATTATTAGAGGGAAGCACTTTATTTTCCCCAACATCAAAATATTTGCATATGGTTGTTTTTACCAGAGGATTTGATAAAACTAATATAAACAGTGGTGGTAAAGAGGAGAGTGGTCTGTTTGCTCTGTAGGTTAATACAGTTATTAGATTTCTATCAGGAGGCTGCTTTAGCACCAGTCGCTAGCAGCTAGCTTCGGAATGTGGAATCAGACCAGATAGAGAATGCTTCTGGTTGCTGTGGCCTGTTGACAGTCATCACACAAAGTATGCTGAGAACATACATATAAAAAAGCTGTAAAATAGTCAACAGGTGAGACCTTTCCATGAGCTCTTTCTGTTTTCAGTTGTCTGACACCAGAAGATACAGTGCAGTGTAGATGTTAAAGTCAAGTCAAGTCAAGTAGGATTTTATTGTCATTTCAGCCATATACACAGTACATAGTGAGACGAGACAACGTTTCACCAGGAACAATTGGTGATACACGTAACTGTTAAAACACAGTGTGGACAAGACAGATACGTGTCTTGTGTGCCTACATACACTATTGCGGGACTACACAGATTCACTCATCCACTCACACACACACTCCACACACACAGCTACAATCTGTACTGGAAGGTTGTTGATGCACAGTGGAATGTGTTTATGCAGAGTCCGCCTGAAGTCGATGACCAGTTCTTTTGTTTTGTCCACATTGAGATACAGACATAAAAGGCACATTGAGATTGAAAGGATTAGTGTTATTTTGTTGCTATGTTCTCTTTGAGAGGATCTCACGCTCTCATTGCACAGACTGTTAAAATGACATTTATTAACTGTGAGACAATGCATATGAGATGCAGTGGAGAGATACAGGCTCCCCAAGACACCTGTAAACCTCATGATCAGGGGTAATGGGTGCACTTCAAAATATTAGCATATGGTCGTTCTTTATCAGAGGATTTGATAAAACTAATGTAAACAGTGATGGTAAAGAGGAGAGTGGTGTGTTTGCTCTCACTATCTATAGGTTAATGTAGAGTCGTTAGCTGTCTATCAGGAGGCTGCTTTAGCACCAGTCGCTAGCAGCTAGCTTCGGAATCAGACCAGATAGAGAATGCTTCTGGTTGCCGTGGCCTGTTGACAGTCAGAGAGATAGCTATCATTATGTCATCACACAAAGTATGCTGAGTATGTAAATCTAAAAAAGCTTTAAAACAGTCAACAGGTGAGACCTTTCCATGAGCTCTTTCTGTTTTCAGTTTGTCTGACACCAGAAGATACAAATGCAGTGTAGATGTTAAAGATAGAGACATAAAAGGCACATTGAGATTGAAAGGATTAGTGTTATTTTGTCTATGTTCTCTTTGAGAGGATCTCACGCTCTCATTGCACAAACTGTTACATTTATTAACTGTGACACGATGCATATGAGCTGCAGTGGAGAGATACAGGCTCCCCAAGACACCTCTAAGCTTCACGATCAGGGGTAATGGGTGCACTTCAGATAACAGTGTTTGTGCTGAGTCCATTGCCTGGCCATTTGTAACAGTGAGCAAACAGCATTGTGATGTCTGAGAGACAGAGTTCCCTCTGCAGAGACCTCAATCACTGGAGGAGGGTGAAAGCAAAGACCTGGGGCCCAGTCAATCATTAGCTAAACACCGACAAGAGCAGCGCTGGCCTGTATCAGTATGCTATATTCACATTCCTGACTAAGGACACACAAACACACATCCTCTGAGATGTCATCTTGTGCTGTAGTTTGCAAGTGGATAACGTCTCTTGCTCCTCCTGTTAAGTAGGCTACATAAACTGCAGTGACAAGTTTGTTTGGGGGAGGGGGAAAATATTACTATATGGTTAGCTTAATTCATTAGCATATGGAATTGTTTTTCATAAACAGTACATATCTAAAGATTTTTCAGCTTACAGCTTTTCAGCTTTATTTCAGTTTACAGTATATCCACTGCATCTGAGTAAATTATTTGTGGGATACTACAAGAACTAAGGACACCATTGAAAGTTAACCAAACTCCCTGTAGCTACCAAAGCCCCATCATGATAGGTCAGCTGAGTGGCCCCTCCCCTTGGTGAGAAAGGCTGAAACCTGAGGATGTGCAAAGGCCTGAAGGGTTTGCCACTGCGCCATCATTCATTCTGTAGAGGGACGCTTGTGAGGCTATCAGCCTCAGCTACAGCAGGGGTGAGGGTCTCTCCTGTCTTCTTATCACACCGCCCAGTCTCACGTTTCCGTTAACACTGTGGCGCTATCTCAGGCTGCCCCTGGCCAGCGCACACTGCACTCTGATGATTACTCACCACAAAGGCCATGTGGGCAGACACGGTGGCCTCCTGATCAGTGTTGGTGGAATGGCAGGGGGACCCTCTGCTGGAAAGTGTGCTCTTTAAAAGTGAAATGAATAGGTTTTGGGAGAGGCCACATATACACTAGATAATAGATGGAAATCACATGACACGATCATGAAGGCCAAATGAATCATGAGCATGTCTAATACACAAACAGTAGTAATGAGACTAAACTGTTATGAACTGGGTTAAAATTTGATCTTAGTGTGATGGATTGGTATATACAGTAAATGTAAATCTGATATTAAGACTTATTCAAAAGAACAAGTGCACAAGTGAAAGTCAGCATTCATAAGTTCATTCAAGAGAAAATAAACCTAGCCAGTCTTATCAATTTGAACACTTAAGATAAGGGGTTGATGTTTTAGATACATTTTCCATGCCACCACTGAACAGTAGTTTCACCTAGAGCCCAGTCTGCAGGTGAAAGGGAGACGTTGAAGTAATGAAAAGAATGAGAGTGCAATCAGATAGCTGTGGAGCCTGTCAGCACTCTTCAAGTCCAGGATTAACTTATCTTATTTAACCCTTATTCTGAGGTAAACAGCTCAAGCCTCCTTGGGTGTGTTCCTGGTCCTCGTCTGCAGGAGGGATGAGTCATCACCTGCTAAACAGGACTCACCACTCTAAGGAGATGATGCTCAAGGGAGATGTGTTATCACATCACACAAAGAAATATTTTGTCTGGCCATTTTGTTAGTGATTGACCTGACAATAAACACTAGTTTCTTTTCTGTGATTGAAGAAGCTCATGACATTTTTTTCCCTCCCTTCCCATTGCTGCAGTCTTTATGGCAACATGAAAAGAGCAGAGACACAAAAAGATATGTGCCTAGTGGCAATTTGCTGGCAAAGACGCTATTAGGGCAAAAGGTGAGACAGAACCTCGGTTAGCACGCGTTCTGATTTGGGTCAGTCATTTTGGGCTCCTGCGTGTCCTGCGCCAGCTACAAATGAGATGTGACAAACTCATGGCCCAGCCGGAACGGGGGACCAGCCCCTAAACAAACACATGGGCCACTGCGGCAGATCCATGCCAGTTCCCACAGCAGACCACACAAAGTGTGTCCACTCTCCACTGGACGCTCAGTGGAAAAGCAAGTCGTCACTTTTGCACAGGTCCACTTGAAACGGCGCCAGTGATAGAGATCTGCCTATACCACATCAAATGCGAAAATCAACACGCAATTACACAATTATTGCTGGGGGTGGGTTGGGGGAAGGTTGATAAAGGCCAAAAATACCAATGTTCACAGGGCAAACAAATGTTTTCTCTCTGTTTTTCTTTCTTTGTGGTCTTTGCTATCTTTTTCTTTCTTTGTTGTTTCTTTGTTTTTTCCCTTACTGCTACTAAATATGGCCAGTTTCCGGTAGACATGAGATGACTTGTCATGTAAAGCTTTTCCTCCCTTTTCCAGCATGTAACTTGTCAAAAAAAAAAGATAATAAGGAAAGGAAACGTTGTTAATGATTTATCAGCCTCAATCAATTCTCCATTTGATTTGCTGTTGTGTCTTACATATTGAATGCACACAACTGAGTAATCTGTTAGCATTTGGTAGCCTATTATAGCACCTTGTCTATATCGGAGTGAGTGAGTCATATATGCACACCTGAAAGAGTTCCAGAACAACAGTTCAGAAGAACTATGAAACATAATAAAAACAAATTGAATAATGTAAAATAAAACAAATACCAAATGCTACAATACATTATTTTCTTAACTTCTGACCGTACTGAATGTGATTTTTCATGTTAACGCTGAAAACTGTGTGATGCACCACCTGTTCCAAACCCATGGACAGCTATGGCTGTCCATTGAAATTGATTGTGTTCATTGCTATCTTGATATGACATATGGAAAGAATTTTATAAGCCTATATACCAGAGAAAAAGTTACTTGCAATTTCTGGCTTACTTATAGGATGTGTATGCTTGAGGATGAAATTGGATTTATAGGGGGGAACTTGTTATATATACTCTATATACTATATTCAATAACATTACTGCATTTGAAACAAAAGCTGAGTACCCTTCTCTGTATTTCCATGGCTTGTCTTCTCATTCATAATCTGCATTCTCCACAGTGTCCTGAATCTCCCATAGTGTATCCTACTACCAGCCTGACAGTAACTGCTTCCAATGCCTTCAGTGCTCCTACATTGGTCATTACATTGTTTGAGAGGTATCTTTGCGTTCGCTGTCTCACAATAATCTCTTAAACTCACCTTTTTATGCAAAACAAATGAATGAACTAACCTACTGTAATGCTTCTGGTTATTTCATGACCACAAACAGCCATGAATCCTGTTTCCTCAATAACTGCATACTACTGTAAAAGCCCAACACTGTATGAGCTGCTCTCAGGTGTGTGAAATCGTATAGGCTAGCATGCAAAACAAAAGTAATTAAAAAGCGTGCAGTTGAGGCACGGAAACTGTAATGCAAGTTGAGCCCATTCTCTGCCGGGCTTTGTGAGCACTGTCGGGACAGGTAAACGGATCTGCAGCAGGCAGATGAGGAGGAGGGAAACGCTTCAGGCGCCAGACCAGGATAACCAGGTATGGCCAATTCATTTGCCTGTGAGAAAATCTTAGTCTCATGGAACCCTGCCACAGGAGCCTTCTTTCCATTCACAGCCATCCATTTTCTTAACTTGCTCTCATGGCCTGGGGACATTTTAGGGGACTCAAGGGATTTCGTAACCCAGTGGATTGGTTTACCATTAATGTAACTTTTTTTTTGGCAGTGTGGGGGTGGGGTCAGGACAATATGACAGTTAAGTCATGCATTCAGGTCTTTCAATAGCAACTGACGCCTTGTTTATGGATCCTCACCAGAGGCAACAGACTAAAAATGTCCACCTGTTGGCCTCACCTCCATCTTTCCTACAGCCTGCTTTAATGGCATAGTTGTTGGACATAACGTGGGTGGGATTGGGAAATGAAACTGAAACCCTAAGTCCCCATGGGCATCTCTGTACCTGCATGCGGTACATGGACACTGCTGCCACTGGCAACACAACAAGACCTAAGTTACAAACAATTCCACTATGAATTGAGGGAAATTGTAAAAAAAAATAATAGTAAAATAAAAGAGGTCCTACAAGTATGATCACTTAATAAAGTTTTTAATAGTTTATTGGTAGAATGGTAAAAAGGGTGCGAAGCTGGTGGTATTTTATCCAGTATACAAACAGTTAGATGCCACATCTGAGACAGGTCGCTTCCACCCTACAAGGAAACAGTGACAAACAGCCTTGATCTTTAACCTTCTGTACAAAAAGAATGACCCTGAGAGAAAAGGAGCTCATTTGTCTGACTGTGGCTTAGCCAGGGTCGCCTTTCCTTAGGAAGCTCTCCTCTCTTCCCCCTCTTCTCTCACCTCTCTGCTGTCACTTTCCCAGCGTGACACAGCCTTACAAATGTGCTGGCCTCTTCCTCCAAAAAAACCCTCAGACATTTTGACATATTGTGTCCACTGTAATCAAACCCTTCTCTGAGTCTGTACCAACCCCCCACCCTCTCCATCTTCCTGCTCTATGGTAGTGGCATTGCCTTGAAGGCACTCAACACCAGAGACTCTTTCCCACAGCCTATGCTGATACGGGCTTGAAAGGTCAGAAGTCCATCATTCAGGGCATCCAGGAGAGCACCAGAGTTTAGACATCCTGTTTTAATACACTTATACGATGAGTAAGGGACCAATGATGATCATATCTGTCAACGCTTTCGATGTCTGACACTCCGATCTCATCATACATGCGTAGTTTATGCATTCATCATCTCGACATTAATCTTTAAACTATGTGTGCTTCTTGTAATGTAAACAGGACACAGTGTTGAGATATGGGCTGGCAGATATCTGAAATCAGCCAGTGCAGAGCCACATTTTTGAAAAACAACCCAATTAAGAGATAAATGGCTGTTCTGAAACAACCCTCAAAATTTTTTCCCTGAGCTCAAATGACACTGAAGTGGTCACCCACTTCATGAGGCAATTTTTGTAATTAGAAGCCACAAAAGAGATTTTGAAGGGGATCATGTCTAGTTCTAATACTATCAGATAACTAGACGGTATACAGCACATACAAATCATGTCAATAACACTCATAGAAATAACCTATTATTAACAAATACTGTCAACCAAGGCCACAATACAGGTGTTGAAGTGACAAAGTACACCATATTTCCTCACTTCAGGATCCTGTGTGTGCCAACTCAAATATACCCCTGCTACTATTCATCACACCTGGGATTGGAGTATGTTTCTGAAATAAAACAAAGAACCATGATTGATGTGTTGGTCTCTCTCTCTCTCTCTCTCTCTCTCTCTCTCTCTCTCACACACACACACACACAGAGGGAGACTTGAGTTAATGCTTTGTTTTGTTGTGTTTTCTGATGACATAACCTGAAAAGTTGTTATTCAGATGACAGTAATGGAACAAACTTAATGGAAACTAAGCCAAACTGGAGCTGAGTTGATATCAGACAGAACCAGCTCACGTCTGCGTGTCTGGAAACAGGAAACCCCTCTCTCAAATATGAGTCTGAGTTCATGGAACAGGGTCACCGCACTTTTCCATCTGCAACGGGGCACTGATGCTGAAACACCCCTGTACCAAGCACAGGCCAGAGGTCAACATACACGCGTGGCATCGTAGCTCAAAATAGACTGGCGTGTGACCCCAATGTGTGTGTGTGTGTGTGTGTGTGTGTGACCTTAAGCAACCATCTCCTCTACGATTTCCCTCTTCCAACACAACGCTGCTGGCAACTTGGCCAATCTGGTGTATCTTGTGCACCTAAAGGACGGAGATTCAACAGAATACACCTGTGGCCTGAGGATACAAAACCCACACAGAATTGTTGGCTTTATGGCCAATCTAAATGATCCTAATGGCTTCCCAGGGCAGAGATTGTGCTTCTGGGTCTGGGGGAGACTTTTAGAAAGGTGTCAGTAGGAGGAAAAAGAGGAGGCAGCAGGAATTTATATGACTTGATGGGGAAGGGCTCAGATTGAGCAGCCTGTAAAGTAGAGGGCTATTAAGCCATAGTTTATCACCCTAAAATATGCTGAAGACTTTTATCAGGGTGATGGGGAAGCCTGATAATGATTTGAGGAACAAACCTATGGCTGATCTTGTGACAGCCACAGTCAGGTGCACTGAGAAGAAAAGATATTTTGCCCAAACATGATTATATCATTTTCTGTGGAGGTGAGAACAGTAGGTGTTCTAGACTGATAGGTGTCAAATTAGTTCTTCCATGGAACAAGACATTTTTATCAACACTGACAAGCATCTTAGCAATTCACCATAAATTAGGATGTTAGTCAAGACTTGATTGTCAAAAATCTGTTATCAGATATGATCTCCAGTCACATCATGAATTATCAGATGTCTACCAAACCCATTCCACACATGGTGCTTACTCAGGTGAACTGTAGGGAGGGTGCACTAGTCTGGTTTGCAACTGGTTTAGCAACCTCTAGATTAAGCTTGATTAACTCTGGATACCTAGCTGTCATCTCCCACTAGACTGATGTGGGGTCAATGAACATAGATCAGAATGCCTCTGTTTTCTGATTTCAGGTATTAAGGTTGATCACTCACATTAGGAGCAAAAGCTAAAAGGAGTAAAAGTATTTTTGATTGATTGCCTATTGGGCAAACAAAACAAAGAGCAAAGAAAATTTTAATTTTCCCAGGCTAGAGTTGTGCCTGGGTATTGCATATAGGATAGGCTAAATGAAATGAATTAGCTTTTGATACTTGCTGTCGCAAGCCCCTTTTTTTATTTACACACACATACAGATATGAATAGATATTTGCCTTCTAGGCCTACATCACATCCCACAATTCCACCGAGTAGATGTTGACAGACACACACACACACACACACACACACACATACACACACACACACACAAATTCTTATGGTGATCTTAAAGCACAGACAACCCTAATTCTAGCATAGATTACTTATTTATTGCAAATGAAAACTGTGCAGGCTGAGCAGAACATTGCATTTAACATTCCTTTTTTAATCTTCAAAATTACACAAAAATCACTAACGTGTCAAGATAAATCTTAGTTTCCCCATAATTTCTGTTGTAGACAACCACAAACAATTTTGTAATATACTAAAGGTGTTCTCAAACTTTGCTGGGCCAGGGACACCCATGGACACTTCCAAGGACCCCTCATAATTGCAACACAAATGTAACCTTATTGGCTTGTAGCCATTTGTTCTCTTAGATGCTTAAGAACTCTTATTCTGAAAAAAAAAAACCTATAGCACTAATACCACACAGGGCTAATACCACAGCACAACAGTTTGAAATAGGCATGTTATTGCATTTGACAAAACTACACAGTATGCATGTTTTAATGTCAAATGTAGGCCTACTGAGTAAACAAAACATTCATTTTGTTTGCAGTAACATTAATGCCTAAGGAAAGTGTGAGGAAAGTTAACAGACTGATGTAATGCATCAGCAGAGTGTGTCAGTGGTCCAATGTTACGCATTTTTCAAAGTTTATATTATAAGTTGAATGACCATTTGTGTGTAATATGTGTTTAGCTGTTTTAGACTGGTTTACTGGTTGTATTTGCATGATCATCACAAGATAGTGTGACTGACTGTTGTTTTTCCCTTCATTGATTACTGATTTTCCTAACTTCTTTGCTAAAAATTTGTCAACAAACCTCCTGGTGTCTATCTTGGGGTTGGAATAGCGTCTAGGGAGATGGTAGCCCGTAGAGAGGTACAGACACAAGGAGTAGACTTTGGTAGGAATTTATATGACTTGCTGGGATTTGCTAAATGCTAAATACAGCAATACCGTTTACTGGCACTGGAGCAGAAGGGAATTTGGGAACAAAGCGAATGGGAGAAAGAATTGGGGAATAGAAAGGAAGAACAACAAGGGAAACAACGAAATCGCAAGAAATTGGGAAAAACAAGAGAAGATGACACCTGAGATGATTAGTCTAGACATCTGCTTCCCCTAGTGGCATTTGGTTATGCTACTGAAATAAAATCAACTTCAACATTATTCTCGACTACTTTGAAGACCTTAGCAATTAAGAAAAGAACACAACAAAAGCTTTCTGAAAAGCTTTCTGTAACCATTTCACAACATGTATTTGATTTACACTTTCAAGGAAGCCTGAGATACTTTCCTATCATGCAAAACAACAGAGGTTTGGTTCATGTGGTTGGATTATTAAACACATGCACCTTGATTTGCAATTCCCTTACAAGTGTCAAGTCAATATGCAAAATGTGTTTCACTCAGTCTTCCTAGGAATAAGGATGTAATGGTCATTCTTTCACATTCCCCTGGATCATATGCCTTTTGTGAGGCTTCTAGTCTGACCTGATTAAATAAGTCTGTAAAATGAAATTTAATTTCACACACTGATGCAGTGTGAAAGTGCAAGTAAAATTTCTCCTGTTGCTACTTTAAGATATTTGGTGTGCTGCACCAAAAACAATAGAAACAGCAATCAGCATTCTAAATTGTAATCTCTGAAGGATCATGTGCATGAGTGGCATGTCACAAACACAAGTCATGTCAACAGCCATAGAAACACCCTCAGTGACAGTATACTGGAGTCTCTCACGCCTTCACTGGAATTCTAGAGCCGGGAACTCCTCAATGATGGTCTGTCTTGATTTTTGCCGTTGTCCCTTCATTTTAGTCTGCAAGCTTAGGCGAGGTTCCCCCATGCTGAGCCCTGGGTGTCCAGGCTGTCTCCTGCTGGGGTAGCAAGGAGCTGAGGCAGGCCAGGCCCTGTCTGTGGGTCTTTGGGAGGGAGTACCATCAGAGGAATCCCAGGCATGCCCCAGGAGCATTCTGTCACATTAATAGTGCGGGTAAAGGGGAATGAAGATGTCAGCCTTTGTCCTAAGCTTCAGGAATGTAGCCAGATTTATTTTGTGAGACTGTGATATGAATATTGATCTGAGAGCCCAGCATGGGGTGTGTTCAGAGGTGTGACAAGGAACACCTGGAGGGATGTTGGACAGCATTGTTCAGCCATCATACATACTCCTCTGCAATTATACACCACAAAAGGTAGCATATGAAAACACCTTTAATATCACCCAACCACATCATGACTTAAGATGTGAAAACAAGAATTAGTGATTAATACAAATAAGGATTTCAGTTGTTCATAAAATAGTTGAAAGTTATGCTGAGGACGAAGCAACACTTGTTGCCACACCCAAATTAAACTGGCCCTCTGACGGGTGGCGTCTGTAATTTGGGGGGAAGGTTAAATTACAGGCCGGGATATTTGGCGTGGCCGGGACTGGAACCGGGAGAGAGGGCTGGGGCTGGGGTCCCACCTGCCCCACAGGTCTGAGAGTGAGGTGAGTGGAACCCCTGCTGTGGAGGGCCAGGCCCCTGAGGCAGCTTGCAAGTAGGGCTCCAAGCTGGGCCTCATGAGGGGCTGCCCGCCCCTCTCTGCATGCCCTCTCCTGGGCCGCTGCGACCCCCTGCAGTCCTCATACCTGCCCTGGATGCAGCCACCAGCACACACAGGTGAGTGTCCTCCCCATGGAGACCAAAGAAACTATCAAATGCTCTTTTTGGGTTGAACTGGACAGGTTGGGGACAGAGTTAGAATGCCTTAACTTTGGACAGATTCATTGCATTTACCTGATTGAAAAAAAAAACAAAAAACAGAACAGTTACGGCTATAATGCATGTGGAACATGTGAGGACATTTTTTTGTAAATAGAATCATACTGGATGGATGCATGTATATATATTTGGAATATATTTTGCTGAAGGGTATATTTGGAAAGTAATGTCTAAATTATTACACTGGAATGCCTTTCATAACGTGATAATAATATATTGTATTCAGCTGGCTTTACCATTGGGTTTTCATAATGCATTCTGTGAAATGTATCCAAATAACAAACCAGTTAAACATAACATGTATTAGTGTCATGATAAATAATGTCTTTCAACTGAGCCTGAACTGCAAGGGCAATTTATAAACAAGACTTTACACATACACATTGCATCTGTGTTTGCAAACATTAATGATGCATTTGTATGAGGGTCCTTGTTTCTTTTTTAATTTGTTAATTGGAGCCAGTTCCAACTTAATTCCTGGCAGACTAGGGGTGTGGGAGACACCCATGAATGTGGTTAAATGCAACATGCAAAAATAACAGTCAATGTTATTTGATGTTCCAGTGGCTGAGATGCAATGGATTAGGGCCAAAAACAACACTGTCATATCTGCCAGTGTGTCCCTTTGATACCAGTATTCTCAGTGCATAGTGTGATGTGCCATTCTCCAGCATACATTTCTATATCAAGCACATTCAGCATGAAGCATGCTTCTCTTTTTCCTCTCCTGATTTAATGTGTAAATAAATACGTAAAAAAGAGAATTGCAGGGCATACTGATAAAAAAAATGTGTGGAGTCGTAATGCGATGCCTCACAGGGTCTCAGTGAACAAGCAAGAACAAAGCTGATGAAAATACAAAGCGGATCCCACCCAAGCCTCGAAGGAGGCCAGGGTGTAGCTTCATAAAGCCAGCAGGGGGGCAGGTAAGTCCATTGGAACAGCAAAGGACCATAGATGTTGAACATCTTGAAGATGCCTAAAGATTTTGATTTAATTTTGTTAGAACAGTCAGTTCATTTTATCTGACTACAATCTGGCCAAGTATGTTAGACATACATGGATGACTCCATGATAACAATACATGACTCATCTTGGGCTTTATTAAGTGCCTTCACCTAACCTCTACATGTCAAACTCAGTACACATTTATTTTCACCCAGCCCAGTCAGGTCTCTTGTCATGTCTTGTCATGTGATGTCTGGTGGAAATGTCGGGACATGTGCACACGACACGTTTTAAAAAGCCATCATGCTATACAATTCATACTTCATATCCTGATGCACCTTTAATCTTTAATCTTTTACATGAGATCTTTCCAAAAGGTTGATCTGATGCACTGTTAGTGCTTAGTGTCTGAGGGTAAGAAAATGCACTGATTGTATGGTAGGACATATATTACGTTAAAGTTTGATCTTAAATTAAGATTATGGAGTCATAAATGATCACCTGCATGTGGCATAATGCATACTTCATGCATGCTCAACCTTGCAACAGTCAATGCCACAAAAGTAGATTAAGCCACTTAAAGTCAGAAGGTTTCCTTTTAAGGACCTCTTCAGAGATGTTTTTGGAGAACACATTAGGAGCTAAACAACTTCAAGAAGGTAAACAGCAGTAAAAAAGTAAAAAGATAACATACTCAAAAAAAGGAGTCATGGATGGTAAGGTTATTCTCATGGCAGGGTGTGGTACCACACTGTGTGCAGACCTGCTGGCCTGAAGCTTAGTCAGGAGGTGTTTGCCACACGTGTCTATTACAACACATTTTCAAAAGAAAATATTGTTTCGCACAGATATTAAGGGAAGGCGTGGCTGCCCACATTTTGTGCATTGCTGCAGTTGTCAGAAACTTAACAGCCTGAGAGAAAATATAAATACCCGACCTCTGCCTATCCCTCTTACATAAGTTAAAAGTCCAACAGGGGCCCTCCCTGACTAGATCCAAAGGGCTAATGTGTCACACTGGACACAGTAAAATATTGGGCATGCAGCAAAGAAACTGGTTCAAACAGTCTTAATAGTAGAAACCTGTCAGGTCCTGGCAGGTTTAGACTTTGTTGCCGTTGTTAACACACACCAGGACAGTAAGGACAGGGACCAAGACAGCCCTATGATTCTCACGGTAGGGTGTGGTACCACAGTGAACAAGCTAGCTAGTTTGAGGCTTAGTCATAAGGTATTTTTGAACACTTGCCATATGTACTGTACTGTACATGTGGCCTTGTTTCAACAGACTGCCAAGGAAAACGTTCACAAACATATGGTATATGCAAATGATAATTGTAACTTATCAGATAAAACACACAACAAAAAGGGTGGCTATTATATGGCCTGGCATGTGGGGAGTGGGCATACTGCAGTGCATCTAATATGTCTCAAAGATCAAAGAAATCTCCAGTGTAAAGTGCAGGTAAAGTCATAGATGGATGGGATGCTGTCACTGGTATATGGTACCTGGTGGGCTTCCCCAAGACAGGGGCAGGAAAGGGTGAGGCTGCCCACAGAGGAATTTTGTTGCTGTTTTAAGTGACCATTACTACCTGCTGGTTCTCTTTCTCCCTGGTCTCTTTTGCCTGGGGATTCGATTGGATTGGCGCTGTAAACCCCTTGTGCCTGCACAGGGGCTGGTCCCTGAGGTAAGTGGTGGGAGGCTGGCCCCTCATTCGGTCCCAGCAGGGGGCTACAATCACAGGCCAGCCTTAGCCTTTGGCCTGCCCTGCCAGGAGTTAAAGGGGGCCCAGCAGGAGACCCTATCCCTGTTACACAGCCCCTGGTGCTTGAACATGCCCAAATGACTTGCAGCACAATGATAATCCTCACCTTAATGTGCCCACTGATGTGGCTTGGGGACTGTTGGAGTGATGTGTGACTGGTGGTGTGTTGAAGGAGATGGTTTGAACAGGAGAAGTCTGCTGTAACACACATTACAGAAAGTTAGGTTAAACATCCCAAAATGAGCTATAGCATCAGAATATAAAGGAACACAATGTGAAAAAGATAGAAATATAAACCAACTAGCACCAGACCATGATATCTTGTGTTGCAGTTACACTAAAACCTGTGCAAGTGAATTCAAAAGCTAGGTTGTAAGACAGAAATCGACAGATTTCAAAGAAAATACAAATGTGTTCGTGCTGACGTTATTGAAGAACTTGGCTACCTTTTTTCTTTGATCCTTGAGAGTTAAACAGCTATATATTCAAACCAGTACATTTCCTTGGGAGTGCACGGCATACATCCTGACAGACTCAACCTTACCTTGCAAGGAACAGCAGCAAAGGGGGCCCTGCATGTAAGACCAGCCAGTGTCAGTTCAGACAGTTAGAGGATAAGGGGAAGAGGTCACACAGAGAGCTTCCACTGTAAGAGCTAAGAAACCAACAACCAACAACAAGGGAAATGAGAAAAGCAGGTAATCCTCAGAGGATGTTTCCAGGAGGCTAGACTAGACTTTGTTTGTCATTCAGTGAAATGAGAATGGAAGGGCCACAACCAAAAAAAGGCTCACTCAAGACACTTATCTCACATAATTATGAGACCTGCTGGAAGATCACCCATTCCCTTACCTGTTCAACCATTTCAGTCTTTCAAGAGAGATCATCTGGTCTTTCCATCCAGCAAAGACAGCATCTACAGAAGGCAGAGGCACTGTAATATTAGATGATATTACATCTAATATTACAGTCTAATATTACCCACCATTAGATACCTGACATTCAAGATGGAACATCACATAAATGCCTCAACAGTTCTTAGCTCTGCCTTTGTTTTTACAGCTGCCTCGTCCGCTCGCTGGCCTCAGGAAGATGGCAGGGAAAGGTCTCCACACGCAACGCGAACAAGGAGGTGAACAGACCCACGTCACTGCCTGGACAGGTCAGGCCATTAGAGAGAGGGCCGAGCACCAGTCAGACCTGCGGTCGGACACAGCCGTCCTCTTGCAACAAAGCCAAGATAGATGCCGGAGGGCATGGAGGCCACTTCCTGGATCCATGCATCCACACCTTGACCTGGCTGGAGTCCATCACGCCTCATGAGGGAAGTGCAAGAGGGCTGGAACTGCTGAGGGATGTTATGGATGTCTGCCATAGAGCATAAAGAGCTCCACTGGGCTCAGCCACATGACTGGAGGAGCTCAACATACTAACCAGGTGTCAGCATCTCTGTGTCTGTGGGAATCCTCAGGAAACTCATAAAAAGGCCTCTGATTATTAACTTTTTTTTTTAATAAAAAAAATAATGTGTTTGTTTATACTGTGGCTGTACATGCAAATGTGCTTGACATGTTAACACCTCCTTGACAGAGGCAAGGTTAGGAGCTAGAGTAAATGAAAATGTTCTGATGGAGAACTTGCTGAACTTCCCTGGGAGTGCTGCTGTGGGTGTCTTGTGGCATCCCGTTTGAGGCAGGAGTGGTGAGATGCAGGAGGAGAGTAGGCAAACCAGGCCCTGCAGGCCCTTTAAAAGACACAAGATTGGATTCAGGACCAGGCCTGGCTGGGCCACTGCTGTTGCTCCGAGTCAGACAGGTCCATAGGAATGACAGCTATAAAGATAACTTATCTAGCCATGGTAACTTATTTTCAGTTTCATTTCACTATGCCTCATTCAGTTGACATTAGTTACTGGTTCATTATTCGGTTTGTGATTAGATTGGACAAAACATGTGATTGGCTATGACTTCTACAACTTAATTTGGACACTGAACGAGTGCTATTACGGTATAAAGGCTGTCCATGGGGAATTATATTGTAATTCTGAACAGTTCTGGTTGTCATCTCATCCTGTATCCTCTGGTTGTGGTGATGACCTACATTAACTGCTAATATGACTGTAGGTTTGTCTTGAGCCCGCCCCAAGAAAAACAAGGCACTTTGAAGTCAGTAAGAGGGCCTGAGCTCATTAGCCTGTTCTGACTGCTGACAGTTCCCTCTGAGTAGTCACTACTTCCAGTGAGGAAGTGGGGCTCTCTGTTACGCTGCCAAGGGCAAGGGTATGGAGAACACTAGGATCTATCAAAAGGTTAATGATGTCTAGATGTGTGTTATGTTTTCACATGTGAGGTTGATGTCGGCCTCTCCCAGGTTGTGCTGAAGTGCTGAAGCAATTCAGGTGGGGTCTGATGCTGCCTGTTGACGCAAAAGCAATTTCCTACATTGCCAGCAAGGTTGTGCGCTCCAGAGCGTAGCTCTCATTTCATTCTTTCCTGTCAGGACAGGGCACACATCCTGTGAGACTGACGTGACATGGCAGCACATCCCTGCAGTCTCACAAGAAGAGCAGCAGACTTGAATCACTTCCTACTCCAGTTTGACCATCTGATAAGGAGCAGCTCCTCTCTAGTCATTATACAAAAAAAAAGACACATAGGAACACAAATTCACAAGGTGGGTGGAAAAATCCACAAGGATTTGTTTTTCCACAGTTAAAGACACTGAAAGCTGGAAGCAAGCGTTCCATGAAATATCTCTTTGTGTGGTCCCCCATTCAGCTCCTTACACCACCACACCTCTACTTCCTCCCGCGTCCACCGAGGGCCCAGAGAACATCAAAAGCGCCACACGTGGGAAAGACTCTGAAAAGGGGACACAAAAGAGGGAAATCCCCCTCAACAACAACCGAAGTGGGGGTCCCTCGTGAACCCCTTCGTCTCTCCGTCTCTCACAGTGCCCACTGACAGTCCCCCGTTGTGTGCAGAAGTGGCCTCGTGTTAACTGATGGAGACACGGGTAAGAGAGATTCAGCGGTCCCATGCGCAACAGGGACAGGAAGTGACTCTTAGCCCAGAGCTCATTAAGCCCATTCCTGGAGGAACACGAGGGAGACAATCACCTCCCACTTCCTCCAGGCAGGCAAGGCCTCTGGAGCACAAGGCCATGAAAACAGTGGAAGCGAGCAGACTGGGCACTCAGATTGGACTGAAAGATTACAAGAATGACTGACACAGTTTAATACACAGTTTTTCTTTTTGATGTACTGCAAGCAATGCAAAATGTGTTTTATAAAGATGAATGTTATATTTACACACACTTGTGTGGAAATAATCCAAAGGCATGGAATCCTACGCCCACCACAAAACAGGTCACAAAATAAAAAGAATTTAAAGATGTGATTAGACCAGAACCCTCATGTTGCTGAATATTACACTTTTTAAGCCCCTTTTGGGCACGTTCTGAGGTCCTGCGGACTGAAATAAGTATACTGTACCACAACTGTGTTGACATTTTTCCACACATCAATGATAATAGCACAGAAAAGAGATTTGCAGGTTTATCTGGAATATAACTGTATAATACATTCAGGAGAAAAATTTACTGCATTAAGCAAATGGTCATGGAAAATATTTTTTTAATGCTCCAGTTGAGAGGTTCAAATAATGTTCCAAGTGATATGTTCGAAAAAAATATATTTGATGCCTAGAGCTGCCTCCATATTTCATCTGCATGTAATATGCAGGTGTGTATGAAATTTGCAGTTGTGAAATTGCAGGTGCATTGTCAGACATACTTTTTAAGTGAAGTGCCCATACCCAGGAACTGAGTCAATCATCACCAGTTACTTCAATTTACTAACCCTAACACACAAACACACATTTCTTCTGTTCCTCCTGGTCCCTTCCGGTACAGGCATGTGACTCCCCAATGGTTCCACCCGACCTACAGGAAATCATTGTTGCAAGTAGTATACCGGTTTCTACAGAAAGCCCTAGAAGCAAACATGAACATGACTCACAAACACAAACACAAGATGGGTGGAAAAATCCAGAACACACACTCACACACACATATATACACGCGTATATTTGTGGAAGGGCAATACAGGAAATGGAAGAGAATTTACATTTACATTTATGCATTATGCTTTTATCCAAAGCGACTTACATTTTGTCAACTATCAATTACATCAGGGCCAGTCTCCCCTAGAACAACTTAGGGTTAAGTGCCTTGCTCAGGGGCACAACCCATTACTGTAGCTTGACTATGCCACCCTGGGCCTAATGCCCCAGAAGAAATCTGATGAAATTTCAACTTCTAGTGAAGCCACCAGATCGTCATAGGTTTGAATGACACAGTTGAGGCATGCATGAGTCACAAAGAAAGTATGAAGGGGAGAAATGTGGTGGTGTAAGGAGCCTTCTGTTCCTCAGAAGGGAAAATGCAGCTAGGAGGAAGCTTACCTGAAGGAAGCAGGCTAGCTGTAAGTGTGCTTCAAAGGCCACACCAATGCACATGCATGCAAGCATTTTGAAACTGATAAACAGCAAAGCCGCAAGTAATGCCCGGTAATAACCAAATGTGGCGGTGGCAGTGTAGTGATTGAGGAACCTGGCTAGCGTGCAAGTAGTCTGAAAAGTTGTGGGTTCAAATCCCAGCTGTCACACATTTCTTCTGTTCCTCCTGGTCCCTTCCGGTACAGGCATGTGACTCCCCAATGGTTCCACCTGACCTACAGGAAATCATTGTTGCAAGTAGTATACCGGTTTCTACAGAAAGCCCAAGAAGCAAACATAAAGATGACTCACATTATTCAGAACTCTACCTCAGAGTTAGTGTTATAACTGCAAATGACAAGACTGAACAGAATCTAAAAAACAGGCCATGCTGGTGCACCTGTGGCAGTGAAGTCCACACAGTGAGGGTGGATAAAACATGTAGATTTAGGATAGGAGACAGGAAATCTGTCTCAAACCTTCTCTAATCCCCTCAGACTACATTCTGATTTCTTATCACAGTGCATTGTCAGCTTTAGCAATAGCTATCTGGCATATGTAAAAGTATATAGTGATATTTAAAATCTCTCTCGCTCCTTGTATGTCAGTCCAGGCCACTGTTCAGTTTGAGACTGATTGATTGATTCATTAAGGTGTGGATAAGTGTTGGCAAGTTGAATTTTCTATTTACAGTCAAAGTTCAGTTTGCAGTGAGAGAGAGTGGGACAGGCCAAGATCTTATCAGGTTTGCACAGCTGGGAGGCAGCCCGCACCAGAGTTAAGACCTCTTTGCACCATATCTAGTACACTCTCACAGATACGGGACATAATTCATCCCCATATAGGTGGTGGACAATTCAAAGGCGTAAGTGGCTCCTGGTCTGACAGAATTCCATGAAATGCAAAAGGTTACCACCTGGTCTAAATATTGTCCTGATGTCCTGATTCATGCATGAATGGAAATACTAACAAACTTGAGATGTAGTGTGATTGTATCGTGGTAGGGCTAATATTTGTACAGTACATATAGAAAACACATAAAATAACTGAACATGCTACAATTAAAACAACTTGAACACTCTGTAGAAGTTATCTTGCTAGATAGAATTATTATATTTCAGTACAGTAGTAGACTTCAGTACAGTAGTTTCATTGTAGTCAGAAGAGGAAATTTCTCTTAAATTTCTGTTTTCTCTGTGTTTTGAAGTTAAGCTACCACATCTTAGTAGGCTAGCACTGCCTAGTACCTCCGCACAATACTGCATTCCACTACAGTACTAGACAGTGTACTCTCCAAAGGCTTTGGTTTCCTTGACAAATGTTAGCAGCGTAAATATCAAATTAGAAATGTTGCTGACCTTGCTGCTTATGCTGACTGGCATTTACTTTAGACAATCTGCTTATGCGATGCAGTAGTGGGTGGAAAATGTGGAGGTAAACTATTATTTCACCAACGCAAATGGGCATGTACTATCAAGAGGAGCCTGCAGAATATGTTTTCCATATTGTGAATACATTCGATTGCGGCTTATATTCAAGTGAAGTGGATTTGTGTGGATGTGTGAACTCCACACATACTAAACTTATAAATAATGTAGGATTGTATTCTCCTGACAAAGTATGGCATTCAGGAATTTGCTGTTACTCAAACATCAAACTGGCTTGCAAATGAGTAGGCCTACACTACTGAGATACAAATAATAGCAGACTTCCTGTGTCCACCATTTGTTTGACAGAGAAGCTCCCTCAGTAAACACCCTCATAGTCTTAAAAAAAACTGTATAAGAAACATGCACATCCGTGGTATGTAGACATGCGGGAGATGTGAAGGCAGTGAGCCAAGTACTGTCATAAGCTGCCCATGAATCTCATCTCCCTCTCTCCATTTTCTCTTCACCTGAACCATCAGAAATAACACTCATGAAAGTGTAATGGATATCTCTTTGCACCTTGACAGTGTAATCCCAGTGTTAATGTCCACAGTGTCAAAGTGGGAGTGGCAAAACTGAGGTGAACTCCTTATGAGAAGAATGCGGTACTATGAGAAAAAGATGGAACAGGACATGAATGGCACAAGAAAGAACAGGTTTACAGATCATATATCATGACTACTACAGTAAATAGTGCATTACTACAATAATAGTGAGTAAAACAAATTATAACCAAAAATTGTCCACATTTGTACAAGAACAGCTGCATAACTTGAGGGCAGTTCTTATTTGCGTTAGCATGTTTATTGATTAAAATCCATGTTTCTTTGTGCCACTGTTAGCTGTTTGTTATTGTCATGACATTGGTGTTGCCTCTTATAATGTGCTGGATTTGTAGAGAGTTTAGAGAAACATCAGCTACATAGCCCTGGAGGTGTGACGGCAAGATTTTTGGGCATCCAGAAAACGTGCAGTCATTTTACTAAATTGTGTGCTTAAATGACTAAATTGTGTGCATGCTTTACTAAATTGTGAGCTCAATTTATTAAATGGTGGGCAAGTTTTACTAAAACATGCACTCATTTAAGTAAAGTATGCCCTCATTTTCTTTCACCTAAAGTGTGCACATGATTTAATAAAGTGAGAGCATGATTTAATAAAATGAGTACACAATTTAAGAAAAATTAGAAATAGTTTGAGAAATTGTGCTCACGCTTTATTAAATTGTGCACACACTTCAGAAGAAAGAAAATTAAGGCAGAATTTAGTAAAGCTAGAGCAGGCTAAACATGCACACAATTTAGTAAATCCGGCACACAATTCTACTCCACATCCATATATATATATATATATATATATATATATATATATATATATATATATATATATATATTTTTTTTTTTTTTTTTTTTTTTTTGGCTTAGACACCTCCAGGGCTTAAACGCAGGAAAGCTCACCAATCTGGAACTCATGGTTCCAAAGATAATTTGTATTATTATCATTAGTATTATTTTTTAAGGATAGAAAGATGAAGTTAGTGAGACAAGGCGCAGTCACCTGAACTGGTAGAAAACAGAAGGAGAAATGGAAGAAAACGCAGCCTCCTAAACCGACAAGCAAGGAAGTATGTGGCTTTTCTCCAGGATGGCAGAGGCATGGGCCATGGCACGTATCAGGCTTCCCCCCGGGGAGACTACTACGAACCGCCTGAAAAATGAAAAAAACTGAACATCAAAGGCCTGGGATGGGGTGGTAATTGCTAGTGGTTATTTAGATCCTCTTGCGCTGGTTCACCAGTATCACTTCTCATAACGTTACTATTGCCTTCAGCCCTCCCCACAATGTTCCAAAGTTCTCTCACACTCCTCATAGTTCTCTTTATCACAGTGTGATGCAGCATTGGTCATAATGGCGCCTTAAAATCAAAATACAATTTAACATGGTGTACGGTGTTGTGGTCTGATAAGGCGACTGTTTGCTTGTCTTATGCTTTGATATGCATCTCAGTAGCTAATTCTTGGGGAAAACTGAGGGAGAATATGCTTGGTAGCTACACTCTCATTCGTGCAGCAGACTTTGGCATTTCCAGGGATGCGGATTCCAAGAGATGCAGGCTCCGATCGCTACGGATATCGTTTTACCATAATTAGGCTACTCGTGAACCAATAAGTCATAAACAGAATGGTTGATAAGGGAACGCTATCTTGCCTGTAGACTTGACGATGCCTCCCCAAGGATCGCTATCACCCCTGTCACAGCCGGTGCGTAATTATAAGAAGTGTTCAAACAAACTGGCGACAGCAATCATACCGAGGCACGTCATCTAATTGGGTGTCAGAGTTGAAGAAACAATTCCGTATCAAGGAATTCGAATATTTTGAAAACAGTATGAGCTTGCGCACATGTGAGTGATGTGAATTGAAATAGCAGAAAACATGAACTCAGTGTGCAAAATTATTGAGCGAAATAGGCTCTTTGATTAACGTCGCGAATGTTATTTCGGTGAAAAGCATAGTAGATTATACCATACATAACACACTGAGGTATCAGGTCTTCTTGTGTCAATGTTGGCTCGTGATTGTGTGTGATAATTAAATAGGCTGGTTGAAAACTATGACGCCCTCCAGTGGTTAGTTGACGCATAAACTGAACTAACTTGTGAAAGGGGATTGTGAGGGTGGAGACGTTTTTATAATCGTGTATTTGGATGTTAACTAAGTTATAGGGAATTGGTCCCTATTGGTCTTTTTGTCCTTCACCTTTGAGACCACACATCCATAGCGATAACGGCCGACGAGGTGTGCTGTTATACAGAATTCATGGACGAGGCGGAGGCGAATAACCTTACGACGCCGAAGGCAGAGTGACGTTCCTCCACCAAGTTTACTAATTCCCTGTAACAACATCGTCATCCCATTTATCACCCGTTTGACGTCAGTTTAAAACATAGAAAAGCTTGCAGCTCAGTTATAAAGAAACCTGTTCAGTTGATGTACTACCTTCTTTTCAACAGTGGTTATAGAAAGTCAATAACAGCTAATTCCATTGTTAATGACAAGTTCAGCTGCCATTCAAAAGAACATTGATAGAGAACAGTAATTAGCCTAGACTTTTTCACCAGATCTACTTAGCCTAATTGGTGTGCATTATACAAAATGAACACAGACCCTCCCAGCCAATCAGTATTCAATTTATTTGGGTGATTGTTAATCTATAATATATATCAAGGACTGGACTAAGATTTTGCACTGCTCTCTTAACTTCTTATATTGTTTTTTTGTTTGTTTGTTTTACACACACACACACACACACACACACACACACACACAGACACACACACACACTGCTTCCACACTAAACACCTTAGTACCCTAAATGGCAAACAAAATAGAATATTTCTCTGTATTTTTATAATGCATGTCATGTGTATGTCATGTTGTGGAAGCTTAAAGTTACCAGAATTTCCTACAGGATAATATTTATCAATCTGTCTATTTGGCTCCATTGCAGCAGCATTGTGATGACAGCATCGAGCATTTGGCTTAAAGTAAATGTTTATGGTGTATTTATTTAAGATTAAAACACAAAGCGCACCCTTGACTAAATGACTGATTACCATGACATCATGCATCTGGACCTCAGCTACATGACTACTTGAGTTTAAAAGTACCGATACCCTTATGCTTGGCTGCCTCTCTGTAGGTTATTTCGAAATGATCATGTAATATTGTAATATGTGTAACTGAATGCGTCTGACATAGTGCCTGACTCTGAAAGGATAGGTCTAATGTTTGGTCATATCCCACACAACACCAAATAGCCACACTGTTTTAAATCACATAGTATTTTTGTGCAGTGATAAAGAGATTACCTTTTGCTCCAGCCTTGTCACTTCATGCAGCTCAAATGCAACTAACTATGTGTGAGTGATTCATCACCAAGCCCATCATTTGCACGTTATTTGTGCAAACTGTGTGTTGGCTTTGGTGTTGGCTTTAATTTTGTATGTTATTAACTGACTTTAGGATCGCTCATGATTGTGAATAGCCTGCAGTGTTTAGGATCTCATACACTCATGAGTGTATAGTGCAATGATTAATGTTGTTTGATAGGTACTTCAACAGGTAGTTCTGTAAGCCTTGGCAATTTCTGTAAGAGGTCAAAGCACTGTTGATAAGTTCCATAATCTGTTTCCACAACAGTGAAGCCAAGTCGAGTCAGGTATACATCAAACGCAATTAAACAGCTTGTATATAGGGAAGCAAGAATTTGAATAATCTTCCACACTGCACAAACAATGAATACTTTGCTTACAGTTTAAGAAACTACTCAGTAGGCTAAAACATGTAATTATCTTCAAATATAATTAAAGGAGTAATAGTAGTTTGATAGTCCATTATAGTCCAGGGAAATAATGGAAAAATTGGTGTTATTCTGCATCACCACCACATACTATAATTATTTGGCCGACACACAGCACACACCTTTTCCTCCTCATCTTACTCTATTATCCAAAATTGTCAGTAGTGGTGTCTAGCTTAGAGCCAGCCTGGTGTGTGACAGACAGCCTTGCCTGGGGGGCCTTTGCAGCTGATGGTTTCACTTATGAGCGTTCACTCTCACCTCTTTTACCACACTGGCTAATGATGCAACTTCCTCTGAACCCTCCTCTTTATGTTATTTGTCTGTCAAAAGTGTCATCAGTGTCTTCAGTGTCTTTACTGCATACTTACATAATTGCATTAATCTCTCTCTCTCTCTCTGTGTGTGTGTGTGTGTGTTTGTGCTTGAAGTCGATTGTGTATTCTGTCATACCTGTGTGAAGACACTTTATTAAACACATTTTTGTACTCCTCCGAGCACCCCAAAGTCTTTACAGTTTCATGCCTCACGTTCAACCATTCACAAACACCTATGGCAGAGACTGTCATGCAACGTGCCAGCCTACACATCTGGGGCAGTTTGGAGTTCAGTGTCTCATGGGCTTTTCAATGAAGGTTAGGAGACACAAGACTTGAACCTGCAACCATCCACCAACCAGATACAGACTGAGTGAAGCACACAGTACACTAAGGCATCTAGCCCCGCAGACACCTAGACCCCTGCATACTGGGGTGTGTTTCCCATAGCTGTTAAGCAACTTAGTTGGTTGGCAATGGACAATTACATTGCAACAGCTTAGTTAGCAACTGCGGTTGTGGAAAACGCACCCCAGGATAGCATACTAACAGCTAGTCTGGTAAACACAGCATCCATATTAAGCATGGGCTGTCATCACACAGGAGTCTTTTTGCTGCAAATGTGAAGTAGTGGCATTGTAACCTGGCATTACATCAAGATGGCATCTTGTTATGTTGTGTTATATGATCAACTGAGTTTCTGGAAGTCTCCTGTTCAGTTTTTACATAACACTGTTATGCAACAGGCTGGCCAGTAGGCAAAATGCACTGGGGCAGTGTAGACAAAGTTGGATCGTAGTTTTTGCTATGAGCCACCTTGGCTCTGTCAGTTGAGAGATGCTCCCTTTCTTGACAGCAACAAATTGGTGTCATGACCGCTCTGCAGATGCTCTTAAAAATGTGTCATATGTCATATCATAGAGTTAATAATCCTAGTGATGAGCCAAAAGATCAGGTGAAATGCTGACAAGGTTCCTGCCAGACATGTTAGTGTGTGTGAGTGTGGTGGGGGGAAAGGACTGACAAAGTGTATGAATGTGCATGTTGGGGGTGTGTGTATGTGTGTGTGTGTGTGTGTGTGTGTGTGTGTGAGTGAGTGAGTGTGTATAGGGTGTAGGGCCTGAAGAAAGCATAGGAAAGACAGAGGGGGGTTGTGAAAGGGCAGCTGTAGTGCAGAGGTCTGTGCTGCAGCAGATTTACACAGAGAGAGGGATTTGCTGTGCTTCCTCCGACAGGTGCCTGCATGCCGTGCGTGTCACTCACATCTCCCCCATGGCTCATCCCAATCTGCAGCTCCGCTCCTCCGCTCTGGTTCTCCGTCTGCAGGACTCAAAACAGTCTTCTGAGTGCCCAAACACACCCACACACACAAGCACACGTGCACACGTGCACACGCACCTATGCAAACACACAATCATACATGTAAAGACACACACATACACACACACACACACACATAGCCAAATGCATATGCACACACACTTACATACAGGTACGTATAAACACACAGGCAGCAGGCACACAGACAAACACACACACATCACACACTCACATAGAAATACATTCACACAAACACACACGTGGACACACACAGTACACTCACATAAAAACACACACATATACACAATGCTCTCTCTCTCACTCTCTCTTTCTCACACACACACACACACACACACAGTAGTGAGTGAAGAACAGAGGATGCTGCTCTAAAGATGTCTTCGTGTAGGGGTTGCTGAATATTATGGAAACGGAGTGCTAAGGCTCAGGTGTCGCCATAGCTCTCTCGCAGGAATCTTTCAGTGCCAGCGTTCATGATCACAACGCTTCACTCACGCACTCTCACCCTCGCAGTTGACTCGGGTTACCTAGAACGGCTTCACAAGACCCCCTCTCCCGCTGCTGAGAGCTTTTTGAGGGGGCCAGACAGGACTGAGCTGTTGTCAAGTATGGAGGAGGTGGTGGTGGTGGTGTAATGGGGCGGGGGGGCACAGGGGCACAGTCTCCTCATATCATCCCCCCACACCCTTCCCTGGACACACACACACACACACACACATGCACACATCAAAGACCTCTAAAATCCCAAGTAGAAACAGTTGGGAAGGTAAGAAGCTAATCAGGTCAAGGTACAGGCCTGACATCAGAGAGCAAAGACATTTGGGAGGTATGACACCAAAGCCCAAAGGAGTGTGACAACTCTATTGTTAGGATGGAACTTCAGGTAGAAGTCAGTGTGGCGAGAAGGAAGCGAGATTGCAGACACACACACACACAGCAATCCCGCAGCATCACGATGACAATGCCTAGCGTGACATGAAAGAGCACAGATGTCGAGGTGGTATTGATCCTCAGGCCTGAATGAGGCTGCCTGGCGGGATCAGTTAAACCTGTCCAGTGACATGAAAGTCCCCCTGTTTGATGTCTGGATGAAGAAAAGCAAGACCCCTTACTCATGCCACACACACACACACACACAAACACACACACACATACTCTTGTTCATTCTCATTTCTTTTTTTTGTCTCCCTCTCTTTTTTGTCTCTCTTTCTTTGGAGGATTAACCTATTATCTATGCAGCCACATGTAAGAGGTTTGGCATGCTTGATTTCAGATAATGGGATTGTTATGTACTTTAGAGGGAAGATTGAGTTCACACAGTCAATGTGTTAAGTGGGAACTGACTCATGATAGTGATGTGATATTGCAGTGAGGCCACAATTAGTTCAATCAAATAGTTGAAGTATGATGGGTTACAAGTCTGAATGAACGCACACATTGCACACAATACCCCCCCCCCCCAGACACACACACACACACACACACACATTTCAGCTTCAGCTTCTTTTTGAAAAGCACGTCTATGAAATATGCTGGCAGTGGAAATTCTTCGGCAGGCAGTGGGCATGCACTGACAGATCAGCATCCTCCCCTCACCTCCGGCACCCATCGCTGCCTGTCAGCTCTGCTTAGCCACGGCTGCCCCCAGAGTGAGGAGCCATGAGCTGACAAGCGGGAAGTAAACAGAATGCATGAGCTCTGCGAGACAAAGCAGGGACCTGCCTGAGAAAAGACTAGCAGCGCGGCGCATCTTCACACCTGTGCCTGCCTGCCTGCCTGTGTGATGGCTCCTCCAGCCACTTCAACACACACATGGATGGAGGGATGTGGCCAGTGGGCTTTTGGCCCAGGACACGCATCCTTGCATTTTTTGTTGGGTTTGTTTTTTGACAACGAACTTTAGACTAAATAGAATGCACCTTTTAATTTGAGCTGGAAATTTGTATCTGTGTGTGTGCTTGTGTGTGTATGTGTGAAAGGTGTGCATGCGTATGTGTGTGTATGTGTGAAAGGTGTGCATCTGTGTGTGCGTGTGTGTGTGTATGTGTGTAAGAGAGACAGAGTGTGTTTATGTGGCAGGGGTGCTACTGGCTGGTTTGTATTGGTGGCAGTGGTGGAGGGGGTCAAGTCATCTGATGCAATTTCACATGCATGTACCTTCAGAAACAGCAGACACATGAATAGCTGGTTTAAACCCCTTTCATTGTGACTCCCCACAAAAGCCATTGTCTTTCACAATGTGTACTCTCCTCTGAGAGGGACTGTGCAGAAGAAGAGGCAGCCATATCAAATACACTGTTAGCACAGTGCACGTCAGCCAGGGGTCATTGAAACCTGCATTACAGAGCATAAATCACCCACAAAGGCTTGCGATCCCAGCATTCAGCAGGTGACATAAAGAACCTTTGGGAAGTATAGTTTCCACCATTCGGATGGTCACACAAAAGCTTCTAAAACATCATAGCCCGAGGACAAATCATATGACACTCTCAAACAGGAAATCTCTAAATCGCCCATTGTCTGAGCCCACATCAAAATCCCTTGTTCACAGAAGGCCAAAGGAACTAAAGTCTTTAACCCTTTTCAATGGTGACATTTCTTTATTTAATGTGCATGTATTTCTTGTCATTTACTTACCTGTACTCTTTCTGTCTGGGATTATAGTCATAACATCCTGCATGTCTGGTTGTGTCTGGTTTTAGGCTTTTGGTCTGCTTATGAATGGAACAGTCATTACATGGAGAGAAGGAGGCAGGTGTTGTGAGATTTAGTATTCACAGATGGTGAATAAAATAAAATCTAAACACGTGATTATGATGGCTTTTGTAGCCCTTATGACTGGTACGTAAAGTTTCAGTTTGCAGAAATTCAATTGAATTTCACAAGCCCTTATTTGCAACAACTTGGAAAAGGACTGGGAAAGATGTTAAAGGACATTCACCATACATTTCATATGTATATCTATATGTTGGTGGTGAGAGAGAGAGAGAGGCCCATTTGTCACAGTGGTGCGGCTATAAAGGGAATCCTTCAGTGTGAAAGGAACTGCCCCAGGATGCTCGGAGCAGGTGGTTGGAGTGGTAGTGTGTATGCATGCAAGGGGAAAAGGGTAAGTGTGGGGGCTGGTCAGACAGGAGCTGTGCAGCGGATGAAGGACGAAATGGCGGATTTAAAACCGGTCCTTCCATATCCTTGTGTTTGCACAGGTGAGTTCAGCTTTGGCTGCCCCGGGCAACAGGTGCCTCACAATTTGGGAGGAAAATAAAAGGTTGGTGGAGGTGTGTGAGCAGAAGGGGGAGGGGGTGGTAACCAAGGTGATAATCCTCCCACCCACCCCTGCAAACTCTCATTCACTCTCTTCTCTGCTTGTTAGGTCTCTGCTAAGTTTGGTCTAGATAGCAGAGTCTCATAGTAGAGTTGTGACTTCAGACAGAGACACTTTTGGTAATATCAAAACCAGATCTCAGATGTGCCCTTCAGAAATATGTGCTGTGGAAATATGGGCAAAACTTTTCCTAGAATCTTGATGATGTCTGTCATGCCTGTGGCAGACATAGAAACGTGTAGAAGGGTCTTGTGTGAATCATGCCCCCTAGTGGATAGTGCTATGTTGATCTGAACGTGAAAGCTGGACCTAAGAATTCTGAAGGAAGAAGGATATTAAATATTAAATATTGACAGGATATATCAGGTATTGCTCACATACATTCACTCTCTCTCTCTCTCTCTCTTGTCTCACAAACACACACACAAATAAATCCCATGATGAAAATGGTCTTCCCTGAGGCCTGATGGACAAGGAAGAGTAAACATTGCCCCTTCTATTGATCCCATGTGGACCAGAGGAATCAGCATGCTATTGTCTGAGACAGTCCTACAAACAGCCCCTCCCCAACCCTCCTTTCCTCTCCTTCCAATGTAAATCATTCCCTTCTTCTCTGGAAGCTAGATTGTACCATATTCAGCTATAATGCCATCCATGGGCAGGATTATTAAGATGAGAGATTATCTGAGGACCCTGCATGTGAGTCACACACACACACACACACACACACACAAACACACACAATAGAGCAACTGTTCAAGCATGTAAGGATCTATAAACAGGACCTATCTCTGGAGATATAAATAGTAACCTGGACCAGTTCACTTGTTATTCCTCTCATTTTTTTCATCCCTATTTTACAGCCAACAGAAATTAAACACCTGTGTGCATGTGAAGGCATTTGTATGTCACCCTGATACACCTACACTCCTAAAGCGAGGTGGTTACTCAAATATCCTGCTCAGCACATTGCCTGCATACTGGACACGGGTGCCTGGATTCGTTTGTTTACACTCTAAATCCCAAAGAAAGCACACACTGCCTGAACAAAGGCAACAAACTTCTTATTACATAGCCATTACTGTAAAATACAAGTCAAAACAAAGTGCTGGGGTGTTCCAAGTAAACCACCCAAAAAACAGTGTGATGTATTGTCCTTCTGTTTGCCATAGTGTGACTACTGTTTGCCCAGCTTTGCAGAACAACCAAATGTAGCGTTTTTCCACTAACAGACACATCCCTATAAACCAACGAAGGTGCCAGTCTCTGGCTTATAAAAGAGATTAGCGTAGCCAATTAGGGGTATTATCATTCAGTTAGCTGAACATATCCCACAGGATGACAAACAAGAAGGGGATGGGGGAACTGTCTGCAGGAGGACTAAAGTAAACTCCAACTCAGAGAGAGAGAAAGAGAGGAAGAGAAAGAGAGGGAGGGAGAAAGAGAGGGAGAGGGGGAGAGAGGGAGAGAGAGAGAATAACACAACAGGATTAGGGCTCTTGAAGCCCTCTGTTCTTAAGGATGACAGTGTGTATATAGTGCAGTGGTACAAGCACTTAGAGTTAACATACAGCAAGATTAAACATCTTTAATTCTGGATTGAGGTGGACTCAAGATAGGTGGGGCAGAGGATGTTATTTCAGTGTTTTACTTTGGCAGCATCTGAAACCATAACTTGATCTGCAGAAAACTGATGACTATGGAAGAAATATGCAGTGTTGTGCAATTTGGATGTTGATGTTGGATGTGCCTGTGCTTGTGTGTGTATGTAAATGTGTGCATATTTGAGTGGGTGAGTGAGAAAGAGATAGAGAGAGTGTGTGTGTGTGTGCGTGTGTGTGTGTGTGTGTGTGTGTGTGTGTGTGCGTGTGCGGTCCTGCAGTGATACTGTACCTGTCGGCACTCTAGTTCAGTGTACACAGGTACTGTACTGTTGGCAGCTTAGGACTGTATCATCATGGCCTCCCGTTCTACAGAGGAGGGCGCGTGTGTGTGTGTGTGTGTGTGTGTGTGTGGTGTGTGTGCATGGGGGGGGGGTACCTTTACCTGCCAGTGCACCCCAACCCCCCTGCTTTAAACTCAATCACCAACCCCCACCTTCACACACGCACACACCCCTCCCCCAGTCCTGTCCCCCCATTCCAGCACCCACACAAAGGCCCAGTGTTGGCCCAGGGGCGCTGACACAGGATGAAAGGCAGCGTGGTGAAGGGGACAGATGAAGTGGCTGATAGGACAGACCAAGCATCCCGCCACTGGCTGGCGGCTGAGCTGTCTGTGACTGTGTCTGCGCTGGTCGACTGGCCCTGACAACGGGGGGTCTGGGGGCCTGTGGGTGAGGGCTTGTGTATGTGTGTGTGTGTGTGTTGACTGGGGTTTTAGGTGTTGTGGGGAGGTGGGGTACATGGAACATATAAGGGTTCAGATAACAGGTCTAATATCCTTCCTACATCCTACATCTCTCTCCCATTAAGCACGCTTCCCCATGGAAACAGGTATATCCAATACAATATCTACTGTTTGCTTCTGGACTGAGGGAAATTTTACACATCTAGTGCCCTCATGTGGTCAACCCACCTCACTACACAAGCACATATCTCCTGATCTCAGGAAACACACCACTGACCCGCTGAAACTAATGATAGCCGGTATTTCTAAATGATATTTAAACAAATATTTCAATCACAGACCATTTTTGGTCATATAACAAAAATACTTCTTGACAGATGATCAATGTAACTATAAGCATAAAAATAATATACATTGTGTCAATAAAATATAAAAATGAAATTCTAAAAATAACCACCTCAGATCTACAAATTAAATTTATATTTTGAGCCCACCTTGATTAAGGCATCAGTTTGGACAAAAATGGACAATTCACAGCCATTCTTCATTGGATATGAATTATCATACCTCTGGGAGTCTTTTATTCTTTTATTCACAACAACAACAACAACAACAACAACAAACACTCCTACCTGCCCATGAGCTCACCACTCCAAACATGTCCTGAGCTGGTGGTGCTCTGCTGGTTTAACCTTTTTGCAATGTTGCTGACATGCCAGTGACCTGCCTTCATACCTGCTGGCTGTCATTAATTACAGCCCCAAACTCTTGGGCTCTGACCTCAGGCCTTCCTAGAAGATCTGAGAGCACTGATAGACATCTGCAGTATAGTAATACCTAACCCTTGTCCTCAAGTGCCCTTTGTGGCACACCAGTGGCTAAAGGGCATAGGAGAAGGGCTTGTTTAGGAGCAAGGGAAGGCAATATGGCCCATGCATCATGGCTCATCATGTTACACTAAAGGACATGGTCAAGGCTGCAGTGGAGAAGGTGGTGGACAATGAGCAGTGGCTGAGGGTGCAAAGCTGTGTGTGTGTATGTCCACCTCTCTCTCTCTCTTTCTCTCTCTCTCACACACACACACAGACAGACACACATGTGCGCACACACAGACACACACATGTGTGCACACACACAGACACACACATGTGCACACATACACAAAACCACACGCACATGCAAGCATGCACAGGCTAGCACACAACTATTAAACAGGGGAAGTATGGCCTTTTGAATTCAGTTCTGCACCTTTGTGATGAAGCTGACAGTAATCCCCTCCATGAACACTCTCACAAAAGCCATCCCAGCCTCGCCTTGCTAGCAAGGAAACACGCTCCACGCTAAATCCTCATAATGTCATTGGGCGATCTCTTAAGAGTGCACGGATATGAAAGTCATTTAGCAAGGCTGTAATCATGAGATTAAGCACAAAAGCTGCTTCTTGGAGCACTGACAGTCACAGAAGGGCTCTGTAAGAATTCCACTTGTCTGGCTCGACTTTTGTTAAGCTCTCATTATTTAGAGAAACCAGAAATTAGCCCATTTAGATACTTTGCATTTTTTACAACTGAAAACAAGAACAGCTTAAAAAAAAGGTTTAAAGGTTATTGGCATTCCTGTTGTGTCCCATTATTACAAAAGCAATCTGGAAAATAAAAGTATACCGTCTTAAGCTTTGAATACACATAATTTATCAAGATTAACAGTAATTGTCACCCCTCCCCCCTTTTAATTTTTTTTTTTTTTTACAAATTCATTCATGCATGGTAGCTCACTAATAACAGTGCCTTACACAGTACCCTCTTTGAAATCTCCAACAAACCCAATGTGGCAGCCATCTTATCTGGATCAATGATGTTTAAAAAGCCATGGTGGAGAGAGCTGCCTAATTGAACTGGTTGTAGTGTCTACTTGGAGCTTCAGAGAGGAAGAAGACGATCAGAGGGGCCACAGATAGAGCAGCTGAGGAGGCCTGGAGACCAGGTGTAAATTACCACAGCAACAGACAGGCAATGCGATAGAGGAAATCACAGAACAAGGCAGCAGAGGCCTGTCCTATTGATCGCGGGTCAGTGGAGATGTTTGTAAACTGGCGATAATGCCATCTTCTCCTCTCCTCTCCACTCCACTCCAGTCCACTGGGCTTGCCCCGACAGGAGAGGCTTTGACCTCCAAACGTAATTTCTATAGATCTGCTTTCCATTCAGGACCCCTGCTTCCTGGCCTCCTCCACCCCCTACACACACACACACACCAGCCTCTCAGGCTGCGACCCCAGGCGTAACCTGATGCAGCCCCACAGGCCCTCTAATGCAGCCGTATGGATCGCCCACTCTGGTGTCTGTGCCCACCAGGCCTGACAGTGTGGGGGAGACAGTGCCACGGTGGCTCAGACTTGGCCTTGCCGCTCCACTGTGTAAACTGAAGCTGATGGAGATGTGGGCATTGTGTCCCCCCTCCAGTGTTTGGGGCTCTATTGTCACCCTCTGCTATGCTTTCTTTGACCTATAAGTAACCTTAACCACAGAGGGGTCAAGAATGAGTGTCCACAGATCAATCCTGACTCGATCGATCGCCCAGGCTCTAAGCAATGAGCATGGTGCTCGGTGATGGTCGTGAGGAGCTACTTAATGCCTTCATTTTGCAGTGATGCTGTTTGACAGATAACCTTGCTTGAGGAATCTGAGATTAATGCAATTTGCGTTGGGTGGAAACCAAGTAGCATTGCGCAAAGCAATGCTTGCCAGGTCTAAACTACAGATCAAACAGTGAGAGGCTGCTAGCCACTGGCTGCTCTATTGATACGTAGTATTGTCTTTCATGTCAGGGCTGCAGTTGGTTAGCATTTGGGCAGGCTTGCCCTCATGCTCTGCCTTTCAAAATACTATCCATAGAAACTTTACAAACAAGGGAGTTTTAAAAGGGCTTCGCTACTACCCCTGCTGATTTTCCAACATAAATATCACTGTTTTACTGCCATCTGAGAGCATTTAGGTAATGTTTGCTGTAACATTTGTGTCGGCAAAGCACTACTGGATGGATTTAGGACCTGGCCACGGATTAGAACAATGGTGGTGGGAGGAGAGAACAGTGCTTTTAGTGATCATCTTGTAGTAATTCTCAGTAATTTTCTCAACAAGCCTCTGATGCTGATGAGGGATTTTTTATGCCTTAGCCCTGCACATTTTCCCATTATGGAAGTAAAACCCAGCCACGTTTCCCATGTACATCAGGGCAGCCTAAGCAATGTTTAGTGCACTCAGACAACCATTAGGTGGCAATAAAGCCTGTAGAACCCTGTAAAATCGCCATAACAAAGTCATCCAGTTTCCACTTGTGTTGTCTCACTGAATACAATAACCGTAAAAAAAGAAATATTAGCTCCTTCAAACAAGTTCATCAATACGGGCCTTAAATCACTTGCAGAAGTGGCTAGTCTATATAAAGACAGGGAGCTGATGTGCTTTGGCTCAAAAGGCCTTTGAATGTAGAACCTTTTTCACTTTTTTTGTAGTTTATTCACCAACTGTTACTTACCTGACCATTTCATGTGCAGTCTGTGCAGGCACAAAACAAGAGCAGAACTTTGATGAGTGCCCAAGGAGACCTGGGAAAAACGCCAGGACATGGTGGCCATTTGAGATTTACAACCATTTAATTAATGTCAAATGTAGTTTACAAATGCGAAAGACACGAACCATTATTCAAGAATATACAAGGACACCCCAGTCATCCCACACCGTCATCCTGTGTCACCTTTGGGTAATGCTGTGTGAGCAGTCCAGAGGTGGGGGTGGGGGGTTTGAGCACCAGCTTCACAAACTGGTGTGTTTGTGTGTGTGTGTGGGGTGGGGGTGGAGGAGGGGTTTGGTCACAGATTCTTTAGGTGGGAAGGTGGCAGAGGGTTAAGTCTTCTGCAGGGGGTCATTAAAGTCTTATGTCCTTGAATGTGGCTAACCTTTGGTATTTCTTAAAACTATGATTCTTTCGGTTTGAATGTGTAGCTCCAGGACTTTTGGACTGCAGCAGCTAAAATACGCCACCTCCAGCTAACATATTTACAATCCTGTAACAGCTTGGTGAGGTTAATTGTTTGGTCAGGGCTCTGAAATGACTTTATAAAGAAACTGATGCAACATTTGAAGCTTTATTGTGGTGCCATGACCAGCAAAGACTTGTCTTACCCATTATATAGGCTTCTGTTTTCCCCTTTGCTTACACTGATACAGAAATCACAGGAACATAGCTTTACAAACACAAAGCACACGGTCTGGGTGGGCAGAGAGGGGACAGTGCTAGTGTCCAGCCTGCAGAGGTATTCCTGTGAGTACCTCATCACACACACACACACACACACACACACACACACACAGTCTGGAGTATAAGGATCTCTGCAAAACCTGCGCAATTACATTTGAGCACCTCATTGTCGTTTTGTAAAAATCAACCGGCTAAGCCTTTCTGAGACAGTAAACTGCACCGAGAAAAAAAAAAAAAATCTGTGAGACTCCTCCAGACATCTTGTCCTGATCAAATTGTGTTAGTGTGGAGAGTTGTGCCCATCTCCCCTCATGCACTACTGATCACTCAGCAACACGCACACACAGGCATACTTAAACACAAGAGACCAACAAAGGGGACCCAATGGGTACCGGAAGGGGACATTTAAAAGGAAACATATTGTCTCGTAAAAAATGTCAAACAGTCTCCAAGGCATTAGAATTACTAGAGTTTACGACTGAATGAAAAGTACACCATCTAAACTTCTTTTTAATTCCTAGTTTGAGTAGTTTATTATTATTATTACTTAAATTTCTTCCTGTACAATGAAATACAACTTCAACCTCAAGACAACAACATCTGTTTAAAAATACAGAGGGTTTTCAGTTTGCTTGTTTTTTTAAACCCCAAAGATTTCAACATAGCCCCAAACCTACCCATTACCCACCCGCACCAAACTAAAACGGGACCTTATTAATATATACCTCTGTGTTGGGGTGTATGAGTGTGTGCATGTTTGAGAGAGTGTGTGTATGTGTGTGTGTGTGTATGTGTGTGAGTCAGTTTGTATATGTGTGTATACAAGCGTTCTCTATGTCATTTACTCACACAACACTGTAAACATACATAGACTATTTTACATGTGCTTGCACAGATTCATTGAATTTTGGTTGACTTCACAAGAACACCACAAAAGAAGAAATGCTGGGTAGAAGTAAATCAACAGAGAGAGAGAGAAAGAGAGACAGAAAGAGAGAGAGAGAGAGAGAGATATGAAGAGTCCCACAAGAGGTTAGCAGTCGTCCAGTTTGGTTTTTAAAGCTCAGAAGTTGACATCTCTCTGTCTCTCTTTTTTTTTTTTTTTTTTTAAATGTGTTCATTCCCCCGTTAGTTCCTCTGTAACTGTTCAGTGGTCAGGCCGTCATGGCATGTGGAGGGGAGACAGGACAATGCAGCAGGAGGAGCAGAACTGCCAGGAGCAGTGAGTGTGAGTTTGTGTTATAAGGGAGGGGAGGGTGGTGGAGATGGAGGGATGAGGAGGGGAGCGCTGGAGCTGGCATGGAAGACGGCAGAGCAGGGACGCACCAGGAGCTTTGCCAGAGACCACCACCAGAGGGCGTAGCTCGTAAGGAATTCTTGGCTGGACCACCGTGCCACAAAACGGACCCTTCAAAAAGAGTCTTGTTCCACAGCCTGGTTCATCAGTCGGCCCCTTTCAAGTTCTTTCTCCAGACGGTCATTTGTCTCTTACATCTGGAGATATCAGGGGAAACCTCCAGGGCCTTCTTGAAGAACAAAACCAAAAGACAAAAAGAAAATCAAACCAAAAACACAGCGAGCAACTGGAAATGAGGAAGGAGGGGACTTCAGAGAAGAGGGGAGTTGGCTTCCGTTTGGGCAGCTGGGGCTCCTCACAAGTAGACCCTCCGGAGGTCCCCTGGGGACGTGATGGTGTTGCACTGTGGGCAGAGTTTCTTATTTCCCTGTGGAAGAGAGAGGGACAATGGTCAGCACTAAACTCCCCTCACCTGCCTGCTCCTTAATGTGTTGTGTTGTGCGCTGTGGTGCAGTGTACACTACTGTGCCCTTTACTGAGATGAATAGCACTCAAACCCCAGGGGAGGTAGAAGGACAAAAGCAGGTGGGTATTTGGAGGCTAACAGTTCCGCTCTAAAGTGATTCCAAGCACATTCTGTTCCTCCCCAGCCCCTCAAAGGTATATTTGTGATCTGGTTGGCATGTTTGTGTTTATGGTAACAGCAGCTCCAATTGAGCTGCGCCTGAGGGGCACCAAAGGCACCGGTGTGCCAGGCAACCCCCCCACCCCTCACTGCCACACGCCCACACTGACTACTGGTCTGAGCTGGTGCCAGGGCCTGTTAAAAAAATGTCCCACACCATTACAGACGGGGTGGGGAAGGGTAAAGATGTGTGGTCTGACGGAGTCTCATAAGAAGCATAAACACACTTTCTGGCATTGATGTGTGCGTGCATGCACACACTCTTTCTGTTTATTTTTGCTTTGTTGCTTTAATCTCTATTTTTACCATTTAAAATAAGAAAAAACAAACCTGACAATGTTCTAAGTCTAAATATAAACATAGTGCCAGTGAAGCACTTGTCTCCATGGGCTAAAGCGCTGCTATCAAACTGGCCTCTTTGGTCTGGCGGTGTTAAAACGACTCATTTTCTCCTCAGACAACATTCACACTAGCAGACTACTGTGTGCACAGCCAGGGCACATAGCATCCATTCCCACAAGTACCATACAAGTACCAAATAGCAGGAATGCAGAGAAGACGGAAAGAAGCCTAGCCAGGTTTTGTATATGTTTGTATGTTCGTGTGTGTGTGTGTGTGTGTGTGTACTGCTATTGTGTATTGTGTTGATGTATGTTCAGGGATGGCAGGGGTTGAGTGGGGAGTGGTAGGTCTTCCACCGGCCCTTTGCCCCAGACATGAGCTCTCCAGGTGTAAGCAAACAGCGGTGTCTGTGCTTGGCGACTGGTTCAGGGGCAGTGCGCCCGTCCCCTGTGCCCCTCGCACCACCGTGTTAAGAGGATTTGTGGCTCCCTTCAGGAACTCCGACGGCGCTCATGCCGCCTCTGAGCTGCTTCCAGACTCACACGGCCCGCACAAAGGCTCCCGTATGTTTGGCCAGAAGGCCGGAAGACAATGCGGCACTCTATCAACAGCACCAGGCTCTCAACCTGAGCCCACCGCTCCTCGCAGCACTCTTCTGGCCCCCAGCACACTGCACTACCAAAAAAGCTGGAGCTGAAGCTGGATAGCAGGGGCAAGGGGCTTGTCGTGGAGATGGTGGTGTTTTATTTATTTATTTATTTTTCTTTTAATTTCTACCTGACTTTAATGAGGCCAGGGTAAGGTGTGGGCTCCTCACATCACGCGCCAGCAGCCGCTGTGCTCGATTAGCGTCATAAAGCACCGGCCTGACGGGCTAACCAAATTACACGCATTTACTTTGATCAAGATGCGGGGAGCCCCGCCACACTGCCTTTATTGCTGTCTTCAGGCAATGTTTTAATGCCCGCATTAGGAACAAGCTGCAGGCTGGGCTGAGCGTGCACGCACACATACACACACACACGCATTGCATTGTGGAGCCTTAATCGTGCTGCCGCTCTCGCAAGGCACCCAGATGAAAACAGAGGAGCGCCAGAGCAGCTGATTTAATATATCACATATTGGAAAAGGGGCTGAGGCTGGGAAACATTTTCTTATTAATTGCTTCCGTGTGTAGCAGCACAAGCGCGTTAGCGGCTAATGCAACTAGGCTCCCTGAGGGGGCCTTCAGTAGAATAATAATCAAAAAGCACAAATCCACACAAGCCAGCAATCAGGGTTGACTCAGTGCTGTAACGGGTGTGTATGTGAGTGAGAGAGAGGGGTTTTGGGTGGTTATTCGTGCAGTGTTTAGTCTGCATTTAGATTTTATTTTTTGGAAACCTTTAATAAAGTTGATGTGCTAGGTAAGGTAGTGTCTCCACAGCGTATTTTATGTGTCAAGCTTGCAGCTAACGGCTTCATGCTGAAGAAATACACTTCAGAACTCAACACTTCCAATTAACAACTTAATTACCTCAAATCACTGGGAAAGAGAGAGAGAGAGAAAATAAGAAAGTGAGAGAGAGAAACAGACACAAAAAGAGAAGGAGAGAGATAGAGTAAGAAAGGGAGAGAGAGACAGGAAAAAGAAAGGGAGAAAGAGACACAAAGAGAGAGAGAGAGAGAGATAGACGGATAGACTTATATGCTTTATGTTCACATCTGCACCTCTGTGTTGATTTAGACATTCAGAGAACTCTCAGTCCACCGCCACCACTTCCCACCCCTGTGAGAGAATGTCCACGAGAGAGTGGGGGGGTGAGATGGGCAGTAAACTTCTGAAATAGCTGACCGTAAATCAGTGTAGTGCCGGGCGGAGTGTGTGTGTTTGTGTGTGTGTGTGTGTGTGTATGTGTGTGTGTGTGTGTTGTGTGGTGGTGCTCGGGATACTCACCAGAGTCCTAAGCCAGCATTCCTCACAGTGAACGTGCCAGCACTGGATGGAGGTGAGCGGCATGGTGTAGGAATCCTGAAAAGATATGGCAGAGGGAAAGAGAGAGAAAAAGTAAGAGGGAAAGAGAGAAAGAGAGAGAGAAAGAGAGGGATTAAAAATCAAAAACAAAAGAGAGAGAGATATTACAGGTACACTGAACACCAACGAGCGCGCACACACACTCACAGCACTAATCACATCCTGTCAGTAGCACCATGACCGATGCAGCTCTGGCATTGGTGCTGGGTAAGACAGACAGACAGGCACGCAGGCAGACAGGTGGGCAAGCAGGCGGGAGGGCGGTACAGGGTGCGCGGGTGAGCAGGTGTGTGTGGGGTGCAGGTTGGACAGACGGCTGAATGCGTTGGTTTGGAGGGGGTCGGAGATGCCGGAGGGGGGAGGCGGGCAGTGAGCCACAGAGAGCCTTACCCTACGCAGCGGGACCAGCTGCTTAATCCCACCAATGCCGCTTAGGACGCCACCATTGCTGCTGCTGCCAGAGCCTACGGTGCCCTGGCCGCCGCCGCTGGCACTGCTGCCGCTGGTGGTGGCCTTGAGGTAGCCTCGGTACCAGCAGTAGACGCTGAGCGGCACGGCCTCTGAGCCCCCGCGCCTGCCAGGGGCCACCGCGCTCTTGGCCTCGGGCCCTGCGGGGAATCGCTTCCGCTGCAGGGGACAGGCAAGAGGGCCACTCAGAGAAAAAAAAAATATGTATATATACACACGCGGTGGCCGCTGGACGACACATACACACACACATACACCCACTCACCCACACAAACACACACACACACAAGTGGGTGGATTTTGTGCGTGCGTGTATGTTTGTGCGTGTGCATGTTTGGATGATGGATGAAAAATGGCATTGGCTAAAAAGAAACACACGGAGAGGACAGGAGCCATGCAAGGACTTTCTTTTTGCAGCTCCGGGAAAAATAAGCCCTCAAAACCAAAAACATTCTCTGCTATGAGACAGCTTGCTCAAAGTGGCTGGGCTCTACATAGAGGTTGCTTATGGTGCATCGTACGGCAAAAATCTGGCCTTGATTTTTTTCCTTGAGGTGACCAGCAGGTGGCAGTAATCATCCACTAAGCAGAGCCCAGTAGGACTTGCTTCACCTCCCTGTCTGATGCCTCAATCAGCACAGGGAACAAGTGAGACACACTGATCTGCTAACAGTGAAGATTGGGTCTGAGGCAAATGAGTTAAACTAATATGGACGATGAATATTCCTCCAATGACGGACCCTCCGGAGGTACTCTGAAGTCGAGGTGGTGGTGAGACAAAGATGGGAATCTGTTTAAATCACACGCTGGGCAGAGAGAGGAAGACCTGGCCGGTGGACGGCCATTAGTTGCGTTGACAAATGAGTTACACGGGCGCAGCGACAAGATGGCCACCGCGATCAATATGCAGCTCCAATGATGACCCGAGCCGACCTTTCAGGACGGACGTTCGCTGCCTTTAATACTGGCGCTCCCTAGCTCAGAGTCGTAGGGAGACGGCCTGAATGACCTCTTGCTCTCTCTCTGTGTCATTCACTCACTCCTCCTGTAGAGGAGTTTGTTTGCCATCTTGCAGGTGGTGAGCATCATGGCACTCTGAAATAGCCCTTTGGGAGACGACTGTGGGGGTTGGGGGGGATTTCACCGACGGCTCCAGCACAACTGGCCAATAAGAATTTGCAATGGCTCATAGACAGTAGAACTGAATTGGACTCTGGAGAGGAGAATTCCTGAGGCCTGTGAGATGTGTGTGAGATGGCTGACGTAGCTGACATGCACTCTAACACTCTAATCATGATTAGCACAGGGTTAGGAGCAAACAAGAGGATGAGAAGAGCACAGGGAGTAAGGAGACAGACAGACAGACAGAGACAGCAGCTCACCATGCAGATGAGACACTTGTAGCGGTCTCCCCTGAGGATCTGCTTCTCCAGCTCCCGGATGCGAGCCTTCAGGGCTTCCAGTGTGGTGGCCGTCGAGTCCTCTGTGATCCTGCAGCAGAGCACAGAACAGCTGTCAGTAACCCTGCCCTCTTAGACAGACACACACGCACACACACTCTCTCTTTCTCGCTTTGCAGTGGAACAACAAACTTTCACAGATAGAAAACCACTACTGACTTGGACTTTGGCCAAAGATGGCCAAAATCATTGAAATTCTGCCAACAATCCTGCATTAGCAGATATACACACACAGACGCATGGAGACACACAATCTATCCACAATGTTTCAACACCTGTGATCATCATACAATTTCATCACAAAGATGACAGGCCTTGCTTTGTGTTTTCAGACACTAGCTGATAAAGCATCTGTGTGTTTATCATGTTGTATTCTCTTAGGTCCTGCTCTGACCCTGAACACACAAACGCACGTACGCACACACACAGAACATCCTCTCTCCTCCAAGCTGCTGCATCACGTTCTCAGCAAGCACTAAACATCCAAAACGAATGCCCCTGGGCTGCTGAATGCACATTTAACACTGTCCACAGCATATGAACTCGCAATAACTAAATCAATATGGTCACCATTGATTGTGTGGCGCGGCGCTTGGCGAGATGTTTATGGTGATCCGCTCATTTTCCGGCCAGATGGAGCGCTGATCTACAGTATTGATTGGGCGTCGTGCCGGGTGTTCTCCCAGGCACGGGCTGGCTGATTAGTGCCCTGACGCTTCTCTCAACGCCTGCCTGCCTGCAAGCACCAATGGCTTCATTTATTACAAGACTGAGAGGAGCCTTCCTGGAGGGCTGCCTCTTCACATGGAGAGCATGGACTCTCTCACATCTACATACACAGCAGTATAACACCTGTATAACAATGCAGTGAACTGGACACTTGTTTACTTACAAACAAACAAACAAACAACCACACTGATAGTAGGGGTCTGCAATTTTCCAGCAACAGGGCCATTTGGTGTCGGTGTGAAGTAATGTGAATGAAGGAGAAGCCATTGGCTGGTTCTTGTTGGGTTTGCCCTCCCTTGGAAACAGATCTGGCTGGTACAATCTCAGCTAATGAATTTGACTTCATAACAAGGACGGCACTCCATAACACCAGTTGCTCACTACAGGGATGGAAGACAAAAACTACACCCAAGAATTCACCAAGTAGTGGAACTTAACAGAGGCTACGCCAGCACCTCTTTTCCCCAGCCAAGGAGAGTCAGAGGGGGGCAGAGGGGGCAGGACGGAGACCTTGGACAAGGAGAACATGGGGCAACTCGCCCACACTTTCTTTCTCTCCCTCTCTTTTTGCCCAAGGAGAACGCAGGACTGTCCACTCTTCTCTCACCGCGCTCCACTCTGGGATCATAAACTTTTAAAATCTTCTCTTATTAGTGGCCAGCTTGTAAAAAAGCATTTAGCCTTGATTAGCGTGCTTGCTTATAAAGCGGGCATTGGCTATGTGCACCCATCCTGCCTGCCTGCTGTTTTCTTTTTAACGGCTCCATAAAGAGCTGCCGTCCGTTCTTCCGCTGGAGCGAGTGATCGCTGCCATTGGACCTCAGCACTGCTCCACCCCCTCCATCACCACCCCCACCCCCACATCCCCACAACCCCGGAGTAAAACTTTTCCCCAATAAAGTGGAACCCCTTTCAGACACCCGTGCCGCCATGAATATTCATCTGCCAGTGATTTATGGAAAACCACATTCTAAAAGTTATTTAATTCCCCTGAGCAATAAACACAGGGTTTTAATGTCTCCTTATGTGTGTGTGTGTGTGTGTCTCTCTCTGTCTCAGAGGGTGGTTGGGGGTGTGTGTGTAGAGGTCCTATGTTAGAGGTGACGAGCATGCATGTACACGCACACACACACGCACACAGGGGTGGCTGGATGGGCTCACTTCACTGAGGCTGAAAATAATCACCCATTTGTCGAGTCTATAAGGGGTGTGAGGGGGAGGACATGTCTGTCTGTCCGTCCATCTGTGTGTGTGTGTGTGTGTGTTGGCCAGAACAGAAAGGCTCTAACAGACAATAAGCACACTATACGGTCACACTTAATCTCATTATCTGGGCTGGAGTGCGGAGAGACATCGTACACCTCGCCTCGTCTCCCTCAGGAGGAATGAAGTCATCCTGGAGCACCAGTCCAAGAAGAGAAGGGGGTAGAGGGGTGGAGGGGCACTTAAACAGAGAGCACTTCTGAGCAGGTTTCATCACTGCATCACCCCCCCCCCCCTCCCCATACACACACACACACACACACACACACACACACACATCTCCTCCCCAAAAAAGAAATAAACAGCTAAAGAAAGGAAGATGGCAATCTCCCTTGATGTCTAGTCAAGGTGTGTGCTGATTTAGAAAGTTTCTTAGCAGAGGACAAGATGGGCAGTTCTTGTTTCTTTTTCTCTGGGTTACTCATCAGAGTGGAACCACACAGAGAAAGAGAAAGAAAGAGAGAAAGAGAGAGAGAGAGAGAGAAAAAGAGAGAAAGAGAGAGCGCTCATATTCTGTGCGTAACCCTACTGCTCAGTGTTATGCTGGACAGGCAGCACTGACTCAACATGAGAGCCTTATCTATCTGCTTGTATGTGTGTGTGTGTGTGTGGGTGTCAAAGGCCATTTCTCATTCTATTAGGCTGAACGGTTGTTTGTGTGGGTTGCTGTGCCTTGGCCATCCGTCTCCATCAGATGCCTCCACTGATCAGCTGGTGAGGCCCTAAAATGAGTGCACACGTACATGCACGCGGGCACACTCCGTCAGTCGGTCAGACCCTCACAGAGGGAACAGGCAAAGAACTGTGTCTTCCTCACAGTAAACCACTGTCATCACCATCAACTACTTCACCCATTCGGAGGCAGATGAAAACTTACATTCAGATCCCGTCTTTCCCACCAATTAATGTGTCCAGTGATGGTGCAGGGTGGAACCCCTCTGACTGCTGACTGACACTGGGTAATATTGCATCTAAGTGGCAATTGATTCAGGAAACCTGAGCTGTACATGAACACATCTGCAACAGCACTGAGGAGGGCTCAAGGAGAGGGGGGCATAGAATGACATATAGCTGGCAGCGTGGTTGGGGGTTTAGGGACGAATACTGAGAATTTGTGTGTGTGTGTGTGGGGGGGGGCACACTGACAGACATTGCTTTATGAAATTGGGGACAGATTCAATTACTGGTGGAGGTCCGTGGGAATGCGTGGCACTGTCTGGGCACGCTGTGGAGAGAGCTGGCGGCCACGCCGGCCTCATTTATCCACAGCAGAACAAGTCAGGCCTGAGACGACCCCACCGGGCAGGGAGCACTAACCATCTGGCCAAGAGCCAAGCAGAGAATTTATCACAGACGTCACACACACACACACACACGCATGCATGCATGCTCAAACAGGGAAACAAATCCCCTGCTACCTTGGAACAAACATTGTCTTACACCCCTTCCAACACACATACACACACAAACGCACAACACACAACTTACACATAAAGTCATTCTATCAGTTTCACTCACACAAACACCTTGAAAGTTGATAGTCCTCTCACCTCTAAAATGCAAAAACATGACTAGTGATCCCCTACCACACGTATGCTAATGGTCAAGCCAATGCATCACTATAAGTAAAGCAGACAAATCTCATTTTCATTCCTGATTGAACTGGACGCTTTGCAAACACTGCACCGGGAGGGATTGCTGTTGGACTATTGTTTCAGAGAAATCATTTCAATTCTTCTTTGGTCATTCTTTACTTTTTTTCTAATTTAGGGCATTTTAGCAAATCACTTAGGAAATCTGCTGTTTGGCAAGCCCAAAATGTCAATGTCAGTTTAAATTCAGACCTATAAAAATGGACTGGAGAAAAAAAACAAACAAAAACAAAACAAAAAAACACATACACACTCCAATGCCTAAATGTGCGTTAAAAACACTTCCATTCAGCCACACAGTTTATACTCACGGTAAATTGAGAAAATGATGTTTTATCCTAGCTTGGCTCTTTAAAGTTTCACCCATAAATCACCAGCCAAATAAAAGTGGCATCCTGTGAGATTACAGCCCTGCATGCCCTCCCTCTGCTATGACAACACTAATGAAAATCAGAGCGAGCTTCTCCAATCACAGAGCTAGCTCACTGGCTCAACACACACCCCTTCCCACACCACCCCCCTCCCAATGGAGACAGAGAGAGAGAGAGAGAGAGAGAGAGAGAGAGAATGAGAATGAGAGTGGAGGGTGAGAAAACAAAGCAGATGAAGATAAGAGGGAAAAGGGAAAGGGAGAGAGAGCAAAGGAAAGAGAGGGAGAAAGCAGTGGCAAAGAGATACAGAGGAAAGAGAGAACAAAAGAGAAAGATAGAGAGAGAAAGAGAAAAAAAGAGAAAAAACAAGAGGGAGAGAATGGTAGAGGGAGATGGAGCCCCTCCTATATGACCCCGCAGTGTTTGATTAATGAGATCATCATAGAGATTTATCTCCCCCGCCCCCTCATAACACAATATCCTGTAACATTCTGTGATACGTGATCAAATCAGTCGCTTCAGACAAAAAGAAAAAAAATAAAATAAATAATAATAAAAAAAAAACACAAAAAGAGGTATAGCAGCCAGGCAGGCAGCGTAGGAGCCTCTGTGTCTTTGGAAGACTGATAGGTGAGCAGATGGAGAGAGGGATGGAGAGGAGGAGGAGGAACATGGCGAACATGCGGCTGGGACCGGGGGAAACATTGACGGAGATATTAAATAAACGAGTCTGTGTCACGTCTGGAGCTAAGCGCTAAGCTAATAAAGAGCATTGGGGGAGAGGAGTGTGTGTGCGTGTGCATGTGCGTGTGTGTGTGCGCTGTACTCAGTGCTTAGTCTTGCCTTTGACATCCAACAGCTGCAGTGATTCATGCCTGGCCAGCCTAAAACACTTAGGGTCTCAGACTGTGCGCTGTAGCTGCGCTAAACGTCAGCCTCTATATATCTGTGAGCGTGGATGAGGGAGAGAGAGAGAGACCAGAAGGAAGGAAGGAAGGAAGGTAGGTAGGGAGGGAGGGGAGGGAACAGGCAAGTGTATGTGTCGTGGTGGTGGTGGAAGCATGGGAGATGCAGAGAAGAGGTCTCCATGGAGGAGAGCAATGAATCAATCTGGCCTGTCAGGCTGCCGCCGCACCACTTAGGAACACTGTTCTGTCCGTCTTCATCTGGGCCACTAGCCTGCCTACCCACCCACAGACTTCCTCACACACACACACACTCAAAAATGTTCAGACACAGAGACACACAAACACTTAAAGACATGTTTAGACAGACAGACAGACACAGACAGACACACACACACACACTTTGACCCTCGCAGCTGAGCACTGACTGTGTCTGCTCAGCTCTGCTCTCCCCTTGGCAGTGGCTCTAATCACGGTCTAGGAGCGTGAGAAATATTTTTATTGGTAAACACATTCACTCCATCAAGCCCCATGCTGGCAGCCAGGATGGGCCGCTGATGAATCTATTCCAGCTTCTGACACCTACTTCAGTGTCTGTGGGTGTGTGGACTGGAAAGTGAAAGCAAGACAGAGTGAATGAGATAGACAGAGAAGACGGGGGAGGGAGAGAGGGGGACGGAGAGAGAGAGGGAGGGAGAGAAAGGAGTGTTCTCTCGATGTGTTGATGCGAGGGATCAATAGTGCGGCTCTCCTCTGCTTATTCACCAGTTCTCCTGGCTGATATTTAATATGGGACTCAGCGAAGGCCGGCCACCGGCTTAAGATTGATTTAGCTACACTTGGCACACATCCCCCGATATACACACACACACACACACACACACACACACACACACAAGAGCAAAACTCTCTCTCTCTGCTTGTGAGCTGCCTTCTTGGTGTGTGGGTGTGTGTACATTCTCGTGTGCTTCAACATAAAACCCCACAACATCTTCAACTTCCTGCCCACTTGTGCCTTTCAGGGCTAGAATCTCCAACCTCCTCCTCCTCTTCCCCACCAACCTAGGCATGTGCCGCCCCTCTCTGTGTGTGTGTGTGTGTATGTGTGTATGTTTGTGTGTTCTAGAATGCCTGTTACATGGGTCACTGCACACAGGGGACTGAGAGCAGCTGCTGACCCCTCCTGGACGGAGAGATGGAAGGATGGATGGATGGATGAAGGGAGAGAAGAGATGGCAGACCTGCAGAGGCAAGCAATCAGAGCCCCCTCTGTCCTTCTCCCCTACAGCCTACAACCCGCCCCCACCTCTCCCACTCTGTGCTTTGACCCCAATTACACATGCAGGGGGGTGGGTCTGGGAGGGTGAGTGAGCAAGTGAGTGGGAGAGAGAGTGTGTGCACACCAGTGTGTGTGTGTGCGCATGGGTGTAAATTGTTTTGCGGGTGGCTCTTGTCGAGGAATATGGATGAGGACATGGAGATGAGGGAATTAGAGGGGCTGGCCTTTCACACACACAGGTTATTCAAATCTATCTATCTGCCTGCTGCTGCTGCTGCTGTTGTTGTTGCTGAAAGCAAGCACTGTCTCTCTCTCCCTCTCTCTCTTCCCCCCCTCCCTCTCTCTGGGGAGTACAGCCCTCATCCCTCTCTCTCTCTCCCCCTCCCTCCCTGTTAAGCGGCCGAGGCTCTGGCACTTGCAGCTCTGCTGATCTCCAGGGAGGAGAAGCGGCAGGACTCATCGTAAAGTCATCAGTCCAGACACACTCCACTGTCTCCAGCAACACACACCCAGGGGGTGGAGGTGCTGATGGCTGGGGTGGAGAGGTGTATGCGTAGAACGTGTATGTGACACTACACATATAGGACTGTGCTGTGGTGGTGGTGGGGAGTTGATGGCTAAGAGGCGGTGGCTGGTGGCTGCTAGCGTTTGGTGCTGGTGTGCTGCTGGGTATTAGCATTCGGAGGCAGTGCTCACCGTCTGGGCCTGGCAAGGCTCAGCTGCAGGGGATCAATATCTGTTCACTTGCTGTCTCTCTCTCTCACACACACACACACTCACGGAGGCACGTACGGCCCCCTTGCCTGTGATCAAACGTGCTCCAGAGAGATGACCACACAAAATACATCATTTATGATCTGGCACAATAGCCTCCCTCTGACATAAACACACACACACACACACACACACACACAGACACACAACTGACTCTCAGAGGATAAGGAGCAGAGAGGACTTGAGGAATTAAGTGTGTCTGGGTGTTTGACCATGTGTGGCTGAAAGTGTGTGTGTGTGTGTGTGTGTGTGGAGAAGCTGTAGGCCATAGACTCACTTCTCGATCTCGCTGTTCTTGCAGGTCCTGGGTGTGGAGGATGTGGAAGGAGAGCTGAGGTCCTGCTTGCTGCTCTCGCCGTTACTAGTAGAGGGCATTTCTGATGGAGGGACAGCAGAGAATGTCACATGACATATCCTCACTCAACACAACCTGCTTCTCTCTCTCACACACACAGACATATACATCAAGGTTCTGCAGGTTCTACTTACCATCGCTGGCCCACTTGGAGAACTCGGGCGTTATTCTATTGGAGGGCATTCCACCGCTGGAAACAAAAAACAAAAAAACTTCAATAATCCAATTGGAGACCTTAACTAAGCAAGTTAACTTCACTAAGTGCTACATTACGGTTTAGTGTTAGTCCAAGCAGGGCTGACTCACTTTAGCACGGCTCCGCGCAGCGCCTCCCGTTCTTTGGTGTCTCCTTGGTCCTCTCCAGAGCAGGGAATGATATCCGCTTCCGTGTACCTGGGAACGCCGGGTTAAGGCCAACCAAAGCACAAGCCTTCTTCCCGCTCCTCTCAACGACAAGCTAAACACTTACAACCTAAACCAACAAGCTAAACACTTACAACAGCCAAATTATAGTAAGCTGGCAGCCAGAGAGATATCTGAGCACCGGCGTCTTGCTTTGAGGAAAAGGATACTGTGCTTTGCCGTACTCCAGTGTGTCGTCACCGTCCACGTCCAGGTCTGCGTCGCTGTCGTGGCTCTCCTTTGTGCTACACACGGCAAAGCCTGTTCCTGAAAAAACACGACACAAATAAACACACACACACACACACACACACACACAAAAAGGCGTGGGTCAAGAGTGAACCATACCATAATTCTGTTAATCAAAGGAAATGCATGGCTGACAGTATCCAATAAACCAACGCCCATGAGCCAATTAAAGCCCTGGAGGCCTGCGCTGATTGAAGTGGACATACCAGGTGTCAGTTGGCCAGTTAAGCAAGCCGAAGTGGTGGTGGTGGCAAAACCTGACTGTAGGGCCATCAGTGGGGGAGGCTCTGTGTGTGTGTGTGTGTGTGAGTGTGTGTTTTTCAGGTATCTGTCAGGTAGGTGGCATGGCATGGTGATTGTGTTGTTGGTGGTGGAGGCGGGGGGTGGATGTGTGTTCACCAGAGCATGTAGATGGGGAGACTGGCACCTCTATAAAGCCAGTGACAAGCGGGGAGACAAACTCCCACGAGCTGTTTGACTGGGCCCCTTCAGCTCCACTTAGCACCACAGTCTTAGCCTCCAGCACCAACAGCACCAATAGGGCTACTGCTACTGCTGTCCTGAGCTCAGTGAGTGCTGGGAGAAAGTGGAGGAGAAAGGATGGAACCTAGCCACTGACACCATCCTCAAGAGGAGGAGGAGGAGGAGGAGGAAAAGGAAGAGGAAGACAGACATGTGGGAAGGAAGAAAGGAAGGGAGGGAGGGAGTGTGGAGTGACTGAGTGAACGAATGTGGATTGTCAATCTGACAAGTTGGTTTTAACTGTAGCGGGAGCCAGTTTAACCAGTTTCTCCCCTGTCTTGACCTCTTAGTGTGAAGGATGGAGCAGATGTCCATCCAGTTGTGTGTGTGTGCATGTGTGAGAGAGAGAAAGACAGACAGACAGAGAGAGAGAGAGAGAGAGAGTGGGGTAGAAAGAAGCTGTTTCATTTCTTTCTTCTAAGCTTATATGCTGTAGACACCTCGCTAAGCTTCTACCAGAATGTGTGTATGTGTGTGTGTGTGTGTGTGTGTGTGTTTGTGTATGCACATGCCTCCAGGGCTTGTCAGACAAAAAGAAGCACAAAAAAAGCATCCTTGCTTTGTGCGCAGGGATAAAATGCGCCACAAAATGCTAACCCTTTTTACAATGCGCAGATGGTTTTAGTGATCAAATAAAAGGGACCTTTTAAGTTTTATTCGGTCCCTGTGGCTGTGGTGGCATATGTGCTCAATGGCCGTGGCACATAAATCAGGCCCATTTCACTGCCCGTTAGCCCTGCAGCTCCCAGACAGCCACACACACACTGGGCAGTTGCCCCGCCACAAACACCTCACGCTGAACCAGTCGGAGTGGCCAGCCACTCAAGGGGCAGGTTGGGTGGGACTCGGCTCGGCCGGGGCACCTCTGCGGGTGTATGAGTGAATACCACCCGCAACAGGAGAGTGAACAGACAGAGAAGACACTGTCATGGCCAGCCAGGCCCCAACACGTACTGCAATACTGAAGGCTAGATAGAGTGAGTCTAGTGACTAGTGGTTTGGGGGGTGGGGGTGGGTGTGGCGATGGCAACGGCTAGCTGGTGCCGGGCTGAGTCAAAAAGGCGATAAACTGTAAACGATGCCCGGCATTTCATTAATCCACTGTGGGTAGAGAGTGGAGACAAGAGGCCGTGGAAAAAAAATCACAAATAAATAAGATTGTCCTGACCACTAATGGTGACCAGGACTGGGTAAGATGTGGCAGGCAAGGAGGAAAAGGATGGAGGGGAAAAAAAAAAATCACTATTAATCCAATCAATTGATCACGCGATGGGTCCTGAGAGCGGTTTGTAATGCATGGCTTGGGCCAATGGGGGAGACTGATGGAGGGAGGGAGGGAGAGAGAGGTCTAAGTGGACCTCAAAGGCAGCCCTTTTCAGTGGGATGTCACACACAAAATATGAACAAGACCCCAATCCAGGCATCCCATAAGCCACCACGCCAGGATGTGGGGTTTTGTTGGTGGGGGCTGGGGGGGTTACCTGGGAGGTCATGTGACTAGTGCTGCGTGCCTGGCGCTAACCAGTCTTGGCAGGCCAATCTAATCTGGGCTGAAAAGGTCAGCGCCACTCTAACTGCCTTTCAGTCACATTATGCACGCCACTGCACGCGCTCACTGGCAGCCTGCCTCGGGGAGGGGAGGTCTTACTCCTCCCTCTGTCAGCCCAGACAAGATCAATAACCCTGTGTGTGTGGGTGCATCTCACACAGACACAGTACCTATGCAGAGATGGACACCTGCATATTACTCTTCAGTGCAGTGTCCCTGGTCGAGCGAGCGCACGCGTGCACACACACACAAAAAAAAAAAAGACAGAAAATCTGACAAGGTGAGCGAGGGCATAGCCTCATGTAAATGATGTTATAATATCAAAGTAGGGCCGTCCAACCTAAGCACGTAAATGCTAACCTTGACATGCATTAAACATGCCAACCCTCTGTTCCACGCCTGGTGCCTGCTGAACAAAGCCACTGGCTTGATTTACATGTGTCTAAGCAGACATGTCAGCCATCTGCAGAGACAAATGCCACCGCCAGGCTCCTGCACTGCGTTAAACGGCGCCGGCAAGAACCACAGTCACTGCCGCAACGGTACCCCGCTGGCACAGCACTTATCTGCCCCACCTGGATCCCACCCTGAAGACACCCGCTGGGTGTCAAGGTTCACCCAATCAGGGTGGCATTTCCAGTTCCCAGTGCTAAGATCCTGCTGTTTGAGGTGTGTGTGTGTGTGTGTGTGTGTGTCTGTCTGTTTGGGGGAAGGGGGGGGGGCTAGACACCAGACATCAGTCCTCTTTGAAGCCTTATATGTGTGTGTGTTTTTCTCTCTTTCCTCTGAAGGCTTATCCCCTTCTGCAATCTCCACTGGCCTAAATCTTCACGCTCCCTCTCCGAGGAGCTTCCTTCTCTGTGTCTGCCATCTCAATCTCCTCATCGACACAGCGGCTTCCTTAAGCCATAGACAGAGAGCAAAACACACACACACACACACAATCCTCCAAGCCCAAACCTGATCCCTTTCGATTGCTCCTCTCTGCGTATCCATCTTTCCTCCTCTCCCTCTTCTTAACACTTGTGTGCAGTTGAAAGTGTTCCCCCCTTCAGCTTTCTTCCCCATCCTCAAAGGGAGGGAGGGTGTGGGGAGAGGGGTGCGGCTAGTTCACAGAAGACCAGCCTCTTATCCCATTGATGCCCTGCGATCTCTCTCTCTCTACAGACTGCTATCCACCTCCTTCTTTTTCTCCTCCTCTATCCCTCCACCCCTCTTTCTCTCCCTCTCTCTCTCCAGGCTGTGGGGGTTCCTCTTAGCGTGGCCGATTGAACACTGGAGGACTTCAGCTGCACATTTCAAGCCTAAATCCACCTTCTGAGCTTTCTGGGGGGCCCTTTCAAGTGGGACACCCCCACCCTTCATCCAGCCAGCTGCCCCTGATGCCACCTCCAGTCCACTCACCTCCACCACCCCCCTTCCCTCCATGTCTCCTTTCCTGTGCTCCCTGTCTGCCACATCACAGGAGTGCAAAAGGGTCTTTCTGCTCATTAGATCAAGGGCCGGGCAGCTTCTGTGCTGCCACCTACGACAACTGAGTTTAGCTCCAGAGTGAGAATTGATCTGCCGCTTGTTTTTCTGTCTGGCTTGGGTCTTAAAAAGAGACCGTAAAAAAAAAAAGAGCCCTTTTTTTCTGAGCTTTTGTAAATTAGCTCTTTATAGCGATCGAATGCTCAAGGCCTCAGCATGAAGATAAGAGTTTTGAAATGGAATGTGTGTGTGTGTGTGGGGGGGGGGCGGCAAAATAATCACTCTCTTGAGGGACGGGCACCAATGGGGGATTCACTTGGCAAACTACACAAGCAAAATTAATGGTATACCTCAAGGGTTGATAGTTGACACAACTATGCTACGAAGAATATAAACATTCGAGCACGAGTGTGTCACGTATTAGTACAATTTTAAGTCTGTAGCAACCTACTTTCATTTTGTCTAAATCAGCCGCCACTTTTAGCAGTCACTGGCTCACATCCTGGGACTTACCTCGGAAACCACCCTCCAGCAGGGTGGTGGCTCGAACCCTCTTCTGGCCGCACCACTCGTACTCCTCGAAGCGGTTCTCTCCGTCAGCGTCGGCAGAGTCATCCTCGGGGCCACATACTCCTTCCCTCTAAAGAAGCAGAGGACATTTAAGCACTACCACGACGACACCCACTCTACCAAATAGGCCTGAAACCTTCCACCAGTAGCATCTACTAAACACAAATGATATCAGTGAAAAATTCACCCCAAACCCCAAAATTCACCCCAAACTACTTCTCTGACAATATTTCCAATCACATGCACTGAAGAATCCCATCACCAAAGAATGTGGCGGTGCTGTTAGTAACACTAACTAGTAAAGAAAGGGTTAGCCAGAAAGGAACTGGACACAACTGTGTCTACTCAGTCAACTACATTGCCACCTGACCCATCCAGAAACTAAACAACAGTCAGGGGTTTCACTCATTCCATTTCCAATGGCCATAGGTGCAGCACTTCACTGGCTGCTATGATGATATGTCTGGATGGATCAGGGGGAGCTAATTTCAACTAAAACGAGCAGGAGAGCATCCCCTTCATCAGAAATCTCAAATGAGCTATATAAACCCCTCATCCTTCCCCTGGACATGAGAGACAGATGAAACTCATGTCATCTTCACAGTTCTTTACAGGGTGCTAGTTGGCAAGCAACTAAGCGTTGTCTGTGACTTGTACTGGAGTTTGAGGAGACTAGGGCCTGTTGAGGCAGCTGGATGCTGATGTCCAGGGGAAGGAACACACAGGGAGGCTAAGGGGGAGGAGGGGGAAGATTGGGGTTTAGGGGTGGGTGGGTGACATGGGGCCAGGAGGATGGCTGGTGCGGAAGCGAGCAAGCGAGCGTCGGAGCGGGAGGCTACCTTAAACAGACACTCTTCCACATGCCTACTCATCTCCTCCTCTGTCCCTGCCAGCGGGGCGCTGCACAGTGGACATACCTGTCCATCCTCAGGCTTCCGGCGCTTCATCTTCCCAATCCGGGCTGCAACACAAAAAGAAACACACACAGCAGTGTTAAAGAGCTGTATCAACAGCTGTATCAATACAAAAATACTGCATACACTATACATACACACATATACATTCATGGCTGGAAGTTTACACAGACTTTGAGAATCAGGGTAGAATCATTTGCGTCTCACAATTAGAGAGTTTAAAACACAGCTGACATGCAGTATGTCATCTGTCACCCAGGGGTTGGTTAATGTTTTGGAGCAGCAGATTTCATCTGACACGCCTGGGGTCAGGCCTTGTTAAGATGAAGGACATGGAAAGAAAGACTGGGTCAGCCATGTTGTTTTGGCTGCAGAGCCAACATCAAATGCCCCTGGCATTCCCAAAATGCCAAAACCCCTTGCCTCGGTCTTATTCATTAGCTGGGATAGGATCCACTGCCTAAAGGCTTAACCCACACAAATGACATGAAATGGCACTTGTCCTATGTCTGGTAACACAAGCCGAAAACCAGACACAACATCAGCTTAATTATAAGAGTAAGCTTGACCAGGGGTGTCACTTAACAACAAGTAGGGGAAAAAAGCAACAACAAAAAACTAAATGGTGTCATAAAGGCAGAACAACCTTGACGAATTTGGGTGCCGTTAACCAGACCCAACACAACACTGCTGTGCAGCGTCTCTCGGGGAGCTGCTTATTGCGTTCGTGTCCCCGAGACGGGCTCGAGTCTCGTCATCCTCTGCCTGTCGTTCCTCCCCACCCCACGCACATAATTAGAAATTTAACACAGCATAACAGCGCCTATTGCGCCGTAAGTCTGTGTCGCCTTTTCTTAACTGCAAATGGCGTGCAGGGACATTAATTTTTAGGTGGCCGTGATTGCGAGAAGGAGCCAAGGGGGACTCGGGCAAGGGAAAGGATGTGCCATAACTTCTGGCTGACGAGGGAGCGAGAGTGAGGTGGGGGCACAGCCAGGGAGAGATGAGAGGGGGATGAACAGAGGAAGGAGAAAGGGAGGGAGGGAGGGAGGGAGGGAGAGGACACAACGGCTCATAATCTCTCCCGGACTGCGGTGACGGTAATGGAGGAGGGCGTCGTTAAACGGAGAACGAGAGGCAGATTAATTAGGCACGGCAGGAGTTTTTCCACACACGAGGCCCCTTCTCCCAGAGATCACACAGCCGTCTCGGACGAGCGGTAATACACATTACCACCCGAGGCCCGGGATCAGACAAAGCCTCCACCCCTCTCCCGTCACAGGGCCCACTGCCTGATGGGAGTGCACCAGAGTGCAATCTATAGCCAGAGAGAGGTGGAAGGAGGCAGAGAGGAGCAGGGGAGGGGGGGCTCTTACCGTGGCGTAGACAGCAAGGGGCTAGGGGCACTCCGCTGGGCACTGGGTTTGGGGGGGTTTTGACACATTCCTTGCCTGAGCGCCTGCACCAGCAGAGGGCTTCGACTGTTGACATATCAAGAAGTCAAGGGTTAAATAGATCCTCTGCTCATGCAGGCGCTACAAACAAAAGGGAACAGCCACACAGACAGGGAGCTTCACCATGTTTCAAGAAAACGGGCTCAAAATCATGGCTCGAAAGTGTCGTTATGCCAGTCTCCAGTTCTCTAAAAGGGCAGACATATGCAGGCCCCTACGGTGGCCAGCAGTGCTTTAGGCAAAGACAGCCAGCTAATGTGGGTCATGCTTATTCAAAGTTAGATGTGTGAAGTCCACAGCTTCAGTCAAGCCCCAACAAACACCCTCACTGTGACTCTGAGCCACATATGCTGTATCTCAATGCCCCTCTCAAGGACAGCACTGTGGTAACCGAGTCTAATTTAAGCATGTCCTCCGTTACACTCAGACCCTGACAAGTCTGACTCTCATTAAGTGTAGGAGATGGAGCATCAAAGACCAGTCCCCAGGTTCACTCCGCCATCCTCAGATGAACTGATAAAGCACCACTGGGTCTTGCAGCAGTGTTCAGTGTGCGGGTGTCAAAGTGGATAGACCATCATCAGAATGTGTACTTAGTCCAAAAAAGGGAGTCAGGACCCCAGTACTTTACACTGAATGCATGAGAAATAATATAATTAGCCTTCTAATTTACTTTTTATAATTTTATATACTGCACTACTACTCAATAAGGTAATTAACTTTTGTGAATGCATGTAATGTTGGTGTAACAACAGGTGCTTGCATTGCTTGAATTAATATTATATAAATATGTTATGAAAACTGCTAAGCTAGGATGTGTAAACCAATAACCTTGGCTGTAACTGGGTAATTTTCTTGAGCAGTTACAATACTATACATAAATCCACTGTGGAGATCAGTGTTTTCGAGTAAGATTTATTCAAGGACAACAGTATGCATACATACCATTCAGTCGCGTTTGTCTGTTAGCCCGCACCCGTAAAAATGTCTGTGAGCAGGGAAAAAGGAAACACAGAAAATACACAGGAGTTAATATGGGTTGCATGAATTACAATCATTTGCAAATCGTTATCAGAAAACTCCTGGATTGCACTGGATTGTCAAACGCAATCCACAGCCTCCAGCTTGACTGTAAACAAAAACCTACTTCTTGTTTCCCATTGGTCTGTATCTCCTCTTCCATTACAAGATTCTCCCACTCATGAAAAAAGGCTCCAAAAGTCGCCAAACTCACGTGTTAAAGAAACTCATATGAGCCAGAAGATGCTTCAATGAATCTTAAAACGTGGACTTAAATTAATATTTAAGAAGGATGCAAAGGGATTGAAAATTTTAGACCCATATCAAAGTACGGGATCATCGCGCTGTGGACGCCATGTTGAATCTGGTCACGTGATAACCGCGCAAAGTGAAAGTTCAGGAGATGTGAAATTATGTAGTTCCACGTTTGGCCGTTAGGGCGCAGCAATACGTTGTTGGTTTCGGAGGCATAGTTTACATGGCTATAGTTTGTTTTCAGTAGGCCTATTGGTTAGTGGTATAGCCTACACCCTGCCAATCTCAGAGAGGAGGTTAAACATTAAGCCTGCAAAATACTGTATTTCAGAATTGACAACCTGCAAATTCGAAAACTAGTGTAAAGGAAAATTTAACAAGCAGGAGCCTTGATATCCACTTCAAGGAGGTGTTTTTAACTTGTTAACAGACATGACTGCAACAGACTCATGTTGTAACTTCATCTAAATTAAATGTAGGCCTATAGGCTATCAGGCAAACTATGCAATGTATTGTGGCTTCCATTTTTGCACAGAGCTCCAGGATCAGCAGCATGTCCTAACAAATGTTCTCTGAACAGTGATCATCTCTCCTGCATACTTACACATCTCCATTTATACTGTATAGTAATTTAAGAGCAAATTTAACCTGTCTGGCCATCATCATTTAGCTCTATTAAACAGGATGTATGTACTGCTGACTCCAGCAAGGCCTGCCAAGCCGATAGATGCCCGCTTTCTGACACACAGGCACCATGGTCACCAGTTCAAACAGCCCCAGAGTTCCTCATGGATCATCCGACGCTGACGGCTTCTTATGAGAAACACTTGAGTCATGCACATTTACATCCGTCCAATGATATGCTGATACACTGTGTTAATGATGCTACATGATTCACTAATGATGGTTAAAGCCTGAGGAAGGCAGGGAGGCTGTGCTGGAAAAATGTATCATTGACTTAATCATTTGAAGGAAAACCTTTAGTGCTCTACTGATAATGAGGACATTTGCTTAAAGTGCTGCCTTTAAAGGGGCTGTTTGACATACATTTTTTGGCTATTGAATTGAACATAATACACTTAAATAAATCAAGCTTTGTGGCAACCATGCAATGCTCCAGCATAGCACCACTACAGCACCAATTCAAGGATCAATTTTTTTTTCTCTCCGTTGTCAACTGGAGATTTTCTTCCTCCCTGAAGAAAAAGATCAATCTGGGTACAGATTGGAGGAAGAGGTGGAACAGGGCTCTGACAGCATGGCCATCCAGAAGGAAAGGGGAGGCACACTGTCAAGGACACTGGACCCCAGAGATGATATCCTGGGCTCAGGGGCGCGGGTGAGATTAGCCCGGGGTTAAACTATGGATGATTACATATCAGAGTGGGACATACGTGCCCCAGCTTGGGTAAATCTGGGCTAGAGATAGGAAAGAAGGAGAGAGTGAGAGAGAAAGAGAGAGATGCTGAAGATGGGGGAGGGATAGGGGAGCCTGTATTAACACATCCAGCCGGCACACCCAACCAGGCACAAGATGGAGAATAGAGATGGGCTGAACAAACACACACACACACACACACACTATCTCTCTGATGCTCATACTCACAGTCACACTGGTCATTTAGTTGATATACATCACACATACACAGCGAGGCTGATGGACAAAGCAATTTTTCAGTTAGACCTGTTTAATCGTTCTATCTTAATGTGTTTGTGAATCTGTTTATACAATTTGCTTTCCCATATGCCCTTCAGTCACAAATCCCCTCCAGTGGCCCCGTCCTTTGTATCTCACCTGGTATCTGTCGGAGTGGTGAGCGTCGTCAGACGAAAGCGGAGACACAACAGGAGACTCGCCCTCACGTTTGATGTGCACAGACAATAGGAGTGACTGGGGAGAGAAAAAGTTTAAGAAACAAGCAGGTGAGTGCGCACAGAAGTGAGCTAGGCACCAGAAGTAACTAAGGCCTATTGCCTTACTATTTCGATGCGGTACACTTCACACACACAGACATACATTTCATCTCAGCACTTTCCTGCTTCAACTCAACCACGAAATGTAAGTCTCTGAAAAGGACAGCTCTGGAGAAACTCTGGAGGAGTGTGTGAGGCAATGGTCAATACTTAGATGCAGAGAGTTGACAGTGAATCATTATCATGACCTCAGAACGTACATGATGTTATAGATTGCGTCTAATCTTATGGCTGATGCGACATAAGCACAGAGGTTAGCGTACTTATGAGCTCTGTATGTGAGTGAGGGGAACCAGTGTCAGAGTTAAGCAGAGGGGAAAGGAGAGCAGGCAGCTGAATGAGACGCATTGGTCATCCATAAACCTGCCCGTGTGTCTCAAAGGACATTACGGGCCTGTCCCTGGGAAAACGTAATTGACTTAATTTCTCAAATGAATTAGGGACGAAAGGGGAAGGGGGAAATACTGCTTACTTTACTGGGAGTCTTGATCTCCGTCCAGCTTTTTATGAGGCTGCTATAAAATATTTGTATTTACAATCTGCTCCAATTAATCAAAGAGAGAGGAGGGGCAGGGGCTACAGTGGCTGACAACTGTAATCTAATATTAATATGTGAAAAATGGCAGACCCTCTCAGCAGAGACAGTAAATAAGACATTATGCATGGCTTCTTATGCTTTTGAATTGCAAGGTCAGGGAACTATTTATTTGTGCGCTCACAGTGTTTTGGTGCTTTGGGACTGCGGTGCTGAGCGCTGTTTGTGTTTGTGCGTGTGTGTGCATGTGTGTGTGTTTGTCTGTCTGTGTTGCCAAGTCTGTTTAGAGAATGAAATTGCTTGAGGAATCAAGCTGTTTTTATGTCTTGTTGGCCCATTAAATGGGATGATATATGGCATATTGTAATAACTGATTTTATGTTCGTTCTCTGGTGGCAGCTTTGGTCTAATGTGCGTGTGCGTGTGTGTGTGTGTGTGTGTGTGTGTGTGTGTGTGTGAGATGCTCGATTGCTAGTGGCACTCGCACTCATCCAACTCAGAATCGGAGCATTTAAACAGAGAAACGCTTCATTCCCATTTTTGTGCATGCCGCTTCTCGGTGCGTGATGACTGCCATTCCATGCCACCTTGGTGCAAGTGCGAGAGCCACAGCTGGCGTGGAAATGCTGGCGCGGGCACCCATTCCCCTTTGACCTCGACGGATTAAGAGTCACGGCGGCTGGCATGGAGTCGCCATGGCAATGGGGGGTGCAGACGGCGTTGCTAACAGGCTGAGGGCGGGCGGGGTTAATCCCCATTAGAAGCGGCGTGGCCGGCCGGATGCGAGTGCCAGCTCTGAGGGCGTTGCGGCGGCAGGGGCCCGCTGTGATCCCGACAACTCTTCATTATCCACACGTTCAGCCAGGAATACTAAACACTGGCAACGGAATGCTCAGTCACGTCTGAGATGACTGGCTACCTCACCTAGAGACACACTCACTCACTCTCTTTCTCTCTCTCTGTTCATCTGTCTCTCCTTCTTCCTTTCTTTGTCTCTCTCTCTCTCCTCTATCTCTTTACTCTGCCTTGCAGTCTCTCTGAATACGTCCTGTTTTCCCAGATGAGACTTGTTCTAATCACATGCACTGGTCTCCCTTGTACGCTAGGAATAATGAGTTGAGTAGGCCTCTTACACCCCTAAAAATACCAGCTCTGCTGAGTGCTCGTCAGACTGTGTTCAGCTTTCTGGAGCTGTCACTTCATCAGGCAAGACAGCGGAGACAAGGGGAGCTAGAGAGGAGCTCACTGAATTTTAAGGGGGTGCCATTTGGGGCGAGAGACAAAAAAAAAGAAGAAAAAAAATCACTCACAGAATCTTGAACTACTAAAATGGGCACATGTCATTGGTGAGTCACACATTTTTGACGGGAGCGAGGAGCATCAATCTCCTCCTCTGTGCCAATGTCGTTTGCATACCTGGTGTTATGCCAGCTCAAATGCCAGCTTTCTTTCTACCTGCCCTCAGCACTTTTCTCTTGTGAGTGAATCACTGCCCTAACTTCCTGACTGAGCAATGGCTCCATAGTCCATAGCACTGCTTTGTAATAAAGCTACAGCTCACCTGGTTTAGATAGAGATAAATACCTAATATCAGACTGTTCAGGTAAATGTCATACCGCAAATCAACAACAGACTGATATGAGTCTATCTGACAACTCTGTCATTTTGAAGATATCAAGGTCTAATTTTTTGATCCCTGACAAAACCTACAGCATTTGAAGATAAGACTCAACTGTCATTTACATTTTATCAGCAGTATAATTCTGTGGAGGTTCGCTAAAAGTTTTCTCCCCTCTCACTCTTCCCATGAAGAGGTCCTAGAGACTGTGAAGCGGGCCTTGGCTTGTGACACTGGGGGACAGTGGCAGGCTGGGACAAATTATCTGCTGCCCACAGCTAATTAGATTGGGATGGAGGATGAAACCACAGACTGTGGCTCTACATAGCATCCCCTTGCAGCCCCCAACCCAACCCAACCCACAATCCTGAAATGGACTCCAGCAGGAAGCATTTCATCGTGTCATTTTTCAGCAAAGTGAGTTACGGAGAGGAAATAAAGTACCATTTTGAGTGAGTTTTTAATTCAGCCACTCAAGTGTCAGTCAAAGTTAAAGGCCTGATTTCCTTCCTTCCTTCCCTCCCCTAATGAGACAATCCCCCTTGCTTTCCCATTAAGTAGAGCTGAAACATTTGAGCTTGATGGCTCCAAAATGGTCCAAGGATGGTGGGCTTACCTTGGGTGTGCCCGGTGTGGCGTTGTCCTTGTGTGGTGGGTTCTTACTGAAAGGAAAAGAGGAGACAAAAGGGTGTGTTAAAATGGGCCGTGGAGCTGAGGTGTTCGTTATTTTGACCAGCGGGTCACCGAGTGTTTCATTGTGGGTGTTTTGTTTTCAAAAGGATGTGGACTTTGATGTCTGCCATTACAAGGTGTCTCTCTCCCTCTCTTTTTCTCTCTGTCACAGAGTCTCCTCCAGTCACTGTCACGCCTTCGCCTCTTTCTCTCTCTCTCTCTTGTCTTTACGCTCATTGCATTTCTTTGTTCTGCGCCAGACACGTTTTCCTCAACAGTATCAGCCACTGTCTGGAATCGGGCGACATCTGAGTGAGCACAGTGGAGCGACAAGCTAACAAAGCAGCACAAATCACAGTTTTAATCGTGTGGACATGCACTGACCCCCCCACTCCTCTCCCCACCCCCCCCCTTCCTCCTCTGTGCCACTCAATCCAGGCACCCCCGGGCCCTGCTGTACTCGAAACAATTACTGTCCAAAAGTACGACTGCTAAGCAGATTTGGGATATAATTTTTTTATTGAAGCAATCATTCTCATGGATGCACTCTGTCTTACCCTTTTTCTTATTCTCTTTCTCTTCCCTTCTCTCTCTCTCTGTATCTCTCTCTCTTTGTTTCTCTCTCTATCTCTCTCTCTCTCTCTCTCTCTCTCTCTGCCTCCACCCATCTCCCTGCAGTTAGGCAACAGAGGGAAATAAATGATTTTGCCGTTATTTGATTTGTCAGTGAAACGCCTTGAGCACTTAGGCCTTTGAAATATGTTGAGGACAATGCGGCGGCTTGTAAACATTGTATTAAAGAGGCGGAGAGGAGTGGAAGGAGAGCCAGAGAAGGAGGAGAGGCATGGTAGCATGTGTGTGTGTGTGTGCAAGGAGAGGGAGTGTACTGTCCCTTGAATCTGGCTAGTTGGGGGTGGGGGTGGGGGATACATTGAATCAAAGTCTCGTCGATGTGGTGGATTGACGATGACTGATTAGTGGCCAAGAAATATTAAACGCACCCACTAAAGCCTCCACCTACAACAAGGAGAGACATATCAAATCAGATCTCTCTCGGAAACATTAATCCCACACCCCCCTTTCTCTTCTCTTCTGCCCGTGTGTGTGTGTGTGTGTGTGTGTGTGTGTGTGTGTGTGTGCTTAACATACAAAAAACATGCGCACACAGACACACACACATATGCATGAATGCAATCTTCAAACCTATTTTTTTTGTCCATTTTCATTCTCTCTCTGTATGGTAAACTGCCGCTCTCTTTCACTCTATCTATCATCTATCTATCTTGCTTCATCTTTTCCTTAATCTGTCTCACTCAGTACCTCTCTCTCTCACACGCACATGCTGTCTCTCCCAGTCATTGTCTGGACACTGCTGAGCCATGTGTATACATGAGTGTTGGCAATGATGAGTGTGTTGGTGGTGACAGAAGTAGTGTCCCCTCGAGTCACGTTCAATCTCTGTCCAGCGCTCACCGCCAGCACCTGCTGGATGGACCTGCCAATGTACAGAAATTTGTTTTTCTCAAGGGCCTCACTCTCCAACACCGCTTGATTTTCTGTGGACTAGGATGGGTCAAGAGTTACAATTCTGGAGTGATCTGGTTCTGCCCCACTACATCTTGGAGAACATGTTGGAATGAAGGACTGAGCTATGCTGTCAAAGACGTTTTTTATTTTTTATTTTTAAACTGAGAAATGCATGAGTACCTATGCAAATGTGTTGTGATCTGATCAGGAAGGAAAGATGCTAAAAAATGCTAAAAGGAGGTGCTGGTACTTGCATCTATGTTATATGCCACCTGCTATGCGTCTGGAACCAGTGGATGACACTAGAAGAGAAAGACCCCCCCCTCAAGTAATGGATGACAGGTGAGGGTGGGTTCAACAGTGAGCCCCACCCCTCTACTCAGGTAATAGGCCTCCGTTCCCACCCCTTCTCCCGCAGTAGGCTTGATTGATCTGACCGTCCAGGAGAGGAGAGAGAGAGAGAGAGATGGCGGGAGAGAGTGGAAGAGATGGAGAGTGAGTGAGGGCGTGAGCGAAAGAAAGAGAAAGAGACAACACAAATCAGGGGCCGGGCCTTGAGAGGGGATAAATTGCCCCATCGGAGGCGGCGGGGCTGTTTGTAAGATAATAAACGCACTCCCTCAGCATCATAAATCCGCCAGCCGGCAGCGAGTGCCGATGGATCTCGCAGGGCCTCAGTCGTTGAGGCCCATCCTCTTTCTCCACCACCACAGACCAGGGAGAAGCCGCCTGCTTTTAGTGCCCGTGGGGAGTAATGGTTCCTGTTAGTGACCGTGAGCCAATCAGCATGCAGCTCAGGAAGAGGGAGGCAAAGTCCAGAGAAGAGTACAGTGTGATTGTGGAGGTCACCATACAGTCAAGGGTGTGGCCTGTTTTTTATTATTTAGAATTTCTTTAGGCCTTTCATTCATCCGCTCTCCGTTCATTAGCCAGTCATCTCTGCTGGAACAATGGGAGCTGTTGACTGTTAGCTCTTGAGGAAAAAACAAGGTGCACCAATGCAGAGGCCTGGTTGTCAAACAGACAGTAAGGTGACAGAGGCAGGGAGGTGGTGAATGACGGGGGTGGGGTGGGTGGTGTTCAGTACGAGAGGGAGAGATGAAAAGACAGATGGGGCAGGAGTGGCGGTGCGTTCGCTCGCTGTCACGCGTGTCACTGTCTACTGAAAGCAACTGCACCTCAGTAAACAAAAAAAGGCTTTATCACACCACAGGAAGGAAGTTTGGGAAGGTGCTACAAAGCAAGAGAAGAAAACATGTGAGCCTCAAAATGAAGGTAGATATAAGAGACCCTTCTCGAAAGGATACCCGTTTGACACAGGTACTACTGTCCAGGAATGAGGAGACACATTTGGACAAAAGATGAGGACAGGGACATAGACTCCTTTGACAGGCGATTTATAAAAACCCCAGTAAGGACCTGCAAGCCTGCAATGGGAAGCATTGCACCTAGAGGACCTGAGAGAGGACCATACAGAAACTACAAGCCATGTTTAGACTGAGGGGGGAACTATTATCATGAGCAGACCCTCATCACAACATTCATTAGCATGTCATCTCCAAAGCTCTTTCCCTCTGTCCCTCTCTACCTCTCTCCATCATTACTGAAGGGGTGACAGCAAGAGATGAAAAGAAAGGGAGGCAGGAGCAACACACAAAAGTGCAGTGTGTATGTATGTGTGTGTGAGTGTGTGTATGTATGTGTGTGTGTGTGTGTGTGTGTGTGTGTGTGACAGAGAAAGACAGCAATGGAAAGAAAGAGACAGGGCCACTAAGAGGTAGAGAGAGAGAGAGTTGCAGGAGGACAAAACTGGAATAAATAGCATAGGACGGGTGGGGGGTTGTAAGCCCCAGATAAAGATTGCTTTTCGTGTCGTTTGCCACCCAGCTTTCCCTCGCTCCGTTGGAGGCAAATTGATTACGTGGAGGGGTTGGGGGGATATGTAGATTGCTGTGCCCCTTGGAGCAAGCGGATGTGTAAAGGGCATGATGGATTTCCATTACCATACATGAGGAGTGAAGCAGAGGCAAACGACGAGACAGAGAGAGAAAGAGAGAGAGAGAGTAGTCACTAGAGAAGAGGAGAGGGAGATATGGAGAGAGAGATAGAGAGAGAGGGGGGGGAGTGGGGAGAGAGTGCTGGCGGTCCCAATCTCACCCTCACTCACACACATCCACTTCGACATCTGCCTAATGCTACATCTTAAATAGCCTCCACTATTTTACATGCACTCAAGCCTGATTTGGTGCAAAATGAAACGGTATCATTAAAGGGAGATTTACTACAAATGGTCACAAATTCGCCATGTCACTTCCAATGATCTGTGCATGCCTTTGGCTTTAGTGTGTGTGTGTGTGTATGCATGTGTATGTGTGTGCACGTGCGTGTCTGTGTGTGTGTGTGTGTGTGTGTGTAAAAGCACAGTCTAGAGGAACCCGTAAGGAAAAGGTGCAAGAGGAGAGTAGAGTGGACAGGTGAAGTCAAGTTCACACATTGATGTCAGAAAAATATATGTGTCCCTCTCTTTCACCTCTCACTGTCACTGTCAAGTGGCATCATCTAGACCTCGTCATATTTTGAAATATCTTTGGCTCTCTTAAAAACACAAGATGTTGCTAGGGGGAAGTAAGAGGGTCTCAAGATGGCATCTCAAGGAAACAACCACAGGCAGGTCATCAGATCCAGAGGAGTTGCCTGAGGTCATTGCCCGATACAGAAACCTACAAAAAGTGTTATGTGGAATTAAAAAGGGATTTGTTCCATCCTCTAATTGTTCTTTCTATGTTCCTTTCTCTCATTCCATCCTTCTCTCAATGTCTTGAATTTTGTTTCTCTCACTTTATCCTGCTTTCTCATCCCCTTCCTCTGTTTTTATCTCCATCTTCTCCAAACACTCCCAACCCCCGACTCCAGCGCCCCTTGCTGTTGCTTAAATTATGGCCTGAGCATCTCGCCCTGGCTGGGCCCTCTGCCCGGGTGGGGTGGGCATAACTCATGCGGTGGAGCAGCGGGTTAATGGGCAGGTAGCAGCCGAGGCTAAATCACCGGCCTGGTGACGCTGAGCAGTGTTCGCCTCTGACAAACGAGGAAGGATGACGCTATTTCTTTAAAAAAACGCCGCCATCAAACAGGGAGCCTGCAGGGGTGGCGGTAGCAGAGACAGAGGACTCTGTCCAAGGAGCCCCCAAACCCCCCACAGCAGCCCTGCTGCCCTTTATTAATTATTAAATGACAACTCCTCAGAACACGCTGATGAAGAACCGCAGCTCACGCCCAAGCCCCCTGCTGGGCCAATCTCTCTCCATTTCCTCCCATCCCTGTCCCCCCCTCCTCTCTCTTCATTCTCCATCTCTCACTGTTTCATTCACTTGCTTTATCTCTTTTTTCCCCATTTCCCTCTGTTTCATCCTTTCGCTTTCTCTCTCACTCTCTCTTCCTGTCTTCCACAGGTCCTCTGTCTCTGATCTCCCACTAGTGCCCCCTAGGGAATGAGAAACAGGTAGTGACAGGTCAGTAGAATGCTAAAGGCTCTCTCTCTCTGGGACTATGAAGTATGTACTAACACTCCCATTAGGAAAGGTGGAACACACTCTCCGTGCTAAATGTTGCTATCCAGTCCTGACCGGAAAATATATATCTCTATCTCTCTCTCTGTGTCTGTTACCGAGGGTCTAAACGGATGTGGGGCTTACGCCTGACAAAATGGTCTCTTGATAGCTGGCTACCTCTCACGCCCGGGGCCTCCGACTGTGAACAAGAGGGACTTAGGAAGGAGAAACAGATCAGACTGTCTGCCAGAGGATTCTCCATATCCACTACAGGTGCTTAACCTGAGATAGATAAAAGCCTGGGCTGATTTATGACACAGCTGCCTCCCTCCCTCCATCCCTCTCTCCTTCTCTCTCTCCTTCTCTCTCTCCTGTCTCTGACTGATCCACCCTCCCTGCTTAACAAGCCAGCGGATCACCACGAGCATCACGGCAGCTTAGGGCCAAGCGGCAGGTGTGCCACCTCCAGCTTGTGGAGCACACTTGTGCGGACTCCCAGAGAGGATGACATGACGTGCTATTGCCTCGTGTAGGTATGAGGGAGTATTGTTGTTAATGCTGTGCGCACAACCAGACTGGATGAAAAGAAACTCATTCTAAACTGCACTGTTTTAATTTATAGTTCAAAAGCAGTTGTGTGTGTTTGTGTGTGTGTGTGTGATTGTGTGTGTGTGTGTGTGTGTGTGTGAGTGTGTGTGTGTGTGTGTGTGTGTGTGTGTGTGAGTATGTGCAGTGAGAGTGTGTGTGTATGTACAGTGTGTGTGTGTGTACCTGAGGTGAATGAGCTTCTCCATCTCCTGCTCCATGTGTTCTTGCAGCTCCCCAGGGCGCAGCAGCACCTGGCAGATGGGGCAGATGGGGGCCTGGCTGTCATACATGGACATCTTCTTCTTACCTGAGACACAGCCAGAGAGGGGGAGAGAGAGAGAGAGAGAGAAAGAGAGAGAGAGGAAGGGAGGGAGAGGGGGAGACATCATCAGCTTCTGTTGTCGCAATCATTTCTTTGCAGTTCATAGGGGATATTGTATTACAGAGACAGCAACAGTCCTTTGCAGCAGAGAGAGCACTGAAGGGCCAACGTGAGATTGCATGATTGGTGGGAGGGAGGGTGGCACTGAGCGCTTGGGTATGACAGACAGCTTCTCAAACTTCTCCAGTTCAGCGATTCTATCCCTACCCAACCCCAACCCCAACTCCAGAAGCAGCTGCAGGTCAGCCAGTGTGCTCCAGTTGTCCCAGTTAAGAGCAGCATTCCTCCCATTCCCACAGTACAAAGTCCTATTCTCACATCCTCTTAAAACACCTCACAGACACACCCTTGCATAAACAGGACAAAAAAAAAAGACACGCAAACATAAGAGTGTCTCCAAGCACGCACACAAACACTCTTCATCAAGTCCTGTCCATCACCTGCCAAAATGTCCCGCCAGCTCAACTGTTTTAAGAGCCAACTGTAAACAGAAGCTGTGGATTTACACGGACAGGTGTGTGTTTCACCCTGTTTACAGGGACTAGGGTGTGTGTGTGTGTGTGTGTGTGTGTGTGTGTCTGTGTGTGTGTGCGTGTGTGTGCACATGTGTGGGTGAGTGCACATGGCGTTGGTTGTGTATAAATATATATATACTGCCGTGTATGTGTGTGTTTATGTGTATGACTGTGTATACGAAGAGGAAAGGTTCCGCCTGCTCTTTAAGGATCTCCGTGTGTAGATGAAACAAACATGCAGACGGTGACTCAGGCTCACTTCCTTTGCCGTCCCTGTGTCGCTCACAGACGCGCCACGACCCATCGAGACGACCAATCAGAGAGCTAAAATTAGGCACAGGGACAATAGGCCGGCCTCCAAACAGGATATCCTGAATGGACAGCAACAGAGCTGGCTAGCGCGGTAGGTGCTCAGGCTGCATCTCCACCCACCCCCACCCATCCCCCCCAACCCGCCCCGCCCCCAAACACACACACACACACACAATCATACAGACACACACATGTTTGCAGCAACACAGACAGACAGGAACTCAACAGTGTCCTTGTGTGCCCTCAGTGTCCTATGTTATCCCCAGTGCTCTACATTATAAGGGTAATCACCCCATGTCTTCACACATGATATTCATCCCATTGCCTTAATGTACTGCGTGTCTTGAGTGATAATACCCATCTCATGTGTAAGCTATCTATGCTGTCTAATGTGCACAGGTGTGCAAAAAGGTGTATAGCTCTCAGCTCTGACACTTTTTTTTTGTTCAAGGATCTGAATATGTTACAACTGATCAAGCGGCAGGGTGTGTGTGTGTGTGTGTGTGTGTGTGTGTGTGCATATGTGAAACACAAGGTTATCCTTGCTGCTTATGATCACTGACTGTGTATTTTATGTGTGTGTGTTTGTGGTTATGCATGTGAGCACAGAAGTGAAATGTGTGTGTTTGTGTGTGTGTGCACTGTGCGGTGAGCAGGTGATGGATCTGCTGTGCCTGTCTTGACACAAATGCACATAAACACAAACGTACACACACACACACACACACACACATACACACACACACACACGCACACGTGTGTTTGCCTGGGGAGTCCTCCCCAGGGGGCACATAGCATTGTAGCGTCGGCACACATATTGGCCTGTCAGAAGCCTCTTCTGCCACAGCACAGATTCATCAGAGAGGAACTGGTGGGGGTCAGTGGGAGAAATGGCACACGTAACACACACACACACACGCACGCACACAATCACACACACTCTCTCTCTTACACACACACACACACACACGCACACTCCCCAGACAGACACTGCCCACACTTCTATAGCCTACACACACCCCACCCCAGTGTATGCTCCCTCCTTCCCTCCACACTCACTCAGAGACACATAAACACACACACACACACACACACACACACACACACACACACACAGGCACACCGGGCTCCAGCCAGGCGTGCTGCTGCATACTCAACTCCCATTCCCTCGGCATTACTACTTAACCGCCCCACACTCTGGACACTTTAAGTGACTTTGAAAAATAGGTAATCGATTACAATTCTGCGTGTCTTGGTTTCTCTCACTTTCTCTCTCTCTCACACACACATCTCGTCTTGCGTCTCTCTCTTTCTTTCTCAAACTATCTATCTTTCCCTCCTGCAGCATCCCTGCACATCTATTTCTAATTTTCTTTCCCACCCTTTCTATTTGTTTTCCGTGCTCTTACCTTCCTCAATCTACTGCTCTTTTTTCTGCCTTCTTTTCTATTTTTCAGTTTTTCTTTTTTCATCACTCGCTCCTCTCTATTTCAAGCATCTTTTTTTCCCTTTCACTCTATTTTCTTTCATGTCATTTTCCTCCATTCATCTCTTTAATCTCCAGTGGTCCTTGTATCTCTTTCCCTCTCATTCTCTCTATCTCCCCCCACCTCTCTCTCTCTCTCTCTTCCCCCCCCCCTCTCTTTTTCTCTGTCACCCGCTCTGCTCAGCAACGGTCAGCTTTATTGCCCTGACAAGATAATTTGAGTCGTGCCAAAGCAATCACCATCCACAAGAGTAAACAAAAGGAGATCCAATCCCTTTCTGCAGCTGATAAAGCTTCTTTCAATCCCTTGGGGGGTTGGAGGAGGGTGGGGGGTACCCCAAACCCAGTCAGCTACAGTGCTGAAGACCTGTGTTTTTAATCATTTGGACAAATCTCCATCGCACCTACGCTTTAGGTGTTAAGTTATGGTCAGATTTCAATATTCCCATGAACAGCACTGCATGCAGCCATGCGGACGGGAGAGGGTGTCAGAGGGATGATGAGCCAAAGCTGCTTGTGGGTGTCAGGAGCAGAGCTGATATTAAACATTGATCTGAGGCGAATCCTTAGTCAGGGGAGGCACGTTCCAGGATGTGCCAGGAGGCCATGGCTCTCCTGTCCTGCCGTATGCTTAACGTCACACCAGCCGCTCATAACACGCTGCATAAATCTGTAACGAGGGCACAAGCCCTGAGGTGAAACTTAATGTAGTGTGTGTGTGTGAGTGTGTGTGTGTGTGTACATGTACATGTGTGGGTGTGGGTGTGAATGTGGGTCTTAGAGAGAAAGAGAAAGAAAGAAAGAGAGAGAAAGAATGTGCGTGCGTGTGTGTGTGTGTGAGTGTGTGTATGTGTGTGAGTGCGCGCATGTGTGTGTGTGTGTGTGTGCGCGCGTGTGTGTCTGTGTGTGTGGTGAGGGTGACAGCCAGGACAAGGTGGTGGTTAAGGGAGAGACAGGCGCTCTACAAAGCCATCAGGACTCCATTACCAAAGCCATTGATTGTGTACGAATGAATTAAAGAGCTGAATTCAAGAGGCACACTCACCGCCCTGACACAGGGGGCACTGCAGACAGACACAGACACACACAAACATGCACAGTTCCACAAAATATATGCACATTTTAGCATGCAACATTTATGCTGTCTGGCTGCCCATTATACTCAATGCCCTAATTGTGTATCTACCTATGGAATTCTGTAGTGTGGTAGTGATGGTAGTGTGTGTATTTGGTAGTGTGTGTTTCTCCAGTTTTGCTTTGAAGTGTAAGTATGTGTGTATGTGTGTCTGTCTGTGTATCTGTGTGTGTGTGTGCATCATGCTGACAGCTAGAGTGCTGACAGGCTGTGCTGGACAGAGAGCAGAGACAGACAGCCGTCGGGCTGCCCGCTACAAGCTGACTCACGCATCCGTCAACACCCACACAGATGAAATGTCAACAGCACAGCACAGCACAGCAACATATAGCACTGCACAGCACAGGCAAAACAGCACAGGCTTTTTTTAGTTGTGTTACTGTGTTTGTATTGCCGTATATGGGGATGAGGGTATTTAAGTTATTGTGTGCCCTTATGTACAGGTTCAAATTAATGTCAGCTTCTTTTTCCTCTTCTTTAGTGGACAGGGTAAATATACATATAATATATATAATCTAAATAACAATAGAATAACAATTATCAAAAAGTAGTCTAGTTCATGTAGAAGACTCTGATTGCTGTAGAGTGGATACTGGTGAGGACCCATCTCTACAGGCTTTGGTCATTACTGAGAGACAGTGTTAAACCTGTGCTGTCCAGCACAAGTGACTGGTACAGGGTTTACTGCTTTCCAATTCATTACTTGGAGCAATCTGATTGCATTCTGGTAGGTTTCAGCGTTGGTCAAGATTCCTTTACTACTGGATACTCCCTCCATTCCTTTCTTTTTTTCAACTTTTTCTCTTTCTCTCTCTTTCCTGACTCTATCCTTCTCTCCACAGGACTCCTTCTTTTTCTCCCTCTCTATCTGTCTCTAACTCTCAGTCTAACATTCAAGCGCTTTCTTGGTTTTCTCTCTCTCTCTCTCTCTCTCTCTAGGCAGTGAGTGATGGCTGGAGGGAGACAGAGAGATAAATCCTGGGGCTGTAGAGGGTGGGTGGGTGGGGGATACGTGTGCGGTGCTTGTCAGCGAGTTAAAGATGATTAATGCGGGATGCCCCCCTCTGACGGACGCGGGAGCAGCGGGCGGCGGGGACTCCGTTTAATCTGTGGCACCGACGGGACCGGCCGCGCGGGAGGGGCAATAACAAGGAAATAGGACTGACAGAACTTTTTAGTGCTGAGATTCCTCACCCAAATGCCACACGGCACAGAGGAGGGGAGCGCAGAGGAGAGGGCGAGCGGGCGGAGGGAGAGGAGAGGAGGGGAGCGGAGGAGAGGGGATAGAGAGAGAGAGAGAGAGAGAGAGAGAAGGGGAGAGAGAGGAGAGGAGGCGCATGGCTCTGACAGGCCTGATTGAGTATAGGTCTGATCTCTTCTAATGCGCCAAGATGGATCATCTCATCTCTCTCTTGTGCTCTCTCTCTCTCTCTCTTTACCGTCATGTCTTACTCTCTATCTCTCTCACTCACCCACTTTCTCTTTTTCGTTGTGCCTCACATATTCTCTCACTCTCTGACTCACACACACACACACACACCCACACCTTTCCAGTCTTTTTATCGTTCAGTTTAATCTCTGCCATTGCACACCTTTATCAGGGCATGCCACTTAGCTACCCTCTCCCCTTCCCTTCCTCCTTCTCTGATAGCCATCCTAATGAGAGCCACAGGTACACCAGCCATCCATGGCTCCTTCAGGGCCGAGTGAAACGCTTTCATTATTTAAAGGCCACCCTCCCTCAGCGACAACCTTTCCCTAACCTCCCTGATAGGACAATTAGAGCCTGATGAGTTTGAGAGCTCGATGAGCGACACCCAACTCATCTACCGTATAGACATCTTGCAGGAAGGAAGAAAGAGATTGAGACAGAGAGACATTGAAGAGGAGGGGGAAATAGAAAGATAGAATAAGTGAGGAGAATGGAGGAGAGAGGGAAGGAGGTGGCTCTCGTGTTTGATAACACGACACGAAGAAGGTGAGGATTCTGGCGTCGTGCCGCCTCCCCCATCCACAGGGCTCATAACGCTCGCTGCTCCGACACTCCTAACATGTTGTTTTACGAGCTGCTACGTTTTTTTTCCTTCTTCTTCTTTTCTTTCTCCCCCTCTCCTGCTCTCCACAGAAGCCGTGGTGCTCCCCCCGCTAGCTGGCAGCCTGCCATCAGCCAATCCAGCTGGGCCTGTAAGCTGTCTGCAGCCCCTCTCATTTAGCCGTGCGCAACATAACTCAAACAGCATGGGCCTATTCATTGAACCGCCTCCAAAGGCATTCAAAAGTAAACCCTGTACACTTACGTTATCAGTGTCGGTTATAAAACATTCACAGACTTTTCTTGTAGGCACAGAGAGAGGGTTTGGTTTCTTTTCTGTCAAAAAATTTGCTATAAAATTCCAGTATCCAGTAAAAGAAATACTTGGTTGTGAGAGGTTTTTTTTGTGGCAAGGGAACTGGTCTGCAGTCAGGCTGTAGCTCATTTGGTTTGATGTGCACGTGATGCTAATCATTTAGAGTTAATGAGGGCAACAAGGAAGGGGAGAGGAGAGAAGAGGAGAGGGGAGGAGAGAAGAGGAGAGGAGGAGAGAGGATGGAGGAAGAAGTGTGTTTCCTGACCTGAAAGTTCCTACATCTGTTGTGGCCACGACTTTTGAGGGTTCTTGTGAACATACAGCATATTATGCATTCTGTGCGGGTAGGCGAAATGTGTGTACCTCCGCATGTGAACATGAACGTGTTTAACCACGTGTGTGTTCAGACTCGAGTACAGCATGGAGCTTTAATTCAGTGGAGCTCGGCTCTCTCAAGTCACTGGCAACAGAACAAAGCCTCTAGCAGAGGCCTCAGAAGACCTCTTTTTATAGAGCTGTGTTGAAGTTATGTAGTGTTAGTATGTTATTGTGTATGTGTGTGTGTATGTGTGTGTGCATATGCAGTGGTGGACTGCCTGCTGTGCTAGCCGGAGAACTGGAGTAGACCAACCACCACCCTCTTCACCCTGAACCAACCCTCTCCAACGTTCTTACCTGGCTGCCAATCTGCTTGCCAAAACATTCATCTTTAAGTGCTCAAGTGATGTATATAATGTATATATTTAATGAAGTGATGTGGTTACTGTTTGTCCATAATGCTGATTACATTTCTTAAAAAAAAACAACCATGATGATTTTAGTCCGGCTTTTTTTTTGTGTGTGTGTGTGTGTGTGTGTGTGTGTGTGTGTGTGTGTGTGTGTGTATTGAACAAAATGCAGTTGAACTTCTATAAGAGATTGAGCATATCAGAACGTGTGTGTATGCAGATGTGAAAAGTACCTTCTGCACAGCTTGGGTGTCCCTAGAGGAGAACACTGACTGCTTCAGTTAATAAGAGCAAAGCTTCCCTCTATTGCCATATAACCAACTTCTTTAATAATATCCAGCACAGGTACTGAGACACATTGCAGCACATTACAGAAGATTCCTCTTTTTTCCTCTTTTTTTGTTCATCTGTTCATTCACTTCTTCTCTTCCTCCTATTTCCCCCACAGGTGCAACCCTACCTTGGATCAATCAACCCCAATTACAGAGCTACTTCTTTTCAAATGAATGGCTTTAGTCTTTTGGAAGCCGACGGCCAACGGCTGAATTAGAGATCTTTATATTATCAAGATTGCCTGTGGGTTGGGTTCTATTCTCTTTGCCTGTGGCACATGTGATGTGTACATCAGTGAAGGCAGGGTGCAGCTATAGCACAGCCAGCACCTGTCTGTGCTAGCCGGAGAACTGGAGTAGACCAACCACCACCCTCTTCACCCTGAACCAACCCTCTCCAACGTTCTTACCTGGCTGCCAATCTGCTTGCCAAAACATTCATCTTTAAGTGCTCAAGTGATGTATATAATGTATATATTTAATGAAGTGATGTGGTTACTGTTTGTCCATAATGCTGATTACATTTCTTAAAAAAAAACAACCATGATGATTTTAGTCCGGCTTTTTTTTTGTGTGTGTGTGTGTGTGTGTGTGTGTGTGTGTGTGTGTGTGTGTGTATTGAACAAAATGCAGTTGAACTTCTATAAGAGATTGAGCATATCAGAACGTGTGTGTATGCAGATGTGAAAAGTACCTTCTGCACAGCTTGGGTGTCCCTAGAGGAGAACACTGACTGCTTCAGTTAATAAGAGCAAAGCTTCCCTCTATTGCCATATAACCAACTTCTTTAATAATATCCAGCACAGGTACTGAGACACATTGCAGCACATTACAGAAGATTCCTCTTTTTTCCTCTTTTTTTGTTCATCTGTTCATTCACTTCTTCTCTTCCTCCTATTTCCCCCACAGGTGCAACCCTACCTTGGATCAATCAACCCCAATTACAGAGCTACTTCTTTTCAAATGAATGGCTTTAGTCTTTTGGAAGCCGACGGCCAACGGCTGAATTAGAGATCTTTATATTATCAAGATTGCCTGTGGGTTGGGTTCTATTCTCTTTGCCTGTGGCACATGTGATGTGTACATCAGTGAAGGCAGGGTGCAGCTATAGCACAGCCAGCACCTGTCTGTGTCCTTGACAGAGGTGTTCTCCTTGCCAAGCTTGTTGCGTTTTCTTTCTTGTTGTTTTTTTTTTTCTTTTTTCGCGCTGGAGGGCTCTCAATGAGTTTCCCGACATGCATCAAGTGCTCCTGCCTGCCATACGCTTCTGTCGTCTCTTTTTCTCTCTCTCTCTCTCTCTCTCCCCCCCCCCCTCTCCCTCCCTCCCCTCTTGTATTTCTGTTCTTTCCCGTCCTTTTTCCTTCCCCTCTCTTCCTCGCCCCTTAAACACGCCAACATCAGTAAACAGTGAAATCTCTCAGCCCATGCTGAATGTGTAACCGCATTAGCCTGCCTGATAACGTCTTCAAATAATGTGCGATAAGGGGAATTTGATTTGATTCACCGGCATTTTTTTTCCCTCCTCCTTTCTCCTCCTCCTCCAAGCCACCTCCATCTCATTCTCCCCCACTTCCTCCTCCCATGCCTCCTCATCCCTGTTGCCTGAGGCTGTACACCCCTGCTGCACATTGCTTCTCCTCACTGCCCCCCCTCAACAACACACACACACATACACACACACACACACCCTCCAGTCAGAATGACACTGCCTAGGATGCACAATCAAATAAATCCACCCGGTGCCTGTCAGCCTTCATTTTGGACCCCTCAGTTCCCTAAATCAATGCAAGGTGAATCCCCACCAGTCATATCCATAATGGAAGATATGTGCCTTAAACGCAAAAGGTGGGGGGAAATTAAAGGGATGATGGAATATCGCTACGGCCTTTTGTATGTGTATGTGCACGTCCCGCTAAAGAGAAGGTGGCATCTCTTTGGGTGTGTGTGGTTTTGGTTTATTCTAAGTGAGCGGTGGGTGATTTAAGCCGGCTGGACAGTTACTGGGCTGATTGCCGTGGCGGAGCGAAGGAGAGGAGGAGAGGGAGGAGGAGGAGTGAAGGGGGAATGGAGCGTCTGTGTTCATTTGAGAGGACGTCTGATGAAATGGAACGGGGGTCATCTTCAGTTTGGCACCATGTGCACACACACACACACACGCACACACACAGTCTGTGTGTACATCACTGTGAGCATGGGCTCACAAGGATGCAAGGATGGGGTGTGTGTGTGTGTGGGGGGGGGGGGGGGGGGGGGTTCTGCCGGAGGCTGACAGTGATGCATTGTGCTTTTAAACGGCAGTCTCACACGCCCCGCTCAAAGCCGATCACACCGGCACTTTTGGCGTGGCCCTCCTCTGTCAGGGCTAAAGAGGCAAATGCAATCTTCCCCCCTGGTCCCCTGAAGGGAGGAGAGAGGGGGGAGAGAGAAGCAGTGGGGAGGAGAGAGAGAGACAGAGAGAGAGAGAGAGAGAGAGACAGAGGGGTGGGATGGCTTGGCTGCATCTCCTGGTCATGAATCCTGGATTCGCAGGGCGGGGTATGAGGTTCAAGATGATGGCTTAAGTGCTTTTTACATTTTTATGAAAAAAGTGAGAACGGTACCGTGTGTGTGTGTGTGTGTGTGTGTGTGTGTGTGTGTGTGTGTTTGACACAAAGTGACTGTGTGGAGGAAAGGGTTGGGGTGGGATTTAGACATAGTTGGTACACTTCACTGACCATACAAATGCCCCCTCACTCAAGAATGGAAATGTATTTTCTGAATGCAGCAATTTACAGTTCAGTTACAGACATTTTGTTAGTTGACATGTTATTAAACATGTATAATTCTTGATATCTTTCAGTTGTGTGGACATTTTCTTTGACTGTTTGATCCCTTGTGTATATATGTGTGTATGTGTATGTGTGTGTGTGTAGAGAAGGTGGCTGTCAGGTTTGGGGTTACTCTAAATAGATTGTGATGCACACATGGGA